>NC_069411.1:34554251-34566751 GCF_026875155.1 Cherax quadricarinatus | reverse complement strand
ATTTTATGTTTTTTTTTTAAAATATATCATTAAAAGTTAAATGTATTTAAAACTATGTTCATTTCATAATACAAGTATTTCATATACCAAATTTAACTTAATACAAGTATTTCATAACTTATTTAAACTTACATTTCAAATTTTAGTTGCATTTCAAACACTATTGTTTATACCACATTTATTGGCTTAGTGTGAAACCTGTCCTTATGTGGAGAAGTAAATGTATTATTCATAAACGATGCCATCACCCTTAATATTAAATTGATTTGATCAAGGCTCAACATTCTAGCTCTGGCAACGTTTGATAATAAAGAGGTAAATCTAATGAAATAATCCTTGTAAATGGAGTTTGAGGACTCCTTCCACAGTTCTTCTTACATTGGGGTGATGTTCCATTTCAACCAAAGTTGAGTTCAAGTTGTGGAGCTGTAGTTCATAGAAGATTGACTTCACATCACAAGATAGAAACCACATAATGCCAGTGTACTACTTATGCAAAGTTGCAAAAGCTCCACTGAAATATTTGTATTGCTTCAATATATTTCAAGCAATATTCAGATATCTGAGATATTTTCTAGATATTTGTGGCACTTTTTATTATCATCATCTGGAAGAGTAAACCGAAATAAAAGTTTATATACATATATACAGGAAATTATGGGTATGTAAAAGAAACGAGGGGAAAAAAAAGAGGAAAAAAAAAGTGTTCTTTGTCTCTGTATTTATATTAATTTCAAATTCTATTACCGACATAGTAAGAAAAAGTACGACCCATCAAAAGGCATTAGTCATGAGAAATGCGATACTAAGGTGATGAGATTCTACTGAGGCTTGCTTGAGCAGCCTTCGTAGACGGGGAAGTGGAACGTGTGAGCAGTGTGCTTCATACCGTCTTTAAGATCTCCGCCTACACACTCTCAGCTTTAACGTAGGTTTAGGGCAGCCCAATAGGAAAAAATCCACTGGAAATCACACATGATCATGTAAACAAATAAATATAAATCCTTAAACCAAAAGGAGTAATAAACTATTCTTTCTATCGCAGTGAAAAAAAAAAATCTACAAAATCAACATTGTTTTAGAATTTTGCTATTTGCGTTACTAGTTACTCGGTGCATTGCTTATGTTGCTAGTTATTATGTGTTATTTCTGTTGCTAATGCTATATATGGATATTACTACACTATAATTATAAGAATAACGCGTCATTTGCTCCAATAGTCTCTTCAGTACCAATGGATCTCTACTCCTTACATATTTGAAAATCATCATTATTAGATATGCATCCTATTATTATGTTTTTACATTTATAAATATTGTTCTGCCATTTAAACTAATATCGCATTACTTTTATTAAAGAGGGCGAAGGAGAGAGAGAGAGAGAGAGAGAGAGAGAGAGAGAGAGAGAAGAGAGAGAGAGAGAGAGAGAGAGAAGAAGAGGAGAGAGAGAGAGAGCGAGAGAGAGAGAGAGAAAGAGGAGAGAGAGAGAGAGAGAGAGAGAGAGAGAGAGAGAGAGAGAGAGAGAGAGAGAGAGAGAGAGAGAGAGAGAGAGAGAGAGAGAGAGAGAGAGAGAGAGAGAGATACGTACAAGTACTCGGGAGTTCGAAGTAGAGGCGGATAATAGGAGACTATATGGTCAGTTAGAGGCAGGCTAATGAGAAGGGCCAATTACACTCTAAAGAATAAGGTATAAGCAAAATTCTGGTCATTCTGCTATTAAAGAATTCCAGTTTCTTAATTAACAACTTCAGGGGGGCAGTACATTTCAGTGTTTTATGATTCCGCAAGAAAAGTTTTGCCCAAATTTTTGTTGCATACTTGGCCTCGAAGTTTTGTGCTTCACTGAATGACAATGTAATTCAAATAATTCTTCGTGTTTAAATATCAGATGCGTTTAGTGTCTGTGGACGAGCTCTCTGAAGTTTCCATTTCCATAGGGAGAAGATATTGAGTGTTTTGAGCCTATTTTTCGTTCGGTTTTCTTCTGAACGAATAGATGAACTTTTCTGCCTTTTTCTTCATCCAGGTTTATCTTTGTCTTCAGTGAAATTCGAGGAAAAAACGTCAATATCGTGAAAGAATAACATGCCTCTGCTGTGAATGTGACTTCTCTGTTGACCCTTGTGAGTAAGGTAACCAGAAAAACTCACTGAATTAAGAAGCATCTTGTATTTCTCTCCTTTAATAACATCGAAATCTTTGATTTACTCTTACATTGATTTTTGGCCAGGAAGAGATCACACACACACACACACACACACACACACACACACACACACACACACACACACACACACACACACAACACACACACACTCACACACACACACACACACACGAGTGTTAGGAAGTTTTCTTCTGTCACAGAGTTGTCAGGCAGTGGAATAGCCTAGAAAGTGACGTAGTGGAGGCGGGAACCATACTTAGTTTTAAAACGAGGTTTGATAAAGCTCATGGAGCAGGGAGAGAGAAGACCCAGTAGCAATCAGTGAAGAGGCGGGGCCAAGAGTTATGAATCGAGCCCTGCAACTACAAATAGATGAGTACACACACACACACACACACACACACACACACACACACACACACACACACACACACACACACACACACACACACACACACACACACACACACACAACACACACACACATATACACATACATACAGGCAAACGAGCACTACTGGTGTTCTTGCCTCTGCCATGAATACACATGACAGAGTTCTTGCCAGTGCTGGGGCTGAGAAAGAAAATGGTAGAGAATGGCTGTCGTCTGGTACAAGGAGAAACGAGGGGAAGAAGGAAAGGGGAAGATCGCTTGTTATGTTCGTGAGTGATGTGTCAACACACCAGAGAATTCAGAAAACGAGAAACAGCTGGATGAGAGTAAACACACGATAACAGAGAGTTTAAAGACGATACATATTATTATGGAAATGAAAGGAAAATAAGATATGAAACTGAACAGGCGAGTGTGAAGATAATAAATTAACGAAACAAAAGCCTTGAACGATAATTCTGGAAGACACAGAGCGGAGAAGAAGCAAGGCTCACCGAGGCTCCCACGATCAAAACATCAGATATCCACTCTTAAAAGAGCATTGTCATTTCTCTGTCTTCCTCTTTTTTTCTTTCTTTCTTTGTCTGTCTGTCTAACTATCTGTATCAGCCTGTCATTCTGTATCTGCCTATCTCTCTCTTTCCCTCTGTCTTTGTCTGATCTCTGTCTCTGTCTCCCTGTCTCTCTCTCCCTCCCTCCCTCCCTCCCTCTTTCTTTTTTATTTATAGAATGGTTTTACAAGGTTAAGTTAATTAAACGTTCTTTCCTTTATTAACAAGCTACGAGCTGTTACCTACCTCAGCTCATTTGAAAGTCTTGAGTCAAAAGAAGGACAAGTTTTATCTAGTCGCTACATGATAAAGCTCTACAGGGAGAGAAACATGATTTGATAAAGCTCTACACAGACTGAAACTTGATAAAGCTCTACATAGAGTGAAACATGACCTTATAATGCTGCTCTACACAAAGTGAAATATCCATGCCTCTTTTGGGTTTAATAAGATGCAAGAGGCACATTATGATTCAAAGAACTGGACTCGAACATGATACCTGTGTAAGTTATTGTAATGAAGACCCTTTGGTCAGACAGAAAAGATTAGCATCTTTTTCGCATTTATTTATTTTTGCTGGATTTTGGCTTCAGATATCTTAGTTTATAAAGTTTTTCTTTTGCAACGTTGCCAATGGATTTGTGATCCTTGTCTTAATAGATGCTTGTCTATTGTGCTGCTGGTAGTACCTCACTGATGTGGTATTGCTGAACATAATGGTGACCATAAGGGTGAACATAATGATGAACATACTGGCGAACAGTGTGATGAAAATAACAATGACCATTACGATGAACATTACAATGCCCACGGAGGTGTTCAGGGAGATGAAGGTACTCATGGGAATAGAGATGAATACAGAGATGAACACTGTGTTCCGTTATGATCTTACCTGAGCTTACGCACACACACACACACACACAAAAAAAAGTACTCCATGACACTTATTAAGAGAAATTCTCGTTTTAATAAGCTTTAGTCCCCAGGCATAAAATTTGTCTAGGAAGATGAAATTCAGACTGAGATAACCTCCTTCATGTTCCATTACGAATACCGAGGCTCACATCTTAAGATGCAGCCTCAGGGAGAGAGGGAGGGAGAATCATCTTAGAGTTAAGATGATGACTCAATTAGCGTTCTCCCTCTCCATTTTCATGAGATCCGTATTAACGTGTCCTTTGCGTACATTAAGCTAGTTTTTCGTATATAAATTTTTGTAACTTAGGCAGGATAACGGTTTTATATTTATAAGGTATTGTGAGTCATAAGTGATAATGAAATGCACAATAGCGCAATTTAGGAGTATTTTTGCATTATTGTTAATAAAAAAAAATTATAATGGGGAGCGCTAAACCCGCAGGGATTATACACCGCCTGTGTGGGGGGGGGTTAATGGAAGGCATTCAGGTTCAATTCAGAGAACTAGAGCACAGATCCAGTTCCCTAGATCAAGAGCCCCTCACCAGCATCAAGGAAGCCTCCACTGAGGGGCTGTATTTTTGCAGTCCGAAGTCTATGAGCATTTAAGGGCCTTCCTTTGCACAGATTATCCGTCGCAGTATTTAGTTCTGTATTCTAGTGCTAGAGAGCACTCCAGTTGATATCCTGGTTAATGTTAATTCTAGAATTATTGTGAGATTTTATGACAGTATGCCAGCTGATGATTTTGTAGCAATTAAAATTAAAATTTTTGATAATAGGCTAGTTTTAAATGTACAAGGTAGCTGGCATTTTAATTTATAAATAGTTAAGAGAGTTTATTTCTCATCTATAACATACTATTGTTTAGAAAAATTAACACTTTATAAAAAGTGAGTTATATTAATATTGCTCCATCCTGACATGCACGTGCACGTGCACTGAGATCTTGAAGGAATGTGCACGTGGACTGATGCACGTGCACTGAGATCTTGAAGGAATGTGCACGTGGACTGATGCATGTGCACGGAGATCTTGAAGGAATATGCACATGGACTGATGCGTGTGCACTGAGATCTTGAAGGAATGTGCACGTGGACTGATGCACGTGCACTGAGATCTTGAAGGAATGTGCACGTGGACTGATGCACGTGCACTGAGATCTTGAAGGAATGTGCACGTGGACTGATGCACGTGCACTGAGATCTTGAAGGAATGTGCACGTGGACTGATGCACGTGCACTGAGATCTTGAAGGAATGTGCACGTGGACTGATGCACGTGCACTGAGATCTTGAAGGAATGTGCACGTGGACTGATGCACGTGCACTGAGATCTTGAAGGAATGTGCACGTGGACTGATGCACGTGCACTGAGATCTTGAAGGAATGTGCACGTGGACTGATGCACGTGCACTGAGATCTTGAAGGAATGTGCACGTGGAGGGATAAGAATCTCAATATTTGTGACTGAATTATTCCTAACTGGAGGTGAATATTTTAGATGCATAGACAGACTGAAGTGTGAGAGATTCAGTAAATGTGAATAACTTTGGATGTACTGCAATAAATGACTAATGCGGAAGAAGAGAATACATATAACGAACATATAACGAACCTGCGAGACCTGGTCGTAATGGATTATAATCATGGGGAGCGCTAAACCCGTAGAATTATACAGCGTCTGTGGCGAGGGGGATGGAAAGTATTCAGGTTTAATTCAGGAAGCTGGAGCACAGATCTAATTCCGTAGATCAAGAGCCCCTCACCAGCATCAAGGAACCTTCCTTGAGGGAGTCGTAATGAGAATTGGAGCAAATAGACTCAGCAGTAGACTATTAAATATAGTTGTCTTCACCAGATGACATATATACGTACAAGTTTGTACAATATGTAGATAGAATAATAAGTGTACACCAACGGTGACAGATGGCAAAGCAGAATCCAGAGAGAGTGCACCGTACTCAACCAGCAGGTAGGCAAGTCTGCCAATGCTTACCGTAAGTAAACCACGTTGAGTCAGCTTTGGCGGCCTTGCCTGTGATTGGTTAATGAACCAATGTACTGATTTAACGAAGGGTTCCCTATCGATCGTTAAACCCTTAGCACCCGGTTCGCTGGTTGGGAGGCAGCCTATACGGGCGTGTGACATACTCCGAATAAATTGTAACATACTCTATTCTTGCCACAATGCATAACCTGATGAAACAATGCAGTGTAGAAAGAGGTCAGAGTCGAGGAAAAAACACTCACATTTGGAATTATTTCAGTGAAAAGGATATATACAAATATATATTGCGGGGACACCTAAAAATATTATATATTATATTGATAATGTCGCAAACAGACAAAATTATTTAATAACATTATCTTTCCGCCCACAGCAGGATTCAAACTTCAAACTCGGCATCAGAATACACAGGGTCAAGCATGTAAAAAAAAAAAAAATTGGGAGCACGTATATTATTATCAAGGTGAGTCAGGACACAGGTGATGGAGACTGGAATTTTGATCTGCATTTAGATCTTAAGAGACTGTTGTTGTTTCACAGCATCCGCTTATATCTACAAAACCGTCAGACTGACAGAACTTGTGAAGTATAATTTTAGGAGAGACCATATGCCTGGGCCACATTAGGAAAATAATAGTTCATTATTTATTTGGAATTAACAGTGCAGAAAAAAAAACTGCTACCAATGACTGATGGCTTCGAAATATGGACTATTGATTGACGAATGCTAAAAGAGTTTTTCTTCCGGATATTTTCCTTGAATTTTTCACTGCTCAGAACATGCAAACCTATTTATTGCAACATAAAAGCAGTTAAAATAATAATGCAACAATTGTTTCACTTTCATCTTGCTCTATTTATGTCACCCGAGTCAATACCAACGAGACATGACCTTCCTCTGGGGTCAGTGAAAATTACCCAACTGTTGACGGGGAGAGAATCCAGAGGGTGAGCCTCGACACACCCTGGTTATCAACCCTCGACTATATTAGTTAAAAAATATTCCTTGTGTTTTAGCTAAGCTAAATAATCAGTGATATTAAAATTGACTGTATGAGGGAATGTGGTTTGTTCAGCTATTTGGTTATTTATAAGGTCGGGGTAATGGAACGGGAAGGAGGATTTGTGCATTATTTATGGATGGTAAAGATGATTTTTTTCGCTGTCCCTCTGGATAATTTATTCTATCATTCTGTTGAAGAAATAGTAAGAATTGTGTCAGGATTTTTTTCTAAATCATGCTGAAGCGAGAAAACTTGAATTTAGTGAAACGAATTTTGTTCGCAAGGAAGCGCATTAATCCAATAACTGTGGGAATAAATTGTAGAATATTCTCCAAGTTTAAGACACACCTGTAATAAGTATTTTACGTAAATATAAATAATGGATACATATGCACAAGATTCGATTCCTACTAGTATATTTTTGTGTTTTAATCCAATTGCCGGAATGCTTCACTGTAATTATCGTGACATTAATCCCAAAATCATTCAACATAAGCAACATCAACTAGCTTAATGTTTTAAACACAGAGCTGCAACATATATCTAAGAAACTACGTTGTTGACAAACTATTACAATTCCTAATACATGCAACAAACTAACACGATCACGAATAGGTATTGAGGTCGAGAATCAAATAATGCAATCTGATGCTTAACATTCACAATTAAAGGCTAGTTTTGCCAAGTATTTGTTTTAAAACGTTTTGTACGTGGTGTGCAGGTCAGTACAAGTGATGGTGATGGTAGTCCAAGTGATGTTGATGGTTTGTTGGTCAGGAAACAGGACAAGTTCCTTCTGGCACGGGTCAGTCTCAGATGGTGATCCATAAAGTAAAGTGGATAAACATCTGTTGGAATTTCAGAGCTAGCTTTGCATACCACTTGTAAAAAACAAAGGCTCATTGCATAGTTTTGATCTAAGATACATGCATATCATAACCTTAAAAGATATGGCATAGCACAAAGGGCCTATTATCATAGGAGAGAACTATCCAGAGCTCAGTCACTGCCTCTGATTAGTCAGCACTTTGCTAAACTGAGTGAAGTTTGGAGATTAAATATAAATGTTTTTGAGAGAAAATTTTCTAGTTATGCTGTATCATGTATTACACGGTTAGAGTTTTATTTCAGTAGTCATTACTTTCTACCAAGTAAAGCAATTTCCTTCCCCGTGACAAAGGCACAAGGATATTAGACGTAAATTAAACACAAGGGAATCCACCCAGTGGAGGCAGACTCCACACATGGCTTCCAGAGTTAGGAAAGAACCCAAGAGGAACTATATCTGTAAAGCGAGGACTAAGAGGCGAAACCCCAGACCTGTAGCTCAACACAAATAGATCAAGAAAGAATGAGACCCCCATCCCCCCAAAAATAACGAGTGAAACAGGATTCCAGCCACCACAGACGTTGTTGGATGGCAGCGGAACAGTAAACGCATACCATTTACTGTAGAATAGACGACAAGAGAACTCTGCCGCAAATAGCTATTCAGGCCTTTAATTAAGCAACCCGGGCGGACTATGATATGCTGGGGACGTTGGTCACCCACACTCGCTCACCACCAGTGCTTCAGAGACCGCGATAAATCAGAGATTATATTGTTATTACTCTCTCTTGTGCAAATACCATCGCCCTTTCTGAATATCCTGCAATTGAGGCTTATTATTTATTTATGTAACTGCTTTATCTGTCCCTGGCTCTCGTGAATGAGATGGAGATAACAGTAGGTGGTCAGAGGTGTACCGGCCGCCTGGTGGAACCTATAGAAGATTAACGCGATTTCTGTTGAATATACTTAGGAGGGGGGGTCGGGGGGATTTGAAGGAGGGGGATTATTGCTAGTGGAGTAACAGTAAGGGTGACAACTGATCGTTGGTGAGTGTTTGATATGATGAGAGTTGGTGATGTTGAATTTTAGTGATGGTGGATGCTGGTGAGATACAGGAAGAAGGCTAAACTACTGAGATAATTAACACAAGAAAAGAATATTCAAAAGGTGAAGTTGTTGAGCAACTTGTATAAGGTAGCGTGGATGTGGATATTAGGAAATATTTTCTCACCTCATTTTGACCTTGAACTGGAATGGATTAGACGGAGAAGTGGTAGAAGGCTGATTTAAGGAGAGCCACGATTGTACCGATGAGGCAGTGAGGTGGGTAATTTGCATTTTCTTGGACTGTAAGAAGGCGTTTGGCACAGTTCCACACAAGAGATCAGTGCAAAAACTGCAGGACCAGGCAGGGATAACAGGGAAGGCACTACAATGGATCAGGGAATACTTGTCAGGAAAACAGCAGCGAGTCAAGGTACGTGGTAAGGTGTCAGAGTGGGCACCTGTGACGATTGGGGTCCCAGAGAGGCCAGTCCTAGGACAAGTGCTGTTTCTGGTATTTGTGAACGACATGGTGGAAGGAATAGACTCCGAAGTGTCCCTGTTTGCAGACGATGTGAAGTTGATGAGAAGAATTCATTCAAAAGAAGACCAGGCAGAACATACAAAGGGATCTGGACAGGCTGCAGACCTGGTCCAGCAACTGGATCCTGGAGTTTAGCCCCAGTAAGTGCAAAGTCATGAAGATTGGGGAAGGGCAAAGAAGACCGCAGACGGATTACAGACTAGGAGCCAGAGACTACAAACCTTACTCAAGGAAAAAGATCTTGGGGTGAGTATAACACCAGGCCCATCTCCTGAGGCGAACATCAACCAAATAACTGCTGCAGCATATGGGCACCTAGCAAATCTCAAAACAGCATTCCGACATCTTAGTAAGGAATCGTTCAGGACCCTGTACACTGTGTACGTTAGGCCCATATTGGAGTATGTGGCACCAGCTTGGAATCCAAACCTAGCCAAGTACGTAAAGTTCAGTTTAATATGTTTATTATGCACCCCATACCCATCCTGTGGGCGGTAGTCAAAAGATTACAGAGGTACATAATTGGTCCAGGGACTGGACTCCAAAGTTTTGATAGCTGAGCAAGTTACAGAGGTAATGAACTCACAATTTACAAAGGTAATGAACTCACAATTTACAAAGGTAATTAACTCACAATTTACAAAGGTAATGAACTCCAGGTAGGTCTGGTCACAATCATGACAAGTTACAAAGGTATTTACAGATTACAGAGGTGCGTAATGGGTCCAGGGACTGGGCCCCCAAAGTACGTAAAGAAACTAGAGAAAGTGAAAAGGTTTGCAACAAGACTAGTCCCAGAGCTAAGGGGTATGTCCTACGGGGAGAGGTTAAGGGAAATCAACCTGACGACACTGGAGGACAGGAGAGATAGGGTCGACATGATAACGATATATAAAAAACTTAGAGGAATTGACTAGGTGGACAAAGACAGGATGTTCCAGAGATGGGACACAGTTGGAAGCTGAAGACAAAGATGAATCACAGGGATGTTAGGAAATATTTCTTCAGTCACAGAGTAATCAAGAAGTGAAACAGTTTGGGAAGCGATGTAGTGGAGGCAGGATCCATACATAGCTTTAAGCAGAGGTATGATAAAGCTCATGGTTCTGGGAGAGTGACCCAGTAGCGACCAGTGAAGGGGCGGGTCCAGGAGCTATGAATCGACCCCTGCAACCACAACTAGGTGAGTACACACACACACACATCTCCTGAGGTGCACATCAGATAACTGCTGCAGCATACGGGCGTCTGGCAAACCTAAGGATAGCCTTCCGATACCTCAGTAAGGAATCGTTCAAGACTCTGTATACCATATACGTCAGGCCCATACTGGAGTATGTAGCGCCAGTTTGGAATCCACAGCTGGTCAAGCACGTCAAGAAATTAGAGAAAGTGAAAAGGTTTGTGACAAGACTAGTCCAAGAGCTAAGGGGATTGTACTACGATGAAAGGTTAAGTGAAATTGTCTTGACGACACTGGAGGACAGGAGGGTCAAGGGAGGCATGATACCAACATATAAATACTGCGCGGAATAGACAAGGTGGAAAAAGACAGGATGTTCCAGAGATGGGACACAGAAACAAAGGGTCACAATTGGAAGTTGAAGACTCAGATGAGTCAAAGTTGTTAGAAAGTATTTCTTCAGTCATAGAGTTGTCAAGCAGTGGAATAGCCTAGAAAGTGACATAGTGGAGGCGGGAACGATACATAGTTTTAAGAGGAGGTTTGATAAAGTTCAT
Organism: Cherax quadricarinatus; assembly: GCF_026875155.1. Classification (NCBI taxonomy): domain Eukaryota; kingdom Metazoa; phylum Arthropoda; class Malacostraca; order Decapoda; family Parastacidae; genus Cherax; species Cherax quadricarinatus. The sequence goes on along the minus strand of NC_069411.1, from coordinate 34,555,549 downwards.
GGAGCAGGGAGAGAAAGGACCTAGTAGCAGTCAGTGAAGATGCGTATCCAGGAGCTATGAATCGACCCCTGCAATCACAAATAAGTGAGTACACACACACACACACTAACACTCACACGTAGTTAATATTTAGCTTCAGGAGAGAACAATGCCTGATTGTTACTTGGTCGACTGTCAGAGGGGAATGCTGAAGGAGAATAAGACGTGGAAGGATTTAGGGCAGCGTCTGAAGCTGCCCTAAACTAGCCACGGAATGTTTTACGTCTACTTGATGATCGGAGATTTCAGTTTCTTGGATGGTTGGCGAAGAAATCCTTAACGAATTTCATAATTTGTTTATTGTTACTACCTTATTGTTGTGTTTAGTGTGACTGACTAGTACGTAAGATTTAATGTAATATGCAGAATAACATTATTAAAAAATGATTTAAACTAAAACATTCTGACGCCTCCGCCATTTTACTAGACCATTACCATGTGAAAAACAAAAATATAATTTCTTAGATATACTTTATCATATCACCAGAATTTTCCTGATTTTTTTCCATAATGACAAATTACCACAGCCATCTCAACCTGATGTAACTTTCAAGCTTCTCCTACTTTCCTCCCCACCGCACCTTGCCTGGGAGCAAAAGCGCAACAGCATGTGTGGTACAAACTGATAACAAACAGAGGAGACGCTTATTGCGTAAGGGCTGCCATCAGAGGGTGAAATACGTACCGCAACTTGTACACAGAGGCGCTCCTCCCGTTACTGAAGTCGCAAGAACCTGAGTTGGGCACACCCTTCACGACCTTAGCTCCGGAGGCTGTCGGGTGAAAAGGGTGTGACTTGGTGGGAGAGTTGAGCATGATTACAATGGTATATTTGAGTCTTACACTGTCTGGCTCAGTGGCTGCCGCTCCTGGAGACACATGGGATCACACTGGTATACGTCAACACACTAAGGTTAAGGATTCTCCCTAACGGGCCCGACCTCCTGTCATACGTTAAATGTATACATTTTATCGGTCTCCCACTTTTCCAAAAACATTCTGCTCTCAAATGTGTTTTGACTATTAATTATACACATTTTTTTTATAAGTTAATTTCTCCAAATATAAAGTTGTCTGACTTAAAAAAAAGATGATTTAATGGGATTTATAAGAACCCCTACAATTGAAGCCGATATGCGTAAGAAAACGAAGTAAAAACTGTGGATTGGGTGTGAAGGGGTGTTGGTGGTGGTGATGATGATGAAGATATGAGATGTGAAATGATGGGGATATGATGATGTGAGGATGATGATGATGTG
>NC_069411.1:34536751-34549251 GCF_026875155.1 Cherax quadricarinatus | reverse complement strand
TTAACACAAGACTGACTTCAGCATATATTCACGAATATTAACACAGATGGCGGGTATCAGCACACATTCATAAACACAAAAGGCAGACTCCGCATGGAATACTAATAAATTAAGGAGAGGACATCTGTGATAAGTCTTAGAGTAACACTGATGTAATGTACTTGTTACAGTACTTTAGTACGACATAACCAGTATTGCTTAACCATATAACAAGCAGTGTCTGGTAATATCACCTTCTGTGATATGATTGAACACAAATAATTTCTCAATAATGACATTAAATAATGTTGTCTAAATAAGTAGGAATATATTTCACATAACTTTCATTAGACTGCCTATAAAGCAACATTAGTAGCGATCAATAAACTTCAAAAGAACATAAAGTGAAGATTGTATCACAAGATAATTAGTTTCAGTTCCATTGTCTGTTGGAAGTTCAAATTAGCGCTAGTTAAAGTATCCACTTTTATAAACAATCTAGTACTTTCGTCGTCCCAGATTACCTCTTCCCATCCGATGTTTTCATCTTTTATTATTGGTATTTTACCTTTCATATTTTTTTTGCAAGAGTGAAAATCATATAGAAAATAAGCGCTAAACTCGCATGTGTCATATAGTGCTGCAATAAGCTTTGGTTAAGACTGCGTCGTTCTCTTGCCAACTGTTGCATTTTGTTCAAGATTGCATTTTCCTTTTTCCTTACCGTAGTATATTTAGTTCTCACTTGTTTTAATCTCTAGTAAGTCTTTAGGTACGCACTTTGGTAAGTCTCTAGATTAGCAGACTAGTAAGTCTCTAGCTTAACGTTTCTTATATTTTCTATCTATTCGTCTATATAGAATGAGTTGCTTTATGTCATAAATGTTGGATAGAAAAGAAGGAGTGATGGAGGAAAGATCATACGGCGCCTGGGAATGGGAGGCAATTTGATAATATAATCCAGGGAAAGGGGGTACCCGCAATTTCTTAAACGAAGAGCTCTTCAGTATCAAAGCACCCACTTGATAGGATTATTATTATTATTTTTGGGGGAACGCTAAACCCACAGGGATTATGTAGTGCCTGTTGGGGGAGGGGGAGGGGGAGGAATTCATTCAGATTTAATTCAGAGAAATGGAGCACAAATATAATTCTCTGGCTCAACAGCCCCTCACCAGCATCAAGGAACCTTCCTTGAGGGGTGTTACCTAACAGGAAATGGGTAAGGTAAGGGAAGTGAGAAGTATGAGAGGGATAGGATAAACATGTTGGACGATAAGGAGGGAAAAAGATGGCAGATGAGTGTTGTGGTATGGGGGGAAGGGGAATTGTAGTAGGTATAAGATAAAATGGAGTGATTGGTAGTAGTCGTTTCTGGTGGATAGGAGGGATGTTGAGGAAGAGGAGGGCGCTGTAAGGGAAGATAACAGGTCTTGGGATGTGGTGGGAAGGAGAGAGAGAAATGCAGCCTGGATAGGGAAAATAAATAAGAAACTGGATGAAGTAAGAAGATACGTGAGGTAGATGAAGGTAGAGAAAAGAAGAGGGAAGGAGGAATGGATGGATGGATGGTCTAGAGGGAGTGAGGAAGGACGAGAGGAAAGGAGGGAGGAAAGTATGAATTACTTTGTCACCTCTTTTCCACCTTCAGCATTAGCATTTCTCCTTATTTCTCTGTGCTCGTTTTCCATATTTTCTATTTTTGTGAATGCTTTGTTTTTTCTTCATTCTTTAGTCTATCTGTCTAGAAAGATTTCTCTCTCATTATCAGGTCTTTCATTGTCTCAAGTTTCACGTTCTTCATTGTCTTATCTATTGTGAATAGACTCACGCAACTTGGTTAATGGTTGCCTCTTTCCAAAACTTTTCCCCTAAAAAGACTAGTTTGCCGAAAATCCGAGGGGAAATCTTCTTTCTTGCTATTTGTTCGTTTCCTATATACACACATTACACACACACACACATACACACACACACACACACACACACACACACACATATATGTGTTTGTGTGTGTGTGTGTGTGTGTGTGTGTGTGTGTGTGTGTGTGTGTGTGTGTGTGTCTGTCTGTCTATCTGTGATATGTTTGCTCTCCTAGTCATGGTATGATCAAGACAAAAAGTTGAAAACATATATATATAATATATATAATATATATATATATATATATAATATATTATATATATATATATATATTTTATATATAATATATATATATAATATATGTATATGTCGTGCCGAATATGTAAAACGGTCAATTAGCAAGAACTCATTTAAAATTAAGTCCTTTCGGGAATTTTCTCTTATACGTTTTAAAGATATATTTTTTTCATTAATGTTAATGTAAAAATTTTTAATTTTGCACCAAAAGAATCTTAGAAAACTTACCTAACCTTATTATAAGAAAAGCAATTTTTTTTAAAGCCTAACCCAACTAAAAATATTTTAAATACTTTTACAATAATTTAATACTAAACAAACACAATCAAAATATATTTTTTTTCGTTAGGTTCAGAATGATTTTGGCGAAATTATTGCATACACAAATTTCACTTTTCCTATATGGCAAGATGAGCGTTGCTATTTAAGCCAAGATGGCAATTCTGCCTATTCGGGACGACATATATATATATATAAATATATATATAAATATATAAATATATATATATATATATTATATATATAAATATATATATATGTATATATATATATATTTATAATATATAAATATAAATATATATAAAATAAAAAATATATGTAATATATAAATTTTATATATATAATATATATATATAATATAAATATATATATATATAAAAATAATATATATATATATATATATATAAATATATATATAAAAATAATATATAATATATATATATATATATTATATATAAAATAAATAATAAAATATAAAAAGATATATAAAAGAGGTCAGCAGGATGGCTTAGAGTCATATCATTTAGTTATTTGGTGTCATGTCAGGAAAGCTCTGATTTGACAATGGAGGTACAGATGTGTGGAACAAAATGCTATACGGTGTCACTAAAGCGAAAAACTGGCTTAGACAGAAGCATGAGCATTTGTGTGTCAGTAGGAGGTGAGCTCCTCTATTTTACGTTGTCTGTTTCAGTGATGAAATTTGGATCATGAGACTGATTGATGTTGGATGTTTGATGTGATGTAGGAAGATATTAATTAACTGACTTATTTCCTCCGATAGATCATAACACAGGTAAAAAATAAACTGACATTGAACTGAGAGTGAGCTCGATAACTTGGTAACGTAAGTTATAAGCAACTGTTATACATGGATGATAAATGAAGATGGCTATGTAGATACACAGTATAAGATGAAACATGTATAAGAGGAATGAGCTGATGCCTGAACTAACTTTCAGTTGAACAACAATAAAAAAGTTTATTTTGTCCGTTGCAGTCGGGAAAAGGGAGAGGGAGAGGAGAAAGAGTGATAATAAAGAGTGGGGGATGGAGGAGAGATTGGATGAGGGAACGTAGTGTGGTAGGAAGTGAAGGGAAGGGAGTGAGCAATAGTGGAGATAGTAAGGGAAAGAAAAATACGCGATACATACTCTTTACCAGCACACTGTATACTAACTCCAGAGAGGTATCGTGTAACGCTGCAAGATTTACAATTTAAACATTGCAACCCTATCCTCCTATAAATTCTCCATTCCTACCTATTACTCTCCCTATAAACTCTTTATTATTCCCTGTTACTTTTCCTACAAACACTTTATTACTTATTATTACTCTCCTTCATAATATTACCAAATGATTCTCCTATAAGCAGAAAATTAATTACCCTCCAAGCCACAGAAGACTTGGGAGATGTTTTATGCTGGTTTCAGATTCTTATTACATCAAGTTTTCCAGAAATGGATCCCCCATCATGATCCCTGAGTTATCAGGTATCAACAGGGATCCCCGAACTCATCAGTAACAGGTTCCTGGAAATAATACCGGTAGGTCAGACTCCTGAAATGCATCACCAGGCCAGTTTCAGAGATGGAGCCTATCAAGTTCCATGAAATGCATCAACATCAAGTTCCGCTGAGCAGAAAATCTTAAAACCCGACTGGCACATATTTAAGCTTTGCTCATTAAGAGGAGGTCTGCTCCTACGATTTACAACCGTTTGGGAATATAAATGAAGAGCTGGACGTAAGAGGATTTCCAGAGTGAAGATTGGCGTTGACGAAGTGGTGCGCCTCGTGGATCTCGTGGATGCTGGATGTGGGGAGAAGAGGAGGAGTTCTTTGTTTTGTTTTGTGGGAGACAGGTGGTGATTCGAATGCGTGTGAATGGTAGTTACTGGAGGGCGAGGAGAAGTTGTTAGAGGGTGAATGGTTGCTATTAGTGTGCGAGTATTGGTATCAGTGCTTGTATTGGGAATAGTTATTTTTTATTAGCGGAGTTCTCGTGAGTAAATAATAGTGTGCAGCATCAAGTTTTTATTTAAATACCAATGATAATGAATGGTTGGTTAGAGCATATACTGAAGGGTACGTCGTGGTACATGGTAGTTAAATAGACAACGCTATGCTGGGGGATTTGATGTGGTTTGTGATTAGCAAATGCGGACCCTGATGGTGGTGTATTCCAAGGAAAATGATAACGTATTCCTGAAACCTGATGATTTATTCTTCGGATCCTAATGGTGTATTCCAGAAAACATTCTGGAGTTTTCTATAAGTTTGATGATTTAAGTGTTTATCTGTTTATGTCTTCCCTAGAACTTGCATTATTTCCTTGATTCCAGTATGCTTGATTATGAGCGTTTATGAGTGTGTTGATTAATGCATTGCTACATGTACGTTTTTTAAAGTTTGTGTGGGTGTTTAGAATGCTCATGTGCACGATTGAATGATGCATGTGTGTTCGCTTGCACATGTGAGCGAATGTGCACCATGGTATACGTATATCTACGTTAGCAAGTCTGGAAATTTTTAATTAAATATTTCCGAAGCTATAGCGGATTGTTTTCACAAGGCAAAAGTCAGCTCAAACAGAGTCTCTCTAAGTCTTGACTAAATCAAGCCTTATCTGACAGTCTTCACACGGAACTCACACCTTTCACGGAAGAAACACCTTTGTATCACGGCACCACGAGGCAGTGTTCTCGTGTCCTGTGCTCAGAATAGAGGGACTTACGCTACTGGTCTTGTTGCAGAGTGAGAGATGGTCAACTAATGGGCGGAAGTTTGCACAGCAAACATTGACATCAGGTTTAAGTTCTCTGCAACAGACGGCAAGTCCACTTGACTGCTCTACAGGTTACATGTGTGTTTTGTGTGCACGTAAGAGGATTAAATCTTCAGCAGTTTAGGAAGCAAATGATTAAAGATTATTTAGTAGTAAAGCCATCAGACGTCGGGTCTTTATACACATCTTTAAGATTCTTAACGGTACACTAACACCGGTACAAAGAGAAACAATGCTGTCCCACAACCACAACAAATCTTCCTGAGAGGATTGCAGCGATTACAATATAGCAAAAGGAAAAAGTGGGGAAGCTGCATTTTCCTGTGCTGCCAATTGCCCTTTTATAACAGTGCATCACAAAAGGCTAAGATGATAAGAGGAAAAAAATGACTGTCAAATAAATAACAGAAGACACTATTGAAGATGGAAAAAATTAATTCCATGAGATACAGACTCCTTCAGATCTATCATTACACACATACACACACACATACACACAACACACACACACACACACACACACACACACACACACACACACACACACACACACACACACACACACACACACATACATACTCACACACACACACACACACACATATATATATATACACATACACACACACACACACACACACACACACACACACACACACACACACACACACACACACATACATACTCACACACACACACGCACGCACACACACACACACACACACACACACACACACACACACACACACACACACACACACACACACACACACACATACACACACACACACACACACACGCACACACACATACATACATATATATACAGGTGGAATGTCAGGGAATACCAGTCTTTAGTGAAATCAATCATGCGCTCAACTGTACAGCTAAGATATATATATATATATATATATATATATATATATATATATATATATATATATATATATATATATATATATATATATATATATATATATATATATATATATATATATATATGTGTGTGTGTGTGTGTGTGTGTGTGTGTGTGTGTGTGTCGTGCCGAATAGGCAGAACTTGCGATCTTGGCTTAAATAGCAACGCTCATCTTGCCATATAGGACAAATGTAAATTTGTGTATGCAATAATTTCGCCAAAATCATTGTGAACCTAACGAAAAAAAATATATTTCACTGTATTTGTTTAGTATTAAATTAATGTAAACAAATCTAAAATACGTTTAGTTGGGTTAGGCTAAAATAAATTGTTCTTGTTAAAATAAGGTTAGGTAAGTTTTCTAAGTTCCTTTTGGTGCAAAATTATAAATTTTTACATCAACATTAATGAAAAAAATATATCTTTAAACATATAAGAGAAAATTTTAGAAAGGACTTAATTTTAAATGAGTTCTTGCTAATTGACCAGTTTTACATATTCGGCACGACATATATATATATATATATATATGTATATATATATATATATATATATATATATATATATATATATATATATATATATATATATACACACACTGATCTCTGGCTGAAGGAGACTCGAACCTACGAACCTTAGGACAAGGTACGCAGTGCTTTACCAATCTACCCACACTGTATATTTCGCATGCTCTCGCGAATTCCTTGCATATATATATATATATATATATATATATATATATATATATATATATATATATATATATATATATATATATATATATATATATATATATATATATATATATATATATATACAGGAGTTGAGTGTAAAAAGCTACAAGAGGATAAGTTATGAAACAATCAGAAGATCCAACTACAACAAGATCAAAGCAGTGTAGATAACGTCGGGAGAAATCAGATACAAATGGAAACTAACAATTCACAAGAGATATTGACACAAAAGAATTAATCCTTTCAGTGTGAAGAATTCAAAAGAGGATATAACAATGCTTCACAAGATAATCATTGAGTAAAAGGGTCAAGTAAGCGGATGTCATCATCCACCTACTCAACATGAGTTCATGTTAGTTTCCTCAGTATGAAACCAAATCCGAAAAGGGAATTTAAAAAGAAAGAAACGTTCTCTCACTTCCTAGCTAAGTTGACTACAAAAAAAAAATTGTTAGTGTAAATTATTCAGTATCTGAGATGAAGAACATCTGATAAAAATGCCAACGAGCTACAACAGTAATACGGAAAACGCGTTAGACACTTCCAGTCTGTTTCACATTATTTAACATATTCCAATTTACAATATTACGAAAAATTAGCATTCGTAGTGAAGGTTGCAATTTCATTTCTGCATTCTATATTGCACGTAGAATTAGTCCCGGAGTAAATATGTTTAAGGCACCGACCATCAACACGTGTATATCATTTGCTACTAATCTTTTGTATCTTTATTGGGGAAACGTTTCGCCACACAGTGGCTTCATCAGTCCATACATAGGAGAAACTTGAAGAACAGGAGGAGAATGAGGTAATCAGTCCCTCAACCTTGAGTCGATGTGTTCAGTCCATCAATCTTGAGTAGAATACGGCAGATGAGCGGAGAAGCAGCTTATAAACCGTATGGCAGGAGAGGTGTAGCAGTCATAGGTGGTGTCACATTTGTTCAATGTGGAAGTAGGTTGTGCCCAAGAATTAGGCAAGCGAAGAATTCCTAAGTATTAAGATCCCAAGAAGTTGCAGTGTCTGACAGGGTTTTCTTTATATATTCTGATGATTCTATTGCTAACGTAGCTTCATTTTTGCCAACGACTGATTGAAGATAAAATATTCGTTCTTTGTTTCGACAATGATGTGTGAAAGTTAAGATGGACGTTAAGTCTATGTTACACTCTACAAGTAAATATTTGCAATAAAACTGAAATGTGAACTCGGATAGAATTGGTGACACTCTCATTAACAGTTTTAATATAACTTGCCTTCATTATAAAGTCATCCACTTTACTTTCTTAGGAGTTACACAAATAATCGCCTAGCATAGTTATGCTTGTAACAGTAACCTAAATTATCTGCACCAACGAGCTGGTCACCCATTCAGCAGTTAGTAATCAACTAAACAAAAAAATATAGTACGTGTGTTAAAAAGAATCTGACTGTACAGTTTATGATTGGAAGGTAAGAGATTCTCCCAGCACGAAGTGAAAAGAAAGGTTGAAAAGGTTAGGAGTGTTTGAGTTGGAAGGAGATAAAGGAATTAAGTAGAGTGTGTCTGCGTGAGTGAGAACTAAGAGTGTGGAAGAGTGTTTAAGTGAACACCTGAGGAAAAAAAATGCCTCGGAAAATTAATGTTACAATTTGCGAATTAAGTGGTTAAAAATTAAGCTGAGATGCCAAAAAATAAGCAATGTATTATTGTATAAAAACAAGCATGTGAGAGAAGTCTATAATTTAGCTTTTAAACAACAATCAATGAATGTTTAAGATATTTTGAACTCTGTTAGAGTATAATTGCTCTAGGAGACATGAATTCAGAAGTTGAAGACACTTTTGGAAGGTACAACAGGAAAGCTTGATGACTGGGACAAATAACAACCTTTAGTCGAATTATGCCTTGAAAAAATGACCATAATACGTAAAGAATAGTTCAAGAAGAAAATATGTTACCATGATATTATGAAATGTTCAGTGAGAGTCGCAGCTACACAATAAAGGATTCCATATAAGCATAAAAGGTAGACTTTTATATTGATATGTGTTAAGAGCCACTTCTATATTTGATCAAATAACAGTAGGTGGAGGATCAGGAAGGGAGAAGAGAGACTACAAGGAGATGAGTTAAGGGTAAGAATGAAGTACATGAATGAGGTGGCTACAATGTTGAAAGTGTGAAAAGTAGTTGGGGTGGATAAAAGGATAAGGGGATGAAAGGTTGGAATGGATGTGGCGCTTTTTCAATGTGTGAATAAAAAAAAAGGAAGGGGCCAGGGGATTGGTAGAGAGTATGTGTAGTTTATTTGTAAAACTCGAGGAAGGGACACAACAGAGAGAGAGAGAGGAGAGAAGAAGAGAGAGAGAAGAGAGAGAGAGAGAGAGAGAGAGAGAGAGAGAGAGAGAGAGAGAGAGAGAGAGAGAGAGAGAGAGAGAGAGAGTATGAGCTTCAATCCAATGGATTGTTCTTGTTATGAACTTTCACAATTTATGAAGCATTCCCAGGATCTCTCCGACCTGCACATCAGTTATATCAAGATTGATTAGTAGAAACCTTCTTACACTCCACCCTTATTTATGTTACTTTTTTTCGAATTTGCACATCAGTAATTCATTCTTTTCCATGGAGACAAAGGCACAATTGCAGAGAGGTACTTAACAGAGACGTTTCACCTCTAGACCGGACTCTTCAGTCAGTCAGGTTCCTTCAGTCAATTTGACTGATTTGTCCACAAGTGATACGTCTCAATAAAATTACTCTCTTCAACTATCTTTGTCACGTATTTTTTCCACAATTATTCTATCAACAATATTTCTCTACCTAGCCATACCCCGGCCGGGATTGAACCCGCGGTCAGAGAGTCTCAAAACTCCAGCAATCGGTATTGTGCCTTTTTGTTATTTATTTATTTCCAGCAATCGTGTCATTACGATTTCGTGAGTCATTTCTCTACCTTCAGAAGTTACACTTTCAGATAAGCCAGACTTAATATATTAACCTTGTCCCATGTTCACTTCATCACTCTCTTAAATATATTGTACTCAGTGCTATGATATCTAGCTTCCTATTAATCATAATATCAAAAACCACCCATTTCGTAATATGTGTACTTAAATAACATACTAAATTTAAGGCCTATCAAATGCAAGACGGTAATTAAAGCCACAATTTGTAAACGAGCTTCAAGAATTAATTAAGATCTAAAATAAGGATTAAACTAAACTCTTAGTGTACTTTCACACCTCTCGATGTACTGTATATACAATGTTAAGTAAACATCTATACTATTTCCTTGCATATTTAAGGTAATTCTTATTAACAAGCACACACACACGCACACACACACACACTTTGTGTATTCCTATGTGCAGGAGTATGCACAATGTGTGTGTGTATTCCTCTATGTAGCTGATCTAGGAAGAGGCTAGCAAGATCCTGAACCAGAGGCACAAAGGTACATCATAGCATGACAGTAAACACTGGATAGAGGCACCCTGCGAATCGTTAACGACCCTGCAAGGTCGTTACCTTGTTACGACTAGACAACGGTGTGCAGCAAAGCCGTTCGTGCGAGGCTGCTCCGGAGGATGATAGCTGTGTGTTATGTGAGTGTGGAGATTGCTGCCTGATGAGTCCTGACCTCCACTAACACTCTTACTATCACACTCCTTACTGTAATCAATACAGGGTTGCTATAGGGGCCAGGAAGATGAGATGACTGCCAGGGAGATAAGATGGGTGCCAAGCAGATGAGACGAGTGCCAGAGAGATAAGATGGGTGTCAGGAAGATGTGATGGGTGCCAAGGAAATAACATGGGTGCCTGGAAGATGAGACAAGTGCCAGAGAGATAAGACGAGTGCCAGGAAAATGAAATGGGTGACAATGAGATAACATGGGTGCCAAGTAGATGAGACGAGTGCCAGGGAGATAAGATGGTTGCCAAGTAGATGAGACAAGTAACAATGAGATATGATGGGTACCAGGAAGATGAGATGGGTACCATAAAGATGAGATGAGTGCCAGGAAGATGAGATGGGTGCCAGGAAGATGAGATGGGTGCCAGGAAGATGAGATGGGTGCCAGGAAGATGAGACAAGTAACAATGAGATATGATGGGTACCAGGAAGATGAGATGGGTACCATAAAGATGAGATGAGTGCCAGGAAGATGAGATGGGTGCCAGGAAGATGAGATAGGTGCCAGGGAGATAACGTGGGTGCCAGGAAGATGAAACGAGTGCCGGGGAGATAACATAGGTGCCACAACGATGCGATGCCAGGAAGATGAGATGCGTGACAGAAAGAATATATAGGTGAAAGAGAAATAAGATGGGCGCCAGAGCAACAAAGGACTCTTAATCTAAACAAACGAGACAGCCGTCCACTTCCTTCTCTGAAATCTATCTCCAATTCTCCAGGCGTTTTAAGCTCTGTGCAACTCTTACTAGCTTAGAGCTCTCCCGTGAAAATAGTAATCTTTTCAGGAGGATAGGCTGGAGCGCAACTGGAAAGAAAGTTGGTTCACCACACATACACACTCAATAATACACATCCCTTGGTGTCTCCACGAGTGGCGGTACGCACCATCAACATGTATATATATACAGTAGGCGAGGCTAATCTCACTTCTTGTATGGGCGAAACTGACACACCTTGTATCCCTTCCTCACGCCTAGTTACCTTTACCCCACCCTCTCCTCTGTCTCTCTCACTCCGACTTCTCTCTCTCTGTCTCTCTCACTCCGACTTCTCTCTCTCTGTCTCTCTCTCTCTATTCCTATCCTTCAACACGTCGTATTGCGGGACAATGCTGCAAACCTGTGCTAAATACTGCTAGCCACAAGATATCTTAGGAGCATTTTTATATCCTGTGTTGTATTAAATATTGGTCATAAACATGACTAGGTTTGCTGGAAATATGTGTTTATATTTTCCATTAGGTATAACTGCAGAATCTTTTGAAATAGTTTCATGACATACACAAATATGCATATTTAAACACAACGTATACATATATGCATAACACATGCACAAATACTAAATACTGCCAAGTATAAATCAGCTATCGTTTCATTTCAAAAGTTATTATGAAAAATATTATTTTTTTAATAATTTTGTGAAATCATTATACGCGTATTTTTAACGAAAGTGATAATGAAATTCTGAAAACAGTGTGTACAAGAATATAGTTGGACTCCAGCTCCAGTTTCATGGACTTTAACTTCAGTTTCAGACACAAGCTCTTTCAAGTTCACTCCTGAACACACAGACACAAGCAACCCCTCAAGCTCAGGAACATGTTTCATAAACACAAGCTTACTCAAGCTCACTCAGGAACACCATTCATAAACACGAGCTTACTCAAGCTCACTCAGGAACACGTTTCATAAACACAAGCTTACTCAAGCTCACTCAGGAACACGATTCATAAGCACAAGCTTACTCAAGCTCACTCAGGAACACGCTTCATAAACACAACCTTACTCAAGCTCACTCAGGAACACGTTTCATAAACACAAGCTTACTCAAGCTCACTCAGGAACACGATTCATAAGCACAAGCTTACTCAAGCTCACTCAGGAACACGCTTCATAAACACAAGCTTACTCAAGCTCACTCAGGAACACGATTCATAAACACAAGCTTACTCAAGCTC
>NC_069411.1:34456751-34526751 GCF_026875155.1 Cherax quadricarinatus | reverse complement strand
ATAGACATTCTTCCTCTTGGCAGCGAAGAGGCAAAGTTCAGTAGCGCTGACCTGGTAACCGGGTTGCGCTTCTCTAGATAGCGGCAGTTCAACGTAATTCACAGCTGAGCCTCCTGGGACGACTTGGTTATGCTGCCAGGGAGAGAGAGAGGGATACAGTATTACATCGATGAAGATATAAATCGGATAAACTCAAGTTGCTTATGTTATCCCCCACAATGTTATTGGAATCAATTAAGAAAGAATATGCTATTAAAAACTACTGTTTTTATTCGCGTACTTATTAACTAAATTAAAATCGTTAGTGGACGAGTCTAGAAAACGGGTGCTATATAAAATATGGCAAATAGTAATTTTCACAAAGGTATGGAATTAGAAATTACACATTGACTTCGAAACTACAGCTTGGCGGTATCAGATCTTTTATGAAGCTTAGTTTCACTATAAAACACACAACACCTTGTGTACCATTAAAAGAAAAAGAAAAACATGATAGAGTACCTTTAACAACCATGGGAAAAGCACAATAAAACTTAAATAACTTTTTGAGGTCATCAATTCTGAGACTGATTTTGATGATATTTGTCATTAGGGAAACGATGATCTTAGGTACACACAACAAAAGGGACTTATGGTCACAAGATGAAAATGATAATCGTTATGAGGTTATTGTATAACATAAATGATGGTTGTCGTCAGGTAACTGGAAGAATGACAACCATAAGATATACCAAGACAATCATATACTACTAACTAAGGTACACCACGAGTATAAATGTTATTTTCTTTGCCTTTCTTGTAGTTTCTTACATGCACATGCTTTTTAGTAAAATACTGAACCTTAAATTCAAATAATTAGTAGATTTAAGCTAAACTATACGGAAATCCAAATTTTGCTATTGCGAAATATTATCAAAGTTTATATTAAATTATGTGTTTGCAATTTTTTCTTTTTCTCTGGTCATGTCCTGAGCCGCCGAAGGTCTGGACACATGCTCTGCTCTACTCTGGGATTCATGACAAACGAGTAATGCTAGTCTATATGTGTCATGCTGCGGATCAGTAGGTCGGTAATTGTCCCATGCAGGGGGTGTCATGCGGTACACCGCAACTCACTGGACTAACCTGCTGAGTAATAAGACGATTGCTGAGGCGCCTGAAGTAATAAAATAGGATTTATTACATCAGAATTCAATTTAAACTTATTTTTTTTACTTTTTTTCCTATCATGTAAGACAGCAAGAATTTAAAAATTCTTGCCTCTTACCAGACGAATTGAAGAATGGGTAAGAACGACGAGTATTAAGGTAACACTTCTCTAAGTGATTTAAGTTTAATGGTGGAAAACTTAATCTGCGCATCTTCAGTGATCCCACATGGCAAGATTATTATTATTATTATATACATAAGGGAAGTGATAAACCCGCATGAGTAATGGGATGATATCAGGATTGATCCAAGGAAAGGGGATAACTGCAATTCCTTGATCAAAATCTCCTCACCAGCATCAAGGTACACCTCATGAAGAGATCAAGAGCCATAATAACTTAAGAATCTGAGTACCGAAAATTGAATGCAACATGCCGGAGATTCTGACTGTAATTACCCAGGTTTAATAAAGAACGAAATTATATTTACATAATATACAAACATCCTCTTACAAGCATTATCAGTAAAATTTTAGATCAGAGAATCATGAAGATTGAGCCAAAAAATGTAGAAAATACAACTCCATCTCACACAAACAAGAGGGACTAAAGCTTCAGAGCTCACTCCTGCAAATGTCCTCGGGGTGAGCAAATTAAGAATCATTTCAACAAAATAACCTCTGAGGCAATTGCGTTGTTAATAAATCTAAGATTATCTTTCAGGAATCTCAACAAAGAGCCACTCAGGACAATGTATTTGACATGTTAGGCCCAACTTGGAGTATGGGGCAGGCAGCAGAACAGAGCCCATACCTCAAAAAAGCATGTAAAAAAACTGGAAATGAAAAGGTATTGTTATAGTGAATCAAAACGACCTGAACCTGATGGTATTAGAAGACATAAGGACCAGGGAAGACAAGACAATGAAGTACAAAATATTTAAAGGAATTAATAGAGTGGATAGAGACAATTTTTACAATGTGACGTCTTACTCTCTATCATTCTTACACGAGAAACGGCTTGTAAATGTAATAGTGTGGAGTGTATTATAAGCTTATGGTAGTACACTAGGAATGAGAGAATGATAAATGATGATTTAGTCAAAAGAAACACCAAGTCAGATGCAGCCACTACCACGACTACTGCCTCTATACCTCTCAACTCCGGTAGACAGGAGAGAAGCCTATACTGGAGTATGCAATATCCAACGCAGTAGATGTCACACGCCTACACTAAGAAACAAGCTGAACGTGTAGAAGACAGGCGCCTACGGTGTCGAAGACACGAGTTTACACAGTGTAATATAGAAACCTACACCGCATAAAACAGGAACCTACATTACGCAAGATTAAAACTTACATTGCAGAAAATAGGAACAGAGGTTACACCGCAGATGACAATATCGCCAACGCTGTAAGACATGAGCCAACACTCAAAAAGCATGGACTTACACTATATAAAACATGACCTAAACCTTAAAAGACATTGGCCTACTGTAGAAAGATAGGAGCCTACACTAAAAAAAAAAAACAGTAACCTCCACTGCTAAATATACGAACATTCAATATAGAATATAGGAGCTACATTACAGGAGACATGAAGCACACATTGTAAAAGACTGGAGTCTAAACTGAAGAAGAGAAAGCTTACACTCTAGAATAATGTAATGAACTACGATGGAGCAGTTCGCCATTACTAAGAATAAGTTAGCTGTGCAAAGTCAGAAAAGGAGGAAGAAGTTGCTGATAAAAACTTTTTTTCAGATATGATCTCCATTTTCTCTTCCAAAATTGTGTCTCAACTCATAGATAATTTTTGATCACCATTTTTATTATGAAAATCTATAAAATGACAGAAATACGAATCACGAACAAAATCAATTGTGGCTCCCAAATCTTTTATATCTTCAAGGGTGTATATATATATATATAATATATATATATATATATATATATATATATATATATATATATATATATATATATATATATGCATAAACACCACTCTGAAATAATAGAGAAATTCAAGCGCATTCGTGATACTCACATTATCAAGGAACTATCATAGTTCCTTGATAATGTGAGTAGTCACGAAAGCGCTTGAATTACTCTATTCTTTCAGAGTGGTTGTTTTGCATATTCTGAAATCACCTGTTTACTGTGATCTTATTGCATATATATATATATATATATATATATATATATATATATATATATATATAATATATATATATATATATATATATATATATATATATTATATATATATTATATATATATATATACATTTTTATTTTTATATTATTATCACACTGGTCCGATTCCCACCAAGGCGGTGGCCCGAAAAAGAAAAAACTTTCACCATCATTCACATCCATCACTGTCTTGCCAGAGGGTGCTTTACACTAACAGTTTATATTTATATCATATATACATATATAATATATACATATATACATATATACATATATAATAATATATATATATATATAAATATATATATATATATATATATATATATATATATATATATATATATATAATATATATATATATATATATATTATATATATATATATTTATTTTAATAAATGTAATAATTTATCCGTCGTGAATCATAATATTTAATAAAGAACCAGTTGTTGAGGTAGGAATGGAAATTAACACAACACAATGGCTTACAATGGTACCTATCGTCTCTCTAGTGTTCTTACTCTGATGATAAATTAGACACATGTGCAACTCTTGGGAATCTTTATTAAGGAAACGTTTCGCCACACAGTGGCTTCATCAGTCCATACACATGGAGAAACTTGAAGAACAGGAGGAGAATGAGGTAATCAGTCGCTCAACCTTGAGTCCATGTGGTCAGTCCATCAATCTTGAATAGAATACGGCATATGAGCGGAGAAGCAGCTTAAAAACCGTAGGCAGGAGAGGTGCAGCAGTTGTAGGTGGTGTCACATTTGCCAATGTGGAATAGGACGTGCCCAATGGTTAGGCAAGCAAGAATTCCCAATGTTAAAATCCCAAAATTGCAGTGTCTGACAGATATGTAGATGAATGGTTCCAAATCGACACGTTGATAAATTAGACACATGTGCAACTCTTGGGAATCTTTATTAAGGAAACGTTTCGCCACACAGTGGCTTCATCAGTCCATACACTGGAGAAACTTGAAGAACAGGAGGAGAATGAGGTAATCAGTCGCTCAACCTTGAGTCCATGTGGTCAGTCCATCAATCTTGAATAGAATACGGCATATGAGCGGAGAAGCAGCTTAAAAACCGTAGGCAGGAGAGGTGCAGCAGTTGTAGGTGGTGTCACATTTGCCCAATGTGGAAGTAGGACGTGCCCAATGGTTAGGCAAGCGAAGAATTCCCAAGTGTTAAAATCCCAAGAAGTTGCAGTGTCTGACAGGATTGTAGATGAATGGTTCCCAGAATCGACACGTTGATAAATTAGACACATGTGCAACTTTTGGGTATCTTTATTAAGGAAACGTTTTGCCACACAGTGGCTTCATCAGTCCATACACAGGAGAAACTTGAAGAACAGTTGGAGAATGAAGGAATCAGTCCCTCAACCTGTGTCTAATTTATCAACGTGTCGGTTCTGTGAACCATTCATCTACAATCCATGAGACACTAACTTCTTGGGATCTTAATACTTGGGAATTCTTCGCTTGCCTAACCCTTGGGCACGACCTACTTCCACATTGGGCAAATGTGACACCACCTACAACTCCTGCACCTCTCCTGCCTACGGTTTTTAAGCTGCTTCACGCTCATATGCCGTATTCTATTCAAGATTGATGGAGTGACCACATGGACTCAAGGTTGAGGGACTGATTACCTCATTCTCCTTCTGTTCTTCAATTTTCTCCTGTGTATGGACTGATGAAGCCACTGTGGCGAAACGTTTCCTTAATAAAGATACCCAAGAGTTGCACATGTGTCTAATTTATCAACGTGTCGGTTCTGAGAACCATTCATCTACTGTTCTTACTCTCTTCTTACCTCAGTGCTGCTCGTTGTAATTATACTAAAAATTTCCCTACTAATAATATATGTATATTTGATACATGCACTAGTATATTCATAGTAATTACATGTATGTACCATTTTGAGAGAGAGGGAGAGAGAGGGAGAGAGAGAGAGAGAGAGAGAGAGAGAGAGAGAGAGAGAGAGAGAGAGAGAGAGAGAGAGAGAGAGAAGAGAAGAGAAAGAGAAAGAGAAAGAGAAAGAGAGAGAGAGAGAGAGAGAGAGAGAGAGAGAGAGAGAGAGAGAGAGAGTGAGAGAGAGAGAGAGAGAGAGAGAGAGAGTGGGTAGAATGTGATTTTAAAAAAGGACCTAGTCTTTTTGAATGCATTATAGAGAGCAAGATTGAAACTTACTCTACAACGCTCTCAAATAACTACAATTTACCATTGATGGTGAAGAGATCTCGTGCATTAGTAGAAGTATTCTACTAAAGCTACGTTTGTGGGTCAGAATGTAAATTAACCAACGTAATTTCTAATGCTTTTACCTCCCAAAAGATAAGAAAAATGTGACTATCTTTGAAAATGCACCCTACATAGGACAGAAATGTGTATATAAATAAATTAATGCATGTATTTGATTATTAGTACTTCTGTACTAAAAACATGCTAATATCATTACTAGAGTTCCGTGTGAATACCTACCGTTCGTGGCAGAGTTCGCACTGACGGAACATTGTCGACGACACCTGAGCTTCCGTGTCCGGGACCTCCACGATCTATGCTCTCGTAGTCTTGATAGGACAACACGTCTGCAAGGAAACACGAGATGACGTAGTAAGTAAGGCTGGAAGGCCACCAGCGACTTGTGTAGTGAAATGTGGATTGTGATGTCCGTAGACTACTTGTGTTTGTGTACTGAAATGTATTTGGTTTTGACAGTGGACTGCGGTTACTTCTGTAGTGAAATGTGGGTTTATGTAGCTGGGGAATAGTTATGTTTTTCTGTTATCAACTATTACACTGATGATTTATGTGATATGATGTATTACATAACACACAACTCATCTGTACACCGGTATAAATTGGATTTCTCAGCTTTTAAACATGAAGGATGTTCGGAAGATTTAAAATCTGTTTAAAACGAGTGAACGGATAGGTACCTAGTACTAGAAACATGTCCTTGAACCCACTTACTAAGGACCTTCAACCTATCGTACTAGAAACCATATGAAAATGCACATTTTTACCACGTGCAAAAAAAAAAAAAAACTGTCTACCTCTATAGGAAGTGCTGAACCTATTTGCTTGAGTGTGAGGAAATATACATGAAGGTATTATCGAAAACCCGTTAGCCAAATTTGAGTAGAGGAGGAAGTGCCAGGATTCGTGTGGAGGGGGGTGTTCGATCCTCTGTCCTCTAATTGCGAGACAGATATGCTACATACCAACCTGTCACCTACTTAAGTGCACTAAACGTAATTCTCCAACAGGTTCCTACCAGTTTTATGTGGAATGATGTCAGGATCGTTGTCCTCTACCTCGCACACGCTGGGTCCCTCCTTCACCCTAGCCGCCAGCACCCCGACGTTCAGCGGCTTGTTTTCTAAATCTCCCTTCATATCGTCGTTTGGGGCGCCGATGTCCCGGCTTGGAGGAGTGTGACGCATCTTCATCACCACCATCACCACCAGCGCCGTTAGGATTATCGCAAGTACCACACCGATCAGGATACCTAAGACAGGTGTGAACTCGAAGAGCGCCGGAGGTCCTTTAAATGGAAAGATTGGCAATGAAGCTTTGGTTACTGAAGTTTACGACTGTATATTATTATTATTATTATTATTATTATTATTATTATTATTATTATTATTAATTTTATTTCATCCGCTTACATGTATGCAGAAGTAAGGCTTAATAAAAAAAAATGCAGGAAAACCTTTATCGGTACAACATTTCACCCAGTGGGTGGTGGATTTTTATAATTCCTCTCTAAGCGTGGGTGAAATGTTGTATCAATAAATGAGTCTCTGCATTTAGAGTCTTCTTACACGCTTACCTCTCAGTTTTCTTCATATCTGAAGCTCAAAGAGCATCGACCCTTGTCCGAACGACACAAATTCAGGTCACATATTTTCTTCCGTTGCAAGATTTTTAACATTTTATATCATTGATTACCTGTGCGTTTCTCTGCCACCTTCAGCGTGAAGGTCTCGAGCTTCGCCGCGTCGCTCCTGCCCTTGGAGTTAGCAGCG
Source organism: Cherax quadricarinatus (assembly GCF_026875155.1). Lineage (NCBI taxonomy): Eukaryota > Metazoa > Arthropoda > Malacostraca > Decapoda > Parastacidae > Cherax > Cherax quadricarinatus. Next base: position 34,519,367 of record NC_069411.1, on the reverse strand, counting down.
TAAGTGACCATAAGAAAGGCGAGGCCGGGCCGTAGCGCCGTCAGGTGGAACAGAGGCTCAACTGACGACATGTTACGATGCAGCGCCCCCGTCGTGGAGTCGTACACCTGGCCGAAAAAAAAGCAACCGGTATTAAGTGGAAGTCTAACATTCTCGGTCACCGTACTGTGCTATAGTGTACTTACTAGTTTTACTTGGGAATTCAACGTTCTTTCTCATTATACGAGACTACGATTTTTTTATGGGATGATATTCTCGCGTTCGAAATAACAGGAAAATACCAGGTGTGGGAAATTATATAGCAACAATTATTGGTTGCTGGATGCTATGATGGTCAGTTATGGACGGGAAAAAACAAGAATATTCCTGAAAAGATATAGAGGTTTAGTACAGGATGGTGAAATAAATTTCCAGTTGTATGAATAGGCAAGCAAACTACTTGTACGATTCCTGACAGGCATTCATAACCATATATCATGCTCGCCTAAGAGTGTGAAGAAAAGAGTACAAACAAAAGAATAGAGTATATATTAGCACACACCAGAATTAGCACACACATATTAGCACACCTTAAATTTTAACTCAGTTTTTGAATAAAGAGCACCAGAAATAAATGTGAATTTAGTAAAACATAACGAAGTTACAGAATTTTGAGTAGCTCACCACCAGGCTTCTATTATAACCGAGATCAAAACCTGCTTAGGAACACAATATCTGAACTAGGAAAGACATTCTGGTACCAATTAACAGAAAACAACAAGACACCAGTGGAAGCTGAACTACCAAGTGAGCCATAGAGAAGAAAAGGAATTAAATAGAGATTAATTAACAAAGTAGAAACTTATCATACACGGCTTCAAAAGCAGGCGCGACAAAGATGAATCACATCAGCCGACCAAAAGTTGAGGGACAAGATTTTTCACTAGCAAACATTTCCCGCTAGTGTGTACCCACCCACGCTAATTATTGCCGTGAATACTAATCACCGCACAAATTAACTTTGCTAAGGATGTTAATGAGAGACTGGCGACTGTCACACTCACGCACGTGCTAGGAAACTCTAATGCATGAATCATATTCTATGACATTTTATTTACTATACTGAACATAAGATACCTTCAAATCAGACCCTGATTGAGCACCATCTCCAAAAATATCACTCCATTTTAAACAATATTTCGCAATATGTTTCTGACCTAAGGTGAATTCTTCAAATTTCCTTTCAACAATAAGTCTTTAAAAAAAGTAAAAATTTCCTACTATAAAATTACTCTATTAAAAATCAGACAACATGAATGCAATTTTACGTAGTCGTGTCTTTCTCTCAAGATCTTTCACATTATTTCTATATAGTTCAGCGAATCACTGATCCTATTCACGCATTGACGGAATCTTTAAAGCTGCAAATGTTTAGAACACAAGGCAGACAGCACCCAGTAAGCTGTCTTCACTCTCTGTGGTCATCAAGGAAATGAAGAGCCGGTAGCCACCTTCACCTGTGACTCCCAGGTAATGTAATGAGAACCTTAATGAAACTCCTAAAGAAGTTCATACCAAGACCTGCATGAGAAGAAGGTAAAGGGGAGGGAAAGGAGGGAGACGAGAGAGAGAGAGAGAGAGAGAGAGAGACAGGAGGTGGAGAAGAGGACGTTGCAGACGAACGGGGATATTAGTGGGGCTGTTGTGTCCTCCCAAGACGGGAGATTTAATTAAAGGAGTTTCATTAAGGTGTAATATGTTGAAACTAGCTGGACTATATACCCAGCAAGATTGTTATTACTGCCTCAATATTGTTGTAGAGGCGATGAGGAACTATCGTCGGTGGGGGGGGGGGAGGGAGGGGCCGGCTCCTGCTCCTCTTCCTCCTCCTCCGCCTTCTCTATCCTCAACGTATAGCCCTTGTGGCTTAGCACTTCTTTTTGATTATAATAATAATAATTACCTTTAGTCGCACCTTTCCTTATTATTATTTACTGTTCATCTGCTATTGAATAATAATTTCATATCTTTGTTTAGAATTTATTGCACATTTATGCTACATGCAAAAAATCGCGAACAAGCGACGCAAGATGCAAAAGACGTAATAATTGATGCAAAAATCACGAACAAGCGACGCAAGATGCAAAAGACGTAATAATTGATGCAAAAATCACGAACAAGCGACGCAAGATGCAAAAGACGTAATAAATGATGCAAAAATCGCGAACAAGCGACACAAGATGCTCACCCGTAGTCGTATTACAAATATTTACTTATTTTTAAACGAATTTCTACTTACAACTTTTTTTTTTACACTGTTACTCTTCATGTCCTTTTGCTGTCTCTCCCTCTGTCTCATCATCTCCCGCTCTATATCACTACTTCTAGCTCTGCCTCCCGATTTCCTGCTCTTTTTGTTCTCCACATCTGCTATTCTCGTTTTCTTTATCTCTCGTTCTATCTGTTTCTCTCTTTGTACATCTGTCTCTATCTCTCACTAAGAGGAATAAAACTTACAGTTAAGTGGCTGGAAAAAATCAATATCCCACAGTTGGAGACGAAACTTTACGAGACATTTCGGTCCATTTTGGATAATTAAGAAATCACATTTATTAATTTATTTGATATTCTGATATCATTACAATGTTAGCTATTCAAGCTTCAGCTTGACTAAGCTCCTGGAGAGCGAAACGTTGCCACAATAAAAATGTCACATTAGTTGCACTTGTGTCCTTTTACTTTACAAAGTATATTGTGTTTTGCTGTATATCGCTGTAACAATATAATTGTCAAAGCAACCATGGAAAGTAAAAATTCATTGGGACTTGTTAGATGATGTGGAAGGAACGGATGGAAGTTTATTATGCATATTGAGGAGGTGGAAGGTTGGTTATGTGGAGGGAAGGAGTGCAGGGATGGTTATGTGGAGGGAAGGAGTGCAGGGATGGTCATGTGGAGGGAAGGAGTGGAGGGCTGGTCATGTGGAGGGAAGGAGTGGAGGGCTGGTCATGTGGAGGGAAGGAGTGGAGGGCTGGTCATGTGGAGGGAAGGAGTGGAGGGCTGGTCATGTGGAGGGAAGGAGTGGAGGGCTGGTCATGTGGAGGGAAGGGAGAGGTATAGGAGTGTGGGTTTAATTGTCCGTTGTTTTCCCGTACCTTCTCTCCCCTCTAATATATGTCATCTGCTCCCTTTGATGCTGACGTTAATGTGTGCTAATGCAGCAGTCCCTGTCCGTATCTCTCTGTATGTAGATATTTTTGATTCCCACACATTATTTTTTTCAGTGTGTGTTTGTTTTTTTTGATAATAACTCTAGTTAGTTGAGTCTTATAACTAATTATGTGCATATTATATGATGCATTATTTATTTATGCACCTGTTTTCTTTGTGTTTGCCTCACTCATTCTTGAATAATTTTTTCTCTCATGCTTGCATTTCATATCTTTTATTTTTTTTTTTTCGGAGTTTCATTATTCGTTTATTTGGAAGGTCTCGTTTTCAAGAACGAGCACATGTGACCATTTGAAGCCTAGTCGGTTTCAGTTTATTTTGCATCTGATAGTGCTCCTCCCTTATCTCGGGAACTAGTCTGGTTACACCTTTTCTATCTAAAATTCCTTGCTTTATTTGGTGGGTGCTCCAAGGTGGTGATGACAGCAATATCAGCAGCAGGAGAAATAACAACAGTAATAATAATAATAGCAACAACATCATCAACATCAACAAACAACCTTATAGGTTGCTAAAAACTCCCTATTGACTTCTGCAGGCTGGTATTCCTTACCTCCATGTAGAAGGTCTGAGGGAGTCCGCCGTCGAAGGCAGCCACACATTCCACCTCGATGGTGTCTGTCGTTTGGTTAGCAATCGAACAGTTCTTGGGCGGGTCCGGCGGCCCTGTTGGTAAGACAGTCTAAGATTTATACAGAACTATTGAAGCCTAGACAAGACAGTTAACGAAGTTTAGTTACGTGCTAATGCACATAACTTCAATTCAAACTCCGTAATATGGAGAAAATTGGGTAAAGTTCCCATTTCGGTAAATATAACTACAGATTTACAATTGGGAATTACAGATAACCACAAGGTACTGAGGGGAAACAGTAGATAGAAACAAAATAGCGTTTTTCCGATATGATTAAAATGAGTTTATTTTAAGGAATTGTTCTGATAAATAGGAAGATACGAAATAAATATAATAGCTAAAAATGTAGTTGTCCTTACTTAGCACAGCGCATAGTATGATACTTTTTGCCGAGCACACAGTATGTTAGTTAGCAGAAGCTATGGTACTTAACAGAGCACACAGTATGTTAGCAGAGTATATAGTATGTTAAAAGAAGCTATAGTATGGTACTTAACAGAGCACACAGTATGGTACTTGGCAGAGTACATGGTATGTAACAAAAAGATTTGCATCCTGGACATGACAATGATCTGTGATAAGCCACAACGCCCTCCAGGTTTCAATTTAACAATGCATATCGCCGGTGCCTTAAGGTGACAACAGAGAGGAAGAACTGCAAATCATTTCAGTAGACTTTGGTTTTATACGCAAACAATAAAATGCGAGTTCCTTCCATTAAATATAATCTACGTCAACTGCAAATGTCAACGAAATATTCTGACCAGGTATATATATATATTTTGGATTTTACAGTAGAAAGGGAAAAAAATATTAGTATTATTTTTATGGAGAAACGCCAAACCAATAGAGGTTTGATCCAAGAAAAAACAGGACAGCTCCATTAACTTGAAACAAGAGATGATATCAGGGTTATTACTTTGAAGGGAGTAAGTAGTAGAAGGGAAGAGAATCAGGGAAACACGATGCGAAGACATGAGAGCGATTTTAATGCCTAAAAATTCTAGCACTTCTCATTAAGCCAAACCTTTCCTGCTAAATGATACATAACGAGTGTCGTCATACGCTGTCGTTATGTAATTCCGGTGATTAACGCACTTAAAACACTGCATTAGACGATTCTGTTTCAGCCTGGCGTTAAGAGTCTCCGAGAATTCGAGCTGTTTAATGCTGATCCTAAATCATTTCAATAATTTTCACAATGAAGTCGCTCTCGCGTATGATACAGTTAAGGTGCGTCGCACAGTAATGTTCCTAAATGGCTCTGCTCTATGCTGAGTTATGAATGCTTCCGAATCCTAGAATTGTGTAAAGGTGGAGATGGATAAATATGAAGAGAGAGAGAAAAAAAAAGAAACTGAAGGGCAGCTAACAAAAGATTTTACACTTTTTATCAAAATAATGTGCTGAGAGGTTCAAAACACGTGACAATGTTATCTCTGGGTCACACTGCTTGCATGATAACGAGGATGATCGGTATAGCTGTGCTGTATTGAAACACGTGCAAGGAAATTTAAAATGAAAGAACAGGGCAGATGTATAATGATAGAATCTACTGTTGTTACTATCACTACAACTATCACTTATACTACCTCCACCACTATTCCCTACGTAGTTCATAGTATTACCACGACCACCACTACTGTTCTCGGTCATCCGGCTGACCAGTGACCAGTCCTGGCTGGTGAGAACGCTAGATACTACGGTAAATCCTTCATGTATTTAGCTGAATACGATATATGCAAAGTGAGTGCCTAAACTCCCCATAAAGTACTATAGTTTTATTGTTTTTACAATTTTGGAAAGTTGCTTGTTCCAGTACTCTACAAGTCTGTTAACAAAAATGTTTTTACTCTTGTTTGTGTTGCACCTCGTGCCTCGGAGTTTTAAAAGTTTTCTTGTGTCATCGAATCCCCTTCCATACCAAATAGTTCTTCATATTTGTGTCAAATTTCTTTAGTACCTAAAAGCGCTTTGTTGGCCTACCTTGAACCTTGTTCCGTTTATCTTCATCCTTGTTCTATAATTTGATGACCAAATATCAAACAATATATTCAAGACCTTGCAAAGGTGTTACATGTTGTACAAAGGTTTTCACATACTGTGCTTAAAATTCATGGCAGGTATGCCTATCATACTTCCAGAGACTCCCGGCAAGATTGTTTAGTTCGTATGAGGTCATTACTAGTGACTGATCCACAATTCTCCTTTTCTTCTTATCTGACGGCTTTCCATGAATTTCATATTTACTAATTTACATATCTCTGTATTGAAGTACATTTTCCATGTATCTGAGAGGTAAATAAAGGATCTCAAATACCGGAAATTAAATTAATAATGAACAAAATATAAAAAAAAATACGGGTATGTTGGGCAGGAACAGGAACAAGAGGTGTAAAAGAGGAGGATTAAGAGGAGGAAAAAAAGAAAAGAAATGTGGAAAACGAAGAAATGATGAAGAAGAAGAGAGTGAGGAGGAAAGAAAGGTAACACCAATTCAACAAATCTAAGAGTACCATTAACTCTACTAAAAGAAAATTATTCATAGATTTTGTTTATTTACTAATATATTGATTAAATATTTTGCGTTATTCAGCTCTAACATGATTAGTGATTTACTCTCGAACTGGTTAACTTTGTCACAACAAATCATATTATATGTATTTTCATACTTTTCACTGATATTCTTCTGACTTTAATTATTTATAATTACAATAAAATTGTCAATAATTGGACCTTTAAATCGAAGAATTTTTTACATTAACACTCGACATCCTACACTGAAAACCTCCACTCTTTAATGTCTTCTTATTAGACGTAATATTTACCTACAGTGCTTGTTAAAAATAATAATAGTAACTTTATTTACTACATGTACAAGGTATACAGTCCTAGCTGACATCAATGACATACTACATAGAAACCCCCTTGTTATGCTGAGCATTTCGGGCAAATTGGTCAGTGTCCCAGGATGCGACCCACACCAGTCGACTAACACCCAGGTACCCATTTACTGATGTGCGAACATAGACAACAGGTGTAAAGAAACACGCCCAATGTTTCTACCCTGGATGGGAATCGAACCCAGACCCTTGTTGTGTGAAGCGAGAGCTTTAGCCACCAGGCCACCAGTAATTCGCTGTCAAATTTCTATAGATGTTTTTACGTAGACTCATGACTGCTATTTAAACTTTACTTTCTGTCTTGTGTTCACGGTAAATTTTGCACACATTCACAGATCAACACACAAACTTATGCAGTTCATCTTTGTTTTAATGGTCTGCGCTTCTCAACTGCTGTCTGTCAAAGGGAAATTAACAAATAGGATACTGAAGCATCAGACAGGAGTAGCTTTCAGCACAAAACAATTCTTTCTTTTCCCCAGAACGAAATCAACATCATTGCATACAAAGGAAGGGCACACTAGAAAAATATAGAGATACAAAAGGTTAAAGGACAAATAAATTTTTTTCTGGCCTCAGCAGCGAGCCATTGTAATTCCGTAGAATTGACTAAGCTACTTCGTAAAAAGGAAAAAAAGTTGTGTTCTCTTTGTTCAAAATAAAAAGAGATAATAGGGAGGACTGACAAGATAAATAGTGAAAACCATAAAAGTGCACATGTTGCAGTAGTTTAGAAAGTGTGACAAAACTATTGAACACTATTCAAACTGCTGATGAAGATCATGTCATTCTCGGTAGAAATTAAGTAACGTAACTATGGTATTAAAACCATAGGGGGGGAAATAATTAATCCTATAATATAATTATAAATCCTCAGGTGGTTTCTAAATGTTTATACCGTAAACGTTAATTGAATTCTATGTGAAATATTGTGTGAAATGAGCCATTCAACCATGGTAGTTGAGCATCATGTGGTAGTTAAAGACGTGTGTTAGTTGCCCATCATGTTGCAGTAATGCTTCATATAGTTACCGTGGAAGTGGTGTTAAATACATATAGCAGCAAGAGTTGTTAATGCAACCAAAATTAGGTGTTGTTGCATTTGTCAAACCTATTTGACAAAATTATTGCTGTCCTGAAAACTGTGCACATATTAATTATTATTAATTGTGCTTCGCATACCCAGATCATTATATTTTACATTTATTATTCCATATCAAATTAAAAACATTATTTTTCCGGATTAACTAATCAAGCATTGCACGTACACGTATAAATTAAACTTGCACTGCGTGAGTCTGACATCAGTGATCTCTAAGACCAGATGCATGTACCAGCAACTCTTAGTGAGAACTTTGTAAATTTCGAGGAGGGAAGCGAGAGAATGATTTTTTTTAACCAATAAAAAGCTTTTCGAGAATTAAACGAAGGTCAGAGTTTGCTCATTTTGTGTGTGTGTGCTCCTTCAGAGCCGCGGGGTGGCCGTCTGCCTGCTGCTACCTCGTGCATACCAACACCCACCAATGTTCTTGCTACCCTTGTTTCTCTTTGTTGATCTTACCAGCTTGTTTTTCTCGCTGCATGTTGTTACTGTTTGTTGCCTGTTTCCCTCCTACTTCCTATTTATTTCTCTCTCTTTGACTGTTATGATGTTTTTGCACATATCTCTAATTTGATCTCTCTACAGGTATTGTTAAAGGGATAAAGTTATCGTCCCTTGAAGGGTGTCAGTGAGGAGATAAATAACAATTCTAAAACCTTTGCGAATAATAACGCTTTCAAGTTTTTTAAACAAATTAAAATTAGTTTATAATCTTGTTTAAGCAAGTTTTCATTGAGTTACAAAAGTGTCGACAGTTTCTCATGAATACACAGCTCATTCCCAAACATTTAACAAAATAGAGATTTTTTTCTCGTCTAGTAACTGTTGTAAATAGTAGTAGTGTTTGCAAGTAATGATAGAAGAAGTTGTTGGTGTTGTTGTTATTATTGAAGATAGCAGTAATATTTGTCAGAATTGGTATTATTATACTGTTTTTGTAGGTATATAGTTTCTACAATAGGCAGATACTATTGTAGATAGTATCTCTAATTAGTAGTATGTATTGTAAGAAGTAGAAATAGCAGTAGTAATGGTAGTAGTAATAGTAGTAGTACTAGTAGTAATAGTAGTAGTAGTAGTAGTAGTAGCAGCAGCAGCAGTGTGTGTGCGTATGTGTGAATGTGTGAGTATGTATGTGTGTGAGTATACATTTATCTGAGTATGTCTTTATCACTGTTTGCATTATTCATATTTATGTCTTTCTATCGTATATTGCTCTACATTCCTGCTTCATTTCACAATTAATTTAGAGAGCTATATCTCTCCTGATGCGCTATTTTTCGTTGCTACATTCAAGTGCGTGATGTTTCCACTCATCATCCTCACCTGGCATAGTCACGATATTTCTGTCTCTCAAAATCTCGTATCTCTATCTCTTCCTCTTTTTCTTCAGCTTCTTCAGTTTTTGCAATTTTTGTATAAAGATTATAAAAAAAGTAAAAAGCACAGACTAGTGCAGATGAGTCGGATTTTTTAAATTCAAAATTCGTTTCCTTCAATAGCAATTTAGAGGCTGTTTTTTATAGATAATCATTCTCAGATCCTTCTTACTCTCAGATGTTCACAAAATCTGTTTCATAGTGTCTATTTACACTCTGTAATCTATGTCACTTCGATACGAAGGATTCTTTTACCCTTATCCCCAGAAACACAATTTCAATATTTCAGGAATGTCATCAGCTCAAGAACCGAGCCTTAGGGGTTCTACGTATTTTTTTTTAATTTGACGTTTCCTGTTGTCTCGCTTTGTTTCGTTTAAGTTTCCATTACCTTTTTCATTATCTGTCCTCTCGACCTGTTTCTCTTTTGTAATAATAATTTTTCTTTCCTGTGTGACACAGTGTAACAGGTCTTCTGACCAGCTCAGAATTTACAGTTTACGAACTCTTATCTATTTGAAATTATTTCCACCAACGTGTTTTCAAAAACTATTTGGTTAGTGAGGAAGAATCTCTCATCTCTACACCTTTTTTGTTATTAAATAAATCATCTTATAAAAATGCTCTACTAATGTGCGTTAGTGTTAAAAAATGTGGTAATGGGAGATCTTTTTTTTTCACCAGGATTACAGCAAGGACAATTCAAGAGCATCCAGTATTTCTTTGCAATTCATATTCCTTTTTTAATGTGTGTACTCACCTAGTTGTGGTTTCGGGGGTCGATTCATAGCTCCTTGACCCACCTCTTCACTGGCCTTTACTGGGTCACTCTCCCTGCACTATGAGTTTTATCATACCTCTGCTTAAAGCTATGTATGGATCCTGCCTCTACTACATCGCTTCCCAAACTATTCCACTTCCTGACTACTCTGTGACTGTTGAAATACTTCCTAACATCCCTGTGAGTCATCTGTGTCTTCAATTTCCAACAGTGTCCCTTGTTGCTGTATCCCATCTCTGGAACATTCTGTCTCAGTATTCTATATGTCGTTATCATGTACCCCCTATCTCTCCTGTCCACCAGTGTCGTCAGGTCGATTTCCCTTAACTTCTCGTCGTTAGACATACCCCTTAGCTCTGGGACTAGTCTTGTTGCAAACCTTTGCACTTTATCTAGTTTCTTTACGTGCTTGGTTAGGTGTGGGGTTTCAAACTGGTGCTGCATACTCCAATATGGGCCTAACATACAGTGTACAGGGTCCTGAACGATTCCTTATTAAGATGGCGGAATGCTGTTCTGAGGTTTGCTAGGCGCTCGTATGCTGCAGTAGTTATTTGGTTGATGTACGCCTCAGGAGATGTGCCTTGTGTTATACTCACCCGAAGATCATTTTCTTAAGTGAGGCTTGTAGTCTCTGTCCCCCTAGACTGTACTTCGTCTGCGGTCTTCTTTGCCCTTCCCCAATCTTCATGACTTTACACTTGGTGGGGATGAACTCCAGGAGCCAATTGCTGAACCAGGCCTGCAGCCTGTCCAGATCTCTTTGTAGTCCTTCCTGGTCCTTATCCGATTGAATTCTTCTCATCAACTTCACATCATCTGCAAACAGGGACACTTCGGAGCCTATTCCTTCCGTCACGTCATTCAAAAAGCCAGAAACAGCACTGGTTCTAGAACTGACCCCTGTGGAACTCCACTCGTCACAGGTGCCCACTCTGACACCTCGCCACGTACCATGACTCGCTGCTGTCTTCCTGACAGGTATTCCCTGATCCATTGTAGTGCCTTCCCTGTTATCCCTGCCTGGTCCTCAAGTTTTTGCACTAATCTCTTGTGTGGAACTGTGTCAAACGCATTCTTACAATCCAAGCAAATGCAGTCTACCCCCACCCCCCTCTCTCTCTCTCTTGTCTTACTACTGTCACCCTGTCATAGAACTCCAGTAGGTTTAAGACACAGGATTTCCCGTCCCTGAAACCGTGTTGTCAGTGACACTGCTCTATAGTTTGTGTGTGTGTGTGTGTGTGTGTGTGTGTGTTTGTGTGTGTGCGTGTGTGTGATGGAAAAATGAACGGAAGATCGGGAATGATTACTGTCGTCTGTGTTAATGTGTCGCACAGATATTTTTAAGTTTCTGGTGATTCTAGTATTCCAGGTATCACAGTATGTGATTAAAATATATAAATATGTGCTCCTGCAGTGTCACAAGTATCATCACGAACAGAGCTGACAGAAGAAGATATAGAACTACCAGTTAACTGCCATTCAGCTACATTATTTAGCAGTGCATCAATCATCTCCTTTCAGTACGTGTTACTACTCTCCCAGCTGTGTCATCAGCAAAGAATGTGGTCATTTGTACCTTAAGTTTTCTCATTTCATAGCAGAGTTCCGTTGCGTGTGTACGGCAGATTTGGTTCCCTGGGCCAGCGACACTATCAAGTGAGGGACTATTAAATTTTTGGCAGAGTCCTCCATCAAAGAGGCTCTGGGCGCTCTTCATTGCTTATTCAATATACTTGTTTTTCATCTTTCTTCAATTCTTTTCTATTTTCTCCTCACTTAGATAATTCTCTTCATTTTCAGCGTCAATATTATATTATTCACGTTAACTTACAATTTTATTGTGCTAAAGAATTAATGTTTAATTGAACTCCACTTAAAGAAAAATAATTATAATGCTGAAACAAGTAGAAATTTGAATTATACGAAAGAAGGGAACATGAGAAAAACAGAAGAGATACAAACGAGGACGAGAACAAAACAGAAAAGTGAAATAAAGATTCGGAACAACCCACGTGGAGAAAATGAAATAGACGGTAGCACGAGTACTGTATTTTTAGGCATCCAACTGATGTCTCCTTCAGAAGATTGTTGCTTTAGTTCCACAGATATCATCAACTGCCTGTCATACAATCTGCTTGCTACGTTCTGTTGCCTTGGGACTTTCTAAAACTCACTCTCTCTCTCTCTCTCTCTCTCTCTCTCTATCTATCTGTCTATCTATCTCTCAACCACACATACATATGCTCAAAAACATGCGCTAAGCCCGAATGGGTTATGCAGTACACACAGACAAGAGGCTGAATTAACGACAAATATTTATCTGAAAATTTTGTTTTATGATAATTACCAGAGACGAGGTGCTCCCTACACCGGCCTCCAAGTCGGTGCGACTGGGCGTCGGTGCGACTGGGCGTCGGTGCGACTGGGCGTCGGTGCGACTGGGCGTCGGTGCGACTGGGCGTCGGTGCGACTGGGCGTCGGTGCGACTGGGCGTCGGTGCGACTGGGCGTCGGTGCGACTGGGCGCCGGTGCGACTGGGCGCCGGTGCGACTGGGCGCCGGTGCGACTGGGCGCCGGTGCGACTGGGCGTCGGTGCTACTGGGCGTCGGTGCGACTGGGCGTCAGTAGGCTGGGCGTCGGTGCGACTGGGCGCCGGTGCGACTGGGCGTCGGTGCGATTTGGAGTCGGTGCGACTGGGCGTCGGTGCGACTGGGCGTCAGTGCGACTGGGCGTCGGTGCGACTTGGAGTCGGAGAGACTTGGCGGCGCGCCTGAAGGCTTAATTAGGTTAACTTGCTCTTAGTAACGACGTATGTGGATACTTAGTTGAATATATGTTATTTTGTTACACATTTTCTAAATTAACTTAATTTGTTTTCTGGTATCATTCTTCCATTATTGTTGTTCTCTTACTGTAAAGGCTGACAAATCCTGCTTTGTGTTCCACCCTTCTCTCCCACTCTCCATCCATTATACTCTTCTTTCTCCATGTCTGTCTTCTCTAACTCTCTCCCTTCCTCCTCTCTCTCTCTCTCTCTCTCTCTCTCTCTCTCTCTCTCTCTCTCTCTTACCACCGCTCTTTTTCTTCCTCCAATCCTTTCCCACCCTCTCATAGTTCTCTCTCTCTCTCATTCTCTTCCTCGCTTAACCCTTCCTTCCCTCTCTCAACACGGTGGCTTCCCTCTCCTCCCATCACTCTGACCGTTGCTAAAGCAACACAAGTCCTCTGAAATGCTTGTAATTTAAACTTTTATTTTTTTTTTTCATTATCTCCTGTTGCACTCACACTCTTATTTTTTATTTCTTTAAATTATGCTTCATTTTTCTGTTTATATGCTTTATGTTCTTTGGATGTTGTTTTATAAAAATATTTATGTTTTTCAGTTCAAGTTTTCTACGAAGATTATTGTAACTGTTAAATATATTCAATACATCAGATATTATTATTTTTTAATTTAGATGCATATTAAATTTTCCCAGGTTGTGGTGGTGGTGCAGGGGTCGAGTGTGTGTGTGTGTGTGTGTGTGTGTGTGTGTGTGTGTGTGTGTGTGTGTGTGTGTGTGTGTGTGTGTGTGTGTTTCAGAGCGTGTTTCTTCGTGTTGACATGTGTTTGAGCGTGTATGTACATGTTCTTACCCAGTCGTAGTTACAGGAACGAGTCTCTACTAATGGCTCCATCTCCGGACAAATAACAATGACATAATATTCTTGGCTTCATAGATTTCATCATACTTACTCTTAAGAATGTGTAAGAATTCTGTCTCCACCGAATTCTCACTCAGATTGAAAAAACTACTTTCTGTAATATGCGTTGATTCATTTATTTACTTATCTTCTGCCTATGCTCTCTTGTCTTCGATCTTTCTAATCGATTCATCTGAGGTATCGGGAACGTCGTTGTGATGCTTTCCCTGCTTTTCCTCTTACTTTCTTAGTACATCCTTAAATTTAGTTCTGGGATAATACTCGTAGAGAATCTCTATACTTTCTTTGATTTCTGGGAGTGGGTGCTGTTCAGTGCTGGTGCTGTTCTGTGCTGGTGCTGTTCTGTGCTGGTGCTGTTCTGTGCTGGTGCTGTTCTGTGCTGGTGCTGTTCTGTGCTGGTGCTGTTCAGTGCTGGTGCTATTCAGTGCTGGTGCTATTCAGTGCTGGTGCTATTCAGTGCTGGTGCTGTTCTGTGCTGGTGCTGTTCAGTGCTGGTGCTGTTCAGTGCTGGTGCTGTTCTGTGCTGGTGCTGTTCTGTGCTTGTGCTGTTCTGTGCTGGTGCTATTCAGTGCTGGTGCTATTCAGTGCTGGTGCTGTTCAGTGCTGGTGCTGTTCAGTGCTGGTGCTGTTCAGTGCTGGTGCTGTTCAGTGCTGGTGCTGTTCTGTGCTGGTACTGTTCTGTGCTGGTGCTGTTCTGTGCTGGTGCTGTTCTGTGCTGGTGCTGTTCTGTGCTGGTGCTGTTCTGTGCTGGTGCTGTTCAGTGCTGGTGCTGTTCAGTGCTGGTGCTGTGCCTCATGAAGTGTTTGATCAACGCAGTACAATGAGTTCTGAAGGACGTATAGTTGAGGTATTAGAATGCTTTTAAGTTTGCTAGGCGTATATACTTTGCCACAGTTATTTAGCTGATATACGCCGCCTCAGGCGCTATGTACATACCCCTCATTCTCTGTCTGAGGTTCGTAGCTTCTTCAACTTTCTGTATTCCGTATCTTGCACAGAACACATATTGTATCTGTTCATTTTATGCTTTAACTGCAAAGTACCAGAGAAGCACGCACACACACACACACACACACACACACACACACACACACACACACACACACACACAAACACAATTGTTCATTAATTAAAACCTGAAATATACGTTCTCATAAAGTATGCAAAGTGTTCGAGCAATAATAGAAACTGCTGCTAGCAATTAATGCCAACCCACATTAATCACATATGTATGTATATACACAGCCGCCTGTACAGGTATACATAAACACATGTCGAGTGAACGATAGTGAGCCATGTATTTTTATTAAAGAAAACACACACACACACACACACACCACACACACACACACACACACACACACACACACACACAAACCAAAAACAAATACCTTCTCTAGCATAAAGTCCTTCGCATCATACCTTACCACCATTCCCACGTAGAAATAACATCGAATTTCATAAGAATTAAGGTAAAAATCCCCTCTGCCACGGAAAAATGATCTCGAGGTAATAAAAAAAAAAGACCCAGAAACTAATAATTATTGCTGCAAAGGGAGGCACCAAACATTTTAAGGATTTACGACTCGCCGCAATAAGAGAAAAACTCATAACCTCGCCAAGTACGTACAATACAAGAGACTTTTATTGCCACATAAATGGTAAGATATGGCCCGTGATATTAGCGGAGGATAAGACAGTATCTGGAGGAGGAGCAAGCAGTGGCAGGCACACTCGCACCTACGGCGAGGCAGGAAGTTAGGGGAGTCAAAAATGAAGAGAAGAAGGAAGCTTGCGGAGTAAAAGAAAGAAGACAACAAGGAGAGAAGGAATGAACTAATAAGGAAGAAGGAAAGGGGAACGAATGAGTAAGCGAAGGAAGGAATGAGGGAATTAAAGGAAAGAAGGAAAGGGATTCAAAAAACTAGAAAGCAAGGAAGGACGGAATGATGAGGAGGAGAGTGTAAGAGGGAGATAACAGAGCTAGAGAGGTTTAGCGGACGGAAGGCGGCGTTGTAGAGGAAAAATTGTGAGTGAAAAACTGAATGAAAAAAAAAAACAAAAACCATTTCATTCCGAGAGGGAGAGAAAGAGAGAGAGAGAAAGAGAGAGAGAGAGAGAGAGAGAGAGAGAGAGAGAGAGACAGACAGACAGACAGAGACTAAGAGAGAACAAAAAACAAAGATTAAAGAAGTTCAAAAGGAAAGCAACTTTCCGCACCTCCACCCACACACATGCACACAATTAGAGGAAACACCATGACATCATATCAACAGCAACTACCGCACGCTGGAAACCATTACACACACAAACACAGATAGTAGGGACAGGGGGGAACATGATCACATCATATAAAATACTGAAAGGAATTGACAAGGTAGATAAGGACAGAATGTTTCAGAGACGGGACACAGTAACAAGGGGTCACATCTGGAGTTAGATGAATCACAGGGATGTTAGGAAGTATTTCTTCAGTCATAGACTTATCAGGAAGTGTAACAATCTGGAGAGTGATGTAGTGGAGGCAGGATCCATACATAACTTTAAGAAGAGGTACAATAAAACTCAAGGGCAGGGAGAAAGTGGACCTTGTAGCAACCAATGAAGAGGCGGAGCCAAGAGCTGTGATTCGACCCCTACAATCACAAAGAGTTGAGCACAAATAGGTGAGTACATTTCCAAAAATCCCCTGAAAAGAAAAAGATGAAACTAAATTATATCCCAAACTGCTATTGTCATTCCGTGTCAGTGAGCCTTTCGTCTCTCCGCAACAATGGTGCGCAATACCGACAAGATGACGGAGTACGCACAGGGCATCGAAATTTGAAAACATTTCGCCAACCAATGGCTTTTTTCAGTTCACTTCACAGATGAAGTACGAAGACAGTGGAAAAATAAAGAGGTCAGTCCCTCTGTTCTAGATAACTATAGTCACGGTATTGTACCTGCATATTCTTTATACATATCCTATTGTCTCACCTGCTGCAATGATAGCGAATGCACAAGGAACGCTCTGTTCCCCGATCTCATTGAAGGCCCAGCACAAGAGTGTGCCATAGTCCAGGTGACTCTTGGGAGCATAACTGGCCACGGAAAGGAAATCCTGCGTGTGTGTGAGAAAATTTTGTTGGTTAGTTACAGGGTCATACGAAATCGCTATTTCGTTATTTACAAATATTGGTTAATTGAGGCCAAATAATTTTTTAACCTCTATAGATGTGTGGCTCTGCTGTAAATCACAGTGTATTATTTATTTTCGGATATGTTAAACTAATGTCGTGCTTTGTTTTCATCTGTGATGCATTAATTATTTTTGCAGGTAAACACTGCAATTAAATAACTTTTTTTGTGGTCGTGTGTAGATAAACTTTGAACACAATTCTCCACATTTTCAGATAATTAGGTTTGATCTGTATAATTACTGCAATTAACATCATTCATTAGAGAATATATATATATATATATATATATATATATATATATATATATATATATATATATATATATATATATATATATATATATATATATATATATTATATATATATAGGGAGGTACCACCTCTAGAACTGTCCTAGGGACCCTCATCCTCAGAGAAAAGAATAAACTTGCTTCAGGAAAAACTCAAGGTTCTCCCTGAAGCTGTTTGAGAATTTTCTCCTACCACCCCCTATATTTCAAATATGTTTTATTTATTCTATAATACATAGCAAAGACTTCCAAAACTAAAACTATTAATATTAATTCGATTTAATATAATATCCACTACAATAATAGTTCCCGTATTAAAAAACTTTAAGATGCTGAAAGACTAACTTTTATAAAGGTGAATCAACTCGAGGCAAAGGTGCTCGTTAGGTGCAGAGAGACACTCACCTGGAAAGGAGGGTAACGACCCCGGGCAAGGCGAGACGAATGAGAAAGTCTCTTTACACCTGTTGCCTCTGCAATTATGCATCTAGATGTATAGTCGACTGCTGTGGGTCGTATCCTGGGCTTTGATATATGCTGTGGCATGACTACAGTTCTTGGCCCATAATTGGAGATGAGCAAAAAAATCTCACCTGGAAGATGACGGTGGAGGCTGGGATGGAAGATAACTCAAATAATAGGTAACGAGGAAGCTGGGACGGAAGGTAACTCACCTGGGAAGTTACAGCAGAGGCCGGGATGGGAAGGTGTTCGGAAGTGTTATTGAAGGTCCACCTGAAGGTGACGGGGCCAGGACTGGCCTCCACCTCGCAGGTGACGCTCGCAGGTTCGTGTAGTGCTGTTCCGTAGATGGTCTTACTGTGGCGGCGGCAGTATGGCTTGTCTGTAGGGTATTGAACGGTACACTAATTATGTAACTTGTCCAAAGTACAGCTTATCTGCAGGGTACAATATGGTTCAGTTAAATAAATTAAAATACTAGGACAAAGTATATGTGAATTACTCTATCCACACTCATCACAGATTCTGCAGTGCAAGATGTGGCAGGAGAACGGAAATAATCTCCGCTTCACCTGGGAGATGGAGATGCATAACTTATATCTCCTCATATGTGATGTTAACCTGCAGATGGTTCTGGAGATCAACTCCCCAGCGCCCGGTTCCAAATAGTCTTCTTCGCTAACGACCTGTTCAGTTACATTCACGACAATGTAAAAGTCTACTTCTGCGTAAAGAGGAATTATTTTTTCTTCGGTTTGTAAATCCCGTGTTTGTTCATTGATTGCAAGGAATGACGGAGAGTCGACCCTTCGGAATGTGGAGTCATGTGAACTAATCTACCTAAAATTATTTATATATATATATATCTATTTTATATAGATGATATATCTTGTGTGTGTGCACAGTGTGCGTGTGTATTTTTTAACACGCGTATTTAGTCAGAAAAATTACATCGGATTCGCCAGTCAACATATAATTTTCTTCTGGTTAGTTACCATCAGTAATTCGTGAAGAAAACACAATACATGTAACTGAGTTTCCATCACAGTCATCATATCATGATACCTTATCATTATTCCTCATTCCCTTTCTCACTCTCAACTTATCTCGAGAAATATTGCAAAAAGAATACCTTCACAGAAGGCCTTTTACGATACATAAAATAATTAAATGTGTATTGTGTCTAATGGAATAGTCTATTCACAATATAATGAAATATTATGTGTATTATTATTTCTTTGGCCATCCTGCGAATTTGTCTTATAATTTTCCTAAATTTCACGTTCCCGTTTTCCACTTGTATGTTTCGAGTATCTGAGGGAAGCATTACACATTATATATTTGCCTTGGTTTCTACCAGTGGATTCCGTCATCACCTGTATATCAGTGGTGATGTGCCTGTACATGATGCACTAGACCGTCGTGTATGACTCCACCAGAACATGCTCCTTCGTTATATTTTATGCAGGTGCTTCAGCAGGGTAACATGGGACCTGAAGTGTTCTGTTTCTGCACACTGTCAATTGTGTAGGATATCTATAGGATATCCCCTGATATACTGAAATTCCACAACGATGCAAATATCTGATAACGGACTCGTTCATACTATATTTTGATTCCGAAATATAATTAGTTATCTAAGCTAACCAAGATCAAATTTATGAAACGTAATAGAGCTAAACACTATTATTTTCAATCAAATGTATTTATTTCGTGATGTGTCTACTAATTCTGGAGAAATTTTATTGAAAAATTGTATGATCTTGCGCTGTTTATGTTTACTAAAGGATCACTGTTATATTTGTTAATTTCATGTGCTCTGTCTGAGCAGCTCGACCCCACAAATAAACGCACACACACGAATACATAATGCATCCAATGATGTATTACTGCACGTGGATGACGGTCATGTAATGCAGTACATATCCAAAATTACTAAAATGATCGAAAAAAAAAATCAGGAAAGTGGTTACGAGAACGGATCACATCCTGGGAGGTGAAGTGCTGAAGACAACATGAAAGGATCAAGGTCTGGGAGAGAGCATTTCATCTAACATATTACTGGAATCACATATGAACCATTTAACTTTATTTTCGTTTGGCTCTAGTTGTTGTTTACATAAAAAAAGTTATCAAGCAATATTATGGCCCTTTATTTTATATTAGCACGCAGTATAGATTTATCTATATTAGTATATATCCATCAATACTAGCAGTAATTAGCAGTATTATTTTGTAAAGGAATGAACCGGTAAGCCAGCTGAAGGCCTCTGACAGATGACCAGATGCTCCAGTGGCGGGTCATCTTATGACTGAGACCCGCGACAGGAATATTTGTGCTGTTTCCTGACGAATCTTACTTAATACATGTATTACCTATTAATATTAGTACACAATACGCGTCCATTAGATGTTAGTACACATCCTCTATAATAGTATATAAACATCAACTGTGTATTATATTTCTTTCAAATAAGTCTCTGATAATAATTCTTAGACAAAGCATCATGAAAATTTAGGTACATCACAGCAGCCATCTTGCTTTTATCTTACGTGATAAATATATTTTGAAAGAGAAATCAAGATCATTCAAACATGATTTTCTGAAATTCTTGTTGTGAGTTTGTAAAAACTTTATGTCGATGTGTTTGATCTCGACATATTGTCTCCAACAGTTTTCTACCTTTTGAAGTTAAGATAATTGGTGGAAAATTACTATGAAGTGAAATGTTTATCGTTTTATGGATCCATGTCGCCTTCACAGGTTTCTGTTCCTTTGCGAAGTTTTTTCTTCCGAGTTACCTACTTTGACTATATATTTCTGTTTTTCTTAACAGAGCTGAACAAGGTCAGGCACTATATTTACTATGAGTTGCGAGTGCTATAGTTTATAAATTGCATGATGTTACCATCATTGAGAAATAACGTTGCTGTTACAGGAACATAATTAAAGCAATTAGTAAATACAGAATAATAACCTCGCATATCATATCTTTGTAATATATGCGTCATTACAAATTCAGTCGATGGTTTTACTACTTTGGGATAGAGAATTTTTATTTTTTAATAATTAAGAACCTTTAGGGTTGCGATACGCTATTTTCAGTAACTGTTGACTCAAAGTTACGTTCACAAAGACACTGAACAACTTTGATCTTCGTAACCAAATCCATTCTGTTTTAATAAGATTTTTAGCATTTAACTAATAATATTTAAGGTTTTTATATGAGTCACAGTATTTAAATGTTACACATTTTTATATCGTTAAATACAGTTTGTTTTATGTTTCCAATTTGTCCATAAAATTCATGATAATTTATGCCGCTAAACATTTTTCCAAACTTTTTCAAAGCTGCATTTGCCAATTATTTTCATACTGAGATACGAAAAATCTCGCAACATTTTGTCAAATTTTATTTTTATAATTATTTTTCACAGCTAATATTTGTTTTCATATAACATAATAAAAGTAATTTTGATCTTGACAGCCTTAATTAATCGGGCTTTTCACATGTAAGCTCAACCAGCTGGCACATCGCACTGCCCAGGTGTATACTGCTCATACCTGTCCCAGACCTGGTACACAGCGTCTTGCAGGAGCAAAAATAGTGTCCGAAGAAAAGAAGAGCGAGGTAAACAAAGAATGAAGTACAAGGTAAACAAAGAATGAAGTACAAGGTAAACAAAGAATGAAGTACAAGGTAAACAAAGAATGAAGTACAAGGTAAACAAAGAATGAAGTAAAAGGTAAAAAATGAATGAAGTACAAGGTAAACAAAGAATGAAGTACAAGGCAAACAAAGAATGAAGTACAAGGTAAACAAAGAATGAAGTACAAGGTAAACAAAGACTGAAGTACAAGGTAAACAAAGAATGAAGTTCAAGGAAAACAAAGAATGAAGTACAAGGTAAACAAAGAATGAAGTATAAGATAAACAACAAGGCAAACAACATTAAAGTAAACAAGGAAAAAATATAGTAAAGGAGCAATCATAAACTCTGAAGAAGAATGATATAAACAAAATAGAACAAAGTACAAAGTAAACAACAATGAAGTAAACAATAAAGAATGTGTTTTCAAGTATGAATAAAGATTCCTCAAATATAAACAAAATTCCTGAGTAAAAGGAATGAATGAAGTACTTGGAAGAAAGTGTGATAAAAAAAAAAAACTTCTAAAAACGAAAAGGTAGAATTCTCGCTTAATCTTAGCGCCATCTCACTACCTTCCCTCTTCATTACTCCCTCATTTCCATCCTGGATACCTCTCGCGCCGGTAAAAACACCTCTGATGAGTTTTATTCTGAAGAAAAATAAAAATCTTGGTGGCGTGCGGGTAATTAAATAGACTCTTGGGGAAGGTAAATGTATGTGTCAACTCCCCCAAGGTTTCTGGTGCTGGTTTTTTTATTATTACTCATAGTAAAGATGAGTAAAAAAAAAAGGGAAATGAATTACTTAAACTTCCACTCTGGAACAGCTGTAAGAATTACTTATAGGCCCATGTAAGTATGTATTCACCTATTTTTAATTACCTATTTGCATGTGGTTGCAGGGATTAACAGCCTCATCGCTGGATTGTGTGTGTGTGTGTGTGTGTGTGTGTGTGTGTGTGGTGTGTGTGTGTGTTGTGTGTGTGTGTGTGTGTGTGTGTACTTGTATATTTACTTTCGACATTTAGGATAATAAAATTTCGTGTATAGCTAAATAGGTAAATTAAAATACGTGTAAAAATGATTTAACATAAAAAACGTTCACAACTCTCTAATAAGTGCTGACAAACTAAATATATAAAAATAAAAATATCAGAGAAAACAGTAAAAGTTTGAAAACGTTTCCATATATGGAGATAATGGTACAAAATACAGACGCGATGGAACAAAATACAGACACATTCGCATATAATATGATCGTTTATTGACTACGTATCACCCACAACAGTAGCTTTTATCCAGTCACAAACAGATCTACCTGAAAAGAGAGTATCTGAATATATACAGGAATCATAGAGACGTGAAGGGGCAAGTGAGGAATGCTGAGAAGAGGTTGAATTTGAGAAGAATCTACCCGGAATAGGCAAGGTGGTTTGCTGTTTTGTAGGATAACGACGAATACGTTTTAATGGCCTGTTTTACAAAGAAACTTGCACAACCATTTAATCAACTACAGAGACGCAAGACTCATTGCCAGGGAAGAAGATACTCAGAGTCCCAGGGCGTTGGAATCATCACTCCTCCGTATATTCAACAGTTTCAGCTGAAAGCCTTGCCAGGAAACCTCTTCATCGTTACCCTACATAACGACAAAATTATTTGCACATTCCTGGCAGGTCCTGTCAGTATTCGTAATATATATGTCGTGCTGAATAGGTAAAACGTTTCCTATATTATAGGTCATATAAATTAATAGGACATATAAATTATGTGTCCTTATAATTTATATGCCCTATAGATTATAAGGACATATCTCAAAACACTTGCTTTTTCAAACCACACATATGTGCATTAACTCATATTTCCCTTTCTGAGTAAAATCCAGTGAAACAGCACAGGTTGGTCCTGTGTTCAGGGACCGGACACTACCCCTTTAACAAGCCTCACTCTCTAACTCAACTACAAGACGAACAAATACACGTACAGTATGCAACAGAGAGTATGAATGCTTCTTTCTATTCTGGTGAGCATGAAACTAGATCCGAACTGGTTTGAAATATCTACCCCACTCTGGTATCTTGGTTATATATTTATCATCATCATCATCATCATCATCATCATCATCATCATCATCATCATCATCATCATCATCATCATCATCATCATCATCATCATCATCATCATCATCATCAATTGAAAGTAAGAACTGTTTGAGTGAGTACATAGCATAACTGAAAAATGATATATTTATCCCTAACAGGTGTTCGAAACATCGATATTGTGATTTCGACTAAGCGTCGGAACATCATAACTGTTATTCCGAACAAGAGTTGAAAGAACAGACATCGTTATGCCGAACAGTTGATCGGCACACAATGTGATATGGTGCGACACTCTGATATAAAGTGAGTCAGGTTAATGCGACACAGGATGTATACACAGAGAGGTGTAATGTAAACATCTCTTCGTATATATACCATGAGAGTTTACTTTAATCCCTGTTTTAGGGATTAAAGTCTTTTTGACTGGATGCCAACAAGTTATATTCAGCCTTTAATCACGCTCGAGTAGTCGATGGGATTGAATCCCCATTAACCAATCTAATGCTACCAAGTTTTACGTACTGAGAAGTGTGTTTATATCAGTGAAAATTTACATTGATCCCTCTCTGTGGGATTAAACCATCCTTCACCGGTGGTTTATGGGTTAAAAGGAATCTTGACGACCCTCGTAAGATCGACTAGCTTTAAAACAAATTAACAAACCCAACCTGATACAAATCATTAATGCAAATGCAAATATGCTTGGTGCTTGTCACCTCACTGCCATAAAGTAATTTTTCTGTGAAGAGACAGTGCTGTTTAAATCTACTACATCCATAAGTCACTGCAGTGCCTCTTCATCCTTATCAGCTTCTCTTTCTTTTGTCTCTCTTGCCTTCTATCTCTTTGTCGCTAATTTCCCCCTGCTCTTTTTTTTTTGTTTTCCAGTGGACACTAATTTACCTGAAGGATTTTCACGCGCTCAGTTAACCAGTTTGTTGACACGAGAACCTCAAACACTTTTATGGCACTCTCAAACCTACACATGCATTCATACTCTGTGTGTGTGTGTGTTTCTCTCTCTCTCTTATTTATTCAATAGTTATCCAGTGTTAGATTTTGAATTCCTACCTATATTTGCAAGCTAAAAGCTGTTACCTACCTCAGGTAATTTGAAAGCTTATTTGTTATAAGACATACAAATAGGGAATAGGATGAGGTTAGAACCATTCTCTCTCTCTCTCTCTCTCTCTCTCTCTCTCTCTCTCTCTCTCCTCTCTCTCTCTCTCTTCTTGACTTGGGCCGGCGTGCAGAGGCCATTGCGCACACGGCGATGCTTTACGTCCCGTGTACACGATGCCTTAATGGGAAATTGCGTCGTTAAAATGTCCACATCAGCCTTTAAACGGAGCCACGGGAGCTGCCTGTGTGATACCGTGTGTGTGTGTGTGTGTGCGTGTGTGTGTGTGTGTGTGTGTGTGTGTGTGTGTGTGTGTGTGTGTGTGTGTGTGTGTGTGTGTGCGCGTGCGTGTGTGTGTGTTTGTACTCACTGAATTGTACTTGCTTAGTTGTGCTGGAAGTGGTCGAGACTCAGCTCATGATTCCACCTCGTAGACTACTTTGCTCAAAATGATTGACTTCCGATCTATTGAGTAACTCCCAACTCACTTCTGTAAAAACCACTTTGAATCTTTTGTAAGTTCTTCACTTGCTTCTGTCATTCACCATCAGCATCCCATCCTTTTTCCTTCGCAGTTCTCTTATTTTTCATCTGGCTATGGATTGACTTTGGTTCGGGTCCGGCCTTTCATAATATATAATTTTCAAATTTAATTTTAGTTTTTCTCCTTATTATGTGCATTTGTTTCTGGCTCTTCTCCTTGTTACACTGTTTCTGCGAAGTCACATTCTTATGCTCATTCCCTCTTTTCTTCATCTTTAATATAAATCTTTCCTTATAAATTATTTAACAATTTGTGTAAAATTTAAAATTTTGCATCATCTCAGGCTAAACTTATGGGGCATCATCCCTCTTACAGAGCGCATCATCATTAATATTTTGAAGCCTATCAGATTAAGCATTCTTTAGATACTGAAAGTAAATGAATATAACTATTTATTCATTGAAATATGGAAACTGGAAATTATGCCACTTAAAAGCATAGCGCTCAGGAAACCACAACAGTGATCAAAACTTGAAGTCAGCCAGAAGAAACATTTTTCAGTTGTGACTCGGATTTCTACGATTCCATTTCTTAATTATTTTACTATACTAGCAGATTTTCTCTCATATAAAAGAAACATAATGGCTTACTATCCTGGTCATAAGATACATCAGCTATTAAATACTGAGGACCTTCAGAAAAGAGAGAGAGAGAGAGAGAGAGAGAGAGAGAGAGAGAGAATACACGTATTTTATGTTAACCCAGGCACTCCCTGACTTGATGGTCGCAAGATGGCCCGTAAGTTACTTTACGAAAATTAATTTATATATATTTTTTACCCCTTTAAAATCATCTCATCGCAGTTATTGTCATTTTAATGTCACATGGATCCTATGTCCGTTTACTGTGCTAGAGAGAGAGAGAGAGAGAGAGAGAGATATTCTACGAAGTACAAGCCAGGAAATAATTTTTCCAAGTAAAGGTAATCCATCTTCAGAGTAAAGAAAAGAAAAATATCTACTTTACATGACATTAACGTCAATAATTCCTAATTTGTATGACGTCAGTGAACATCGATACTCTCTGAAAGCAAATTTAATGCCCATAATTCCTTATGGAAGATATTTAACATCCATTATCTGTAATGTGCATGATGACCGTGACCTTGATACTGAGAAGCCGTTGAAATCCCAGTTAGAAAATCGACCCTCACAAAGAACACATGGAAGAATATTGGAATTAGCACAGTAGTGGTAACGACAATAACAACAAAGTCAACAAATCGTCAAAAACAGCAACACGAAAGACACAAACAATAACGGCACAGCAGCAGCAATAGAAATACAGCGTAGCGGAGACAAACATCAACAAAAGAAGCACAGCAGATCGGCAGAAACAACGCAACAGACACAGCACAGGAGCGGGAGAAACAGTAGCAACAGACACAGCACAGGACGGGAGAAACAGTAGCAACAGACACAGCACAGGAGCGGGAGAAACAGTAGCAACAGACACAGCACAGGAGCGGGAGAAACAGTAGCAACAGACTCAGCACGGTAAAAATAAACACAATAGAAGAAGAAAAAAAAGCAGCAACCGACACAGAGCACATTAGCAACAACAGAAAACAGCAACAACAGAGACACGGCACTAACAGCAAAAACTGCTGCAACAGAGACATACACAGTATATAATTGTTGGTATGCAAGAAGCCATTAGCCACACTATGAAAAAAATCAATCAATGTGATCTTCTTTCCTTATGCAGTATATTGCTACCATACGGAGCAATATAGTTACCGCACAGTGCTGTTATACAGGGCTACTGAATAGCGCTACCGTTCAGAGCTATTATACAGGGCTACTGTACAAAGTAACCCAAGAACAAGTGTTTATTGTGACAACAACTAGCTCTGCAAAAATGTTTATAATTCTCAATAAAAGATGGAATTTTAAATGTCTTTCACTTAACACTGTGGATATCTAGCTATCGTTTTCCAGGTCTCTCGTCTCTATATACGAGACGTAATCATCAGTCTCTCCCTTACAGAATATTTAACTTGCACAGTCATCAGTTTTACAATAATGCAGTAATCTTGAGTTTCACGATCAATATCAGCTGATAAAGAATAAACACAAGAACGAAACAAAAGAAGAATATGAACACATGTTAGTTGATATAAACATAAATGAATGAACAAATAAGAGAAAGTCAAAAGAGGGAAAAAAGTAACAGAAGTAGAAATGCTGGTAGCAAATCTTGGAAGAATGGAATGCATGCATATTTTGACAAATAGTTAAGCCGTCACGCTGAAACGACGGGTAAATTGTAGCGGACTTCAAATTTAGTCAAATAAGCTTGACTGATCAACCTGGAGATGTTAAGTTGGAAGAGTTCTTGAAGCAGTTAAGTTCTGCTTCCTAAAGTAATTCTTCACAGACCTAACTCAGGCAAAGTAACATAGTAGATATAGTTCTTGTTAGCAATAAATTGAAGAATGAAAGTCAAATTACCTTGGCTAGAATAATTGACGAATAACTCACACTTAAGTATGAAACTTTTGAAGACGCTTCTGTCCGTCCTGGTACATTATCAAACCACAAACGAGGAATAAAAAAGACGAGACCAGAAGACAGGTTAGGAAGAGGGAAGGTGGTAGTAGTAGTAGTAGTAGTAGTAGTAGTAGTAGTAGCAGTAGTAGTAGTAGTAGTAGTAGTAGTAGCAGTAGTAGAAGTAGTCATAGAATAATAGTAGTAATAGAAGTAGGACACAAACACGTTACGTATTTGTAATCACTTACTTGTATTTTAAGGTTGACATAGTTTAGAGTAATAACGTACATATAACTCTGAGGTTGACGAAGCAATTAATAATCAATTTACTTACGATTATAGTTTATAAATCTGAGAGATCAGCTCACACACAACTATGAAGTTAACAAAGCTGGCAGTAATTAACCCATACACAACTAAATTTATAAAACCGAGAGTGATCAACTAACACACAACTATAAGGTTGACAAAGCTGACAGGAATTAACTCACACATTACTCTGAGGTTGACGGGTTGACTCTCTCCCTCGCCCTCCAGGTTGACAGCAGCGCAGGTGTATAGTCCAGCGGCCTCCCTCGTGATCTTCTGCAGCACCAGCGTCTGGTTCTGCAGGATGATGCCCCGAGTGACGCGGTGCTCCACGGGAGCTCCCTGAAAGAAAAAGTACTCATAGGTGAGGTGCTGCTAGGAGATCCATGGGTTAATCTTGTCCACAGAATTTGTTCAAGGATTAAAGAAAACTCGGTGCTTCACGGGTTTCGAAGAGGAAAATAGAAGTATATAGCTCTCATAGCATGGTGTTTCTGTAGGGCCTGTGGGAAACACGTGTTGGAGGCCCACTAAGTTAATGCCCCTTAGAGGATCTTCTGGAAAGATAGAGGCTATATAATTTCCTCGGAGGTATGCTTTTGAAGAGCTCTGGTAAAACACAGTTAGGGAGAGTCAAAGGTGACGAGGTGTTCTCGTAATCTCTCTTGGGTAGGCAGGAAGTCCTAACGGTAGAAAACAACAAAGAATTATTTAAAATCCTTCGAGAAACCCAAGGTGTACTCCATATTAGTCTCTGAACTAATATGCTCTGCAACTTCGGCTGTAGAGCTTCACTGGCACCACAATTATAATCTTCCTAGAAGAACACTGGTATGGTATCCTTCCTTGAGGATCACTATAGTAACCTTCCTGGGAGAAAGATAACCTTCCTGGGAGAAAGATAACCTTCCTGGAAGAAAATTGCAGTGTTAACCTTCTTAAAAGGTGTGTTGTAAAGCCTCATTGTCGTCAGGTTAAAGAAAAACACCAATACTAACACGTGGGTTCTTTCTAATACGTCCATTGTACTTTATAAAAAGACGTTACAGATTCTCCTCAGCACTTACCGGTCTTGCATCCCATTCATGATTCACTGTAAAAAGAGCCCCAGGACAATTCTTTACCATTGTTTGCTTCCTTATAGAAAGGTTTGTATTATAATGTACTCGCAGGTAACTGAAGGAGGATGGAACAAAAAACAATTGTTTTTAAAAAGATTACAGTCTGTGAATCTGTTCAGAAAAACGTGACAAGAAGTATCCATTTGAAAAGTCTTACAGGTGTTTGTGCAAAATTTCAGGACCAATAATAAAAATATAACGTATTCTTTCACACATTTCCTCGGAGTTAATAAAGAATTCAGTATGATTATGCTGAAAATATATTGAAGATTTACATTCTGTCGGTAGTATGAAAAGTGATGAAATTCGACCACAGAAAATGAAAAATAACTCAACCAGAACTGAATTCAGTTGTCCTGAAATATATGTTTATTTGTACGAATTTAACAATTACTGACTGACAACGCTAATTTTCTCACAGTTCTCGAGAATCGTAGCCACACGATTGTAAACAACTGAAGGAACGGGTGGGGCTTCAACCGGTGGCAAGGCATTTCTAACACCGCAAGCAAGAGTTAATTTTCTATTTGTTTCGTTTGTCTGTCATGGGCAATTTTATCTGCCAAGGTCCGACCTCTTACTGTCATGTACGTCTCGGCTGCAGGATATTCAACACCAGAAAGAAGAGTGTTGACTATAAATGTAATGTCCACCATTTGATGACATTCTTGTTCCAGCTGTCTCCAAGGACCACTAGATGACAAGAGGTGTCGACACCCGTGGGTGAAGTGTCCTATTTCTTTCAGAGGGAGAGAAAGAAAGAGAGGGAGGAAAAAGAAGAGAGGGAAGGAGGAGAGAGGGAAAGAGGTGAAGATGGAGGTAGGTACGAAAGGACTTCCGGAGTTGTGGCTGTTGTTAAAGAAGGTAAGGGGAATGAAAAGGGCTGTAGGAATTCAAACAGCAAGGGCGAATGATCAAGGGAAGTAAGGTTAAAGAAATGCAAATATTAAAAATCAAGTAAGGAGCATTTGAAAACTGATGGCTAGTTGAAAGGAAGGAATGAGGAATGAAGAAGTCGAGGTAGCAAGAATAAAAAAGAAATGCAGGCAAAAAAAGCAATGGATAAAAACAGGGGAATGAGTTATGCTAATATAGCAAAATACAATGAGAGTGTGAAGAGGGAAGTGACGAGTGAAAACAAAAACTAATTTATGATGAGATCGAAAAAAAAAGATCAAAGTGAAATTCTGGACAAAAAAGAAAAATACTCGTGGTAAACCAAGCTCACATGAAATGGATAAAAAATGCTACAAAGGAGAAATAATGCAAGAGAAGGAAAATGAGAGAGGTGGCGTGAGGAAGAAGCCAAGGAGCGTGGAAAAGCAGGAAGTGGTCAAGTGTTTGCCCTGAGGCAGACTTACGTAAACCCCAGGACCGTGATTAAACTACATTAATCAAAGTGATTCTTTTGTAGTGGTTTCTCGAGTGGTTGTCTTGACTGGTGGCTGACTCAATTACTCAACCTTCGTTGCCCTGACTGGTGGCTGACTCAATTACTCAACCTTCGTTGCCCTGACTGGTGGCTGACTCAATTACTCAACCTTCGTTGCCCTGACTGGTGGCTGACTCAATTACTCAACCTTCGTTGCCCTGACTGGTGGCTGACTCAATTACTCAACCTTCGTTGCCTGACTGGTGGCTGACTCAATTACATCAACCTTCGTTGCCTGACTGGTGGCTGACTCAATACTCAAACCTTCGTTGCCCTGACTGGTGGCTGACTCAATTACTCAACCTTCGTTGTCCTGACTGGTGGCTGACTCAATTACTCAACCTTCGTTGTCCTGACTGGTGGCTGACTCAATTACTCAACCTTCGTTGTCCTGACTGGTGGCTGACTCAATTACTCAACCTTCGTTGTCCTGACTGGTGGCTGACTCAATTACATAACCTTCGTTGTCCTGACTGGTGGCTGACTCAATTACATAACCTTCGTTGTCCTGACTGGTGGCTGACTCAATTACATAACCTTCGTTGTCCTGACTGGTGCTGACTCAATTACATAACCTTCGTTGTCCTGACTGGTGGCTGACTCAATTACATAACCTTCGGTTGCAGGTTAATACGCTCGGCTTTCCAGTGATATTCACCCACATTAGCTACAATCAGCTT
Source organism: Cherax quadricarinatus (assembly GCF_026875155.1). Classification (NCBI taxonomy): domain Eukaryota; kingdom Metazoa; phylum Arthropoda; class Malacostraca; order Decapoda; family Parastacidae; genus Cherax; species Cherax quadricarinatus. The sequence continues at coordinate 34,488,261 of NC_069411.1, read as the reverse complement.
AATCTGCATTAACGGAATTATGAATGCTATTTACTGTTTTTTTGTTTCTTTAGTTGGAGGACTTTTGAAGCAAAGAAGTAAGTGTACAAATATGAGAAAGGAGATGTAGCAATGCAAATGTCGTCTCCAATTAGGTATCGGCTTGAAAACGTTGTAAATATCGCTAAAAAAATGTGCAATAATGCTAGAAGAATCTAGGTAACGATTGCAGATTTAAGAATCTATTCAGAGCTCCATTCCAAGGAATGCAAGTCGCATATAAAATACACTCCAGTTGTAAAACGATAAAATGTTCATTTAAAATGGAAGTCGCTATTCACAAATATTATTACTATGATTTAACTGTTAAAATTGCTATCCGATAGTATGCAAGAGGATATATGTATGAAAAAAGGTATTTATAAGCCAAAGACGAGAACCGGCAAAATAATAAGCTGAAAAATTATTTTAGTGTGTATTGTGGATGAAGTTCAAAGAGAGAGGCAGGAATACAAAATTAGTTGAACAAGAGAGTGTACTGCAGATAACTGTGGAAGTAAAGATATAAGTTGCAGTAAAAGGATCTATTGAGACGATATTTTCATCTGTGCAGAGTTTATCGCAGCTTGATAAAGCTCTACACAGAGCAAAACTTTGTCCTTGTAAATAATTGTTCTGGAACTTTTGTCTTTGTTTCTTCTACACGAAACATTATATATAAAAATATTTCACGAATGTTGTTAAGTAAGCATTTCCACCTTTTCAACAGTCTGTTCAAACACGGTAAATATATCAAACCATACAACATAAATCACGACGCCAAATTTGTTGAATTGTACAATCATAGGATACAAGCAGCAGATCAAATTTTTATTTCAGCAACGCTTTACTTCGTGAAGAGAATCAGACCATCTTTAGATAAAGCTCAGCAGAAGACAACGATGCCTCGATGAGAGTTTGCTCTGCAGTTTGTAATTTTGTCTTCGTACTTGTTGGGCATCGTTATTTGAAAGCTTGTGTTGAATTGTGTTTCACCATTTAGATAATTCCCTGACAAGGTAATTTTAGTGGGAAATTGCAAATATAAACTCGTTCTTTTCGTCTTGGGCAGAATTAGTGTCAGAGTTAGTACCACTTGTGGAATTAATGGGGTTTAAGACCTGCGTAACACATTAGGGTAAGAGCCACATTAGAATAAATGGCAAATTAGAATATACGTCGAAATTTATACTGTTGTTACCTCACTAATGACAACCTTACATGTTGCATGCTCCGCAAACAATTCGCAATAAAATATCTGTTACCTATTGAAAGTTTAGGCAACACCTGAAATTCAAGACGTCGACTGATCATTTACTTATCACCTAGATTACCAGTTCTAAAACGAACGTTTAATTAACCGTTGCAATGAGTGTCTTCTGTTCAACACTTAGATAAAAAGTAGCAACATTGTCACCTACTGAAAATAAAACTGATGTCATCTGCTGAGCACATCAAGAACAGCAGCAATACTTGTACATAACAATAGCAATAGTTTCTGCTTTCGCAGCTCAGTATGCTTAATTCCTTAAGTTCTCAATATGTGGTACAAACATCTTTTTCACTATCACTCAGAGTAGAAATGAACTCGGAAATACTGTTCTAACTAGTCACTATCAATAGAATACGAATTTTCGTTTTAATTTTCGTCTTTTTTAATCAAGAAATATTACCACATAAGAAACTAGGAAATTGTCCTGAAGATCACTCACTCTTTCTCTTTGCTTTAATTCTGATGGATGATGGATGGATGGATGGATGGATGGAGGGAAAGAAGGAGAGAATGACTGAGGTCGATATTGAGATATATCTATATATGCTATGATGCTTCGTGATCCTTCTTACCAGAGCAATTGCTTATCTAGAATTACGTTAGATCTATTATCTCTGTTTCAGTCCTGAAAGTAATATTTTAATATGAAAAAAAAAAAAAACAGAAAAACAGAAATGCTATTATCAGGTAGTGATACGATTATATTAACATTATATACTCTAGGCTTATTGACCCTCAAATATAAAACAAATGAAGATCATGTTGGTCTAGAGGTTTTCCCATTAAAGGTAATTTACCACTGTTACTCAACATGAATACAGCTTATATAATTAAGTTTATAAGTAAGCAGGAGTAAAAGCTTTAGTTATCACAAGGTGGGAAGTTATGATCTCAGTTTAAATTCTAACTAAAGTCTATAAATATTTAATTACCTATCACGAATAATTTTATTTGTAAACAAAAACAGTTTCTTTTCCAGATCCCAAGTTCATTTCATACGCAGAGTGCACAATGCTTGTAATTTACTAAAGATAAAAAAAGAAATACTTCTCACCCAACACACGTAAAACAATATTCATTCAGTAGGAAGACTAGCGTCAGACTCACATTATGGTACCATAAGACGCGCTGCACGTCTGGATTGGCGTTGATGTGGCACTCGAAGTATACGTCGTCGGCTTCCTTGATGTTCTCTGGGTCCAGGTTACTTCCCATCTGTAGCGTCACCACCGGTTTGTCTGTCATGGGGAAGAAGGGAACCAAGGTGAGTGTGTATTCGCCGAGTTGTGTGTATGTGTGTGTGTATACTCGCCTATTTGAGGTGTCGGGTGTTTGTGTGTGAGTGTGTGTGTGTGTGTGTATGGGAAAAGGGGGTTACGTATCTCTGCTTCTCTGCCAGAGACAGGTACAAACACACACAAACATCACCAAAGTCACTTCTGTCCTCCCGCCAAGACCTGCACATATCTTTTCCCTCTCAAGCTTCTTAAGATGCCACTTAATCCACTGAACTTTAGGGCAGTGAGCGTACACAAGCTTATTCAAGTAAACATAATGGCAAGTCAAATATCTTTTATGAGAGTTGTAATGACATTGTTGACGCATCATGGCTGTTGACATGAATGGAACATTCTCACTATCGGGGCTATAACACGTGAGTCGCCGTCTAGTCTCACGCTAAACAACTTTCTAGTGAACCATAAATGGTATCGGCGAGTGAATATTAGGTGTGAATAATCCTCAAGGCAAAGGTTATATACTTTTAACAGTTTTATGGGAATTTTTATCTGCTTCTGGCAAGAGTGTTTTTCTATACTTGTGACATATATTGAAGGGATTTGAGGTAACAGGTTAATAACAAAAAAGGCACAATACCGTGACTGCAACGATACACACTACAAGTCTAATGGCAAGACAGCTACTGAATAAATGACAGTGAAAATCATTCTTTTTCTGTCATTCTATCTAATGCTAGACGTCCGGTGTAACAAAAATACAAATGTATTCATAAATCTATAATATGACCAACATAGGTCTCGTGCTCAGGGTAATTAGATTAGTGAGTATATGTTGACACGGTCCCTTGAAATAAACATTCTCTTCTGACGCTTTTGATGCTGGACTGCAGCATTAAATAGTGAAATAAATACCTCTCTTCTCTTTTCCACTCTTTTAAACATAGCTGAATTACAGGCTTTGGTGTCGTTTGGTGCCTAAGAGATTTAAGCAACGTTGTTACTAAAGTCTGTGTGTACTTTGTCCTCAAAGTGCTTTGTTCAGGGTTGTTCTGCATCATGCGCTTTTAAAGCTATTTCACTGCTTTTTGTAAAGAGCTTTAACAGGTACATCATGTCTGGTGGCTTCACCGCCCTTTGCCAGTAATGAATGATTCTTCCGGAGTAAAAGCTTTCTGTGAATACAGTAACAGTAACAGCCCTTGTGTAAGGTGTATATATGTATATACATATACGCACTAGCTTCTAGCAGCTGCTGAACCACTATAGCAATGTTTTGAAAAAGCACAAGTTTACTAAATAAACTCATAAAGCATAAGTAATTCTAAGCTTTTGAATTGGCCTTCGTTCAAATACCAAGGAAATTGTCAAAAGATTTCTAACTCTCTTCAAGAGAAAATTTAATAGATTCCTCCAGGACCTTCCTGACAAGTCAGGTTGTGAGCCACGCAGCTCAGACATGAGACCTTGTCTAAGATAGGATATCTGGCGAAATGTTTACTGGGTGTTTAAATTAAGAGTTGTATTATGAGGAATGGAACTGCCGCTCCGGGGTAAGCATGCTAACCAATACATCACTGACTTGTACCCTAAAGTCTTTTTCGGTGAGCCAGATTGTGAAAAGCTCAAGACTGAAGTTTTCACAAATCCACTAACAAACTTGAATATCAAGTAACTTTTGTTCATACTTCCTTATATTCCTACAATTTACAACATATACGTTTAAATTTCAGAATAAAAGAAAGACTTACTTTACGTCTGATACGTGATAATAAGTTGTAGAAGATTAACAAAATTAACATTTTAATTGCAATTATATACAATAAATGCTTTCTGTTGTAAAATCCGAGGAAAACGGCCCCGCGCTAGACATTTATCAAGGACGACATCATATATGCAAATCGACACAGAAAAAGGGGTAAGTTGGCTTGCCCGACGTCAAGTGCGAGGGATATATTCGACACTGTCAACAAGGTGTCTTGGGAAATCAATGAGAAAGACCTGAGAGCGCGGCACGTTGGCCTCACGCCGTAAAGATGAGTTACTCAGGAAAAGTTTTACGGAAAATATCATCCTTTGAAAGAGCGCAGCGTAGAGAGAACAAGTCCCATCGGGATGATGCATGAGCAGAGGATGGGGAGGAGGAGTAGGAGGGAAAGGGTGGAGGGAGATGGACGGTATGTTGAAGCTGTAGAGAAAGAGGGTAGTGGAGCCTGAGAGGAAGGTGATGCAAGTGTAATGACTATAGGTGAAGCATTGTTGAGTAGGAGATGACGTACAGTAGATAGTGCAGCGTGTTCAAAACCAAAATTATTGAAAATGAAATTATGGGTGGATGCATTAGTAAGAAAGGGATTGGTGGAGTAAGATACATGAAAAGGAAATATACTAATAATATAATAATGAGGGGTGACAAAGAGCGAGTTTAGATCTCAAACTAGTAGTAAGGAAAACGCGAGAGAATATGTTAGGGGTAAAATGAGCATGTATGCTCAAATGGAGGTAAAATAAATTCTTTCCTTTTCGTAGTACTCATCCAACTGTATATTGTCCTTTCTCTTAAAGCCCTTCACTGGGATTAACCCATGCCTTCACATCTTCTGACTGTCGCTTTCCACACCATCCCTATATTAAGAGGCTCACTAGATGGACTAGATGGCTAGAGGGAGTTGCAGCTTGCAGACTTGACAACAGCCACCCCTTGTACTTCTCCACTCTGGCTTAGCACCGGCACAACGGGAACACAGAACTGAACACTTCTGAAACTGAATGCTGCAATATTACCCAACTTGGAAGGGCGCTGAAACCCTCTCACGACTTTGGACCGCCATCGCCGAGACTAGAGATATTAAGGGGAGGCTGAGGGTTAGGAGTGGGCAGAGGAAAGGGGGAGATGGTTGGAGATTCATAACACCTCCAGCGTTTGTCATCACTATTTCCAATTAAACATTTACTTCGTTGTGTAATGTTGATGTTATTTGTTAACCAAATTCTTGGAAGTAATTCGAAACGAAATAATTATACATGAACCTGATCTATGCAAATTCTTGTGAAATGTATATAAATCTGGTTAGGCAAACTAGTGCTTAAAAACAATAATAAAAAATCTCGTAAGTTTTCGTAAACCCTACGAAAATGTTCTTTACAACACGACCACAAAGTTCCCAACAAACTTGATCATATGCCGTAACAAACTCGGGTTCCAACTCCAATTAAGTCTGAGACAAAACTTGGCAAAAGCATAAAACCTTTCTGTCAACTTTAGATTGGAAGTGGGAATGTGTGTGACGTTTCCTTTACCTGTAATTAAAGAAAACTCCGCAAATTTACACTGTGAAAGTGGAGGAACTGTTATTTACTGCAAACAGATTTTTCTATATTTATCGTTAAGTATAATATGTGGATTATAAAAAAAATGACTGATATTACAGAAAATTAAAGACATTTTTGCTGAATGTGACTAAATTATACGTTTTACCACCAGATGTCGTGTCGTATTTCAATGGATGATTTGAGTTCTGGGAACACTAAATAATCTTCGTAATAGTTTAGTCATAGTTCAGGTGCAATTTGTATATATGCTGAGGAGTATATCAGATCTCTGGACAGTGTGTTATGCACTGCAAGTGAATATCTCTCACTGTATATATGCTGAGAATTTACTTTAAATCTTTGTTTTAGGGAATAAAATATACTTGGCTTGTGGTGAACAAGTTGATTCTATCTTAATAACTCTTCATGTAGTCGATAAACTTCAAGCCCAGTGAATCAATTTATTAGTTTTGGTGTATATACCTTGAGAAGAACGGTGTATATTCACTTAGAGGGGTTTGTTTTTAAGTATTTATAAAATTAGACTTTATTCTATATTTAACACAATGGATTAAACTTCATAAACCAATTGAGTTGACAAAAGTCTAAATATGAACTGTAATATCATCACGCCTCTTGAAAGACAGTGATCGAGAGAGTGATGATGAAAGGGTTTCTTCTTTTTCTGGTCACACTGCCTCGGTGGGAAACGACCGATGTGTTAATAAAAATAATAAATCTATGTGTATAGATTTTTCTCTATGAACGGACTATCTTTGAGAGGTGATGTACAGGTGTTATGCCGCTCTGTTGACAATTACCAAGTCGATACTTTCAAAAATTAAAAAGCAAGACGTGAGGGTGTCAGCAAAAGAAAAAAAAATGCATGTACAACCAGGATGTTCATCACTGGGTATATAGTGTGTATATACCGAGACTCTTGTTCATGGGTTTATGTCTTTAATTAAGGTTCATCGACTATACGAGGGGTAATATGACTATGTCACCTCTATACAGCTAGTCAAGGACTTTAAATCCTCACTGAAATTAATCTCTAAGTGTATATAAAATGAGATATATACACCTCTCCGAATATATACCTCTGCTTAAGTGGGTTTATATATATATATATATATATATATATATATATATATATATATATATATATATATATTATATATATATATATATATATATATTTGGTGTTTATATACATACTGAAATATGTATATGCTTCAGCGAATATGAAATGAATCTCAATGGAGAAATACTCTTCTCCGAGAGATGCGTATTTCTCAAAGTATATAATTCGAAAGATCTGCATAGGTCGGTGTATTTTCGATGACAGAAGTATATCTGTGGGTGTATATATCCCGAAAGAAATGACTCTCTCATTGTATGTACACTGATAGGACTTATGTGGCTAAATTAATTAAAAATTTCGTGGTACATATGTGCGGAATTGGTCGGGCTGATTTTTAACATTAAAGCTGCGTAATGAAGTTATGTCTCTATCACTGGAAATGCATATTGTAGATTCAGACGGAGGTCAAATTACTCTAATTTAGGTATTTTGTTTTGATTTTCAATTATTTCTCGCGAATGTCATAATTTCAGATATCACGAATATTGTAAACAACGTTAAGGATATAAATACTGAAGCATCACTTGTGTTAAATTGATTATGTCACATAATCACAGTCGGTGGGAGAGACAACATCTGTATGGCAAATTGAAGCTAAACTATCGAGCAAAAATTAAATAAAAAATATTTTGAGAGAGATACGTGAACTATATTATATTTTTTTTATCCCACAAATTGTGATATTTGTTATTTTTATGTGAAAACACCTTTTACACTGTGTACAATTTGCATATACAACAGCTGATTAAAAAATATAGAATATATCATTAAATTTTAGTAATATACTTGTTATGAAGCGTTTTTTTAATGAACATATATTCACCCAGGAATAAAAAATATATGTATGTTTTTAAGATGTTTTTCAAATAATTTTTCATTTATTCTAAATTTATTCATGAACTGTACATAATTCAGGAAATTACTGGAACTCGTGAATTATGATTTCATCTCTGGAAAATTATTGGAACTCAAGAATTATGACTTCACGATTAGAAAATCAACAAAGCCGCTTTTTAATTTCTCTATTTTTTAAACATTCAAAAATTCCATAACCCGTAAATGAGAAAATGAACGACAATTAAGAACATAGGAAGCCACCATCCGTGTGCACTCGTTAGTGCGGTCACCACACTGAGTGCCTACACTAGTGTCACCCTTATTGCTGCTTTATTTAACCTTGTGTGAGGCTATTCATGTACGTATGCCTGTGTACGAAAACGCTGTGTGTGTGTGTGTGTGTGTGTGTGTGTGTGTGTGTGTGTGTGTGTGTGCGTCTGTCTGTCTGTGTGTGTTGCAGAAGCGATCGAGAGAGAGAGAGAGAGATGAGAGAGAGGTAGAGAGAGAAGAGAGAGAGAGAGAGAGAGAGAGAGAGAGAGAGAGAGAGAGAGAGAGAGAGGGGGGGAGGGAGTAAAAATATATTACAAATATATGAGAGCACAAAAAGGCACTATACTGCACACGGAATTATTAAACACTTGGAAAAATCTACATACACTGGAAATGTACTGATATTTGTTATTTTTTTACGTATATGAAATTTATGATTTTTATAATGAATTTATAATGCAGAAAAGTATATTATGATATCCATGCTGTATATTCGTTATTTCATTATTGTGAGAAAATAAAATTCTACCATTTTCGTCCCTAAAGAGACTTCCATTATTTTCCTAAACACTGATTACAGAATCACATTTCTTATGTCCTTTATAAATTTACATATATATTTCATGTCTTTTTTCAATATTTTCATTTTCGTTTCGTGTCTCCCTCACTTATTCATTTCGCGATTTTTTCTAGTTTATTGACTTCCATTTCTTTGCCTTCTATCGAGAATTTTTAACATTAATATTACGGAACTGTTATATTGCATTTACACACTTTTATTAATTGTACAAATTGATAATTACAGTATATTCCTCTAGGTAATTTTATTCTATTATGTCTACTAATTTCGCTATTTTTTTGACCGTAGTTATCTGACCTTACGAAGACGTTATATGTTCTTTGAATAATTGAATAAGTTTGAGATGTCAAAAGTGAGCTTAAATCCGTGTTATGGAACATTATTCCTAACTGCTACAAATCAAGTTTGTTAATAGATATGCAAGATACTAGAGTATCTTATATTCTTCTCTCTTTTCCATTTATTTAAAAAAAATTTGAGGGTTATCTAATATGATGTAGTTCCTGTGTCTTGTTCTAGTTGTTTTGTGAATGGTATTATCTCAATATCTTTCTAGTTTTTTATGGTCTAGAAGTTTCTAGGAACGATGTTCTCACTTACACAATAACAGGTGGAGTAGTGATGAAGTACATATAAAATGCATATAAAGTACACACACACACACACACACACACACACACACACACACACACACACACACACACACACACACACACACACACACACACACACACACTCACACATAGAAAGGTGCACTCAGCAAGATGCCAAATCTTAAAAGATCAAGATAATAACATTGAACACTCACAGTAGATGTTTAGTTTAAGGCCGTCTTCCCTGGCTGACTGAGGGATGAGTTGGTTCTGGGCTCGACACGTCAGGTACTTGCCGCTGTCTGCCATCTCCGCACGATACTTCAGGATTGACGTGGTCACGTTGCTGTCTGGTGACGTCTGCAGGGTAAAGATCAACTTAAAGTTAGGTTAGAGAAAAGGAGAGAGAAAGAGAGAGACAGAAATGTAGTAAAGAAAAGTTAGACTGAGAAATGAAAATAAATATATTAACTAGAAAACACTAATTATTCAAAAAAGTTGAAGCCAGAATCCACAGATAAATCCTATCTCAAGTAATGATAATACGAAATAGAATTATCTCTCATTCTTTCTAGAGAAAGAAATATATAATAAAAATAAGAAAAAAAAATACTAATACTAGAGACTCTAGCAATGGCAGCGACTTATTACAGTGTAAAATAATATTTCCAACGCGAAGTGGAACCTTAACATCAAAAACTCATTTGCAGTTGAAAAAAAAAAAGAAAATTGCATGAAAGAGATTAATTGATTCCATTACCTTCTTCCTCTATAGTTAGGAACTCATTATTTCATGAGAGATTATTTCTTACCTTGTAAGAAAATGTTTTAAATATTCCTTTGTGTTATACAGAAAATTTATTTTATAGAGAATTTTTAGTCTTCCTTAAAAAAAAAAATAGCATTAAAGTAGGGGTGCCTTGATGCTGGCAAATGTCCCTTGATCTGAGCAACCGAAGTTACCCTGCCATTCCCAAGATCAAATTTGATTGCTTCCGACTCACTAGGCGCTGTGTAAACCAACCATGTAAGGCTAAGTATTATGCATTAAATATGATTCAAAACAATAAAACAATGCTTTGAAATAAGACTTTCACAATATGTGCGCCCCTGATCCTACTACCTCTGAGATATTTCCATTTCACTTATCTATTCCCTCATTGCAAAGCTCTTCACCATGCACTGGTGAGAAAGGGAAAGACCTTCAGCTTCTACATTTACTTTCACAATAAAATGAAAGTAACAGTTAGAGCAAACTCTACTGTGTACTGAGCTGCCAGACTTCACAAACATCCCAGCTAGATCACAAATATGCCAATTATACCACAACTGTGCTAGGTAGACCACAACTGTATTTGATAGACCAGAAATATACTTGATAGAGTTGGGGGAGTCACTGATGTAACGTACCGTCATAGCTGCGTCCTTGAGCGCAGTGGTGCCACCTTTCCACCAGCTGATGATGGCAGCTGGTCGGGAGCCCCAGGCCTGACACACCAGCTCGTACTCCGTCCCAGCACTCAGACTTCCGCTTCCACTCAGGATGCTCACGTTGACCGGCTGGACTGTGTGAGAGTGTGTGAGTGTTTGTGAGAGACTTTGATTAAAAAAAGGGGGTAAAAAAAAATGTGGGAGACTTTGTGATTTTTAAGTATGTGAGTTTTTTATAAATTTAGTTAAACATTATAATATAGATTGATGAAATTGTAGTTTTTAAAATTTATATATTATATTATATTATATATATATATTATATATATATATATTATATTAATATATATTATATATATATATGTATATTTTATATTAAAATATTTTAATATATATAATTTATTTATATATATAATATATTTATAATAATATATATTTATATATATATATATTTATATAATATATTTATTATAATAATCTTTTAAAATATAATTTTATATATTATAATTATATATATTATAATTCATTACTATATATATTATATTAAAATAAAATAATAATAAAATATATAACTAATATTATATATAATTAGTATATTTATAATATATATATTTATATATATATATAAAATATTTAAAATATATAAATTAATATTATTATATATAATATATATATATATATATTTATATATACTATATATAATTTTTAATACTATATTTTATATATATATATATATATATATATCGTTTTAAAGAACAATTCTCAAGTATTGTAACAAAATGGCTAGATGAATATAATTATCCCCTATAATCATGGGGAGCGCTAAACCAAAAGTATAATTTTCATTGTACTTATGAATAACATATATAGTTTTCTTCGATATTTCATTTTTTTCACTCTTAGTAAAACACTACCAGTATACTTAGATCTCAGGAGAATAAAATTTCCCAATCAAAGATACATATTTATTAACAAATATATTGAATATTTAACTTTTAATATGATAAAAAAAAAGTACATTTCACCACCATCACAGTTTTGTATTATATCAGAATTGATCAATTCTGAAGTGAATTAAATATCCTCGAGTAGGCATAAATCTAAAAATTTTTTGGCTGAGTTTTTCGTAGCTTGTGTTTCAGTGCGATAATTTTAGAAAGCCTCTTTGCTTTAATTCGAAACTTTCTACATTTGTGTCAATTCCAAAACGAAGGTTCGTGACGTAACTAGGCAGTGTAGCCCCCTGGTGGATAATTTCAGAGCTATTTATTTGTATGTGTGGCGATGGGATTCTCTAGGCATGAGAACACCTCAAAAATGTAAGATATACACCTTACTTAAATACTTTTTTACATATATACTAAATATGAAATATTTACTGGATTATGAGCAAAAAATATTTACCTCTTTCTAAACCTAACACTTTCCTCCCCTTCCTCCTTCCACAGTCACTAAGGAGCCCAGGATCACCCCAGCACTGGGTCTGGGGAAGGAGAAAGGAAGGGGGAAGATGGGGGGCAAACTTGGCTCATGCTTAGCCAAGACTGACGATTAACCGCTCTAGCCCACCACCGTTCACCAACTACCAATTTCCGGGTCCACTTGGGCAAGGAAATTACCGAGAAAGGGATTCATTCATCTTGCGAGAGAGAGAGAGAGAGAGAGGTAGAGGTCAAACATATAAAGATGCTCGTATATATTAATGGATAAACAACAAAAATGCATAAAATGCATACCTATGCCACTATTAAATGTATTCGATATAAAACATTACCTCTAAAACATTCCTAGACACAACTATATTACTAAATAATATATATTATATATTACTCAGGACTAATATATATATATATATATATATATATATATATATATATATATATATATATATATATATATATATAATATATATATATACTTAACAATTCGGCCGTCTCCCACAGAGGCAGGGTGACCCAAAAAGAAAGAAAATCCCCAAAAAGAAAATACTTTCATCATTCAACACTTTCACCTCACACATAATCACTGTTTTTGCAGAGGTGCTCAGAACACAACAGTTTAGAAGCATATACGTATAAAGATACACAACATATCCCTCCAAACTGCTAATATCCCGAAGCTCCTCCTTTTGAGTGCAGGCATTGTGCTTCCCTTTTCCAGGACTCAAGTCCGGCTACATAAAAATAACCAGTTTCCCTGAATCCCTTCACTAAATATTACCCTGCTCACACTCCAACACATCGTCAGGTCCCAAAAATCATTCGTCTCCATTCACTCCTATCGAACACGCTCATGCACGCCTGCTGAAGTCCAAGCCCCTCGCCCACAAAACCTCCCTTACTCCTTCCTTCCAACCTTTTCAAGGACGACCCCTACCCCGCTTTCCTTCCCCTACAGATTTAAATGCTCTCCATGTCATTCTACTTTGATCCATTCTCTCTAAATGACCAAACCACCTCAACAACCCCTCTTCAGCCCTCTGACTAATAATTTTATTAACTCCACACCTTCTCCTAATTTCCACACTCCGAATTTTCTGCATAATATTTACACCACACATTGCCCTTAGACAGGACATCTCCACTGCCTCCAACTGCCTCCTCTCTGTTGCATTCACAACCCAAGCTTCACACCCATATAAGAGTGTCGGTACTACTATACTTTCATACATTCCCTTCTTTGCCTCCATAGATAACGTTTTTTGTCTCCACATATACCTCAACGCACCACTAACCATTTTTACCTCATCAGTTCTATGATTAACCTCATCCTTCATAAATCCATCCGCCGACACGTCAATTCCCAAGTATCTGAAAACATTAACTTCTTCCATACTCCTCTTCCCCAATTTGATTTCCAATTTTTTTTTATCTAAATCATTTGATACCCTCATCACCTTACTTTTTTCTATGTTCACTTTCAACTTTCTACCTTTACACACACTCCCAAACTCATCCACTAACCTCTGCAATTTTTCTTTAGAATCTTCCATAAACACAGTATCATCAGCAAAAAGTAACTTTGTCAATTCCCATTTTGAATTTGATTCCCCATAATTTAATCCAACCCCTCTCCCGAATACCCTAGCATTTACTATTTTTACAACCCCATCTATAAATATATTAAACAGCCATGGTTACATTACACATCCCTGTCTAAGACCTTACTTTTTACCGGGAAGTAGTCTCGCTCTCTCTACACACCCTAACCTGAGCCTCACTATCTTCATAAAAACTCTTTACAGCATTTAGTAACTTACCACCTATTCCAAATACTTGTAACATCTGCCACATTGTTCCCCTATCCACTATATCATATGCCTTTTCTAAATCCATAAATGCAATAAAAACTTCCCTACCTTTATCTAAATACTGTTCACATATATGCTTTAATGTAAACACTTGATCTACACATCCCCTACCCACTCTGAAACCTCCTTGCTCATCCGCAATCCTACATTCTGTCTTACCTCTAATTCTTTCAATTATAACCCTACCGTACACTTTTCCTGGTATACTCAGTAAACTTATTCCTCTATAATTTTTACAATCTCTTTTGTCCCCTTTCCCTTTATATAAAGGGACTATACATGCTCTGCGCTAATCCCTAGGTACCTTCCCCTCTTTCATACATTTATTAAACAAAAATAGCAACCACTCCAACACTATATCCCCCCCTGCTTTTAACATTTCTGTCATGATCCCGTCAGTTCCAGCTGCTTTACCCCCATTCATTGTACATAATGCCTCACGCACCTCCCCCACACTCGCATCCTGTTCTTCTTCACTCCTAAAAGATGGTATACCTCCATGGCCAGTGCATGAAATTACCGCTTCCCTTTCTTCGTCGACATTTAAAAGTTCCTCAAAATATTCTCGCCATCTACCCAAAACCTCCATCTCCCCATCTACTAACTCCCCTACTCTATTTTTAACTGACAAATCCATTCGTTCTCTAGGTTTTCTTAACTTGTTTAACTCACTCCAAATTATTTTCTAATTTTCATTAAAATTTCTTGACAGTGCCTCTCCCACTCTATCATTTTGCACTCTCTCACCACTCTCTTTACCTTTCTTTTACTCTCCATATACTCTACTTTTCTTATAACGCTTCTGCTTTGTATTACACACCCTTTGCTTCATCATTCCACCAATCACTCCTCTTTCCTCCTGCACCCACCCTCCTATAACCACAAACTTCTGCCCCACATTCTCATACTGCATTTTTAAAACTATTCCAACCCTCTTCAACCCCCCCACTATTCATACTTACACCAGCCCACCTTTCTGCCAATAGTTGCTTATATCTCACCAGAACTTCCTCCTACCTTAATTTATACACTTTCACCTCTCTCTTGCTTGTTATTGCCATTTTCCTCATTTCCCTTCTACCTCTTACTCTAACTGTAGTTACAACTAAATAATGATCCGATATATTAATTGCCCCTCTATGAACGTGTACATCCTGGAGCCTACCCATCAACCTTTTATCCACCAATACATAATCTAACAAACTACTTTCATTACGTGCTATTATATCATACCTTGTATGATTATTTATCCTCTTCTTCATAAAATATGTATTACTTATTATCAAACCTTTTTCTACACATAGCTAAATTAAAGGCTCCGCATTTTCATTTACACCTGGCACCCCAAATTCACCTACTGCTTCCTCCACAACATTTTTGACCACTTTAGCATTGAAATCTCCAACCACCATTACTCTCACACTTAGTTCAAAACTCCCCACGCATTCACTCAACATTTCCCAAAATTTCTCTCTCTCCTCTACACTTCTCTCTTCTCCAGGTGCATATACGCTTACTATAACCCACTTTTAACACCCAACCTTTATTTTACTCCACATAATCCTTTAATTAATACATTTATAGTCCCTCTTTTCCAGCCATAACTTATCCTTCAACAAATTTTTGCTAAATCCTTCTTTAGCTCTAACTCTATTTGAAAACCCCTGACCTAATCCCATTTATTCCTCTCCACTGAAACCTCCCAAACCCCCTTTAGCTTTGTTTCACTTAAAGCCAGGACATCCAGCTTGTTTCTCATTCATAACATCCACAATCATCTCTTTCTTATCATTTTGCACAAATCCACGCACATTCAGACTTCCCACTTTGACAATTTTCTTTTATTTCTGTTTAGTAATTATTACAGGAAAAGGGGTTACTAGCCCATTGTTCCCGGCATTTTAGTTGACTTAAACACGCATGGCTTACGGAGGAAAGATTCTTATTCCACTTTCCCATGGATATAAAAGGAAAAGTAATAAGACCAAGAACTATTAATATAAAATCAAAGAAAACTCAGATGAGTGTGTATAAATAAACATGTACATGTATGTGTAGTGTGACCTAAGTGTAAGTAGAAG
Organism: Cherax quadricarinatus; assembly: GCF_026875155.1. Lineage (NCBI taxonomy): Eukaryota > Metazoa > Arthropoda > Malacostraca > Decapoda > Parastacidae > Cherax > Cherax quadricarinatus. Next base: position 34,472,177 of record NC_069411.1, on the reverse strand, counting down.
TAGCAAGACATACCTGTAATCTTGCATATTTATGAGACAGACAAAAGACACCAGCAATCCTACCATCATGTAAAACAGTTACAGGCTTTCGTTTCACACTCACTTGGCAGGACGGTAGTAACCCCTGGGTGGTTGCTGTCTACCAACCTACTATATATGTAATATATTATATAATATATATAAAATATATATATATAATATATATATAATATATTATAATATATATATATATATTAGAGAGAGAGAGAGAGAGAGAATGTTTAATTTAATATAGGTTGTCGAGCAGTTTGACCTCCTCAGAGACTGGGGAAGCTAAGATGCAGAAGTCACTTCCCTTTAGCTGGCGATGCTGAGAGACTAGAAGGGAAAGGTCAGCGCTCTCTCCTCTCTCTCTCTATATATATATATATATATATATATATATATATATATATATATATATATATATATAATATATATATATATATATATATATATATATACATTTTATTTTTTTTATTATCACACTGGCCGACTCCCACCAAGGCAGGGTGGCCCGAAAAAGAAAAACTTTCACCATCATTCACTCCATCACTGTCTTGCCAGAAGGGTGCTTTACACTACAGTTTTCAAACTGCAACATTAACACCCCTCCTTCAGAGGGGTGTTATATATGCATACATAAATATATCAACAGTTGCCAAACTACTACATTCAACTTTCTCCTGTGTTCATTGCTATTAGTTGTTTTTCTCGACATTCTCTACATGTTGACAAATATATCTTTGTTATTAACATTCATCAGCTTTTCCTTTCTTTTCCTTCGAGCTTTATGTCACATTCCATCATCATGCTTTTGGAAAATATCTCTTATTCCCCGTACCTGATCCTTTATTCAGTGTTTTTCAATATTGATCAAAATCCGTATCCTGTCGTCAACCTTCCATCTTCATCCCTCCCACTATTCCGTCTTACTGCATTATTTTACAGATTCCTTCCATCAGTCTTCCAGTCTAAGTATGCTTTCTTACATCTTTATTTTCCCATTATCCTGCACCACATCCCCATCCACCTGGGTTCCTTCTCGCCTCCTTCTTTCGTTTGTAGTCAGGGTCTTTATCGTTATTTTCTTTTATAGGGTATTAAGGACCATAACTGAGCCGCCAATACGGTCTTGAGTACCTGTGTTGCATCTCAGTGATTCAGAGTGTTTCGTCACGGATTATTGATTAGACCGTGATTTACAGTCAAATACAATCACCGCCTGTCTTCCTTCACAAACACAGCCATTACCTGTCTTCTTTCTTCCCTTCACAATCACTCAATCACTTCCTGTTTTCGTTCTTCCTTTCATACAGACAGCCACCACCTCTCTTCGTTCTACATCGTTCACATACACACAGCCACCACCTGTCTTCGTTCTACATCGTTCACATACACAGCCACCACCTGTCTTCGTTCTACTTCGTTCACATACACAGCCACCACCTGTCTTCGTTCTACTTCGTTCACATACACACAGTCACCACCTGTCTTCGTTCTACATCGTTCACATGCACACAGCCACCACCTGTCTTCGTTCTACATCGTTCACATACACAGCCGCCAACACCACCTGTCTTCGTTCTACATCGTTCACATACACAGCCGCCAACACCACCTGTCTTCGTTCTACATCGTTCACATACACAGCCGCCAACACCACCTGTCTTCGTTCTACATCGTTCGCATACACAGCCGCCAACACCACCTGTCTTCGTTCTACATCGTTCACATACACAGCCGCCAACACCACCTGTCTTCGTTCTACATCGTTCGCATACACAGCCGCCAACACCACCTGTCTTCGTTCTACATCGTTCACATACACACAGCCGCCAACACCACCTGTCCTCGTTCTACTTCGTTCACATACACACAGCCACCACCTATCTTCGTTCTACTTCGTTCACATACAGCCACCACCTGTCTTCGTTCTTTCCTCCTTTACACACCCTGCCACCACCAACACCATCTCTCGGCTCACGTATATTTTCTTCTCGTGATAACACCTCGATGTCGACACTCCCCTGCCACGTTCTCTCTCTCTCTCCTGCTTTACACATTACGATGCAGAATCCATGAGGAGGGAGAGGACGCGAAAGAGAGGGAAAGCTGGAACAGAAGGGAAAAAGAGGATACAGGAGGAGAAACGAACAGAGGGACGAAGAAGGAGGAGGGTTGGAGGAAAGAGGAAGGGAAAAGTGATCGAAAGGAGGAGTGCGAGTAAGAGATGGGTGGGGACAGAGAAGTGCAGGTGAGGACCACACGCTATGCTCTCTGACGAAAACCTGTTGAGGATTTAGGTGATAAGTCACGCTGTTTGCCACTCCAGCTTCAAACGCATCGCCCCTAGCCAGGCCTAAGTATTTTATTGTCGTTCATTGTTTTCACCTTCGCCCTTCTCCCTCTGGTTTTCATTTTAGATCACCTCTTCTTCGTCTTTTATTTCTGTTACTTTTTTCATGAATCTCTTCTTTCTTGGCGCATCCGTATTGGATATAAAATTTACAAAAGCCTTCAAACCGGACACAAGTGCACGTAAATCGTCAGTACAAGCCAAGGGCCTTCAGACTAACATCATTGTGCTTCAGAGGAACTTAACCATGTCGTTTATCAATTTCTTGAGCTAGCTCCTTCCTGCCACGAGTTTTGGTATATTTTAGTTTAGAACGCCCTAAAGGATAGAACTAACTAATACAGCATTAGTTATACTGAACTCAGTATTTTGCCTCGACAAACACCTCTCTTATTCTCCTAGATTCGAGGGAGAACTGCAGCTTTACAACACAAAGCAGCGAGACCATGTCAACGTTTGCTTTTGCAGTCCCGGACGAGAGTTATTGGATGTTCCACACCCGCGAGGGACTGGGCGAGTTCATCACCTGTGGTGACTCATACCCGCGAGGAACTCCCTGGGTTCATCACCTGGTGATGACCCACACCCGAGAGGAGCTAGATGGGTTTATCGCCTGGTGATGACCCACACCAGGGAGGAGCTGGGTGGGTTCATCACCTGGTGATGACCCACACCGGGAGGAGATGGATGGGTTCATCACCTGGTGATGACCCACACTTGGGAGGAGATGGATGGGTTCATCACCAGGTGATGACCCACACCCGGGAGAAGATCAGTGGGTTCATTACCTCAGGTCTCATTCCAGGTTCATCAGCCAGGTCGAAATGAGAGTCCGGGTTTTAAGGTGGCTGCTGAAGGGAGCAAGTCAGTGCCAGGGAAATCAGGGAATATCAGTGGCGATGAGTAGGGTGAAAAGTTAGGATGAAGTGAGGAGGTAGGAAAGTTGGGATGAGAGAGGATGGTGTTAGAGAAGATAGGTCTGTAAAAAGTTGTTTAGTGGTAAATTAGAATAAAATATTTCTACACTTGACAGGCGCTTTGAAATATTTCCTAGACAGAAAGCATCAGTGTGGAGAGCAGGAAGGGAAAATGTGACAGCGAGTGCGTGATGGGAAGAGTGAGTGTGAGTGAAGGAGGGTGAGGAAAAGTATGTGAATGAGTGTGATAGAAAGAGAGCATGCGTGGTAGTGTTTCAGGGAGAAAGTGTGAAGGAAAATGTGATTGCGTTTTTTTTATTAACACAGCCGTTTCCCACCAAGGCAGGGTGGCCCGAAAAAGAAAAACTTTCACCATCATTCACTCCATTACTGTCTTGCCAGGGGTGAGCTGACACTACAGTTATAAAACTACTACATTAACACCCCTCCTTCGGAGTGCAGACACTACTTCCCATCTCCAGGATTCAAGTCCGGTCTGCCGGTTTTCCTGAATCCCTTCATAAATATTACCTTGCTCACACTCCAACAGCACGTGAAGTCCTATAAACCATTTGTCTACATTCGTTCACATCTAACACGCTCACGCATGCTTCCTGGAAGTCCAGGCCCCTCGCACACAAAACCACCTTTATCCCCTCTCTCCAACCTTCTCTAGGCCGACCTCTACCCCGCCTTCCCTCCACTTATACATTAATACTCTCGAGGTCATTCTATTTTGTTCCATTCTCTCTACATGTCCGAACCACCACAACAACCCCTCCTCAGCCCTCTGAATAATAGTTTTGGTAATCCCACACCTCCTAATTTCCAAACTACGAATTCTCTGCATTATATTCACACCACACATTGTCCTCAGACACGACATCTCCACAGCCTCCAGCCTTCTCCTTGTTGCAATATTCACCACCCATACTTCGCACTCATATGAGAGCATTGGTGTAACTATACTCTCATACATTTCCCTCTTTGCTTCCATGGACAAAATTCTTTGTCTCCACAGACGACTCAGTGTACCACTCACCTTTTTCCCCTCGTCAACTATGATTCACATCATCTTTCATAGACCCATCTGCTGACACGCCCACTCCTAAATATTTGAATACATTCACCTCCCCCATACTCTCCTTCCAATCTGATATCCATGGTGACATCACACATTCGTGTCTAAGGCCTACTTTTACTGAGAAAGTATTTACTTTATTTAATCTTTTATTTCGAACCGTGGTCTTCGTACATAAGGGATCCAATGCAGTAACAACTCAACCACTGAGCTTACAATAGGATGATTTTTACATACAGCACAACCGTGACTTGAATTTATCAACGGCACCAACTATGACCCAAGAGTCTCATCTAAAATTATGGTCCTTCATAACTCTTATCCACCTGTTTTACAGATTCCCCGCCTGTTAGGACGGATCATATCTACCTGTGAAGCTGTGTATAATGTTTGCCTCTTCCACTTGTTCAACGAGAGTATTTCACTAATGTACGCTGTGAGAATAAAAAAGAAGTACGTACTTCTTAACTTACCTATGGCTCATCGGATTTTTAGTTTCCATCGTGATATACTAGACGTACAGAGGTGAAACAGTGCTAGGGATTACAGGTAATCAGGTCTGACCCTTGAAAGCTTGTTAGGTTAATTTTCTTAAATATTTCCTGGTAGTCCAGTCCCATCTGTTCCGGAATTAATTTAGTTGTGAGCCTTTGGATGTTCTCTAATTTATTTAGATACATGAATAGGTGAGGTTGCCATGCTGGCACCGCATACCCAAAGATGGACTTAACGTGTAGTGTATATGTCTAAAATAAATTTTTGCTCAGGTTCTTGAAAGTACTTTCTAAGAAATTAGTTAGTTCTGTTAGCTAGTGTGTGTGTGTGTGTGTGTGTGTGTGTGTGTGTGTGTGTGTGTGTGTTATAAAAAGAGAAGTTATATATCTTGCTGGGTTACACAACAGAAGCGAGTGGAGAACTCCGGGGAGTCTGGGATAAATCTTACGAATGTAGCCTTTGAAAGTCTTCTCTTCCGTAATAAGGTGTATCACGGTCACGACTGGCTATCTTTAGTATAAAAGACCATCTTAATAGGATTTTCGTAAATTATGTCCAGGAGACAATAATCCGACAAAATAATTTAATATCATTAATATTAACGTGTCTTAAAGGAGGTAACAAAATTCTCGTTGAAAAATACAGAATGGTACTTTAGAGTACAATAATGCTAAACTCCATAAGTTTATAATACAATTTATGAACATTTACTTAAAGTGACATTTCCATTGTCACGAGTCGTAATTAACCATATATACACATATACCCGGGGGTTTCAATCATTGACGGAAATGTCTCAATATAGGTCGACTCTATATACGTACAAGGATAAATTGTACATCCGTCCTCGAATAATCACTGGCTTCGAGAACGATAACCCACCAAGAAGCTAACCTAGAGATAGAGACATTTATCAAAACATAACAAGCGTTCTTAACGAAGTAGGAACAAAACATACAGCTGAGATCTTCAATAGAATCTCTAGAGGAGTCCTCCATAGGAGTCCTCCATAGGAGTCCTCCATAGGAGTCCTAGTACTCCCTTCTTACCGAATGTAAGTTTTGCTTAATTCAAATCAAGACTACGGTAATACGTAGAGGTCACAGTTAAATCCACTAACTGACTTTATAACGTCAGAAAAATTCGCAACCTTAGTAAATATCAAAAACTCTAAGTCCAGAACTAACTTTGTCCTTCACTGATACTCAGTGAAGCGAGAAAGATGATGTGTGTCACCAACGGAACCCTCTATTACCTAAAACTTAAAGTCTAATCAATCTTCGGGAGAAGGAGATGTTTCCAAGGCTAGAGGAAGGCTGGTACTCACCCAGGCAACACCTCTAAGCCAGACGTCAACTCGGTTCATGGGACACCTACCTGAGAGACCGATTGACTAACTATTTTACGGTAGTTACTACAACAGTTCCCGACTTAATTCAATAAAACACATGCTACCTATATACATTGCTAAATAATATAAGATCAGATATTATAAAGTAAGACATTTTCATTTTAGCTATTAATGAGGATATAGACAATATAATATTAAATGAAAATAAAAATATATATATATAATAGCAAATACATGCTTCCCATGCAAGGGACGCACAGTACTCACCTATTTGTAGTCACCTATTTGTGGTTGCAGGGGTCGAGTCATAGCTCCTGGCCCCGCCTCTTCGCTGATTGCTACTAGGTCCTCTCTCTCCCTGCCCCATGAGCTTTATCATACCTCGCCTTAAAACTATGTATGGTTCCCGCCTCCACTACGTCACTTTCTAGGCTATTCCACGGCCTGAGTACTCTATGACTGAAGAAATACTTCCTAACATCCCTTTGATTCATCTGAGTTTTCAACTTCCAATTGTGACCTCTTGTGTCTGTGTCCCTTCTCTGGAACATCCCGTCTTTGTCCACCTTGTCTATTCCGCGCAGTATTTTATATGTCGTTATCATGTCTCCCCTGACCCTCCTGTCCTCCAGTGTCGTCAGGCCGATTTCCCTCAACCTTTCTTCGTAGGACAATCCCCGAAGCTCTGGGACTAGTCTTGTTGCAAACCTTTGCACTTTCTCTAATTTCTTGACGTGCATGACTAGGTGTGGATTCCAAACTGGTGCTGCATACTCCAGTATGGGCCTGACGTAAATGGTATACAGAGTCTTGAACGAATCCTTACTGAGGTATCGGAACGATATCCGTAGGTTTGCCAGGCGCCCGTATGCTGCAGGAGTTATCTGATTGATGTGCGCCTCAGGAGATATGCTCGGAGTTATACTCACCCCCAGATCTTTTTCCTTGAGTGAGGTTTGCAGTCTTTGGCCATCTAAACTATATTATGTCTGCGGTCTTCTTTGCCCTTCCCCAATCTTCATGACTTTGCATTTGGCAGGGTTAAACTCAGGGAGCCAGTTGCTGGACCAGGCTTGTAGCCTGTCCAGGCCTCTTTGTAGTCCTGCCTGATCCTCATCCGATTTGATTCTTCTCATTAACTTCACATCTTCTGCAAACAAGGACACTTCTGAGTCTATCCCTTCCGTTATGTCGTTCACATATACCAAGAACAGCACAGGTCCTAGGACTGACCCCTGCGGAACCCCGCTTGTCACAGGCGCCCACTCTGACACCTCGTCACGTACCATGACTAGTTGTTGCCTTCCTGTCAGGTATTCTCTGATCCATTGCAGTGCCTTTCCTGTTATGTGTGCCTGATCCTCCAGCTTTTGCAGTAACCTCTTATAAGGAACTGTGTCGAAGGCCTTCTTGCAGTCCAAAAAATGCAGTCGATCCACCCCTCTCTCCCTTGTCTTACTTCTGTCACCTTGTCATAAAACTCTAGTAGGTTTGTGACACAGGATTATCCTTCCCTGAAACCGTGCTGGTTGCCAATTATACACTTGTTTCTTTCCAGGTGCTTCACCACTCTCCTCCTGACGATCTTCTCCATGACCTTGCATACTATACACGTTAGTGATACAGGTCTGTAGTTTAGTGCTTCATGTCTGTCTCCCTTTTTAAAAATTGGGACTACATTTGCCATCTTCCATTTGCCATCTTCCATACCTCAGGGAGTTGCCCAGTTTCAAATAATGTGTTGGAGATCTTTGTTAATGGCACACACAATATCTCTGCTCCCACTTTAAGGACCCACGGAGAGATGTTGTCTGCTCCCACCGCCTTTGAGGTGTCAAGTTCGCATAGCAGCTTCTTCCCCTCCTCCTTGGTTATATGTACCTCATCCAGCACTTGCTGGTGTACCCCCCTGTTCTGATTTCCTGGAGTCCTACTGGTTTCCAGGGGAGAGACTCAGTTCCTGGCCCCGCCTCTTCACTGATCACTACTGGGTCCTCTCTCTCTCTGCTTCCTGAGCTTTGTCATACCTCTTCTTAAAACTACGTATGGTTCCTGCCTCCACTACTTCACTTGCTAGGCTATTCCACTTGCTGACAACTCTATGACTGAAGAAATACTTCCTAACGTCCCTGTGACTCGTTTGAGTCTTCAGCTTCCAGTTGTGACCCCTTGTCCCTGTGTCCCCTCTCTGGAACATCCTATCTCTGTCCACCTTGTCTATTCCCCGAAGTATCTTGTATGTCGTTATAATGTCTCCCCTGACCCTTCTGTCCTCCAGTGTCGTCAGTCCGATTTCCCTTAACCTTTCCTCGTACGACATTCCCTTGAGCTCTGGGACTAGCCTTGTTGCAAACCTTTGTACTTTCTCTAACTTCTTGACGTGCTTGACCAGGTGTGGGTTCCATACTGGTGCTGCATACTCCAGTACAGGCCTAACATACACAGTGTACAGTGTCTTGAACGATTCCTTATTAAGGTATCGGAACGCTATTCTCAGGTTTGCTAGGCGCCCGTATGCTGCAGCGGTTATTTGGTTTATGTGTGCCTCCGGTGATGTGCTCGGTGTTATGGTCACCCCAAGGTCTTTCTCCCTGAGTGAGGTCTGTAGTCTTTGTCCACCTAGCCTATACTCTGTCTGCGGTCTTCTTTGCCCTTCCCCAGTCTTCATGACTTTGCATTTGGCTGGATTGAATTCGAGAAGCCAGTTACTGGACCACATGTCCAGCCTGTCCTGGTCTCTTTGCAGTCCTGCCTCATCATCGTCCGATTTAATTCTTCTCATCAACTTCACGTCATCTGCAAACAGGGACACTTCGGAGTCTATTCCTTCCATCATGTCGTTCACATATATCAAAAATAGCAATAGTCCTAGAACTGACCCCTGTGGGACCCCGCTCGTAACAGGCGCCCACTGTGATACCTCTTCACGTACCATGACTCGTTGCTGCCTCCCTGTCAGGCATTCCATTATCCATTGCAGTGCCCTCCCTTTTACATGCGCCTGATCCTCCAGCTTCTGCACTAATCTCTTGTGGGGAACTGTGTCAAAGGCCTTCCTGCAGTCAAGGAAAACGCAATCTACCCACCCCTCTCTCTCGTGTCTTACTTCTGTTACCTTGTCATAAAACTCCAGGAGGTTTGTGATACAAGATTTGCCTTCAATGAACCCATGCTGGTTTTCATTTATAATCTTGTTCCTTTCCAGGTGTTCGACCACTGTCCTCATGATAATCTTCTCCATGACTTTGCACACAATACATGTCAGAGACACAGGTCTGTAGTTTAGTGCCTCGTTTCTGTTCCCTTTCTTAAATATGGGGACTACATTAGCTGTCTTCCATTTCTCAGGTAGTTGCCCAGTTTCAAGGGATGTGTTGAAGATTGTGGTTAGAGGCACGCACAGCATCTCTGCTCCTTCTCTAAGGACCCATGGGGAGATGTTGTCCGGTCCCATCGCCTTTGAGGTGTCAAGGTCACTTAAGAGCTTCTTCACCTCCTCCTCAGTTGTTCGTATGTCATCCAACACTTGTTGGTATATTCCCTCTTGATGTTCCCTTCTGTGCTGTCTTCCCACAGCCCTTCCTGTCTCTACTGTAAAAACTTCCTTAAATCTCCTCTTCAGCTCCTCACATACCTCCTGATCATTTCTTGTGAGTTCTTCACCTTCTGTCCTTAATCTGATCGCCTGGACTTTGACTGTTGTCTTCCTCCTGATGTGGCTATACAACAGTTTCGGGTCAGTCTTGATTCTCGATGCTACGTCATTTTCATACTGTCGCTGGGCCTCCCTCCTTACCTGTGCGTACTCATTCCTGGCTCTGCGACTGATCTCCCTATTTTCGTGTGTTCTCTGCCTTCTGTACTTTTTCCATTCTCTATTGCACTTTGTTTTTGCCTCCTTACACCGTCGGGAAAACCAGGGGCTCGTTCTCGTCTTCCCGTTGTTACTGTTGCCCTTGGGAATAAACCTTTCCACTGCCTCCTTGCATTTTTTGTTTCATATTCCATCATTTCATTTACTGGCTTTCCTGCCAGTTCTCTGTCCCACGGAACCTCTCGCAGGAAGTTCTTCAACCCTATGTAGTCCCCTCTTTTATAGTCAGACTTTTACCATTCAACTCCTGTCATTCTCTCCACTTGCAGCTCTATGTATTCAAAGCACAGAACCACGTGGTTGCTAGCTCCTAGGGGACTATCATACTTGATGTCCTCAATGTCTGAGCTGCCCAGGGTGAACACAAGGTCCAATCTTGCTGGTTCATCCTCCCCTCTCACTCTGGTAGTGTCCTTAACATGTTGGTGCATGAGGTTTTCCAGCACCACGTCCAACATCCTGGCTCTCCATGTTTCGGGACCCCCATGTGGCTCCAGGTTTTCCCAGTCAATCTCCCTGTGGTTGAAATCCCCCATAACCACCAACTTTGCTCTGCTGGAGTGAGCTCTTCTTGCCACCTCAGCAAGTGTGTCCACTATTGCTCTGTTGCTCTCTTCACATTCCTCTCTTGGCCTCCTGCAGTTCTGTGGTGGATTATACATCACTGCAATGACCACTTTGTGTTCCCCAGACTGAAGTGTACTTGCTATGTAGTCTCCTTCTCCCGTCTCATCTATGCCTTCCATTATCTCGAATTTCCATCTGTTTTTTACGAGCAGAGCAACCCCACCTCCCCCCCTGCCCCTTCTATCTTTCCTCATGATCTGGTATCCTGGTGGGAAGATTGCATCTGTTATTGTCTCCGTGAGTTTTGTTTCTGTAACTGCTGTGATGTCTGGGGACTTCTCATCGATTCTTTCTTGCCATTCCTCATGTTTATTCGTTAATCTATCTGCATTTGTGTACCAAACCAAACAGAGGGATCGGTGTGTGATGGTTGGTTTGGATTGTTCAGTTGCCTTGGGGGTGTCGTGGCTGGAGTCCTTCTGCAGGTGTTTCTGGGGGGTGCGCTTGTCCTTCCATTTGATCCTGGGTTATTCTGCTCTCCTTTTTCATTTCCTCCCAAATCTCCTTTCGTTTTTGAACTCTCTCTTTCATTGTCTTCGTTTCGTCCTGTGTTCTGGACGAAGACTGTGAGAGAATGCATAAGAGAAAATGTGAGGGAGAATTTGGAAGGTAAAGTGTATAAGGAAAAGAAAGTGGGAAAGTGTATGTGTGTCTGTGAGGGAGTGTGTGTAAGGGCGTGCGTGTATGTGCGTGAGGGAGTGTGTGCGAGAGAGTGTGCGTGTAAGATAGTGCGTGAGGGAGAAAGAGTGTGAAGGAGAGAGGATGTAAGGTAGTGTGTGAGGGAGAGAGAATGTGTGTGTGTGTGTGTGTGTGTGTGTGTGTGTGTGTGTGTGTGTGTGTGTGTGTGTGTGTGTGTGTGTGTGTTGTGTGTGTGTGTGTGTGTGCGTGTGTGTGTGTGCGTGCAGGAGTGTATGGAAAAAGTTTCAGGCGAAATTAGAAAAGTGTGGCGATGAGAGAGTGAAAATTAGAGAAGTTAAATGAAACGAACGAAATGAGGAATGGGAACGAAATTAAATGAATTTTGGAATAGGTTAATGTGTATTTAAAGATGAGTAATAAATTTTCTTATCTACTCACCCACGACCTCTCACTCACTCCTGCACTCAGACATTATATGTAGAGGGTGTTTCATTCGTAGGAGGCCCCGAGTTGGCATTCCCTTAGCTGCAACCATCTTGTTTGTATATTATTTCTGTAATAAACGATAACTAGAAGCCTTCTACTAGTAGGAAGCCTCACACTACGCTGAGAAGGTTTCCATATTACCGACCTTTCGCTCATTGTTGAAATTTATCAAGTCTTCGGAAGCTCAATGCTGAGAGAAGCATCATTAGAATAAATGATTTTCCCTGCATATTGCATCTCTTTACCTACTTGACTACACCTGTTGTCACCCAAACAATGCAGACAACTTGTCCTACTGCATAAGGACAGTAAACTAAAGAGAATTTTAGGAAGAACTGGTGCAAATATTCTGTATTTATTGAATGCTGTATAATTCAGTCGTATCTTAAGTCATTCTACGTCTATCAAGGATGTGTAGGCTTAGGGCTGATAAATGGACCTTAAGACAGCAAGGAAACTTGTTCGTGTAATATATGCTGGAAAATATAAATTTTCAGTTTTTAGTGACTATGCAATTAGTAGCTAGGCGATTTTGTCAAGTGCCTTATTAGTAAGTTGAGAAGAAAAATAATAGGTTACACGGTCAGGGAGGGAAGGAAGTCAGGACCTGGCCACAGAGATCTGGTCACGTTTCAATTTAGAGGAGTAAACTGGAGTCAGAAATCCGTTTACCATGGCTCTTTATAATCGGAAGTACACACTGGGAGAGGACTGTTATAACTATGACTGGCCATTCACTTTCGCACACACACTGGTTTTCACACACACACACTGGTCGCTCACCTTCACACAAACTGGAAAGCCATCTTCCCACTCACTGGACACTCACCTTCACCCACTGGCTAGTGTGTCGACCACTGGCCAGCTGACTTTGTGATATATTTTGCTATAACATATTAAATTCTTAAATAAAATAAGTGTTGTATTCTTCACTGCAACAAGTATTGTTTCTCATAGTGTTATAAGAAAACTCAGTATTTGCCTCCGATGACGAATCACATACAATAAAGCATTCGTATCTATTTGTACTCAAGAGCTACAACACAAACTAGAGTTGCCAACAAAGACAAAACTTTTAAATGTCGCTTGAGCGACATTTAGAAGTTTTGTCTTTTGACACTGACAAATCTGATAATTTAAACCATGGTCCTCTTTTCCTTTGAAATCCTCAACTATACTTAGGAATCTATAACTTAATTAGTAAAACAAGTAATTTATAAAAGCTTAATTGGTAGTTGTCTAAGATTTGGTGAAATAATTAGTATAATATGTAATATATTAGTGAAGAATCGAAGGACGACCACGGAGTTCCTTACCATTGTTCTGCTTATTTATATTACGATTTGTTATGCTATATGAATTGGTAAATCTGGCAAAAACGGAAAATAACACATGAGGTTGAAAGAATCTCCATATCCGGCCGAGTCAGACTTGACAGTCAAACATGATAATCATGTAACCTCAGTGAGGTAGTGAGGGGCAGTGACATTAACATCCAACGACCCCGAACCACACTTCTAAATTTCAATTTTCTTTAATCGTTTCATAGATTTTACTTTGTTAGAAGTACTATAAAATGCTCACAGATGATTGCTGTAAGCTCAAGCCATTACTATGAAAACGTCCCTCACACTCTCCATCCAACCCTTCCTGGAATATCCCCTACACCATCTACCATTCACCTCAGGTGTAAACGCCCTCTTTACTCCCTATTGACAGTGCTAGAGACATGGATCTACTTATATTCGTGACCATTAGTTACTTTCCCGTGTGAAATTATCGACTTACATTTACCCCTGCGTTTCTGTATATGTGCACACACGTATATTTTGCCAGCGTGTAATTCTTTATCATATAATGACAAATGTAAGATGAAAGCAGCTATTATAGGCCTCATAAATCTTGCCTTCTGTGTGATATTTAGGGTTGTATGTGTGCGTGTGGCGTGGAGCACGAGATGGGGCAGATAACGCTACGTATTACGGGCCAACAACTCAACATTTACTGCCGGGGTTGTGGGTGAACAGGGCCAGCAGGCAGGGGTCGGGGTACAGCGGTCAGTCGCCAATATAATTATAGGAATGTGGGCACCTTTGTCGGTTTAGCGAGCACTTAGGGTGGGAGAATAACGCACTCAGCACACCAGCACTCGACATTTGGGCTTTAATGCCCGTGGTTATGGCGTCATCGCTTCAGCACGAGGCGCTGGAGGTGACCAGCGCTGCCCTCGGGGGAACCAACATTTTAAACCCCCCCCGTCCAACAAACCATCGTTGTTAATTTAAATGTCTTCGCATTTAGTACACTGCTTTTAAGTCAAGTGTTTTGCGTTCTTCACTTGCTATATGATTCTATAGGATTTTTTTTCAAATTACATTTTTTAAAGTTCGTTTTTACTGTTCACTCTCGGGGCTCGATTAATTTACTTACAATAGTTTTTTAATTTTAGTAAGTCTAAAATTATGTAAATTAACATGAGACAAAAAAAACACAGATAAATAAATTTATAATGAAGTATTTTCCCAAAAAGTTTTTTTTTTGTTTTGCATGAAAATTAAATACAAATAACATTAATATTGATGGGATAGAAGGGGGAAGTAAAGGAGGTTGTGACTGCTATGGCCTGGAGCTTCAAACAGACATGTCTGAGCATGTTAGAAATATTGAGTGAGATGAATTGCTTTCGTGACGTTTTGTACTGCTGGAGTGTGAGTATTCTAAAGCCATTTGCTCCCTAGGCTTTCTCTATTTTCTTATTCTCAGCAAAATTTGTGGTTATGACCTTACCCACACTCTCAGTGGTCTTTCTACTGCACTTTCTCAACACACACACACACACACACACACACACACACACACACACACACACACGTGGAATAGACAAGGTGGACAGAGACAGGATGTTCCAGAGATGGGACACAGAAACAAAGGGTCACAATCGGAAGCTGAAGACTCAGGTGAGTCAAAGGGATGATAGGAAGTATTTCTTCAGTCACAGAGTTGTTAGGAAGTGGAATAGTCTGGCAAGTGAAGTAGTGGAGGCAGGAACCATACACAGTTTTAAGACGAGGTATGATAAAGCTCATGGAGCAAGGGGAGGGAGGACTCAGTAGCAGTCATGAAGAGGCTGGGCCAGGAGCTGCGTCTCGACCATTGCAACCACAATTAGGTGAGTACAATTATGTGAGTATACACACACACACACACACACACACACACACACACACACACACACACACACACACACACACACACACATGGTACGTGGCGAGGTGTCAGAGTGGGCACCTGTGACCAGCGGGGTCCCGCAGGGGTCAGTCCTAGGACCAGTGCTGTTTCTGGTATTTGTGAACGACATGACGGAAGGAATAGACTCTGAGGTGTCCCTGTTTGCAGATGACGTGAAGTTGATGAGAAGAATACACTCGATCGAAGACCAGGCAGAACTACAAAGGGATCTGGACAGGCTGCAGAACTGGTCCAGCAATTGGCTCCTGGAGTTCAATCCCACCAAGTGCAAAGTCATGAAGATTGGGGAAGGGCAAAGAAGGCCGCAAACGGAGTACAGTCTAGGGGGTC
>NC_069411.1:34439251-34451751 GCF_026875155.1 Cherax quadricarinatus | reverse complement strand
CCAAAATATGCAAGTTCTGTCAGCATGAGGGACCTCCTTGGCTAGCTGCAAGAACTGTGTAAACTGTCAGTGGTGGACAATAAGGCAGGAGGATGAGTGAATTTCCTTCTTAAATCGCTTGACCAAGAAAAGGCTGTGGGCCCAGACAAGTTGGCCCATGATTGCTGAGAGATGTGCAGACCAAGCTAGCGCACCTCTAACTCGCATCTTTCAGCACTGCGTAGTAGTGTAAATGGCCCACTCTTTGGAAAGAGGCAAATGTAGTCCCTCTTCACAAAAAGAAGAGCAGAGCAGAAATTCAGCAAAAACAACAGACCAGTGTCACTCTGTCAATCCTGGTAAGATCCTTGAGACAATAATCCTCAAGACAAATGACAGAGTTTTTGCTACCACTCACTACTTTGTGATCGTCAATATGGCTTCAGGAAGGTTACTCTTTGCTCTGATTGTTGTTAAACCTCTCATAAGTGGCACCAGTCACTGATGAATCAAAAGAAGCTGTTGTGGTTAGCACTGGACATTGCTGGCGCTTTCGACCGGGTGCGCACCAGGTCCTCTTAGCAAAACTTTAAGCACTGGGAATTGCAAGATCTACGTTTAGTCTCCTCAGTGATTTACCTTTGGTAGATCTCTAGTGTAGTTTCATTGGAATCGGAATCAGCAAGGACATCCTACGGGGGCAGTGTTCCACAAGGAAGCGTACAGGGACCATTGTTATGGAATGTCTACTTTCAACGACCTTTTCATCGATCCCAGAATCACATGCATATGCAGACGACTGTTACACTGACATTCACTTATCCATAGAAGAAAGCAGCTGCTCTAAGCTACATCAATCACCACCTGAGAGTTTATCAGCTTAGGGAGGAAATAGATGGCAAGTAACATTTGGCAACTGAGGGAAACGCAAATGATGTCGTCTTAGGGCACCCATGATGGGATAATGCTGGTGCAGTTAGTAAGTTGAATGGGAGGGTGTTGGCAACTGGAGGAAGAAGTTGATTCTTTGGGGTGAAAGTTGACTCCAAAACTAACAATTGAAGGAACCATGTTGTAATCTTACAAACAAGGCAGCAGGAGCTTACAAGCACTTCGCCGTATCTCGCATCTGCTTGACAGTAGGGGTTGCAAAGTACGAGGCACATGTACGCTCACACTCTTTGAGTATTTCACTTTCTTTGGTTTGCCTGCCCCCCCCCCTTCTCATCTGCGACTGCCTTGGACAGAGTATGAGAACAGAGAAAGACGTCTTCATCTCTCGCTGGAACCCATTCCTGGTAGATCTGTCATTTCAGCGGAGCCTTAACATAGGGGGATGTGGGTGGCCTTACTGTTATGTACAAGGACAATATTGTCAAGTACCACACTTGGATCACTTCGAGGACAGCGTGATGAAACAAGCGTTTATGCACACAGTACGGCAGAAAGCAGCAACTTCACTCTGGCAGTACCCTTCTCCAGAACTTAATCCATCTGTGATCATATATACCCAGGTGGCTCGAGTATGGAACACATTCGTTTACAAGCATAATGATTGTCAACGAGATAGTCAGTTGATCCACATGAAAATTCTGGCCACAGTGGCTCCAACTTCATCCTGTTCCCTAACTTGTATTTCCATAACAATAAAAAAAGCTTTCAAAAATGGAGCTTTTAAATGTAGGTAATCAGCTCTTAGCTTGCCAATAAAGTTAGGAATCCTTAACCTGTAAAATAGTTTGTTCAATAAACTAGGATCTTAACCTTGTCAAACCTGTGTAAAAAAAAAAAAAAAAAAAAAAAAAAAAAAAAAAAAAAAAAAAAAAAAAAAAGAAAAAAAGGACAAGAGAAGAGAGAGAGACGAGGGGAGACGGAGAGAGAGAGAGAGAGAGAGAGAGAATGAAAAGAGGAGAGAGAGAGAAGTATTTCATTCGCGATAAGATTGCTAATCGATAAGATCACATACTTTTCTTTGAATCGCATCTGTTCTCCGAATATTCTTGGCAAGACTGTCTACCGATCAACGGACGAAAGATCGAGCCTAAACCCATGTGAGTCATCTAGCCTTACCATGAAAAACTCATATGTATTTTCAACTTTAAATATAAGAAGATATAAATGAACTGTATAAAGAATTCCGGTTAGTGTGAACTGGCCAGGTGTGAGAATAGACTCCAGAGTGCTGGTAAACCTTAAGCAGCTGAAAAGAAATGCAATATTTTCTAAACTTTAAGAGAATTTTCATTTGTGGTAACACTCGCAATAATTTTACAACTATGAGGTTTCTAGCTGAGTCGATTTTATAATACAGAACAATTATATATTCCTGTTTATTGTACGCTAGAGCTCTCAGGGTAAGCACTCAGTACTATATTATTTACAGTGAGTATATATTCACTCACATGCTCGTCTCACCCTCTGAAATGCCTTTTTTAGCACATATCAAAAATAAAGGCAAATCGAGTAGCTGACATACTCACAGTTCATATCGAGGGTGAACGGTGGAGGAGATATGGCGTGGGAGTCGTTGATAGTTCGTTAGCGCGTAGCGCGACACTCGGAAAACTGGCGGTAGGTCGTTCCTTGGAGTTCGTGTAACGACCAGCGTCACCTTGATGACCCCCCAGGCTCCCAGGCACTTCCTCAGACGGCCGCACTCGTCGTTTTGACCAGCCACTTGTACCGTAGGAGTGGGCCGACTACCCCACAACACACTTGGTTGGAGTCCTCTCAATTACGGAGTAATAATGTATTTAAATAATTAAACAAACCAATTACAGTTTTTGATTAGTAATAAATATATATTCTTTTACATTTCTGCTCCTAAACCCTCTATCAGAGACTGAACCCAGAAACTTCTTGACGAAAAACTTGGAGTGTTACCACCAGCCACTGTCCGTGGGCACCACATATGTCAGTGTTCTGGTCTGCTTCACTCAGAGTGAGGGGAATATTCTGGTTCAGTCATATATATATATATATATATATATATATGTATATATATATATATAAATATAGATATATATATATTATTATATATGTTATTGTAACCACGAACGAGTGGTATTGATCAATAAAACACTGCGATAGCCAAGGATTCGATTCCATGTTGTATGGCCTGCCTCCTCATGATTAAGCGAGAACCAACATGACGCTTCAAACCACAGTACCACCCAAACCCTACAAGAATGGCGCAGCCAGCCAGAGCTAGCTGTTGTGGCCGCCATCCCGAGGATACGGATTGTGTGGGAAGCTTCTAAGCTAATTTCATTTCTACATCCTGTTTTGGTTGTTACTAGACCTCACTAGGGAGCATTTATATATTAATGTGACCACAAATAGGGTATGAGATGAAATTAGCATTAGATGCTCCCACACCTCCGTATGTCTCGGATGGTGGCCCAACAGCTAGCTTCTGCTGGCTGCGCTATTCTTACGCCTTACATGAGGCAGGCCTGTGCAACATGGTCGAATCCTTGGCTAGCGCAGTGTTATTAGAATGTATATACATATATATTATTTATATATATTTATATATATATATATAATAATATATTTATATATATATATATTTATATATATATATATTATATAATACATAAAATTAGATGAAATATATATATATATTATATATATATATATATATACCTATATATATAATATTATATGTAAGTATCACCAGTAGGGGACCTATGGTACACACACAACAAATATTACAAATCTTCGCCATCTATAGTAGGTAAAAGGTCTATCGTAAATTTCCTAATCCTAAATATACACACACATCACGCATTACCCCCTTAATTCTCTATATCTTTTTTCTTTCACTCATTTATTACCAATTCACGTCCCCCTGTTTCTTCCCTCCATCCATTCAGCTTTCCCTTTGACCCCTCTTCTCTCGCTCTTATTCTCGTTTATTCTCATATTGTTTTTCTCGTATTCTTACTTAAGCTCTCTTTCACATTATTTATTAACATTTATTCACAGTCTTCATCACGCTTTAATGTTCTTACGTTCTTACTAACGTTCTTTTTTTTTCTAATTTACATTGCTTACGTATTTTTTTCATGTTACAGCCCATCTCAATTTCGCATGTTCTTACTCATTTTATATATTTTTATTTATTTTCTAATATTCTTTCTCACATTCTAATGTTCTTCCGTTCCTACGTTCTCATTTTCTTGCTTACCCATCATATTTATACTGTTCTATTATCATGGTCCGTTTCTCATTTGTTTTCTACTCATGTTCGCATACTCTGCTTCCATATTTTTCTCACATGCACTTTACCATATTTTCTTTATCTCTTCCACCTTCCCTTCTTCTGTTCTTTGCGACGTTTCACTCTTATCTTCCCTTTTTCCTCCATTTATATAAAAATTGTTCTCTAAATAGGCTAACCAGTTTCACACGATTTACCTTTCCTTCATTTCTGAAAGCTGGAAATATCACTGTAAGTTTTAATGTTTTATTTTTATTTTCTAGATTAGGTTAGGTTAGGTTAGGTCAGGTTAGGTTAGGTTAGGTTAGGTTAGGTTAGAGTTAGGTCAGGTTTAGTTAGGTTTGGTTAGGTTAGGTTAGTAGTTAGGTTAGGTTAGTTTGGTTAGGTTAGGTTTTGGTTAGGTTGGTTTAGGTTAGGTCAGGTTAGGTTAGGTCAGGTTAGGTTAGGTTAGGTTAGGTTAGGTTAGGTTAGGTTAGGTTAGGTTAGGTTAGGGTAGGTTTGGGTTAGGTTTAGGTTAGGTTTGTAGGTTAGGTTAGGTTAGGTTAGGTTAGGTTAGGTTTGGTTAGTTAGGTCAGTCAGGTTAGGTTAGGTTTGGTTTGGTTAGGTTTGGGTAGGGTTAGGTTAGGTTAGGTTAGGTTAGGTTAGGTCAGGTTAGGTTAGGTCAGGTTAGGTTGTGTTAGGTTTGGTTAGGTTAGGTTTAGGTTAGGTTAGGTTTATGGTTAGGTTAGGTTAGGTTAGGTTAGGTTAGGTTAGGTTAGGTTAAGGTCATGGTTAGTTAGGTTCAGGTTAGGTTAGGTTAGGTTGTTATGGTAGTTAGGTTACGTTAGGTTAGTTCAGGTTAGGTTAGTTTGGGTTAGGTTAGTTAGGTTAGGTTGGTTGGGTCAGGTAGGTTAGGTTAGGTTTGGTCAGGTTAGGTTAGGTGTTGGTTAGGTTAGTGTTAGGTTAGGTTAGGTTGGTAGGTCAGGTTAGGTAGGTCAGGTTAGGTTAGGTTAGGTTAGTTTAGGTTAGGTTAGGTTACGTTAGGTTAGTTAGGTTAGGTTAGGTTAAGGTTAAGGTTAGGTCAGGATAGGTTAGTCAGGTTAGGTTTAGGTTAGGGTAGGTTTGGTTAGGTTAGGTTAGGTCAGGTTAGTTAGGCTAGTTAGGTTAGGTTATGTCAGGTTAGGTTAGGTTAGGTTAGGTTAGGTTAGGTTAGGTTAGGTTCGGGTTAGGTTAGGTTAGGTTAGGTTAGGTTAGGTTAGGTTAGGTTAGGTCAGGTTAGGTTAGGTCAGGATTAGGTTAGGTTAGGGTAGGGTTAGGTTAGTTAGGTAGGTCAGGTTAGGTTAGGCTAGGTTAGGTTAGGTTAGGTCAGGTTAGGTTAGGGTCAGGTTAGGTTAGGTTAGGTTAGTTAGGTTAGGTTAGGTTAGGTTAGGTCAGGTTAGGTAGGTTAGGTTAGGTTAGGTTAGGTCCAGGTTAGGTTAGTTGGTTAGGTTAGGTTAGGTTAAGGTCAGTTAGGTTAGGTCAGGTTTAGGTTTAGGTTAGGTTAGGTTAAAGGGTAGGTCAGTTAGGTTAAGGTTAGGTTAGGTTATGGTTGTTAGGTTAGGTTGGGCTGGTTTCGTTAATGTTTATGTTGGCCCTATTATTTCTGTTATAAATATTCGACAATAAGGAAATTACGTCTAGCAGAGCGGTGCTTTCATCCCCCACCCCCGCAACGTTTGATGCATGCACTTTCACAGCAAAGTAAAACATGTGAAGCACGGGTTACGTATTCGTACGTGTTTTTTTTTTTTTTTTTTTTTTTTTTTTTTTTTTTTTTTTTTTTTTTTTTTTTTTTGCATTTCTTGTTTCGTGCATTTTTTCCTACCTACTTATACATTACGTCGTCTTTGCTAGCTTGACCACACATCCATTTCCCCTTCTTCAGGAGAGCTACACCTCGGTCTTCTCTCGCTTTGCCCAGAAAATTCTCTCTCTTTACCATCATGCAACTGGGACTTCAACACTCAAGGAATTCTCGTCTCTCGGTATTCCAGGCCATATCTACTTTCCTCTTCCACGTTCATTCAGAAATCAAAAGCATCTTGTACTGATTTCAAGTTCTATTTCCCCAACTATTCTCTACCGCTTGCAGTGCTGAATGATGTAAATGGGCTTAGCAAACCGAGGATCGAACCGGCGCTACTACCGTTAAATGATCTTCACGAGTTGAGCAGATGGATGATCGAACGTACACCACACCGACCGCCTTTATTGTTGCATGATCAGCATGGGTTTAGAGGATGATGGGCCCATTCTTTGCAACGACTGAAGCACACAGACCTGTTGCAAGGAGGATCGAGCCTTCACCACTCCTTACATTGCATGAATCACACGATATGAGATTTTAAACTCCACTACCCCAAGCCCGCCCAACCTTACTAATCAAGCAAAGTAGTCTGGTTTCATTCCACTTGGTACTACCTGCTGTCTAACGATGGCCGAATATTAGAGAAGGTTGGTGGTTAGTGAATAGGACAGATAATGCCAGAACCACTCCACTCAGAGAGAACCTCGCAAATTTAATTGGAAACCTCCTGGAAGGCTTCAATAAAGAGGGGAAGGACTTAAGAAAAAAAAAGGGCGAGAATAATTGAGGGATTGATGCAAACAGAGTTGAAAAAGTGATTAAGTGAATTGGGAAAGGAAAGAGAAGGAAATATAGTTGGATAAGATAGAAGGGGAGAGGGAGAAGATGAGGAGAGAGGGAGAGAGAGAGGAGGAGAGAGAGTGCCGATGAGAGAGAGGGAGGAGACGAGTGAGAAGGAGAGAGATGAGAGATGAGCGAAGTGAGAGAGGAGAGAGAGTGGAGAGAGAGAGAGAGAGAGACAGAGCCAGGAAGGACAGAGACAGACAGGAGACAGACAGAGAGAGAGAGAGAGAGAGAGAGAGAGAGAGAGAGACAGACAGGACAGACAGAAGACAGACAGAGGGACAGAGACAGAGACAGAGGACAGAGACAGAGACAGAGACAGAGACAGACAGAGACAGATCTTATTCCTGGAGTAACAAAGCAAGACGTAATATGATCACCAAATATACTCTATTCCTGGACATAGCTAAGGCAGGCAATGAAGGACTTTAGACTATAAGAGGATCCACAACGAGAGGATACGAATGGTCTGGAGTTTTACGACTTAGCGGGTTGAATCCCCTCCCATACCTTGCTTTGTTTGCAATCGTTTTTCTCCTTTTTTTTTTATTTTTCTTTTTTCATGTGTCATTACGATTTCTTGAGCCATTATATACCCAACCCAGCCACACACAGACGTCCGCAAATAATTCCTCAACCTAAGAACAGTTAAGTATAATTAGAAGTCTCACAGGGGCTTAGAAGCAAATTAAAATCTCTATTGAAAGTTCAGAGGCTGGCCTGAAATTAGAGCTCACCACAACAAATTTAAATTTGGGAATTTTTCATATACACACACATACAAACATACACACAAACACTAGCATACCCACACACAGGGATGTTAGGAAGTACTTCTTCAGTAATAAAGTTGTCAGGAAGTGGGAACTGTGTGGAGAGTGAATGTAGTGGAGGCAGGAACCGTACTAGTTTAGAAGAGGTATTATAAAGCTCATGGAGCAGGGAAGGAGGAGGACAAGCAGGACATTGATGAGGACCGAGGCCAGGAACTACGACTCAACCCTGAAACAACAAATTAGATGTGTATAATAGGTGAGTAGACACACACACGGCACACAACACAAAACACACACACTCAACACACACACACACACACACACCACACACACACTACACACACACAACCCCACACACACACACACACACACACAAAAACACACACACACACACTCACACACACACACACACACACACACAACGTGAGCAGTATCGCTAAATAGTGCCCCAGGATTTAGTGTTCTAGGGCTGTCCTATTATATTTTAAGCGGTCATCGTACGTGAGTGAATCAGTGAACATACCTACAAAGAGTGGATGTGTAATAGCTTTCACGGAGTGGAAATAATGTGATAGGATCAGAATTTTACAATTTAAATTTGAATGAAATTTGAGTGTGGGAGGGTTAAGCAGTCAGTTGGATCAGGCTACTGGCCGCAGTGTTGACCCAAAAATATCCAAACAGTTAATTGGGTTAACGGGTGCTGTGATCTGAAAAATATTAACAAATACTCATATGTTGGGTTGGATTATAGCAGCAGGTAGTGACAAGGTTTAAAAGAGTGATTAAGTAAATACTGAAAGTAAGAAAAAATTAGTCAAATCCCAGCTGTTGGTGTTGTGAAGGTAGCTAACACATCAGACTTGTTATGACCATAAATACTGTACTAAAGAAAAAAGAGGGATACCAAGTCTTAAAAGAAAAAGAAAATAAAACTTTGTATGCATGATAAAAGTCCTGAAGAGTGTACAAATTGAAGGAGTTGATGCAGGCCGACCAGCAGGAACCTCCATTGTTGTGGCAGGACGACATCACTTGCCTATTTGTGTAATTTTGGTTAGTGTCTAAGTCTCAAGTGTCTCGCCTGCTGTTGTATGCTTTATACCATCTCTTCTCCCTATTTCAGTACCAGGAGATAGATAGTGGTTAGTAAATTATCTAAATATCGCCAGGTAAACTCCAGAAGAGTTGTGTAGCCTAGTGAACCCCCCCCCCCCCCGTTTTTCTGAGGGACAAGCTAGTAAACAAGTACGCACATACAAACACACGTGTGCACCCGTAATTATTGTTATAATAAACAGTATATATTAATAAGGAATTGAGTGAGAAAAAATAATCCTATAATCTTCAAAAAGTAAAGTAGCGTAGTGTGCGGAGATCTGGGCCGGGAGAGTACCGGTGAAACAACAACAATAACAAATAGTGTTAACGTAACCCCCCCCCTTTTTTCAAAGAACGACAAGCTAGTAAAAACACACACACACAAACACAAGTGTACGCAATTAATATTATATAGTATATATTAGTGCATATTAATAAGGAATTGATTGGAAAATTTTTTTATAATCTTCAAAAGAGTAGCGTAGCCTAGTGTGGCACGCACACCCCACACCCACACACACCCCCACCCCACCACACCCACCACACCACACACCACCCACACACACCACACCACCACACAACCCACACACACACCCACACACACCACACACCACCACACACCCACACACACCCACACACACCACACACACACCACCCACACACACCCACCACACCCCCCACACACCCACCACACCCACCACACCCACACACACCCACACACCCACCACACACACCCACACACCCAACACACCCACACCCCACCCACACACCCACCACCACCCACACCCACCACCACCCCACACACACCCACCACCACCACACCCACACACCCCACACACACCCACACCCCTCCCACACCACCCACCACAACACACACACCCCACACCCACCCACACCCCCCACACACCCCCCACCACCCACCACACCCACCCCACACCCACCACACACCACCCAACACACCCACCACACCACACACACACCACAACAACCCACCACACACACACAACATCCACACACCACACAACACACACCACACACACACACACACCCACACACACCCACACAAACCCACACACGACCCACACACACCACACACCACCCACACACCACCCACACCACCACCCACCACACCCCACCCACCACACCACCCCACCCTCCCCACCCCTCCCAACCCCCCATAAACACACACACAACACACACACACATGCCAGACTCACACATACACCCCCCCCCTCCCCCCCGACATCTCATCCTTCACCTGATCCCTCCCCTCCCTCTTTCACCCTCCCCTCCCCACCTCTCCCTCACCCACTTTACCACTTGCTTCACTCTCCTTCCCACTCCCCTCCCACTACTCTCCCATATAGCCACAGTTCCCCCCTCTACCTCCCCCCCCACACTCTGACATATACAATACTAAACCCAACATACAAATTACATAGGTTTCCCACTCTGAGGAATCAGGATAAAAAAAAAGGGTTGCCAGAGAGCAACAAGAAAACCCAAGGGACAGGAGGAGGAAACAGCAAAAGGAAGATTGGGCAGCAGAGCTCAAAAAAGGGAAACAAGAATGGGAAAAGAAACTAGAAGAACTTAGCAAAGAATGGAAGAGAGATAGACATGGAAAGCAGAAGTGGGAGCTGAAAGTCAAAGCAGCAGAGCCAGATACAGAGTTTAGAAGAGGAACTGGGAAAATCTGAAACAGCCTAAATAACTAAAGAACATATGGGATTGAAACAGAGACCGCTACCCTCAGCCACAAATAAGGGGACTGTAGGAAAGGAGGAGCAAACTGCATGTAGAAGCTCTATCAGTGAGACTGTAGTAAATGAAGAGCTAAGCTATATGTGGAGGCCCTAAAAGACCACAACCGAGCCCATGGAAACCGAGATGGGAAAATGACAGGCCACTGAGCCAATGTACACAGCTAGTGAAACAGCATCCAGGAAAGCAGCAAGGCGGACCCACACATAGCAATAGCGGTGGAACCCCCGTGCAAAGCCGTGGGAGAATGAAAGGATGAGTCAGTCCATAAGTTACAGTGGTCTACAGGCGAAGAAGGGGAAACATATGCAGCCATACAACGACGTGGAAAAAAAAGCAATTGAAAAAGCATCAGACATATAGGGAGAAGACGACATGACCCAGCAGTGAAAAATTTCGTAGAATCGGGGGTTTGTAAAAAAAGAAACCGGCCCGTGACAGTGACCTTACAAGGCATAATCGACACGGAACAGGATACTGCAGGAAAAAGCCACGATAAAGGGACATGCGGATACAGGAAGGTGAAATCTCCGACCGCGACAGAACACAAGACGAAGGCGGAAACTGAGAGAGATGGTATAAAGGCGAAAGGAGGAAAAGAGAGGGGATGGAAATACAGACAGAGATCCCAGACACAGGAAGAAGATCAGAATACAACCTCCCTAACAGCTTTCCTATAGAAGCCCTCCAAACCAGTCAACGCCCAGTGCACGGCCAAACACGCTAAACCACAACACCCATGCCATATCCAATACCCCCACCCAACTACATTACAAACTCCACCCCAACAGCAACCACCCAAAGTTTCCTTATCAGGTATCTCCCACTTCCCAACCCCAATACACCTCCAGACCAAGTCTTAAGAAAGGAAGTTGAAGGTATGGTATACAAATGCAGATGGCATAACAAAAAAGTATGAGGAGTGGCAACGAAATGAATTCCATCAAGGAGACTCCCCAGCATAATAGGAAAAAAGCACTCTACAGAAACAAAACTCACCAAATAATAACAGATTTCAATCTTTCCACCACGGATATCAAAATCTCAGGAAAGACAAGGGAGGGAGAGGGGGTGGAGAGTTGCACTGCTCAATTAAAAGCCAGTGGGGATTTGAGAAAAGTGAAGGAATGGATGAACGGGTTGAAATGGGCCTACTTTAGTAGGACAAATCCAGTCTGAGGGACATAAGGTGATAATTGCAGTAAATGTACAAAAACCCACCACAGAACTGCAGGAGACCAAGAGAAGAATAACGATGAGAGCAACAGAGCCAT
Source organism: Cherax quadricarinatus (assembly GCF_026875155.1). Lineage (NCBI taxonomy): Eukaryota > Metazoa > Arthropoda > Malacostraca > Decapoda > Parastacidae > Cherax > Cherax quadricarinatus. The sequence goes on along the minus strand of NC_069411.1, from coordinate 34,439,964 downwards.
GGTCGACACCTATCCGAGTGGCCAGGAGAGCACAACACGTGGGGGGAGCAAAGTACTAGTTATTGGTGATTTCAAATCACAAGGAGATTACTGGGAAAACCTGAGCCCCATGGGGTTCCGAAACATGGAGACCAAGATGATGGATGTAGTACTGGAAAAACCTCATCATCAACATGTTAGATACACTACCAGAGAGAGAGAGAAGATTGAACCACAAGACTGGACCTTGTATCACCTTTAGTAGATCAGACATCGAGGATATCTTGTATGAAAGGGGCCCCTGGGAGCTAGTGGATCATGTGAGGTTCAGGGCTTCGACTACATAGTTTGAGCTCCAAGTGGAAGAGTAGCCATGAATAGATGGGAAAAACCAACTACAAAAGGGGAACTACTCAGGTATGGGAACTTCCTTCAAAACATTCAGTGGGAGAGGGAACTGACAGGAAAACCAGTACAAGAAATGATGGACTATGTGGGCAACAAATGCAAGGAGGCAGAGGAGAGGTTTGTTCCCCAAGGGAAACGAAATAATGGGAAGAACAGAACTAGTCCTGGGTTCACCCAAAAGGTGTAGGGATCAAAAACTAGGTGTAGCTAGAAGAATGGGAAAGGTACAGAAGACAGAGAACTCAGGAAAATAAAAGAGATTAAGCCGAAGAGCCAGAAATGAATATGCACAGATAAGTATAGGGATGCTCAGCGACAATATGAAA
>NC_069411.1:34384251-34434251 GCF_026875155.1 Cherax quadricarinatus | reverse complement strand
TTCCTAAAAGATGGTGCTTCTGAACTGTCAATCCCTATTGCTCACATAATAAATCTATCAATCACCACTAATACCGTACCGGAGGATTCAAGGAGGCCAGAGTTACTCCCTATCTTCAAGAAAAATAGTAGGCCCTGATGTAAGCAACTATACCTGTTAGTATACTCAGAAATAATATCAAAAATTTCCCTAGAGAGGGCGGTGTATTCTCAAGTAGTTAAGTACCTTAATGACAACAACATTCTCCATAGCTATCAATCGGGCTTTAGAAATCCTACTCAACCGACACCTCCCTTATTAATCTGATGGATTACCGGGAGAACTGAAAGCAAAGGGGAACCTCATAGGTTGGTAACCTTAGACCTGCAAAAGGCCTTGGGTACTGTCCAACCACAATATATTATGTAATAAACTTCAAGCTATCGGTATAGGTTCTGTAGACTGGTTTAAGTCCTCCCTTTAGCAACGGGAGACAAATAGTCAAAATCAACAAAACAGAATCAGAACCCCTGCCGATAACATGTGGAGTTCCCCCAAGGTAGTATTCTGGGTCCCTTATTATTCTTATGTTATGTCAATGATATGCCTATCAGTGTCAACCCCTCAAGGAAGGTTCCTTGATATTGGTGAGGGGCTCTTGATTTAGGAATGGATCTGTGCTCCAGTTCCCCGAATTAAGCCTGAATGCCTTCCCCCATCCCCCCCCCCAGGCGCTGTATAATCCTCCGGGTTTAGCGCTTCCCCCCCGATTATAATAATTTAAAATCAGTGTCCAAGTGCAAACTCCTATTGTATGCAGATGACAGTGCTCTGTTAGTGTCAGGTAAAGACCCACAAGATAATTGCTAATGTTTTAACAACACTGGAACTGGAGTCCCCGCAGCAAATGGTTAGTAACAACAAACTATCATTACAACCTAGGAAAACTGAAGCCATTCTCTTTGGGGACGAAACATAAACTGAGAAGGTAAATAATTTTAATGTTCAATGTAATTGGAGCCCATCACTTTGGTTTCATTTAGTAAAATATTTGGGAATCCCCCTTTGACCCCCTGCATGTCAGGGGAATTGATAGGGAACAGTGTAGTAAAAGAAAGCGAATGCCAGACTGAAGTTCCTGTATAACAAGCACAGTGTCTACCTACTGAGGCTCGCAGGACCCTATGTCTAGCCCTTATACAATGCCATATGGATTACGCTTGCTCTTCTTTTGTACTCTGCCTTGACAAAAAAACTGAAAGATAGACTGCAAATCACCCAGAACAAAATCGTAAGATTCACCTGGGGCTGGACCAAGAGAACATGTAGGCCAGGATGAATTACAGCAGTTGGATAAAGCTGAATGTTTAAGACAGAGTAAAACAACTGAAGCTAAATCGTGTTTATAAAATTGCTCACAAACAGTGTCCAGAATATCTTGCTGTCAATTTTGTCAAGGTTTGGGAACCAAAGCAATCAAAGTACTAGGGGGAGAGAGCACAACTTGTAGTACCCACAGTCAGTGGGCCCGGCCCTTTAAACACCTTTTATTGTACAGCAATAAAGGAATGGGAAAAGACTGTCCGCACATGTCAAAGCCAGTCATAGCATGAACCAGTTCAAGAAGAGTGCCAAAAGGTGTCTGATAAATGTAGCTACAGAAAGGGAGGGGAATGATTTTCTATTTTTTAGCTAACATACGTGAAATTTTACCTTATTCCTAGTAATGACTCTCGTATTGTAGATAGTCTTAATGACCTTGGTGTAGTAGATAGTCTTTTTAGTATGATAATAAGATGTTATCTTCATTGTAGAATAATAAGAAAATATTATAACCTTTATATTATAATAATAAGGTAAAAGGACCCCAATGGAAATAAGTCACTCTGTCTGACTTTTTTGGGTTATCCTAGGTTCTCTACACACATGCTGCTATGTATGATAATTCTCTGTAACTGTACTTGTGTATACCTGAATATACTTACTTACTTACTTACTCCAAGCTTCCAGTTAGACACAAGAGCAAGTAGTGACGCAGCATAATCAACCAATGATCTAATATAAGCAAGATACATCATTTTCACAATTTTAACATTAGCACCATACCTGGGGTGAAACCCAGCCACAACTCTAAGTGCTCTTAGTCTTTCTTTGTATTGGCGACAAAGTCTTGTTACAACAGGTCCAAGTAGTGGAACCTCAAAGCCTAGATACCTGTATCTGCTTACATATTCTAGAAGAGACCCATCATGCAATTGGATCTGACGAACTGTGCCTCTCTGTCGAGGAGGACGCCTGTTGAGTATCTTTGTTTCAACCCCAGGTCCTGACACGAGGCTAGTACATGATTAAGAATGTTTTGGGTGTTGGAGAATCCTTTGGTGTGAATCATTATGTCATCAGCAAAACTAATCACATAATGATGGGGCTGACTAGGCATAGCATTAATTAATGCATTAATTAGAATATTGAACAGTGTAGGACAGAGCACACCTCCCTGTGGGGTTCCTAATTCAAAGTCTTTAGTTACACTTCTATGTCCCTGGAACAACACAGACGATTTTCTGTTGGACAGGTAACCTTTAATCCAGCGGAGAAGCCATCCTCCAACATCCATTCTGGCAAGTTCACTAATGATTACATGTCGGTTGGCTACATCGAAAGCGGATTTAAGGTCAAGGAATGTAGTGTATGAGCTGTCAGTGTGCAGAGTGAGAAAGGTGGCTATGCAATGATGCACACTCCTTCCATGCATAAAACCATGTAACTGGGGAGACAAAAATTTTTTGATTCTGTACATGAGAACGATTAAGAATCATTCTCTCAAATGTTTTACACAAGCAGCTAGTAAGAGATATTTGGCGAAATGCATTTTGTTGATATGGCTTAGGAATTGGAATGATGAGGCTGTTGGTCCAAGATTGAAGGAGCTCCCCAGTTACATAGCTCATGTTATATAATTCAAGTAATGGATTACCTGTTTACTCGACACAGCAATCTGAGTATGTTGTAAGTAATACCATCCCTCACCAGGCGACGTGGAGTTGCCCTTAGTGCTGCATCAAGTTCATAATTAAGTGAAAGGAATGTTGCAGTCATCTGCCTTGTTGAGCATAAAGCAAACAAGTCCTCTCCCTTGTATCATATTTGTCATTTAATTTTGCCTGTGTGGTACTAGAAGATTGTCATAGCTAGATGTAGCAGCCCAAGCACTGACTAACTCATTCGCCCTATGCAAGGGATGAGGGTGCGCGAATCTGCCCAGTTCTGTTACCCTTAATTCTATTTATGTCCCTCCATGCCCCGCTAAGTGGGGTGTGAGCATTAAGTCCATTGACAATTTTTTTCAGTCTGTTTGCCGTAGCTCTGTCATACGCTCTCTGGCAGCAGCAAGGGCAGTTTGGAAGAGCCTCAGCATTCCAGGGTACGATGTTTTCTATAGGCTAGGCCTAGTCTGCGAGCATTGCGTTTCAGTGTACGAAGTTTAGAATCATTGTAATAATTAATGGTTTTTGAAGGAGGTACAATTATTATGGAAGTTTGTTGGGTTTAGAGTACCAAGAGGTTTTCAGTGGCGGCTCTAAGTAGTTCTGAATAATGCTCACAAGGTCATTGTTAAAGGTCTCTACAGAGACCTTTAGGAATTAATACCAGTCAGTCACATATGCAACAAAATCATCATGCTGATCAGTGGGAACATTAAAATGTTCCGTTTGAATATCCCACCAGGAAGGGTAGTATTACCAATACCTAGCGAGGTTAGCCTAGGGAAATGATCAGACGCTATATCTGTTACAATGGAAGACTCACAGCTGGCAGAAGTAATGTTGAAGCCCAGGCACAGATCAAGGACACCTCCATAGATATGTGTGGTTCAAGGTCACCTACAATTTGCACATTATCATGACTGTTTAAGAGTGACAACAGTTGATTGCCATTACGATTACCAAACTGTGAGTTTCCAATGCTTTTGTGTCTCGCATTGTAATCGCCAATAATAAGCACAAGTTGAGAGCTCCAAGTAATTAAACTTATCAGCAGGAGCGTACAAGTTAAATATGTTGAGAGCAGAGTTCCGATTAATAAAAATCCAAACACCGTGATAATTGTAGCCCTCTGTTTTCTTATGTACAAGAAAGTTGATGGGGAATGTGATTTTTTAATATATAGAACACAAGAGTTAGTAATTGAGGTATATGCAACAATTGATGGTAAATTAGGGGTTGGGATTTTCAGGGACTCTGCCTCTTGTAGGTAACACACCAACATCAATGGGTTCGGTGTTACTTTGTGATGAAGGTCCAGGAAGTCTTTTCCTAAGTGATGCCATATTTCCAGCTTAAGTTCCATTAAACCCAACCCCGCCCCTGACCACGAGGTAACACTAAACATGTCAACCTTCAGGCAGTGAATTGCGACCTAGAAAATGTACAGAGGAAACTTTCACGGCCGCATAACGGAGAAAAAACACACTCAATATTGGGAGCAATTAGCTGCCTGTACTGCGTGGGTGCGGTTGTGCACAGCACCCCTCTGCTGTTTTGTCAGGAGAGCTCTCATTAGCAACAATATGGTGCTGAGTATCCGACGTAGGTGAACACTATCGGCGTGGAGCTGCTGTCGTGGGGCGATTTCCCCTCTAACGGGCGCATGGTTTTACTTCCGGCAATCATCAGGGAAACGTACGGAGTGCAGATGATGAGGTTTTATGGTGTGGCCCTGAATGGGGCCCATCGTCTATATCGTCAAGTTTAAATTCGACGGCTGTGTACGAGTCGTTGTACGAAAATTGAGCATGTGAGGGTAATTGATGTACCCAGCTGTCAAAGTGCGACTCATAGACGTTTTTCTCGGCCACTAAATACGTGGTGAAGTTGCGCAATGTGTCCCCTTCGAGGCTTGACGAGGGAGGACTTACGGAAGGTGTTTTGCACTTATGGTACCGTGCAATCTGGGCAACCCAAGGCAAGTGGCGGCAGTGCTGTACAGGGACGTCCGGAGGTACATTCTCCCTCAAAATGACACTGAGGCAACCACGATCCCACGTCAAAACGTCGTGATGCCGGAGTTTAGGACCCAAATTCTAGTGGGCGTATGCTGGGCAGCGTCGGACATTGCAGGTTGGTGGAGAGTATGACATATGGCGGCGACGGGTGGGAGGCGTGGAGGCGCCGGCGCAAACAGGTGGTGCCCCAGTTAACAGGTGTGGAAGTCGTAGAGGAAATTCCAAAGGAAACCGAGAGATGGCCGTCTTGTGAGTGAAATTGAAGAAGAGTCTCTTGTGGTGCTGAGGGGGGGGCACGAGTTGTGTGGAGCCCGAAAAATGGCCACTTTGGCCGGTGACGGGGGAGTAAGTGCTCATTCAGCAGGAGGTGCAAGATCTGAGGAGGAGCCGACGGGTATTGAAAACTTTACCTTCTTTTTCAGGCGAGGATAATGGCTTGGTCCGTGCAATGGTGGGCCCCCCCCCCCCCGGCTGCCTGAGTTGAAAGGAGAGTGTGGCGGGAACAGCACGGGAAGAAGGAGACAACTGCAGGCACATATAGGAGGAGTCACCGAGCTCTGTGCGCAGGGTCACAGTAGAGGTTGATGGTTCACTGTGAGGATCCTTCCGGTAACATATGGGGGGCGGTAGAGAGTGTTACAGGAAGAGGGCGGCTGCGTCAGACTCAGATGAATGTCCTGAACGCCCGGCGCAGCAGGACTCGGAGGAAGGATGTATAGTACTCGCGGACAGCCAGGATAAGAGGCATCGAAGAGGGGGGGGGTGGATGGTGACAACCACATGTTGACACCTGGGCAAGAGGCCTGGGAATGGGGTAGAGGAGAAAGGGTTGGAAGCTTTAGAAAGGCCTTAAGTGTCATGAACTGTGAATGTGAATGGGACTGTGTACTGGGGGAAGAGAGGGAATGCTTTCGTAAGCTCTTACGTCGATACAGAGTGGACGTATCTTCTAACAGGAGCATAATTTCAGGGAAGGTAGAGTGCTCGAGGTGGACGGGTATACGGTGTTTACTCTGCCATCGGCACGTTTTGAAAGGTGGTGTGGGTTTATTGATAAAGGAGGCGAGCCCGTTTGTGTTGCAAAGACGTGAAGGGGGTGGGGGGGTGGGTGTTGCGTGTGGATGGGTGGTGGATTGGGCAGAGGGTAACCTTTTGTAAAGTGTGTATGCAACCAAGCTGAAAATGATATGAAGTCAAGAGGGATTTTGTGTGTGATGATCTAGTTTTTTGCTTCCATGGTTTTAACCTGAAGTGGCCATCGTAGGTTGGGACTGGAATTGTGTGATTCAGGAGAGCGGATGTGGAAACCCGAGGGGCGGGGGCATATGTTACACATTTACGCAATCTTTTGGTGGACGTTCAGTAGAGGGAATGTGTAGGGGGGGGAGCGTGGGAGGTGGAGCATATTTTCGTGAGGCGAGTGTTACGCACTAGTTAGACAGGTTGTATATTCTCATAAGGTATTGTCAACGTCCTGTCCGTACATTGAACTAGCTTCTTCAGATCATAGGGCGTTGTCGCAGAATAGAGTGGGATTCTCTAGCTTGTATCTTCTAAGGGGATATTGGAAATTAAATACGAGTCCTGTTGAAGATGAGGAGGGGTTGGGGGGTTTTTTCGGACTGTGGGAGAGATTAACTGAGGGAGGTACAAGGTGTGAAGGACGTGGTGACGTGTGGGGATGGTGTGGCTAAGGACCGGATTTTTGGCATTAATTATGGAGGGAGGGGAAAAGGATTAATTCTTAAAATTTGGGTTGATTAATTATTTTGGAGGACAGGTTACGGGTTGTTATGTAAAAGGGACAGTAGGAGGGGTGTCCTATCCGATGGAACGACATTATGATACTTAAAGAGCGGTTTGGAGAAATTCAGGAACCGAGCGTTCCCAAGCGTGTGAGAGTAAATGGCGGGGGTGGAGGAGTGTTATGGGGTGAAAGGCCGTCTTCCGTGTGTGTTGCGCAGACAAAACAACGTCGCATCAACAACTATTCCATGTTATGGAGGTTCTTGAGTCCGGTGGGAGGGTATAGTCGGGTCCAGGTTATCCACACTAAACGATGGGATGGGGTTGTTTGCCGGATCAGTGGTACGAAAAGTATTGGCGGGAGAAGGGGTAGGATGTTAGGGGATTTAGACAGGGTGTGTGGAAGTGTAGCCATGTAGGTTAGGGGACACAGTATAGGGAAGCTTTGGGGGGGGACATAACTGATGGGGAAATATGGAAGCTTTGAGTGCCATGCAAAAGGCAAAGCACCGGAATCGATGGACGCCGGCGGAGTTTTATCAACACATTGGGAGTTATTAAAGGTTTTTTGGGTGAGGGTTACTGAACATGATGAAGGGGTTTTAAACAAAGGGGGAAGGTGGGTGACAGACGGCAACAGCTTGATGTTTTTGGACCGAAGGTTAAGGAACAGCGTTCGCTCAGGGACAATAGAACAATATCCGTTGTTATCGCGGATTATAAGTATTTGAAAAAATTTTAGAAATAGGATCAAGTGTGTTGTAGGAGGGTTGTAATCGAAACCCAGTTTGGGGTTGCCAGGTAGGTCAAAAAATAAAAAATTGGGGGTGGGACCTGGTCTTTTAAGGGATTCGTGGAAGAAACAGGGGGGGGAAATAGGGGGGGGGGTTTGGTTTGCAACTAGACTGGCAAGGAGCTTATGAAGGGTGGAGCGAGAGGCGTGAGAGCTATCCCACAGGAAACAGGGCTATGGGGAAGAAAATAGTGGGATGGGTAGAGGCTTATATAGAGGGGCGAAAATGGTGAGAGTACAGAATAATGGAAGATTAGGGGGGAGGATTGTAATGGAGTCAGAAGTCTTAGACATGGGTGTCCTTTGTCACAGCTTTTATTTGCGTGCATACAGGACCCCTTTTAAGAATGGTGGAGCGCCATATGGGCGTTATGAAGGGTTGGGGGTACTGAGGGCGTTTGCCTGTTCTCATAGGGCATGTGGATGATACCACTGTATTGGTTAGAGAGGGGATGTCCATAAACGCCTTAGATGGAGTGGTCGACACGTTTGCATGTGCAACTGGTATGAGGGGAAATTCGGAGAAGTCCATGGTTATGGGGTTAGGAACTTGGGGGAGAGGGTCGAGTGGGGTAGTGCAGTCGTAAAGAAGCGGGTGATGTCATTAAAAATATTGTGGTCTAATCTATGCCCGATGATCTTGAGGTTGCACGTGTTAATAATTCGGTCAGGTTGGTAGAAAGGATTCTGGGTCGATTGGGAGCATTTCGGCTTATCATTTGACCCTTGTGCAGCGTGCCATTGTAATTAACGTTTTATTGTATAGCAAGGTTTGGCATGTGGCTGCCGTGTTCCCTTTAACGGGGCCGGCAATTGCAACTATACTTAGAGGGGTTTTTAAATTTTTGTGGGGTTCAGGTTGTGATTGGCTTAAAAGGGATGTAGTAATGTTACCTGTGCGTCAGGGAGGTTTTGGGTTTAATGAACTTAACGAGGAGGGTCAAATGTATCTTCATTAAAAGGAGGTGATGAGGGAGGGTGTGAGTGGGGGGGGTGGTTAAGGTACACAATAAATTGAAACGCATGTTTTCTGGGACGGAGTTGAGGGAGTGTGAAACTATTTTGAGGGCAGTGGTGAGGGTTAGGGATCTGGGTAAGGTAAAAATAAGTAGGCTGTGTAGGATGTCAGGGGAAAAGGGGTTGTGGCTCCGGTGAGGGGATTTTCCCCATGAAATGACTGGGGATGTATATGGAGAAGGTTTGGTAGGTTAAGGTTACAACCCCGTGGACGTGAGGTGATGTATCGGTTTTTGCATGGGATTTTACCATCGGTGGTGGTCTTACGAGCTAACGGGTGGTTGAGGGGGGGGGGTATGTGGAATATGTGGCGGGGAGGATTCTGCATTCCATGTAGTGTATTTTTGTGAGGGTTTGGGGAGCGTCAGGGTTGGTTGAGCAGGGTGTTGCATAGGATAAGTGGTCAATACTTCTCTGTTCTGCGGGCATTGAGTCTTGATGTGGGGGGTATGGATGAAAGTATTATTAGGGCTGTGGGGTACATTATGGTAGATTATGTTTACATTATGTGGGGAATGAGGGGGAAAGGGGTAAGTGAGGTGAAGAGGAGGGTATTGGCTGTTACGGTTTTTTAAAACGTTGTGCCGTAATAGAGAACTTTATGGGAGGAGGTGGGAGCGGGCATTCTCTGAGGGATATAGAGACCTTACATTAGAGGTTTTATTAAAATTGTAAATTAGGTGGGTGGGGGAGGGTAGGGATGGTACAATGTGTTATGTTGATGGGCTGTCAGGGGTGGAAACGGGGTCGCCTCCTGGTATGTAGCGGTTGAATGTGTATGAACTTGGGCGTATGATGTGTATTCATGGTTTGTGACGAGTATACTCAATATATGTGTTTGATTTTGCAGTGGGACATTGTTCTATGTATGTTAATCATATGCAGTTTTAGATGCTTGTAGAGGTGTCAGTGTGTTGGATCCTTGTTTATTAATATATTCTGTGTTTGATGAACATATTGTTTTTTACCTTATTCCTCAATACATTACGTTAATTGTATTTAACGTATAAGGTGTCCTACTTTATAATTTACAAAGGGACAATATATGCATATTATGGTGTGTTTTGTTAATCATATAACAATTGCATTTGGAATTAGTCGTTTATTGGTTATCATAGTGTAGGGTTTTCATGTATGGGTGAGGAGGATATTTGTGTTACTCAAGTTCATGTTTGTGTGGTTGTTAATGATTTATTCTGTGTAAGACCTGTTATTGTCTTTATCTATCTCTTGTATTGTATTGTTCTAAATAAAATATAAAAAAAAAAAAAAAATGTCACCAGTTCACCCCCCCTACGCCCCCCCTCATTCCTAACGACTTTACACCATATGCTCCACTACCACACACTTTTATTCCACCTTCCATCCTCCACTAATCTCAAAAAAGAACAAGAATGCCAGTTTAGGGAGAACCACCCCCAATCCAGCTCTAAACTACACCCAACCCTAACATTACACCTACCGACAGATTACGAAAAACCCAAAGGGGAAAACTATTTACCCACAACCTCCCATATAGTAGCCTATTTTTGCATACTGTACGATACACACTCGCCGCAAGCGCCCGCACCCTATATTCACACCCCCACCCTCCCGCATGCACCAAGACACATACAAAAAAATTGCCACTACATACATCACTGCCCCTCCGAATGTCCTTGGAAACCCCTCCCACATCAAAATGCAAAGCCCTCAAAGTCGAAAGGTTTCTTCCCCCCCCGCCACTAAACCCAGAACTCTCGCTAACCATGCCCTTACAAAACCCAAGGTTTCACAAAAAAAATATGGCATGAAAAGCCGTCTCCCCCTTCCTCACAAAACAAACAAGTGCACAGCACCTACATAAACCATTCTATATAGCACGACCTTGTAGCTAGAATTCCATAAGAATCTATAAACCACTTCACGAACCCTTGGCTTTAATCTGATCTTCCGAAAATCTTTCCACAAAAGCCCCTCCAATCATACATTGGGGATGTAGCTACTCCCTGTATCACTGTACCCTGCCCAAACTGTCCTCCCAAGCCTACTTACCCTTACTTTTTTTGCTTCCCTTACTGCCAACAAATTTTGCACCATATCTTCACACTCCAGTAGTGACTTTTCCCTTTCCCCCATTTTTGACATCCTTCCATGACCTCTCCCACCTTTCTACCCCTCTCCCCTCCCACCCTCAAGTATCGCTGCTTCACAAAACACTGCCTTCACTCGTGTGTCCAAAGGGATAAGACCCAGCCCACCCTGCCGCACGCCCATCATCACCACCTCCTTCCGTAGCCATGGCTTCCCATAACCCCACACATACCTCAAAACCACCCTCTCCAGTTCCTGAATATCACACAAACCCCAGGGGATATATTTCTGCCACGCCCCACACTTTACTGTACACAAGTGTATTTACTACCAACCACCCACGCTTTCAATGTTACATCCCCAGCCCTCCAACCCGCGCATCCTACCCATCGCTCTACTCACTACTTCCTTGGAATTTATTCTCTGTGCCTCCCCCGCGTCCGCCATATACACAACCCCACAAATCTTTTAAATTTTATCCACTACGTTCCACCACATACTGTTCCCCCAAACCCCCCCCCACCCACTGCCTACTTCTAATAACTTTGACTTTGCTCCATTAACCCTCACCCTTTTCCCCCCCACCAAAAATCCCCTATTATACGTCCCACACCCCCCAAACCCCTTTTTCCCCCCCTCCCAAAAACCCGTGGTGTCATCCCAATACCCCAAAAATCCCCAAAATCTCCCAGGACCCCACCTCTCCCCTGGTTTTCCCACATTTCCTTTTCCTCTATAAGCCTATAAAAAGGGTCCTGCATCATGAAAAAAGGGGTCGAACAAGGGCAACCCCTGCGCAAACCCATCCCCCCATCTGCACTGGAAAACCCTAACTTCCCATTAACCTAACCCTGATCTTTTGCGGGCGTATACAAAATAGTCGCCCAGAGCACAATCCATCCCCCAAAAACCCTTTTTTTTTTTTAAAAAATACCCCAAACAAACTTTTGTCTACCCTACACGTCATAAGCCTGTTTCCAATCAATCCCCAAGACCCCCCCCCCCCCCCCTTTGTCAACCCTCCCCCAAAACCCCTTTAATTTTTCCACCCCCCCAAACGCATACTTCAAACCGGAAATTTCCCACACTGTCCTCTAATTAGGCTCATCAAGCCCTTTTTTTCCATAGGGTTTACCTAAAACCTTCGCAAAATTTTATAATCTGCACACATGAGGGAGTCGCCCTAAAAGCCCCCAAGGTTTTTTTCCCCCCCCCCCCTTATAGCCCAAAAACTACTCCCCCCGTGCCCGGGCGTTTTCCCCCAACACCCCCCTTTTCCCTTTCCCATACAGTTAAAAAACCCGGGCCCCCAAAAATTCCTTCAACAACCCCCCAAGGGGAAATATAAAATCATTGGGAAATTTCCATCAATGCCCAGGGGGTTTTTCCCCCTACTCCAACCCCCATTATGCCTCCTCCACCTCCTCCTCCTCACGGGATCCTACCCTCTATTACCGCACTCTTCCCCTCCCCTAAAATACCTCAAATTTCCCCTCCCCCCCAAATCCTCCCTCCCCCCCTCCCCCCTCCATCCCTCTCTTAAAATTCCCCTAAACCAAAAATCAGCAAAATTTTTGCTCTTTCCCCATGGGTGGTACAAAAGAACCTGCCCCCCCTATTTTTCCCCCCACCCCCTTTTACACACCTCTAATCCCATAATCGGGGCTCTGTTGCCTTTTTCCCAAATCTCCCCCAAAACCCTTTCCTTTGACGGTTTGTCACCCCATAGAACCCCTCAAAAACCTTTCCCCCTCACCCCTATCGCACCCAAAACGAAATTTTTTTATATCCCTCAATCCCCCCCTTAAAACCTCTATTTCCCCCAAAGCAACCCCCCCCCCCCTTCAAAAAAATCATTTACCCGCCCCTCTAAAAATTTTCTGTAAACTAAAAACCTCCCCCCTTTCCCTCCCCTTTCATCCCTTCCCTATGCTGGTAATACTCCCAAAATCTGCAATTTAGGGGGTTTGTTTTTTCCCCACCTTTTTCCAAGACACCCCCTTCGTTGCGACCTCCCATAGTTGTTTCCCCCCCAATCCCTAAAAAACAACCCCCCCCCCCCCTCTCCCTGAATACCTCACATTCTTTTTTCCAAAAACCCCCACAAAACCACAACCACCCCCTTCCCCATGCCATTTTCTCCCAAAAAACGGCACGAGGGTCCGAAAAACCTAAATCAAATCGCCCAAACATTCCCTACTGTTAAAATCTCGAGTTAAAATATTTTAACGATCCAACCTGGCACATAACCTCCCCGCATAAAAGTGTGCTCTATTTTCCACCCATCCCCCTGACTAGTCTTTAAACCCCCCGAAATTCCCTCAAAAAAACCCTCAATACCCCAAGCACAACCCTGCCCCCTGGGTTTCCACATCCTTATTCCTGTTTACAAAATTTTTCCAATCCCCCACCTATTTAGAAACCTTTTGGTAAACCCCGCATGTAAAAAAAAGCAAAACCTCCCTTAAAAAAATTCACCTTACCCATTTTTTAAACTATCTGCCGGCATATTACCCCCCAAAAACATACTCTAATTTCCACCCCAAAAATCCTACCCCCCCCCCCCCCCTCCCCCCCCCCTTCCCCTTTTTCCCCCCCTTGAGCACGTGGAATGGGCTGGGTTCCCTCACTGGGGAAATGCCACCCCCCACCCTTTTTTTTTTAAATTTCCCCCTTGGGGGGCTAAAACCTTTTTTTTCCCCTTAACCCAAACCCTAAAAACCGTTTTACCCCAACTCTCTGCCCTACTTGAAAAATTTTGTTCTTTAATAAAAAACACATCAATGTTAAAAAAGCCCAAAACAAACCCCAACCATACTCGTTTACCGCCCCTCTAAGGCCCCTTCAAATTTATCGGTTTGACACTTAAAGAAAACAGAAAAGGGGGCTTTCCCCTTGTCGCTGTGTCCCCGTCGTTCCCCTTTTTGGGTGCTTTTTTTTCTTTTTTCGGGGCACTCTTTCCGCCGGGACCCCCTCCCCCCCTGTGGGCCCACCCCGCCCTTTCTTAAACACTCCTGCCCCCGTCTTCTTCCCTGTAAAAGCTGAGCTGGGTTTTAAACCCCCTCATTTCCACCCAGCCTCCAGCCCTCTTTCTAGATGTGGGGCCCCCAATTTCCATATCAGTATTTCCATTGGGCCCTTTTGCACCTCGCTTCCACCTGTACAACTGCAACATGCCAAGGGTCTAAAAAAACCCCCCCGGCCTGGAATCTGCTCATCCCCCTCCTTTCAAACCCTCAGAATTCTCCTTCGTACTGGGTTTTTCCTCCGCAGGGACTCCAGGGAAAAACTTAATCATCCCTGAAGGGGGTAGATAACTCCGTGGATCACCGGGCCCCTCCCCCCCCCACAGGCTGCTGCCAACTCCCGGGCCCGGGGTGCGGGGGGGTATCCAACCACTGGGAGTGTCAAAACAATTCCTAAAACGCCCCCCCACTTCGTCCGCCCAATTTTCCCTTTTCCCCGCAGCACCAAATTCTTCGGCAGAGGTTCCCCTGAACTCTATGGGTACTTTTCCGTTCCCAAGCCCGGCGCTGCTCTTTACCACATTTCCCGGGCCCCCATGGGTCAAAAGCGCCCCACAGGGGACCCGTCTTTTCGTTGCCCGCTTTGGGCCCTTTCAGCTGTGTCTTAAAATCCTCCAAGGGCAAACCCTCCCCTGGAAAAAAGGTCCTTTTTTTTAAAAACCCTCCCGACGGGGTAAGTCCGGCCGGCAAGGGTTCAAAGATTTTCCCCCCGTCCATCGAACTAAAGTTTTTTCATGCAAAACCCCACCCTATCTTTTTAAATGTCCCTTGAAAACTACAAAAGCTGCCTCGAAAGGGAAAGTTTTCGGACCTCACCCAGGGTAGTATTTTTGAGGGGAAACCCACAGGGGTACCCCAACCAGAGATACGGGTTTTGTTCTTTTTCCCCGGGACGTGTCCCCCGTCCTTTCATTGCCTCCACTGGCAAACTTAAAGAAAAAAATTTGTGAATGATCCATAAGTGCTAAACCGTGGGAAGTCCCCTTTAAATTCAATGCCAAAAAGTAACCCCCTATAATTTGTTGGTAATAAAACAGAGGCAATTTGTAGGGGAAATTCCCCTTTTTCCCAAAGGGCAACACACACGGTTTGCTCCTCCTGCGGAAACTGGGGCCCCTTTATGAAAACAGGAAAATTGCGCACCCCAGAAAGCAGGGGGGGTTTTTGGCAGTGTTTTCCCCTCACCCGAAAGCGAAGAGGGCAAAAGAAAGTTTAACTAGAGTAATTTCCTCCATTGACAAAATCAAAGTCCCCACATTTTTTTCCTTTCCCCCGTGACTTCTACACCCCTTTTATATAAATTTAAAAAATTTTTTTTTTTGAAATTGTTGTTATTTAAAAACCTTTGTTTTTAAAAGGGAAAAAAGGGGGGCACCAGGGGAATTTTTTTTAAATTAATATAAATGTCTTATACTGTAAAAAAAAAAAAAAAAAAAAAAAAAAAAAAACTATTGTCACTGACGGTAATGACCGCAAATAATTACAATACGTTATTCCAAAACATTCTTTACCCTTACATCATTCTCAGCCGCACATACACACAAACGATTGCCATCCGCTCACCCTCCCACCACCCATCTATTTTTAAAACACACGACCCCCCCCTTCACTCCTAAGACAACAAACGGGCTCGCCCTCTCTGATCAGGATTCCCACCCCTCCCTTCATTCGCTCCAAATACATCACAAACACTCTGTCCCCCCATCCACCCCCAAATTTCCCCTTCCCAGCTTGAAATTATGTTCCTGCACAAAAACAATGCCCTATAGCATAACGTCTTAAAAATCCCTTTACCCACAGACGCCTTCTCACTCGCACACAATCCATTAATATTCACTGTCATGCACCTAAACCTACTTATGTGATTTCACCCTCTGCCCCTTTTCACCTTTCACTGACACGCTTTTCATGGTCGGGCTTCGTCCACTTTTCTCTCCACTGCCCCGCTGGTGGCTTCCCCTGATCCAACACCGGACCAGGCGTCCCTTTTAAAGTGCTCCCACGCACCCACATCAACCCACGGCTTTTTCCCCGGTCTCTGTGCCGGGGTAAAAACCCGTCATCCGAGTCGGAATATGTCGCCGCCCTCTTACGGTTGACATACTCTGCATCCATTCCTAACTCACTGGAAATGCCTCCCTGTAATCCACCCTTTCACCTCAATCACTTCCACCACTCCTGGCAGTCATCTGCCATGTTCGCCAATCTTCCAAGTTGCACACTTCAATCTGAATAGTAACTCCTCACCATACTCAAGTTATCCTCAAAACCTGCTTCTCAAGGATTTTTCCCTTCCTGAAACGTCACCAGTAGAACCTCCCTTCTACCCGCACGTCACCAATCTGCACAGTCTTCCCGTATCTCCAAGGCAGATGCCTCACTTCCCACTAACTGTGACAGTGATGGGCTGGTACCCACCAGTGGCAGCTCACGCTCCACTTCCTCACTCCAGAAAGTGCCACTTCTATGTACAGTGACTCCTTCAGCATGACCCACCTCTGGTTCTGTCTCTTTCCCATCTCACTACCTAGGTCCTTTCTCCGCTGTCATTCTCCCACACGGGGCCGCCATATGGTAAATATCCCACCACAAAAACCTACACGTCTTCTGCTGCCCCAGCGTAGTACACCAATTACCTGTGGTCCTAATGCGTCCAGGATGACGTAAGACGGGAGGCATGCCTCAACGCCATCTTGATCGGAGCGTACCATCCGGCAAGCCGGCATACGCCCCATCCGTCCATTTACCAGCCATAGCCAGGTGTACAGGTCCATACTGTTCAAATACATACCGCAGATCAGTCTCGTCCGCCTCAAATGGCACATTTCGGACTTTCACCCATTTTAAAATGCTTAGACACTCGATTAGTCGAACACGTATCGCTGAATTAACATCCACAACTCCTGTCCTGGTACTTTTCCCCAACCAGCCGTTCATACACTCCAGCTGATCTCAGCTTGACGAAAATACGATAGGCACCATTTAGTGCCACACCATACAGTTCTTGATCCGCAACACCATAGGTGTCACGGATAATTTGCGGTAAAAGCACTTGTGCAGACTGAGGCGTTATCGCACCACGCAACAATTCAGTGCACACCGTGTGCATACGCCTTCTCACAGACTGCGCCATGTTGTGAAAATATAAGTCTCCTCTAATGGCCAGCAGAGGGCAGTAGTAACACGTCCGCACTCTGCTCAGGTCAAGCGGCGAATCCTGAGATTCAGGGGTTAGGGTTACTTACTTGTACCTTTTGTGTACAAAATGACTGGGGTGCCTTTACATATTTGTTATGTTTTTGATGCTTTCCTTTGTGTAAAGACTCGTTGTATTGATGAGTCACTAGTTTTCTTAGTTTTGTTTTTGATTGTGTTTTTTGGAGTCCAATTTTTTTGGGTATATAAACAATATATATATAATATAAAATTATATTTTAAATATATAAAAATATATATATATATATATATATATATATATATAATATATATATATATATATATATATAACATGTTTTATCCCCTTCCGTTACTGTTCAATCTAGTCGTGAGTCACCAATTGTATCCAATAAATATTTAGCAACCATTATGATTTTTTGTGATTCAAACGTAGTTTTATAGGTATCAAGACTGAACACATAAAAGAATGGATGGAAATTGCTGACGATTAATATGATCGTCAAATTTATATAATATTTATTATGTTAATGAATTTGTGTTGGAGTAAATCATTGAATTTGTGTCTAAGTGGGAATTCTATAACAATTGTAATTTTGTATGCAAATTTCATAAACTATTGTTTAAACATTAATATAACATGTTTGTATGATGTGCATGTAGTTATAATGTTTATGTGGTGTTTCCTCCAGTGTTTATAATTTGTTACGCAGTCATATCTTTGTTATTGTTGTGTTTAGTGAAACGTATTCGTATGCTTTTTATGTGTGTTTGTCGTATATATCTATACATATTAGATAAAATTGGTATTTATGGTGTGTACCTCGTTGTACTCTATAGATATGTATGGTGATGCACTATTAATTTTTAAGCGCCTTGTTTTTATGATGTTTTAAATAAAATATAAAAAAAAAAAAAATTAGTGCAGCACACACTACACCTATTCAACTACTACACACTACCACAACGGCATTTACAGCTGAATCTTTTTCTTCTGCAATTAACCCATTTATTTGTGATCCACTGTAATTACATTTGTTTTTTTATTTTTTCAAGAAAGAGATGTCCCATTACCTCATACTATATTATACATTAACTAGAATTATAGCACCCTGTACAGAAAAGCAAAAATATTAAAGATGCTTTATAATAAATAAATAAAATAAATAAATAGCAATTGAATGAGAACATTTAATGTTACATGTAAGTATGTACCATTAAAAGGCAGATGTGGAAAATTTTAATAGGGTGCCTTACCTGTATGTACCCCCTCAACATTATATACATACAGTAATCCCATTGGGTGACAACATATTGTTTACCCATAGTACACCACTCGCCTTCTAACATGTGAGAAACTTAAACCACCTCCTGGTCACGGCAGGTGACCCTTCGACCTCAATCTTATTCCAGCATTGTTGCATCGCTATTGGGCCGTGCAGAACCCTTGCCTGACGCTCCTAGGAACCTGACAGCATGTACTAGGATGCTTGTGAGTAGGGGAGTCGCTGCCTGATGAGGTAGAGTGTGGTCGTGCTTTGCACACCCTCTACTGTTTCCAGACGAGCTAATCAGTCAAAAAACACATAGCGACCAGTGTCGGGGCTGTTGTCAGTCTGGGGCATTGAACTTAGTTAGTGGGGCTTTAACACCTACTCAATCGATGTGTTATTGCCCAAACTTTATATCGAGAGACATATGGCATCAGAGCCTTGGTGTGGGGGGTGGCACGGAACGGTGATATGATCAGAATTTCTTCGTGAAGATGCGATCGGGGGGGGGGCCCATGATATCAGAGGCTTTTGGTTGATCGTTAACCTAAGATTCTGCATTAAATGTAACACCTGGCAGTGGAGGGTCTAGTGGATTGATGTAAACAGACATATTCGTGGTTAAGCTTCCGCAACGTAGCCCTTTTGAGGCTGATGAAGGTGGATATTCAGAAATGTGCTTTACGACGTATACCCTGTAACTTGTAACATCTGCGCAATCTGCAAAATGGTATACAAGGTGCTGTACACAGGATATCTCCTGAGGAGATCTTAATCTCAAGAGTAGACGCTAAGGCATCCGATACTCCTCGTAATTGTATAACCCTTCTCGAAGAGTTAGAACCCAGGTAATGGTACGTTATGCAGGACAGAGATTGTAACGTGGTGCCCCCCCCCGACTGTGTGGTGAATTTGAACATAATGGCGGCAGTACGTGGCAAGAGCGGAGTATGGCGCCCTGGACAACGGTCACAGGGGCGAGCACCTGCACATAGCACCCGATGCCTAAGGAAGAAACGGGGGCAAGGAGGAGGGCGTGGTCACATGGGGAGTGAAAGAGTAGGGCTCCTCCAGTGGAATTGAAACGGGGTGATCCATGAAAATCACCTGGCCTCAAACAGTGGAGCTCCTGGGCCGGCAAGGGGCGGAGCACCTGCACATGAGCACTCGTTGCCTAAAGAAGAACGGGCAAGGAGGAGGGCGTGGTCGCATGTGGAGTGAAGAGGGGTGGCTCTCCTGGGGAATCGGAAGAAGTGGTGATCCATGAAATCACACTGCCCCATCAACAGTACAGTTGTCAAGTGAGAGGTACAGAGGGCGCAGCAGTGAAGGGAAGGCTATTGAGAGGATTGGAGACGGTGATACAGGCTATGTTACATTCTTCGGAGGTGGAGAGTTACAGCGATCAAAAGACCCTGGATCAGGGCCAGAAGGTGTGTGTGGGGGAAGGGAGGATCAGGTGGCACCTGTGGTGGACAGTGCGAGTGCCATGGAAAGGCATGGAGGCGGATTAAGGGTGGTAGACAGGTGGAAGTCCATTGTGCTGGCTCCCAGGACCTCATATAGGAAACTGAGGGAGCTACAAGGAAAAGGGCAGCAGCGTCAGATCGACGATGTTCTGACGCCGGCGCAAAGGCCGGGGAAAAAGACATGGGGTTAGGTACCCAGAGTGACTCTGCGAGAGGGCCTCAACAGAAGGGGGGGGATGGTTGGGAAGGAGGGGGGAGTCTGTGGCAAAGGCAACAGTCCAGGGGAACGTCTGAAAGGGAAGAATCTTGACATGAGGCGGGGAAGGAAACCTTAACTGGCCTCAGGTGTGTAACAATCAAGTATTAATGGTCCTGTGTGATGGTGTAAACGGGAGTGCTTCAGGATGTTTTTGAATAGGTAACACAAGGTTGACGTGGCTTTTTGTGCAGGAGCACAATTTTAAGCTTGGTCGTGAATTAGTGGTGCCTGGGGGTATCAGGCTTATGTGTTGCCCGTCTGAAGCGTTTAAAAGGAGGAGTGGGTGTGTTGATCAGGGAGGCGAAGCCCGTTTGTATTGCATAGGAAAGAGAGGGGGGGAGGGGGGAGAGTATTAACGTTGAAGGATGGTGGATGGGAGAGAGAGGGGGCGTTTGTGTGTGTGTATGCCCCACAGAACATGACTTGAAAGTGAAAGATGGATTTTGGTGCGGAGGAAGCTCGTGTATTACCTACGCACGTTACTGTCTGGTGGCATGTGGGGGATTGGAATGTGGTGAATTAAGAGGACAGACTGGAACCAGAGGAACGGGATATTTATTTTCAACGTACTTGGGGGGCCTGCTTAGGAGATCTTCAGTTTTGACGTGATGCTTTCGGGGGAGGTCTTTGGGAGGTGGAACATACGTTTATAAGAAGGGGATATGCGGCTCGTTGTTGACAGGTTATATTTATCTCAGAGGGTTTTGTAAGTCTTTTAAAACGATTGAGATGGTTCTTCCGATCATAGGGAGGTATTAGTGAGTGGGAATGGGATGACTTTGCTCGTAGGCGGGAAGGTTATTGGAAACTGAACACGATGGTTTTGGGGAAGGGAGGGAGTGGAACGTTTGCAATATTTTTGGGGGGGGGGGGGAACTGCTTGTGCAGACAGCAAGAACTGAGGAAGACGTGGTAGTATGGTGGACTGGTGTGGCTAACGTTACGAAACGTCATTTTTATGTGAGGGAGGGGCAAACGCATTAACCTAATTGCGGTATGGTTTGTCAAATACTTAGAATCTAGATACGGAATGGTTACGAGGGGGGGCGTGGCCGGGTGTACACCGTGGAAGATATACACATTGAAGGACAGAATACGGGAATTTGCAAGAGAACGTTTGTGCACGCCTGTAACGGGTACAGGCGGGGTTAGAACAAGTACTCTGGGCGACAAGCCATCAGCTTTGTGTGCTGCGAGGACAGAAGGTACGACAAGCGAACGACTACAATACGGGTTTTGCACATTCAAATCTTCTGTGGGGGTTTAGAGAGGGTCAGGTATTTAAGGGACACCAAGGGATGGAGTGTATATGCAGATCGATGGTTTGAGGAATACGGGAAAAGTAGTGGGGTGGATGTGAGGTTCTTGAAAGGTTGTGAGTATGTGCCGTGCAAATGGGGAGGAGTGAATCGGGAGGCACTGGGTGGGGTCTCATTGAGAAGGGGGAAATAATGGAGAGCACTATGGACATGAGGAAGGGTAAGGCACCCGGGATCGATGTTTTACCTAGCGAATTTTTATGTACAGCACTGGGGTCTGCTTAGGGGTTTCCTATAAGGTTAATGAATGCATGAAAGACGGAGGTAAGATGGGAGAATCTCAGGCAACGGCGGGGTGGTGTTGGTCCCAAAGGGAAACAGCAGAGTAACCCTTCGGATAATCGAGCCATTTCATTGCTTTGTGCTGATAATAAATTATGGCGAAAATTCTTGGGATCGGCTTAAATGTGTTTGTGGGAGGGGTCGTGTTTGATGAGTCTCCGTTTGGTTTACCTGGTAGGTCCAATGAGCGTGGGCACGGGATATAACAAGGGGTTCCTGGAGGGACATGAAGTGGGGAATAGAGGGGCGTTGGTGGCGTTGGATTGCAAGGGCTTATGATAGGGTGGAAGAAAGCCTTTTGAGGATATTCTCCCTACGACAGGGGTTTGCGAAGAAATAGTGGGGTGGGTGGATACGTTGTACTCAAACGCGAAGTAAGGGTGCAAATAATGGGTGTGTGGGGGGGGGAGTCAACATGAGTCGGGGTCTTCGGCAGGGATGTCCTTATCACAAATATTGTTTGCATGCGTTCAGGATCCCTCTTTACAGGTGGGTGGAGGATCGCTAAGGACGGGGGGAGGATTGGTGACCTGAAGCTGTGGCCTGGTTTGGTGGGCTATGTTGAGAATACCACTATTTTGGCAAGTGAGAGACCACGGTTAGGACTTTTTGGGGGAAGTTGTACACACTTTTTGGGAGAGCTACTGGATGAAGTAAATCTGGAAAAGTCAATGATTATGGGGCTGGGAGAGTGGAACAAGAGATTAGATTGGGATGTGATGTTGTGCAGCGGAGACCGGGAGTCTGAAAATCTGCGGTGTCATGTATGAGGCAGACCTGAGTGCTGCAAGGGTTAGCAATTCGAATAGGACGGTGGAACAGGTGCAAGCGAACGGTTGGGAAATGCTGCGACCATCACCATTTAACCCTTAGCACGTGTAATTGTCATCAATGTATTACTAATTTAGTAAAGTCTGGGTTTGTTTCGGCTGTGATGCCGTTAACAGGAACCGGTCCACATATTCGAGAAGGGGTGGGGTTCAAATATTTGTGGGGTTCAGGGTGCAACTGGTTTCGAAGGGAGGTAGTGACATTGCCGTATGTAGGGGAGTTGGGTTTGTGGACTTGAGAAAGCGTGTGAAATGGTGGTTTTATTAAGAGGGAAGTGATGAGTGCAGTGTGGATGGAGGAAGGGTCAGCTGATAAGGTACAGCCTCCACCTGAGGAAATGGTATGGAGGGGGCGGAATAAGGAATGTAGACAGTGTTTAGCGCCTTAATGTTAGCCCATGGAAACCAGGAAAAGTAAAGGTGGGAACTATTGTGTAAATGGTTAGAGGAGACATGTAGTGCGCCGGTTGAAGGGGATCTACCCCATGTAAGGCATGGATGAAATATGGCGAAGATTTAGTAAATTAAGGATACGAACCTAGGGCGCGTGAGGTTATGTACCGTTCCTGCATGGGATTTTGCACGGAGCGATGCTCCGAGATTAGGAGGGTTATTGAGGGTGGGGGGGTGTGGCAGATGCAGTGGTGAAGAGACATGCATATCATGTCGTCTATTTTTGTGAAGGTTTGGAGTGCATCAGGGTATGGATGCGTAAGGTAGTGGTGAGGGTGGGGTCAAGGTGTGGAGCGGTATTACGAGCGTTGAGTCTTGATATAGTGTTGAGGAGAGTGTGGTAAGAGGTTAGCATAATGTTCATCGTGACTACATATAGTTTATAGGTATGAGGGGGAAGGTGGGTGGGATGGTGCTGAGAAAGGACTTTGGCGGCGACGTTTATCCGAACGTTGAGTCACAACAGAGACAGTTTTTGGGAAAAGGTGGGAAGATATTTTTCTGAGGGTTATAAGGACTAACAATAGGGATTTCATTGGCGTTATAAAGGGGCCTTTAACGCCGGGGTGAGTGGGGTTGGTAAAAAAGGGGGGGGGTTCAGGGGATTTCTTCAACGGCTCACCTCCTTGGGAATGCAGTGATGTGGTTGGGTGTGATTGGAGGTACTAGTGTTGTGGACCAGATGAGAGGTTTGTGCAAGATAAGTTGTGCTTAGTTCCCTTGAATGGGAAGTGCAAGGAGCAATTAAATATATAACATGTATTAATATACCTGTAAATTTATAACATGTATATTTCTTTGTAGATATTATGTTCCACTTGCACTGGTATTGCAATTGAATTTGAATTTTCTTGTCTGAGGGTTTTCCTTTCACTATTTCCTTGAAAGCACTGAGTCATTTTGTTTTTTTTTGTAACGTGGTCCAGCATCAGTTTTTGACGTAATTACCTTTATAATTGTTCTTATTTTAAGGTATTGTAATTTTGGTAGTCCTGTACATTCATGTTGTAAATAATGTTTCCTCAATGACATGTCATAATAATCCTAAATTGAGATATATTAATGACAAGAATTATTCAGGTTGGTGATAGGTAAGTTTTCCAATGTGTGTGTGTGAGTGGGGGAGGGATGGGTGGGTCACCTGTGTTTGTCAGCACAGGTTTTCTTAATAAGGCATATTGTAGGTCTGGTGTATTTGTTGCGAGTGGGTATTATGGGTGATTGTCATTAAGCTTGAGCATTATTGTGTTGAGGTTGTAATTTTTAGGAGTTTTATTTATAGCCATTTTTGAGTGGCCTTTGTTTTTATAACTTTATTCCTCTTAGAATGTGATATGCTTGTAAAAACCTGTATATAGTAGACGTCAGAAGTTGCTGATGTTTTGTGTTTATATATTGTTTTACTGATGTGTCCTTGTTCATTATTTTATCTATGTACCTATTAATATTTGTACATGAAGTTTTAAAACAAAAAAAAATCTCTCTAATCCCGATATCTACCTGTATAATCACTCCGGGTTTAGCGCTTCCCCCTTGATTATAATAATAATAATAATTATCCATATCTATCCGGACAGTATGGATTGGATACCACCCCACAAGTACGGTGCAACTAATTAATTGTGGACTGTTAGATTATAATTAGTGTAACTGAATGAAGGGGGGGGGGGTAGTGTACACATGGATATATCCATCAAGGAAAACTACTTGTAACATAATTCTCTCCACTTACCAGATATTCCTCTGTGGTCACTTGATATAGCTGGATCACTCATAACCTTCAGTTACAACATACCTAACTTGCCAGTATCAGTCTGCTATAACTAGAAGGGTTACTTAACTGTGGGTGATTGATACTCCTTATTTCCTCCATTCACCATCCTCATTCGATGTTCTGCTACACCTACACGGTTCTCATTCCAGCAGGACGAGGACCGTCGTTGTCCCCAGTTTAGAAGTCGTGCTTCCATGAAACTTATCTATCCTCGGTAACGAGAATCACACATTCACTCGGAGAAAAAAAAAAAAAAGCATTCCTCTTAACTCAATTGTTATTATCACTGATTACATACCATTCACAAGACGATTTAAACCTCTCATAATTATTATACACATTAGAGGTCACTCCATTATAAGATTCTGAGGCTGATGAGGGGGCGGCCGAGATTAACACACGGTATTTCCCCTGACCACTCACAACCCATGGCCGTGCACGCCAGTCACACCCCGTCAAAACCATTATTCACTAATTTTACCACACTTTTACGGTGGACCCGAAATCACGTCCCTCACTCTTCACCAGGAACGTTACGACACTTCCTATTATGAAATGGAGTCCAATATAACTCCCTAGGCGCCGTGAATGCCAATTTCGTGGTTCCATGCTTTCCAGCCTCCTCACCACATCAAAACACTCCCGCCTCCCCCAAGGCCCGAGTCGACCTATACCCCCGCACATCCGCGCATGCGACAAAGGGAACTCTTGGATCTACCCTATTGTCAAATACATTTTGACTCATATCGACACATTAACACTATTAGGTCTATAGCTTCGGAAAATCAAAAATTTCCACACCAGTATTGTTAATTTATACCTCTTGTAATTACTACTTTATGCATAAAAAAATACAGTGTGACATTATGATGTTTACATGTATTAATTACAAAAGTACTGTATAATTAAGAAACTTTTAGTCAGACTGAGTAATTACCCTGAAGTAACTATACGATATTAGAGAGAGATTTAGTAGTCTAAACATTACTATTTCTAAACACTTGTCCTATTATTATTTATTATATTATTATTTGGCAGCCATCACTCGAAGCCCATTAACAACGATTTTAAAAACTATTAAATCTTCAAAATAAGTAAATATTGTATATACAATATTTCTTTCTAAGGCTGGGTAAAGGTATATACGTATATACATACAATATTTTCAAAGATTGGTAAAGGTATAATACATGTATATACAATATTCAAGGCTTGTAAAGGGTATATACTGTATAATACAATATTTCTAAGGCTTGGTAAAAGGGTAAACTGTATATCCAAGCATTGTTCCTCTTTCGCTTTCCCGGCTGAGTGGACCACTGCGCAGTAGCTCCCATTACACCTGGTTTTCGCGCAGTTTTCATTGTTCAGATATGGCGGAGTACAACCGGCAGGAGGATTAACACAGTTTGCAATTGAGCTGTTTTGAGGGTTCTCTGAGCCTGCTATGATGAACATCGTTCTACTACCTGCAATATTAGGGATTTATATGGTAATCCCCAACGAGGAAACTGTATGGTGTGGCCCATCATGGGATGAAACGAGTATTGTGAAGTTTCCTGAGGACTAGCTACTACAGCATGTGGGGAAGGAGTACAGGAACGCCGAGAATGTGCCTCAAACTCGACGATGGATGGCTGCATGCATGACGTATCTACTTACTACACGTGGGTACGAGTGAGGAATGTACCCTTCGAGGCAACTAAGTTTGTATAGAGGAACTTTTTCGCAAGTATGGAGGTCATTCATGAGCCAGAGTGGGGTAATGGAGGGATGGACCATATGAGGTCTCCCGGAAGGGTCATTACAACATCAGATGACTTAAAGAAGCCTATACCTTCGTATGTCAATTTGCCAGGCACCAGAAATCAGGTATATGTGTCGTATGTGGGGCAAAGGAGAACGTGTCTCTTTGCGGCTCTTATGACCATATGGCGGCGCAATGTGCACGAAGATTTGCCACGGGAGTTTAGCTCCGGTGGAGGACGTACAGCAAACGAGTGTGGTGGCGGCGGCGAAGAACTGGGGAGCTAACTCTTGGAGTGAGAGGTGGAGAAGGAGGGGTGGAACTGATGGGGACGTGTGTCACACTCCTTGGAGGAGGGAGATCTACTCCAACGTCATGTGGTGGTGGAGGAAGTGGTGGAGCCGACACAGGAGGTTGTCCTTAGCAGTGCTTTCAGGAATTCTTGGAGGAGGCCTTGGTAAAAGTGGACATGATGGACGGACCAGTGAAAAGCAGCAATTGCAAGGGCTGAGTGAGACTGTCGGATAGTAGCAGGGAATACTGGAACGGATACACTTGTAGTGGCAGGAGGTACACGGGAGGATGTACCTGAGGAAAGTGGTGCTTTGGAGGCAGCTCTAGAGAGGGCCAGTGGGAGTTGACTGAATTAGGATGATGTTTTAAACACACTGGGCAAAGACCAGGTAAGAAGGCATGGGCAGACGGTGGTCTGCAACATCCCTCAGGGGTGGGGGGGAGTACAGGAAAATCGGGGGAGGACAAGGGGGGGTAGGGGGTCCTATTAAAAAAGATTAATAAGGAAAGTAAGTGAGCAGCTTGAAGGGAAGTGTGAGCAAGCCACAGCGGCACCAGAGGTAAGCCGCCTCTCCTTGACCATTCAAGTGTGTAAGATAAATGCTAAATGGCTAAAAACTGAGGTAAAAAGGGTTGTGGTTGGAGTGGTTCCCTTAAAAGTACGAGCGTTGATGTTTGTTTCCTAAAGGAGCATAACTATAAGTCCAGGTAGTGACGTTGAGATTGACGAGGATATAAGGTGGTTTTGTAAGCATGGCAACGTTTTAAAGGGCAGAGTGGCTGTTTTAGTAAGGAGACCAGTCCCATTGCGAGTCATGGGGTGGGGAGGAGGGGGGTGGGGGGAGGGTTGATTCGGGTGGATGGGGGGTGTGGAGGGAGAGTAGGGTATGTTTTGTGGGAGTTTATATGCCGTGAAATTGTAAGTAGGATAAAATCCGATTTTGTTCGTGGACGTTTTTGTTATAGTCTCTTCAGGGGTTTACCTGCCATAGCGATTAATTGGAGGTGTTTGGTATTGTGTGATTAGGCATGTAGACGTGTACCTCGGGGAGGCGGGGTGCGTGTTGGGTTGTCTTAAGGGATGCTTTGTGCGATGTCGGGGTGGTAGATGTGGTTGGCAGGGGGGGTATCAGGTCTGGACCATACCTATGTACAGGGGAGTTATGAGCAATTTTGGTAGGGGATTTATGTGAGGAAGGGGAATGGGCTAGGAGAGGAGAGAGTTAGAACAGTAGAAGTGGGTTTTATCAGACCACAGAGCGTGTTGGCGACTTAGGGTGGATGGTTATTCACGAGAATATATCTGAGCTAATTGGAAATTAAATGTGAGGCTTTAAGGAGGAGGATCAAGGTCGTTCTTTTCGTCATGGTGGAATGGCTTTTGGGAGGCTAGGGATGTGGAGGTGGATTTGCTAGATTGGTGGGAGTTGCAGGCGAAGATTGAAAATTGTAGAATTTTTAGAAGAGGGGAAGGGAACGGGCAGCTGGAGTTTGGATTGCGTATTATTTAGAGGGTCAGTTGAATGATGATTAGCAGGGGGGGGGTAGGGGGGAGTGGACGGAGTTATGGGTGATCTTAGGAGGTCGTTTAGTAGAGATGATAATGAACGTTTTGATTGCACTCAGGGTCAAGGGCCAGGATTGGAGGACGTACTAAAAGTGATAAGCAACAGTGTTGTTCTCAGAAATTCAAGGACAGGGACAGTTGAGGAATACCGTGGCGCTATTGTTGTGGTGGGTGGGGAGGGTTATGTGAGGGGACAGGCCTCAATGACACAGATTCTAGTCGTAGGTATGCTGATTATTGGTTTACAGTGAAATGGAAGAGAAAGGGGCGGGGTGGGGTGGGTTAGATACATTTAGTGGGATAAGGTTTGCAGGGTTATGGGGCAGGTGGGGAAATCGGGAGTTGGTGGGAGGCTTTTCGGGGGAAAGAGGTGGGGAGGGAAGCGGGGAAGGGGTTGAGTCGGGGAAGGCACCGGGAATTAGATGGTGTTATCTAATGATTTTTACAAAGCCATTGTGAGGTCTGAGGGGAGTGCCTAGTGGCAGTTCAGAATTTATGTTGAAATGAAATGGGGCCAGATGGCGCAACACAGAGAATTGGGGTCGTGGGTCTGGTGCCAAGAAGGGAGGAGAGGAGAAGGGTTTGGGAGACTTATCGACGTTGTCGTTAATGTGTACGGATTACAAAATTTTTTGCGAAGGTATTGGGGAAACAGGTTAAAGTAGGGTATTGGGAGTAGCGTACTTCATCGTGGGACGAGTATGGGATTCCGGGACGGAACTATTGAAGATGGGTACCAGTGCGATAAGGGGATTTTATAGAGAACTGTCAGGGAGGGTGGCGTTTGGATTGGAATTGGGCACAGGCATTTGACTGCGTGAAAGCGGGACTTTTTGTGGGGCTGTTTGGATAAGAAATTGGTTTTTTTGGAGGGGGGGGTGGGTCGTGAGGTGGGTTTTTGGCATTCTGTATGAGGGGGGCCTGTCATGAGGGTGCAGGTTAATGGTAAGCTGGGCGGTGGGCGAGTGATGATGGAACAGGGATTAAGGCCCATGGTTAGCCGCTGTCACAGTTGCTCTTTGATGCGTGTGCAACATCCTTTCTTTGAGGCTGTGGACGTCGATTGCGGGTGGTGGGGGGAAGTATGAGGGGGGCCATAGTTGGTTATGTGGATGATACAACTTGTGTTAGTTACGCAGTGGGGAGGGCTTTACGAAGGGTGGAGAGGTCATTAGGAGTTTTGGGAATATTTAAGGAATGGTAGTTAATTTAACAAAGTCTAGGCTTATTGGAAGTAGGAACATGGGTTGGGGGGAGATTGGGGGAGAGTTGGGATGGAGGTTTGGTGACAGAATTAGGGTGTGTGGGGTTATGGTAATATGAAGCAATTGCAGAGGAATGTAGGAGGATTAAACTCAAGAAGCAGTCACGAG
This sequence comes from Cherax quadricarinatus, assembly GCF_026875155.1. NCBI lineage: Eukaryota > Metazoa > Arthropoda > Malacostraca > Decapoda > Parastacidae > Cherax > Cherax quadricarinatus. The sequence continues at coordinate 34,404,800 of NC_069411.1, read as the reverse complement.
TGGGATATAGGCAAGATAAAGGTTTTGGGGCAGTGAAATGAAGTGGCGTTACAGCAGAGGGGTCGTGTTAATACTCGGTGGTGTATAGTAAGGTTGGGGTGTAGGGGAGAAGTGTGTTCCCTTTGAGGGTGCAGGATATACAGGGAAATACAGAGGCGGTGTTGAGGTTTGTGTGGGGGTTTGGGTGGGCCAGGTTTTCCCAAAGATGTGGTCATGACGGAGGTGAAAGGGGGGAGGGGGACAGGTTTGTGGGCCTTAGGGCTAGGGTATTTGGTATTATATATTAAGCAGAGGTATCTAAGGGTGGGGGGGGAGAGAGGGGGAGAGAAGGTGTTAGGTTAGGGTGGATAGGGTGATGAGGGATGCTAGAAACTGGTGGAGTGGTTAGGGATTTGAGAAAGTGTGAAAGATGTAATATGATCTGTTGCAGTGGGGCAGGGTAAAAGGTGAAGTAAAACGCAGTGGTGGGTGTGGCGTGGGGAAAGGGGTGTATTGACAGGGCGGCAAGCAGTTACCCCAAGTATACGGAGGGTCATATGGGGGGAGTTCAGGGTCGCTTAGGGATACAGGCAAGGGTTAGGGAGTTGGTTGTACCGTTTCAATGGGTGTGGGTGGCATCTATAGTATATGTTGGCATAAGATGGGGTTGGTTGGAAGGCAACCTTTTATTCTGTGGGAGGAGGAGATGGCAATTTCATGTGGTATATTTTTGTTCATCTTTGGAAGTGGTGAGAGTCTGGATGGCGGGGGTTATAAGACTGTTGGGGGGGGAGTTGATCTTTTCTTTAGATCGTTGTCGATGGTTGATAGTGGGGTAGCAAGCGAAGTGGGCAGGGCTTTGATGTATGTTATGGAGGATTATTGCAATGTTTCTTGGGGTATGAGGCAGATTTCAGGGCCAGTTGAGGATAAAATTTTTATAAACGCTGGTAGAGGCGCGGTTTTATGGACAAGTGTTTGTAGGAATAGGTTAATATATGGGGGGAGATGGGAATCAAGTTTTTCGATAGGTTATTGTAATTTTACTGTTTGCTACAGCCTTCTAAGGGAACAGGGGGGGGGGGCAAGGGTAGGGTATTTTATTGTGAGGGGGGGGGTTGTAAGTTAGGCTGCAGAGTGGAAGGTGGTTGTGAGGGTGAGATAGTGAGAGCATATATTTATGAAATGGTATATGTTCCTGCTGAGATATTTGATATTGGCGATAGTACCTTGGTTACATAGTCATTTTACCCAAAATGGAATGCCCTTGCATTACATTTTTGTGGGTGGGAATATTATTGCCACTTCACTATCGAGGAGAGGTGGCTTAAGTGGCTGTAGGGACTTTTAGGTCATGTAGTACTGAACACGTGCAAAAAATGATATTGCCAGTGAATAGTAGTAATTCTTATTATTAACATTGAGAAGGGTTTTAAAATCTAAAATAAAGAAAGAAACACTGTAGTCAAGTTCGTTAGTATGATGATGCTTGTATTTTGTAGTTTAACATGTAGCTGCAAGTACTTTCCATATTGCCCTTGTGGATAAGCTTTTCTTTAGATTTAATTAGTATACAAGTATTTCCTTATAACGGATTCTTTATAGAAGAAGGATTGTAATACCTTTGCCAGTAATGTGACGAATAGGACTATGTCAAGGATGTTTAATGGTGTTTTCTGATAGGAGATTAGGTTTTTGTGTGCAGTCATTAACAAGTTTGATCTTAAAGCTAGGAGTAAGTTAGTGGTAGGGGGTTCTGTACCTGTTTGGTAATTTCATGAAAGGGGTTTTTTTTTATTATTTGCCCCGTCCTTGTGACGGGGAAGAAACCATTTGATATGTTTACAATGATAATTCTAGTTTTGGTTTATATTAAAATATTTACATAGGTTGTTTTAAAGTTGAGGTATCATGATGTGTATTCTCTAATTTTATGTGTAAAATCATGTTATACAATGATGTTCTGACAGTTTTAATGTCTTGGTTGTTGTTTTATTATTATTGCTATTAGATTTTGTGGGGTATTTCTTCCAATTATACACGTGTGAGCGTATAGTAAACATTATGTACTTATATGTGTTGCTATGTACCTTTTATATTTTTGTAGTTGTTTAAGCATAACCAAATTCTGTAATTTCTCATTAAGGTTTAATGACGGTAAGGGCATACCGTGTGATTGATTAGGTTTCTTAAGGTTTTTTTTATCCCAAAACGGTGCATGGTCAAATTATTTTTGTATGCACTGGCATTATTAATTATTGTTAAAAGGGGGTTTGGTAGGTCATGTTGTTGGATGTGTAAATGGTGGTTAATACACCTACGGCATCGTCTCTCAAGCCTGAAAAGTAGAGAGGACGGCGCTGCTGCTTCCACTGGTGTGCATTAGTGGCAGTTATATTTTCACCGCAATGGCGAGGGCAAGCCGGGAGACGCATTTAAACACAGTCTGTGTTGAGCTTATCCATGGGGCTTGTGACAGGAACTTCTATGGACACTGAATACTACCTGCAATCATACGAGATAAATATGGTATTGTGACGAGTAGATATATGGAGTAGCGCGGAATGGCACGGACGAGGATCTTTGTCAAGTTAATTTGGCAAGTGTGTATGATGCGGATAGTCGAACAAGTACCAGGAGGTTACTGACAGTTAACTCCGCTGTGATCGTGCGACTTCAAGACGTTTCTGCCAATACACATGGGTAAGAGATTAGAAATGATGCCATTCGAGGCGGATGATTCTGAACATCGTCTTGCGTGGGCAAATATGGTGGTACAAGTACATATGGCCCTGTTGGACGTGGGGCCATGGGCCATACGCAGGAAACTCGATGGAAAGAATTCTGTGAAGCTGACGTTAGTTACCGATTCCGTGTACGTAGTGCTGCCAGAATTAGTACCTGGTGTTTGTGACATACGCTGGGCAACGGCGGACCTGTCGGTTATGTGGGTCGTATGATCACTAGCGGCTTGTGTGACAAGGAGGACGTGGCACAAACATGGAACAAGGCAAACGACATACAGCAATAGAGAAGAGTGAGGATTTGCCTTATGTGATCTGCCTACACAAGGGGGGCTGGAGTGAGGAGGTCGAGAGAGCGAGGAGGGAGATGGAGTCAGGCATGTGTGACGGAGGGGGGGGGGGACACCCCTTCATTGAACGAAGCTCAGGTTTGGAAGAGAACCCGATTCGAGTGCTAGCGATGTGGAGATCATTTAGCCTGGCTTTAAATGTGTTATTGGCTGGCAAGAGTCTTGGGAAGGGTGGGAGTCAGATCTAGTTCTTGGGTCTGTTGTGGATTCCGGGCGTGGAACAGGATCTGAGGTCTGCGCAGTGTGTTAAGATTCTTTGATGCAAGCTCGTGGAGGTGGGAAGGTCCACCGGGACAATGTATAGGGAGACATGATGGAAGCAGAGGGTGAGCATCACGGAAAGCGCGCTGCTGCACTATCTGACTCCGAGGACGTGATCAAGCTGCTCAGCGCACTGGCAAAAAGTCCTGGGCGGTTGTTTTATGCAGAGTGGAAACAGCGGCCCTACGGGCAGGAAGTTGGGTTAAGAGCATTTCTAAAGGGGGGGGGGGGAGAGGGACGAGTGGTGTCACGATCGATCTAGGTGGCAGAACAGTACCAGGGTCAAGAAGGAAAACCCTCTGTAAGCTTTCAAGTGCATGAATTGCGCATTAATGGATTGGATCAGAGAGAAAGTGTGTATGGTTAGTGAATATTTGGTGGTTAATATTGTTGAGGACCCGCCCCCCCTGGTGTTGTTTGCCAGGAAAAATACAGACCAGGTTATGAGTTGAAGGTAAATGGGTATAATGTGTCTGTGGAGCTGCGATAAGGTTGAAAGAGGAGATAGCCATCTGGTAAGGGAAACTGCCGTTTCGTTAGTGAGGCATTGTGAGGGGGGGGAGTGGAGGGGTGATTGTGTAGTTGGGTGGTGGGGTAGGGTAAGATGAGTTTGGTGTGTGTGTATGGTCCAGCAGAGGGAGATGTGCGTATTAAGATTAATTTGTGAAGGATGTCTTAGATTATTATTTGCGTGCTTTTTTTGCCGGGTGTGTAGCTGTAATTGGTGGTGATTTGGAAATGTGTGATAAGGCGTAAGGATGGTGGAACTAGAGGGGCAGGGTATTGTTTGGGGTTTTTGGGGGAATATTAATGGAAGTGGGGTTAATGGACGTTGGATGGGGTGGGGTTGTAGAACATAACTTTTGTTAGACGTTGGAATACGGGCAGACTGGATCGATTGTATGTGCCCGAACAGTAATAGTAGCAGTGTGCGTGGGTGGACGCGGGTTTTTTTTCGGATCACAGAGGAGTAATGGTGGACCTAGAGATGGGAGGGATTGCATAGAAGGGGTACAGGTATTCGGAATTAAATGATGAAGGCTTTTGCAGGGTGAAGGAATGTTGTCAGTCTTTTGCGCAATTGTGGGAAACGGTGGTGGATGAAGGCGCCCGGGGGATGATGAACTGTAAATGGGGGGAGTCGGGTGGTCTAAAAAAATGTATCATAGAATATTATATTTGTCGTGGAGGGAAGATAATCGGTTAAAGTATGGGTTTCAAGATATTTGAAGGGCAGCTGCGGGTCTGTTATGCAGTGGAGGAGCAAGCTATCCAGTGCTGGACATGAGGGTTTAAAGGAGAGTATTAGGGTATTGCAAAACGAGCGCGTTTTGATGGTTGTGCGAATTAGGGAGGATTGGAGAAGTGCTATGGGGGTGAGGCGCCGTCGGATTGCGTGTTAAGAGGCAGAGAAAGAGGTGGTGACGATGGAGATGATGGGGGTAAACGTACATGTAGGGATGGAAGGGTATGAGCGCGGTAAAGCATTTGGTAACGACAGAGGGTATGTGTGGATATGTAGACGCTTGGTTTAGTATATACGCAAGTGTGGGGCTTCCGTGGGTGGCATTGAGGGAAATCGGGAGAGTATGTGCAGTGTGAGCTTGATGGTCAAGAATACGGGGGTGGAATTAGGTGGGCCGATTCGGAGTGATGAGATTTGGCCAGGCGTTGTCAGGAGTAAGTTGGAAAAAAGCGCCGGGTATAGACGGACTCCAATGAGTCTACGTAAAGAATTTGGGGGTTCTGAGTTTTTTTTTAGTAAGATTGTTTAAATTAATAAGGCGGCTGAGGTAAATGGACCGAGTGAGCAGGTCAAACTCAGAGCATGTCAAACGGACGGCCGTTGTGGGGTTGGTGCGACAAGGGGAGCAGTCAACGGTAATGGATTATCGGCACTTCGCGTATGTGTGGAGATTATAAGTAGTTTGCGTGAATATTAGGGTACAGAATCAAGAGGGTAATAGGCAAGGGTTAATTGATACGGGCAATATGGGGTGCCAGGAAGGTCGATGTATGAAGGGCATGCATGGATTACGAGAATTTTATTAGAGAAACAGGGGGAGTTGGAGTGATGGAGGTGTATTGGGCGTTTAGATTGGAAGGGCTGATGCTTATGTAGTGTTGAAAGGGAAGGTTATGGAGGTTATTTGCGTTGGCAGGTTTTGGGGAAGAAATAATATTTGGGCAAAATTATTGTTATCAGGAGGGCGGCATCGATGAGGGTGCAGGTTAATGGGAGGCTGGGAGTTAAAATACAGATGCAACGGGGACTGCGCCAAGGCTGCCCACTATCACAAATATTTGTTTGCGTGTTTACAGGATCCTTTTTATAGGGGCCATCGGAGGTTGTGTTGTTGAGGGAGGTGGGGAGGAGGGTATGGACCGGGGGGAGGGGGGGCTGGTATCGTAGGTTTTGGGATGACACGGACTGTTTTGGTGAGAGGTAATGGGGATTTGCTTAGGAGTGGGTCTGGTGGTGGATTTTTTGGGGAGGCTTCAGGTATGAAATTAATGTTGAGAAGATAAGTTTCTAGACTTAAGGGAAGAAAAAATACGAATGGGGTTGAGATGGTAGGGGGTGGGTTGGGAAGGTGGTGGATAACTATTGATATGTGGGATAATTTATGTGAGAAATAAACGGGCTGGCATAGAGGTGAATTGGTCTTTGTGGTGGAATAGTGAATGGAGTATTGAAAAGACTGGTGGTTTGAGGGCGGCGCAAATACGCTGCATCAAGAGTAATAGTGACGAACGTGATATTGACAGCAAGATATGGCATGTCGTTGTCAGGTACCGTGATGAGACGTGAGGTGAAGCGTTAACAACATGGGGTTTTTTATAGGTTTATATTGGGGATGGGCTGCGAATAAAATGGTTAAGTAGAGCGGTGTTAACACTTCCGGGTCAGTGAGGAGGGCTGGGACTTTTACCTCGGAAAAAAGGATGATGAGCGTGTACCTAAACGAAGTTATATAAGGGTGGGCGTGCGGGAGGGGAGGGGAATTGTGCGATTACGTAAGGATATGCAACGGTGGTGGTGGGGGTTAGGGATTTAATAGTTGGTTGATGCCAATGGTTGAGGTTATTAATGACAGTGAGGATCCGTCGTGTGTTAAATGGCGGTACTCGAAGGAGTGGACGGTAGGTCAGTGGTGGCTGCTGTTGAAGGGGCATTACCCTATGTTAGGTGGAAGAAAAATATGGCCGCTCTAAAACAATTACGTGTAAAACGGTGTTTCGGGAGGTAATGTTTAGATTTTTACATGTGGATTTTGCCCGTCTGGGGTTGTCCTAATTCATAGGAGGGATAAGGGAGGGACCGGGGAATGTAGAGCGTGTGGAAGCATGGAGACAATTTTGCATGCGGTACTATTTTTGTGATGTATAGAGTGGCTTTCGGGTTGGTTTGGAAAGGTGTTCAGGTTAGTGGGTGGGGGTGGAGGATTGAGGTGTTGCGGGCTTAAGTTTGGTATAGGTGGGCAGGTGAGTAAGATGGTGGAGTATGCCAGGGGTATTTGGTCACGGAATTTTATTCTTACGTAATTGGGCACATGAGGGAGGTGGGCGTGGATGTCAGGATAAAGGTGTTAGCTGCGATTTTACGGAACTGAAGTGTCGTATAGGGAAATTTTTGGAAGGAGTTGGGTGGGGAATGCGTATTGAGGGATATCGGAGTTTTAGGTGGGGAGTTTATGGGATTTAGTGCAATGTAAAGGGTCGCGGCGGGCTGGATTTCCCGATGAGGACAGTGTGAACGGGTTTTTTTGTGCGGAAGAGAATGAATATAGTATGAGACATAAGTTGCCTTTGACTGTATGATGAGCGGGTTGTGTGTTGTGAACGATACACGTTTACATTTATTTATTAAAGTATGTTATGACAAGGACGACAGGACGCGATAATGTGATGGAATACTTATATATCTGCAACGAAAATTATTGGTATTATGGGTGTAATGAAATGACAAAAATTGGGTGCTCTGTTGTGAATGCGAAAGATATATATAATATGAAGGAATGCGTGTGGTAGAGAAGCTTCAGTATTTATCGACGTGTGAAGGTCATGCATGTTATGTTTTTGTGCTAACAGACTTACATCTTAGTAGTGGTTTTAATGATATGGGCGAATATTTTTAGAAAAGCTTGACTTTCCTGTTTTTTAATCACATATGTTTTTTCCATGGGAGCTCAATAGAGCCCGTTAGGATTAGGTTACCCAATTGAAATTGTTTTTATTATAGGGTAATTTGATGGATGTCATAGGATTAGGTATTTTGTGTTATCAATGGTTGTGTTGTAAAGTGTATGTAACATATGAATATATTTATCACCTTCCTCGAGAAGGTGAATATGTTTGGGTGTTTAGTAGATATACGATGTACATGATCATGTAGAATTGAATTTTTATTATCTCCAATATATAGTGTGTTATACTGAACCATTTCATGTTGTTCAATATGGAATATGAAGTATTTCATACCATATACATTTATATATAAGATTGTTACGTGTCAGGTGGCTTGACATGCAAGGAGGGGGGGGTAGTGTTTTCAGAAATGTAAGGTGTTACATTCTGTGGCAGGATGTTACAATGTAAGGTGTACATTCCGTGGCCGGTTGTACAATCGGAATGAGATGTACTTGCCAAGGAGGTTTTAGTTAGATTGTGTTCCTGACATAATGTCATTACTTCAAGGATTGGAATGGTCATTGTTACTGTACAGATTTGTCTTTCAGATGTATATGTTAATTGGGGAAAGTACATGTAAAGCAGAATTTTTCATACTGTTTCACTAAGTAAATTTGTCGTTTATTTTTTTTTGTACTATGTATGTTTTTCAAAAATATAAAAAAAAAAACTACACCTAAGGAGGTACGTGTTATTTAAGTAACTGGTGTAATTGTGTGGTAGAGGAACTTTTTCGCTTTATATCCAGTAATTGGCTATTATTTATTAATCAATAATAACTTCCTATGTATTGGTTGTAAAGATGAGTGGGCAGGAATGGATTATAGATGGGTATGCTTTGTATATTGACTTTCATGTATAATGTAAATACGTGTGATATTCTTTGATTATCTAGACTTTTTGGGTTTGTAGAAGAAATGGGTAGTATTTTGAATTATTAAAAACCCACCTGTATGTTAGGTATGTGGGTTGCCTTTCGTGTTGTCACATGTATGTTTGAATTTTTGGGGATGGCAATATGTTATGTTGAAACGAGTGTTTCTTAAGTATAAGATAAGTGCTGGAGATAGGGAACGTGGAAATTGTTGTTTCTTTTAATGGATAACATGTTCTTTAGTTGATGTAACGTATGCACAGCATACATATAAAATATGTATTGTGTTTTTTAAAATAAATTAAAACAAAAATATATAGTAAAAGATACCGACAACAGATTATGCACTAGAATCGCACTTAACCCGAGACCTAATAACGACACCATACAGTACAGTGGTAATACACACTCACCACACAACACACCGTATGTTACTTTGGGTATTACACTCACACACAACACACCGTATATTACATTGAATATACACTCTCACACAAAACCCAAAACCGTTTTATTACAGTGATAATAAACTCACATCACACACAAACACTTTCATTACAGTGGTATTGTTTTATTTGTTAAATAACATCTCTAACAAGGTTACATATTACCAAAACATCAAACACTGGAAATTATGAAGTTTGTACAATAAAAAAAAAAGATAAACAAAACAAACAAACAGCACAATGACACACAAAGCACACACATTACACTACATGAGACTAAATCAGGCACATACTAGGTGAGGTTTCTGCCTGTCAAACACCACGTTAACTACATGAGACTACATCTGAACATACTAGGTGAGGTTTATGCCTGTCAACACACACGTTAACTAATGAGACTACATAGGCACATACTAGGTAGTTTTGTTCAACAACACACATTTACATACATGAGACACATTAGCACATACTAGGTGAGGTTTTGCCTGTCAACACAGGTATGCAAGACTAATTCAAGATTCTCAGGTTCTTAACAGAGCACCCGATACTCAAAACATTAATAAAAATTTGGGGATTTAAAACAGATCTTAAACATACTAGTATTTTGTAATTTAAAGAAGGAAAACGGGATAATACTAAAAGTCACAATTAAAACATCCAATATAACAAAACAAAACTACGATGTGATATTTTACATCTCAGCAAAACAAAGAAAAATATGCAAACTAGTTTACATGTAATATAATATTACTGAAAAGCACACTGTAACACAGCATAAAATATAACATAAAATAAAAACCAATTGCTTATGCTAGGAAACACTTTTTACCACTTACAATTGAATCAAAAACAATAAAGACACCTATAACATATTTGAGTCTCATTGAAAATTTTCATCATAAAGTCCTTGAAATGATTTATGCATGATAAAAATATGAATCGTAGTGCTACACCTTTCTAAATGATAACTGTGTAGTTGCTGAAACCCTCGGGGTAATAACCCTATTGCCTCTAGATATCAAAACTCAATTATACATCCATATAAACAGCTCTCCATGCTCACACCCAAGTCTAGGAAAATAGCCCATCGTATCCCCTTACCCATTTTGCAAATCCCATAAATCCCTTAATGTGAAATTTCGATGACCTTCACTAAAATCTCTCTCCCATCTCCCTCCATACACCCCTTTATTTCTACACTGTGTCCTATAAAAAGTTGCTGCCAATGCATTAATTCTTGCACGCACGTCCGCCTCCCTCATAGCCCACATCATGTATATATAATCCGTAATCATATACCCAATCGCATTTCAACCCTTATTATCACCCAGTTATATCTAAACTTAAAACCCTCAAAACCTGCAAACCCCTCCCCCCACTAACCTTAAAACCTTACCCATCCAAACCCTTATAAGTTCAATACAATCGCAAAAATATACCGTATGATAAATAGTCGCCAATCCTCCACAATCCTTGCATTCCCCATCCTCTCGTATTCTCTTATAGAATAAAAACCATTCCTGACGGCAAGATTCCATGTAAAAATCTATACATAACTTCTCTGACTTTAGGTTTTAACGCAATTTATTTAAACGCCCCCAAATATTATGCCAATCATACATCGAATAAACTCCTTCTACCGCCGCTACCACAGCCCTTACCATCTGCCCTATCAAGATTTCTCAATTTATAATTTGTGAGTGATCCCTCACGTTTATGAAGACCGTAACATTGCCTCACCTATCATGAACTCCCGACCCCCCCACCACCGTCGCATATCCTGATGTATCTATGAAGACAGTCTTCTTTCGCCCCCCCCTCCCGCTTATAACTATGTTTTAAATACATACTTATTATCCTCTTTTCGACATCTATAAGACCCAGCCCTCCACGGCCAACCGGGAGTGTGACAACCGCTCTACTTAACCATTCGCTCCCTGTTCCCCAAATGAATCTAAAAACACTTTTTTGTAACCTTTTTAATTCACAACGAAGTATCGGAAATATTACCGTAACATGCCATAGTTTACTATATAATAGCACATTCCGTTGTTACACCTTTGTTGGCAAACTAAATTTGCAGCTCTTAACCTTAAGACGCTTCAGAACACATTATCACGATAGCACGGAATTTATTTGTTGTGCTGACTTGCTTCATTTACATAAAACATTACCCACATATCTTTATTTGGTCCACCCTTTCCACCTTTCAGTTACATCCTTCCTCAGTGACCCTTTCCAAGATTCATATACTTTGGTTACCCCATGTTGTTCGTCATGCCAGTAGCCTTTTCAAAACTTTCTCTACTTTTATACCCGAATCAATCAAGGTTTTTCTCTCACCAAAATTCGTCTTGTCGTGACCTATCCAACAATGCCCGCTTCCCACCTTTACATTAACCCATCCCATTTGCTTCAATAAAACCTTTCCCTCTATAAAGGATCTTGTAAACAAGCAAAAAAAAATTTGTGAAAGGGGACAACTTGACGCAAACCCCTTCCCATTGTATCGATCTCCCAACCTCCATTTTACTGCACACGCAAAGAGGGCCTCTTGATACATTAATTTGGCATGATATTAATTTCCGCCCCAAACCCCTGCCATCTCTTATCTTCCATAAGTCGCCCGTTCACCACTATCATATGCTGCCTCCAAATCTATAGCCAATACCCCCCCTCCAATCTTAATCTTTTTCAATAAAAACTTCTAATCATACCGTTGACCTTCATACATAGACCTGCGGACCCAATATGTCCCTTGTCAATCACTTTGCCCAGGGGGGGGGTGTCTTTTTTTTATTCTGTTGCCAGATCCTTCCATAATTTTTTATAGTCACCACATAATATCGAGATTGCACGATAATCTTTAACCGTTAATGGCTGCCTTTTGGAACTAGGACGACCGCAGCCACTTTGGTTGTTCCCCTAAAACCCATCCCGCTTCATGATATTGAATAAAACGATACAAAATCCCTTTTTAAAAGTTTCCAATTTGAATATAAAAGTCCGCTGGGGCACCATCTATTCTGGGCCCCTTACCCATGCGCACTGATAAGCCTCCCAAGGTTCACATCGTATCGGCCCTCCAAATCAAACGATAATGCTCCGTCATCTCACAACACAAAAACTACGATTGACTGCCAATGCAATTTCACTTATTCCAATCACTTTGCGTTTCAATTTAACCCAAGCATCAATTAACACTCATACCTCCGTCGTCGTCATCTCCTGATTCACTCTATACCCTGCTACCTACTGAATTTAAAACATTAAATCCATTGCTTTTGCAAACGTCTGTGTTGATTCCTCATCACACACGCGACGGCCGATTCCCACAAATTCCTCTTCAATTCCACCTTATGCCTTTTTTTTTTTTCCCCCATCCAAACCTCAATTTTTGTAAATTTCGTAGTTGACTCCTTAATTCGGTCATTTTCTGTAACAGGATAATTTGATTCGGCTTGTACATAGCAGTTCGCGCAACTGCCCTCTAATAATGTGGAATCATACTGTAATGTTTATATCTCACTCCCTGACTAATATAAAATTCCTTAATCGCTTTTTGGCTATCATTTCCCACCAATTAACCAAAGCCACATCTCCATGTGATTCAACACAAGGCGTTTCCAAGATAACCAAAAGACAAACGTCTTTCTCTCGCTTCAATAACTTTTACATTTAAATTTCCAAAATGCGGACCCTTCTAGGCAACACTCAATATCGTACATCCATTACAACTCCTCTATGTCCGAAAAAACCACATTTATCACACTCATCTCCGCACCTGTAACCGGCACTAGAGACACGTACATTCTATCTAATCTCGCCGCATATCTCGTCTAATGAAAGTATTGTCACATTGCCACCCCCCTCACACATCCATTAACCCCACACTGTCAATAAATCTACAGGAACCCAAAGCAACAACACGCTCCTCGAGGCTCCACATTCTTTTGTCGTATTACACAATTCAGTCTCCCTATTATCGTACATTTGGTAAATTACGTAGATGATATACTAATACATCTTGTACAAAATGAGTTTTAAGTCGTAATACTCCTCGGCGGCCCATATACACCTTCCAAATTATATGTACTATACCCCATTAACATCACCCTTATCCACTCTCCCCTCCCCCTTTCACTATGCATACTACTACGGGGCCTATTTTTCCTTTACCAGATGGCAACGACTCCTTTTACACATATTCATTAGACTGATAGTAACATCTAATTTATCTCATTTCCAATTCTGTAATTGTGTTTTGGATAAATTAACATCCCTTCTAGACCGCACCAAAATTTCATTAAACCACTTTCGCTTCGCTCAGAACTCAAACAGTGTAAATTTATTGTCATAACTTTTAAGTCAATTAATGGGTTTTCCTTTTGTTGTAGGTATTGTCTATTCACTTATACATTTTACCCTCTATCCCTCTCCCTTTTTGGGGAATCACCATGATAAAATCTTGTTTCGTGGATTCACTGTTCACTTTTCTGTACTTCAGCCCAAGACTTTTTCCTGGCCTTTGGGCAGGAGTAAGCACGTCGTGAGTTGGTGGGGTCGCAGTTCGCTTTTCGCATCCTACCTCCACCTGCATTGGATTTCTTTAGTACTATTCATGATGCACCTCACTTCTGCTATATTACAATCATTACCATGCGACCACCGCAGAATCAATGCTTTATCCGAGCCTCACCTGGATGCCACAACGTTCCCAAAATTTGCTCTGGTTCCTCCACACGTTGACGATCGACTCGATCTAACAATACATCAGTGCCTTCATAATGACGCCGCTACATCTCGTCCCCAATAGGGGGCAGAGTCTCTTCATAATACTTTATTTATATCAGTGTGGTGATGTTCTTCTCGCTGTTTTGCATCCTCCAAAGCTTTCTCCTGCGCTTTTTATTACCTCTTCACTCCATTGATGCCGTTGTAGAGACGGGCGTGAGCTTAAAGAATGTTCTCGTCCCTCCACTTCCTCGACCGTTCGGTTGTTGCTGTTGTGTTATTTGGAGATTCCACGACGCTTACCACACTGTTGCCGCTTATGTGGTCATACGATCACACAGCGACACGTAGAAGTTGCCCCCGAATATGTTACATATAATTGTGTTCGAAATGCTTGCTCATTATATAGGACGGTTGGGATGGGTAAGGTCTTTTGGAACTGGAATATGTTCCTCCAACTTCCAGCTAAGGTCCAGCGCCCACGACTGCAGAGGCCATTCGTACAGTACCATAGTACGTAGTTATCTTTTATAACAAATATTGCCTCAAATGGCACTTTCCTTATTTGATTCCCATGTGTTTAGTGTGCCGTGGATACATATGTAGACGTACTTGAAAACAGTGAATTGAAGGCTTTAATGGTCTCTTGATACTTATCCACCACCGCTTCATAAACATTTGCTGTCGTTCATTTTAACGAAAGATCCGTGTCGTATTAAGTGCTACACACATATCTCTCATTTGCGTTACCGTTGGTTATCACGGATAAATAGCGGTCACGTAACAAGTCCATCGTGGCTCCTGTGAAGCCCACGGGTCAACTCAACGCATTACTGGTTGATGCGCCTGTAGCTATGCCAGCGCCATGTTGGTAAATTGTGCAGCGCCGTCCTCAAATCTCAATGGTTGTGACGAACTGAGGTAGCTCGCTGAAAACAGCAGAGGGGTGCCGTGCACCAACCGCACTTTCACCGAGGCAGGGCAGCGAATATATACATTTTCTAAGCTTGTTAATGCTGGTATATACTGTATATACAATTGTTAAGGCTTGGTAAGGGTATATACGTATATTAAATTTTTTCTAAGGTTAGTAAAAAGGGTTATATATGTATAGACAAATATTTCTAAGGATTGGTACAAGGGTATATACTGTTTATACAATATTTCTAAGGCTTGGTAATGGGTTATACTGTATATGACAATATTATAAGGCTTGGTAAAGGGTTTACTGTATTTACAATATTTCTAAGGCTTTGGTAAAGTGTAAATACTGTATATACAATATTTTAAGCTTGGTAAAGGTTGTGAAGTTCTTCTGCAAAATTTGAAGACTCATCTAATTACTTGTCAGTTATTTACACAATCTAAATGTTACTGTTTGCAAGACATTATATAAATAAATAAATACCAGAAGGCTCCTCAACAATATGTTAAGCAACTGGAAGTGAACTTACTCATCTTGTGTATTAAATGTTTTAAATAAATTTTTCAAACAAGGGACTAGGAAAATGTTATTCATTGGGTTTCCTCAATTTAATATGAATTTATTGTTGACACGCGCAGAACGCTGCGGTTTCGAGTGCTGATACCGCGAACGATTTGTTCCATAAGGAATAATGTAAATGTGTGGGAATCAGTTCAATAGATAGGTGTAGATATAGTAACAGATAGTTTCATTGCGGGCTACTAGTTTAGGTAGGGCAAGTAACTCTCCCGTTTTTACCGCCTTTTCTACCCACCCCTTAAGTGATAGTGTCTCTCAGCCATTGAGTAGAGAGGACGTGTTCTACACTGCTGGCCTTCTATAGCTGTTCGGTGGCAGTTTCATTTTTCAACATGGCGCAGGCAGCCAGACGCGTGTGTCACTGTGTGTTTGGAATTAGGTAGATAGACTGGGGCAGTGCTTAGACATCAATGGCGTTATTTTGCCAGCGTAATCGAGACACCTATGGGGTATCGCAACGTAGGAATTTGTGCGGTTGTAGCGTTGAAAGGTGTGACACAAAGAATCTTTGTTTATAAAGTTTAGCTCTGCTCAAGTTTGAGATGTTGTCGACAAGTATCAAGAGGGCAATCTGGTGGTTAACAAGAATGTGTCTGTGAAGCTACACGATGTATCCGCATTTATACATGGTTAAAAGTGAGGAAATGTACCTTTGTGGCTGATTGTATGGATGATACGTGCTTGCCCTGAGTAATTACTGGCTACATACACATGGCTACAGCAGGGAGGTGGCATGATTGGCCATTTGAATGGACTACCTGAGGGAACTTTTTCGGAAAAAGACATTACGACATCCATCCAATCCCTTCAATATGTGATCCTGCAAGATTCAGGAACTCAAGTTTTTGTGACTAATGCGGGCAACGCCGCACTTGTAGGTTGTGTGGAGCATACGATCATTTGGCGGTGCAGTGTGAAAGCGAGGACGAGGTGCCAGGGTTGTACAAACAGAGCAAGGATTTAGGGGGAGGAAGTTTAAGGCAAGATGTTGCTGAAGCGCCTGTGCATCCTCAGATTGTCTGGAGCGAAGAGGTTGAGTGGGTCTTCTGAAAACGGGGTGGCTACACTCCCAGGAAGTGTCGCCTCATTTGGATGCAGCCCAGAGGTGGAAACGGCTTCGCGAAGAAGAGCTGGCCAACTGATGTGGAGACATCCTTGTATCTGTGTTAGATGATTATTTAGGAGGACAGCATGAGTCCTGCGACGGCTCCATCATAGACTTGGGAAGGCTGCGACGGCGGACGTGGATCTCGACGAGTAGCTAGGTAGTGGACGCCACTGACCTTGCTGAACCTAACGGTGGAGGTGGGGAAAATTCACCAGGATTGCATTAGTGGAACGACGAATGCAGTAGAAGTGTAACACGGAAAGCAGCTCTGTTACACTTTCAGGATTCTGATGAGTGTTAACGCCAGCCCAAAGGAATCAGGGATGAAAAGCCATGGGCGGATGTCGGCCACAGAATGGGTCTGTGTACCCAAAAGCACAGGGGATGAATAGGAGTGCTTCAAAAGGAGGGGAAGGGAAAATTGGAAAAAAAAATCTAGTGAAAAACATTCAGTGTCGAAAGGAAAACCATCATGTCGATTTTAAGTGCTAAAAATAAACATTAATGGTTTACGATCTGTACGAAAGTGTGATATGGTTACGTGATTTATTGGTGAGTAAATAATGTAGAAGTTGTATGGTCATACAGGAACACAATCATTATTGTGGTCGTGAAAATTGCGGAGAGTAGGTTAGAATGTGTCATGGTGAATGCCGTTTCGGTTGAAAGGTGGCGTTTGCCAGCATGTCAGGGTGGACTAGCCCGTTTGTTTGAGAGTAGTGAAGGGGGGGGTGGGGAGGGATTTTAATAAGGGTGGAAGGGTATGGGGACTGGTTGATGTGGGCTTTTGTGTGTGTGCTATGTCCAGATGAGATTGTGGGAGTGTAAAAAGCAATTTGTGAAAGAGTGTTATTTTATTATTTGAGGCACTCACTGAAGTAGCTATTGTAGGAGGGGATTGGAATGCGTGATCCGGCGTTTAAGGATGTAGACTCGGGGAAGTGGGTACTTTTCGGGGTATTGGAGCATTTAATGTCAGGGGTGGATTAATGGGACGTGGTGGGGGGGGAGAGGTTTTGAAGCATTACTTTTGTACGTCGTGGTATGCGGGCGACTTGATAGAGTGTACGTGTCACGCACCATCGTTGTTAATAAGTGAGCCGTGTTTTAGATGTGGTGTATTTTGATCATAGAGGAGTTATGGTGGACGCAGGGTGGGAGGGTTTACCTATAGAGGTGGTTGTAGTTATTGGATATTGAATGTTAATTTAGTTAAAAGGGGAGGGAATGGAAAAATCTTTAGAGTGTTTTTGGGAGGGGTTTGTTAGCAGGGCTCCTGGGGATCAGAAGATTGGTTAGAGTGGTGGGATGTGGTGGCTAAGAAAACGTTTCGGGATTACTATGTTCGGGCTTGGAGGGGAAAGTAGAAAGTAATCAATTTTATATGGGCTACAGGGGTATTTAGAAGGACAGTTAGCAAATTGTTTATGTGGGAGTTGATGTGCGAGATACCCGTGGAGGTAATAGAGGATTTAAAGCCACGTAATAAGGGGTTTGCCATATGATCGATTGATGGTGCACGTGTGGCTGGAGGTTGGAGTGAGGTCTCTACGTGGGATCGGCATTACGGGTGTGCGTTAAGGGGGGATAGCAGAGAGGAGGGGCAGCCAACGGAAGATGATGGGATTAACAGTTCAAGAGGGATGGGAGAGGGTATAAGGGAAGGGCAGTATTATGTCGACTGTGGTATGAGTGGATATTTTGATGCATCGGTTTAGGTATAATGCACACATGTGGGTATACGAGATGATGCTTTAAGGGAAATGGGTGGTTATGTGCAATGCGAGCTTGATGGTAGAGATAGGGAGACTTTGGAAGGACAGATTACAGAAGGGGAAATTTGGAGGCTTTTGTAGGTGCAAGTTAAGGTAAGGCACCGGGTGTAGACGGGTTGCCTAATGATTTTTATGTTAAAAAACTGGGAAGTATTGAGGAGATTTTTAGTGAGATTGTTCAATGTAATGAAGGAAGATGGGGGCAATGGTGAGCAGCAAAGAACTGCTGTTGTTGTATTAGTGCCAAAGGGTGGGACAGACCAGGGTTTAGAAGTTTACCGTGCAATATCGCTTATGTGCGGTGATTATAAGTTATTTGAAAGGGGTATTAGGAACAGAATCAAACAGGTTTTAGGAAAAAGAAATTGATTAGGGGAACAATATGGCATACCGGGTAGATCAATGTATGAAGGGCATGGAGCTTTTAGGAGTTTTTTAGAGCATAGGGGGGAGGGGGGAGGGGGTTTTTTTGGCTCTGGATTGGAGAGCTGCTTATGATAGCGTAGAAAAGGGATGCATTATGGAGTTTTATGCGTTGGTTGGGTTTCGGGAGGGAAAAATTTTTTCTTGGGCAAAAACTTTGTATCTGGGTGCAGTTATGAGAATACAGGTTAATGGACGACTAGGTGATAGCATACAGATGGGAAGGGGTTTGCGACAGGGATGTCCTCTGTCGCAAATTTTTTTTGCATGTCTTAGGAACCCTTTTATAGGGCAGTTAGGTGGAGTATGCGAGAGCGAGGGTTGGTGTTGCACGTGAAGGGGAAGCGGGTATAGTGGGTTACGTGGGTGATACGACTGTCTTGGTGAGGGATGTGAGGGATTTACATAAGGTAGAAGGGTGATAGACGTTTTTGGTGAGGCTACAGGATGAAAATTAATGTAGTAAAGTCCAAGTATTTGGATCTAGGGGTAGTTTTACATAATGGTGAGACTGTTTTGAGGGTGGGTGGCGTGTGGTAGATCAGCTGTTGATATGTGGGATAGTGTACATGCGGAATGATAGGGATGCACAAAAGGCAAATTCGAGGCGCACCGTGGATGGAGTTTGAAAAAGATTGGGAGGCTTGAGGGCAGAGCAATTATCGTTGCATCAAAGGGTTATAGTCACGAATGTCCTGTTGTATAGCAAGTTATGGCACGTGGTGGCAATATATCCGTTACGACGGTGTGAGGTGCAACGGTTGCAACTGAGGGTATTCAGATTTATATGGGGATCGGGTTGTGACTGGCTAAGTAGAGGGGTGGTGTCGCTTCCGTTAGCCAGGGGGGGCTGGGGCTTATCCCTCTTGAGAAGCGTATGTTAAAGTGTGTTTCTAAAAAGGGGGGTTTGTGAGGGAGGGGGTGAGGGGGGAGGCCTTGAAAGACTGCGCATGGGATATGCAACGGTGGTGGAGGGGTAGGGATTTAATGTTTGGGGAGGCTATGTTGCGAGTTTTACTAAAAGGGTTAAGGGATCCGAAACAGCTTAAATTGAAGGTTCTTGAGAGGGTGGGGGGTGGGTCTGTGGTGGCGGCAGTTGAGGGGGCATACCCTATGTATGCATGGGGTTCTGTATGGAATGTCTTCAACAAATACGTGTAAAATCAATGTGTCAGGGAGGTTATGTTTAGGTTTTTACATGGGGTCTTGCCGTCTGGGGTTGTGTTATTTAATAGGAGATTAAGGGAGGGTGGGGAGTGCAAAGCGTGTGGATGTCCGGAAACCATATTTCACGCTGTGTACTTTTGTACTTGTTTAGAAGATGTGAGGGTTGGCTAAGTAGAGTAGTTAGGTTAGTGGGTGGGGAAGGATTACAGGTGTTGCGGGTGTTAAATTTAGATATAGGTTGGGGGGAGTCAGCAGGTGGTGAATGCGGTTGCGTTTTGTGGTCACAGATTTTATTTATTATCTTGGGCAATGAGGGAGGTGGGAGTCGAGGAAAGGATAAGAGTGTTAGGGGCCACGATGTATAGAACAAAATGCCGCAATAGGGATCTTTATGGGGGAAAGATGGGAGACAGCATTTACTGAAGGTTATCGTAGATTCAGGTTGAAGGATTTAAGAGATTTAAGTGTAAAAATAATGGGTTTGGGGGGCTAGGTTTTCTTGAGTATGGAAATGTGTATAGATGTTAGCGTGTGTGGTTGTTTGGTAATATAATAAATAAGCTTCTTTTGTGATGTGAGTTTGGTCTGGGTAGTTGTGTAAGATATGTTATTCACATTGTTTTTCAGAAGGTATCGAATTTTAAAATGTAATAGTGATGTTTACACTACATGATTGTGTTGATAATGTGTGAGAGGGTACATCTCACAGTATTTGTGTGTTTGATGGTTTGAGGTGACACAAGGCATGATCTACGTTATGTCTGGATTCTCCTTTTGTCCTCAAAGGTGTTATTTCAAAGATAGTCTGTGGTGTTGTGATGGTAGGGTTATATGTATTCAACACATGCTTGTTGTATGTTCCCTTTCGTTACTTTGTTTCAAATTTTCTTTTAATGTATTTGTATAGCATTTACAAGGTTTTCGTTTTACCCTATGAAGTAAATTTTTTTTTGACGCATTCCTTTTTTGGGCTGAGATTGTTTTTGGGTTTTT
>NC_069411.1:34379048-34383751 GCF_026875155.1 Cherax quadricarinatus | reverse complement strand
CCAGCAGATGGCCTTTGTTCCCCTGGGCACTCGACATTGGGACTCAAGTATGAGACCCCCCTAGGACTGGCCCACGTGGTTCTGTGTTTGACTACATAGTAGAGCTGCAAGGGAGAGAATACAGGAGTAGAATGGGAAAGCCTGCTAAAAAAGGGGGGGGGGACTACTAGGTTGAAAAACTTCCTCGGGGGCCCCGGGGGGACAAGAAACTGGCAGGAAAGCAGTAAATGAAATGATGGAATATGTAGCAACAAAATGAAGGGGCAGGGGAAAAGGTTCATTCCCAAGGGCAACAGTAACAAGGGAAGCCCAGAACAAGCCCCTGGTTACCGAGGGGTTAAGGAGGCAAAAAAAAAGTGCAATAGAGAAGGGAAAAAAAGTACAAAGGCGAGAACACACGAAAATAGGGAGATCAGTCCCCAGAGCCGGAATAAGTACGCCAGGTAAGGGGAGCCCAGCGTCAGTATGAAAATGACATAGCAGAGAAAAAAGACGACCCGAAACTTTTGTATACCACATAGGGGGAAAGACAACATCAAAGCCCAGGTGATCAATTAAGGACAGAAGGGGGAGAACTACAAGAAATGATGGAGGTATGTGAGGACTGAACAGGAGATTTAAGGAAGTTTTTACATAGAGACAGGAAGGGGTGTGGGAAGACAAAAACAGAAGGGAACATCAGGGGGAAATTTACCAACAAGGTTGGATAAATACGAAAACTAGGGGGAGGTGAAGAAGTTTAGTACCTTGACACCTAAAAGGAATGGAGGGACAACATCCCCCCAGGGGTCTTAGAGAAGGAGCAGAGTGCGTGTGTGCCCTAACCACAATCTTCAACACCCCCTTGAAACGGGCAACTATTTGAGAAAGGGAAGCAGTAATGTATCCCCATATTTAAGAAAGGAAACAAAAACGAGGCCTAAACTACAGCCCTGTGTCTCTGACATGTATTGTGTGAAAAAGTCGGGAGAAGATTTCGGGAGGGAGGGCGAACACCTGGAAAGGAAAAAATTATAAATGAAAACCAGCAGGGTTTCAGGGAAGGCAAATCTTGTATCACAAACCCCCTAGTTTTATGACAAGGTACAGAAGTAAGACTGAGGGAGGGTTGGGTAGATTGCGTTTTCCAGACTGCAGGGGGCCCTTTGCACAGTTCCCCCAAGAGATTAGTGCAGAAGCTGGGAGGATCGGGGCACACGTAAAGGAAAGGGGCACTGAAATGGAAAAGGGAAAATACCTACAGGGAGGCAGCAACGAGTCTTGGTATTGAAGGGGTTCACAGTGGGCGCCTGTTACGGGGGGGGGTCCCACGGGGGTCGTTCTAGGCCGTGCTATTTTTGAAATTTGAACGACATGATGGAAGGGTATAGACTCTGAAGTGTCCCTGTTCGCAGATGACGTGAAGTTGATGGAAGAATTTAAAACGGCGAGGGTAGGAGGACTGCAAAGAGACCCGGGGAGGCTGGCAGTGGTCGTAACTGGGTTTCGTATTCAAACACCAAAAGCAAAGTCATGAAGATTGGGGAGGGGAAAGAAGACCGCAACAGAGTATAGGGTAGGTGGACAAAAGACTACAACCTCATCAGGGAGAAAGCCTTGGGGTGACCATAAAAAAAACGAGTACATCACGGGGGCACCTCAACCAAATAACCCCTGCACATACGGGGCCTGGCAAACTGAAAATAGCGTTCCGATACCTTAATAAGGAATCGTTCAGACACTGACACTGTGTATGTTTGGCCCATACGGGGTATGCGCACCATTTTGGAACCCAACCCGGGCAAGCACTCAAAAGTTAGGGGAAATACAAAGGTTTGCAAAAGGCTAGTCCCCGAGCTCAGGGGGGAAAGTCGACGAGGAAAGGTTAAGGGGAAACGGAATGACACCTGGAGGACAGAAGGGTCAGGGGGACATATAACGACATATAAGAACTGGGGGAATAAAAGGGGACAGGTTAGGATGTTCCCGGGGGGACAAGGGGCAAGGGGGTCACAACTGGAAACTGAATACTCAACGAGTCACAGGGACTTTTGGGAAATATTTCTTCAGTCATAGGTTTTCGCAATGGAATAGCTACAAGTGAATAGTGGAGGCAGGAACCATCATAGTTTTAAGAGAGGTATGACAAAACTCAGGAAAGAGGGAAGGATCCAGTACGATCAGTGAAGAGGGGGGGGCCAGGAGCTGAGTCTCGACCCCCCCAACCCAATAGGGGGGAGTACAATTAGGGAGTACACACCACCGCCCGAGGAATTCATACCCACACATGTGCACAAAACAAAAACACAACAAACCCAACAAACATGCAGAACAAAGTTGTTTTTTAATTCGCTTCAGAAAAATTGCAATATCAATAAAATACTCAAAGTAAGGGCGTTAAAATAATCGGTAAATTTTTAACTGGATGTAAAATTATGTGTGCATCAACGGACAAAAAGCATTGTGTGTGCATCAACGGACAAAAAGCATTGTGTGTGCATCAATGGACAATTAATATTCAGCGAGCATCAAAACACATAAACCATTTTGTAAGCATCAATTCAGAAAGTATAAAATTATTTCCGGTCAAACTAAGGCCATAAATGAGCTGAGCATTGATAGCCATGTCAAATATCCACATAAAATGAGTTATTCGCTTAAAGGATTAGCTGGGCGGTGGTGTTATGATTGGTTGGTTGTGCTGGTTTGAGATGGTTAGTTGGTGCTGTTGTGATTGGTGGGTTAGTGTTCTTATGGTTGGTTGGTTGGCTTTCCTGTTATAATTGGTCGGTTGGGTCTGCTGTCATTGGTTGATTGGCGCTGTTATGATTGGGTGGTTGGTGCTGTTATGCTGATTATCCTCTGACGGTCAGACGTCATTCATCATATGATGAGTTATTGGTGTAACAAATATTGAGGGGAAACAAGCGGCGGCCGAGTGAGAATTTGATGGGAGTTTAATGGGAATATGATGAGAACTTGTCTTCCAGCCGGGCAGCCACTTGTCTTCCAGCTGGGTAGCCACTTGTCTTCCAGCTGGGCAGCCACTTGTCTTCCAGCTGGGCAGCCACTTGTCTTCCAGCTGGGCAACCACTTGTCTTCCAGCTGGGCAGCCACTTGTCTTCCAGCTGGGCAGCCACTTGTCTTCCAGCTGGGCAGCCACTCGTCTTCCAGCCGGGCAGCCACTCGTCTTTCAGCCGGGCAGTCACTCGTCTTCCAGCCGGACAGTCACTCGTCTTCCAGCCGGACAGCCACTCGTCTTCCAGCCGGGTAGTCACTCGTCTTCCAGCCGGGCAGCCACTCGTCTTCCAGCCGGGCAGCCACTCGCCTTCCAGCCGGGCAGCCACTCGTCTTCCAGCCGGGCAGCCACTCGTCTTCACTCGCAAGTTCCTACTCGACACACTCTGGCCTCCACTCGTGATCTCCTCCTCCGTACACACTCGACACATACGAATCTACATTCACAACCTCCCTCTCGACGCAGAATTATCGGCACTCAGCACCAATTCAATGTACTCTCCACACACATCTGTCTGCACTAACAAGCCCGTACTCGATTATTCTATTTTCCTCTTAACATCATAATCAGAAAATAGTTAAAACCCAAAGAGAGAGAGAGAGAGAGAGAGAGAGAGAGAGAGAGAGAGAGAGAGAGAGAGAGAGAGAGAGAGAGAGAGAGAGAGAGAGAGAGGGAGGGAGAGATAGACAGACACAGAGACAGAGAGAAAGAGAGACAGAAAAAGACAGAGAGAGGTTAAATCGTATTATTGTATTTCCGATAATAGTATAAAGCGTTTATACTCATGAATTATAAAAGTCAGTGATTTAATAATGGTCTAAAACGAACTGAAACAATGTCTAGTTTCCATTTCCAATTTGTGGGTCATATGTGTATTTAAATCCACTTAGCGTACACCTTTAGCAATTCAGGCAGAAAATAGTATAAGCTGACATGTGAAAACCTTTACTGCAGATGATTCACTGCAGTCATAACATAGAAATGATGCTATGAAGCAGAGTATAATTGCTGAGTTCCTTATCCGTTGCTCTGATGTGGATCTTCTATAATAAAAGTGTTTTCCCTGCTAAAAGTCTTTAAAATTACCTTTCAGCAAGGCTACCAGAATAGCGACTGTAATTGCAGGAAACACTGCAAGCTCGCGCTGGTTTTATGGAAGATACCCGGAAGTTTCCACTCTGAGTTACTACTCTGTTTCATGATACAGCACAGGCTTTGGATTGATGTTATGCTTATGCCAAAGTATGCTTGCCAATTTAGGCATCTGCATAGCTCTTGTTTTTCACGTAATTGAAGCAGACTTCCAGTTAATATTATGGTTATGAATCTTTACATGCAGGAAAATTGCTCCACTCATCTTCTGTTATATTCTCTTTGTGGGTTCTTTCGTTCCAATACGAGCAGAATTTAGGACTACCTAAGATAGGTTGGTTAGGATCAGATTAATTTAATCTACATAACTTGTAGAATGGTTGTAATTTATGGCGTTTATTGATTGTGGATTTTGGTAGTGATATGGTGGCTATAATTGTGACAGTGGTGATGATGGCAGTTGTGGATGTTGTCGTTTATCAAAGCGGCGGTCGTGGTGATAGTGATGATCATGGCTGCTGTGTTTTCGTATAGTGGCTGGTGATAGTGTTGCTGTCCACTACTACCCGTCAGTTTGGTATGCATGACGACAATGTCTGCCTGGAGCGACAAT
>NC_069411.1:34364048-34371548 GCF_026875155.1 Cherax quadricarinatus | reverse complement strand
AGGGAAACTCGAACCTACGAACCTTGGAACAAGGTACGCAGTGCTTTACTGACCGTACCACACTGGACCAATACCTCGGAGCCCAGCTCACACTAGGGAATATTCTGCTTCTATTCATTTCAGAGATTGATCCAAACAAGTGTGGTATTATTTACGTATTTTGTTTGCGTATACTTTATTTAATATTTAAATAGGGAAATGGGGTCGTTAGAACCATCTGATATACCAAGCCTGATTACTCGAATATCTCTTGTATCAGACGAATATATTTCAAAGCCACTGCAAGCGAAGACTATTTGTTCCTGACCTAGTAAAGTCCTAGTGAGAGAAAGAGAGAACTAAGAACTCAGGCCAAGTGGAAAATGTTGAAACCCTTAGCCTTGTACATACCAGCAAGGCCACCACACTCTCTGATTTGACGTAAACATGACTCACGAAATCGTAATGACACGACTGCAAACAAACCATACCACGGGCAGGATTGAACCCGCGGTCAAAGAGTCTCAAAACTCCAGACCTTCGCGTTAGCCACTGGACCAGCTAGCCACAATAAGATTCGTCCAACTAGGTATATTTCTACACCATAGGAAGGTTAGCATAGTCACCACTGTGACCACAAATGCAAGTTTTTACAGACGGATCTCCAACTAGCGTGGCCGTGACGAACTCTAGCTCAAGTCCCCTCTCCGACCGCGGGTTCAATCCCGCCCGTGGTATGGTTTGTTTGCAATCCTGTCATTACGATTTCGTGAGTCATGTTGACGACATTGAGGAGACTTGAGCTAGAGTTCGTCACGGCCACGCTAGCTGGAGATACGTCTGTAAAAACTTGCATTTGTTGTCACAGTGGTGCCTATGCTAACCTTCCTATGGTATAGAAATATACCTAGTTGGACGAATCTTATTGTGGCTAGCGAGTCTCAAAACTCCGGTCTGGAGTTTTGAGGCTCTCTGACCGCGGGTTCAATCCCGCCCGTGGTATGGTTTGATTTGACGAAGTCTCTGGTGACAATAAAAGTATAACAAGAACGCGCTGGAGCTGGAGCTTAGTCCCTTTGCTCGGCCCCTTACATTGTTCGGAATCAGAAGCAGCATAGAAGGTATGAGAGACTTTCTGAGCTCATGTTGAATTTTTCTTGGCTCCCATGCTTGTACGACTCATCCAGGGTCCTTCAGTCATCGCAGACAACATTTCGCCCTTAGAATATCAACTTTCCTTTTTGGAGCAGTATGTCTCTCTCAGTAATCCTCACTCAAGTCCCAGTACCTGCATTGTCCAATTTATCTTGCAAACAAATACTTTTCATTCTTCCATGAAAAGAATGATCTTTCCTGTACCAAGAAGAACTGCTGGAGACAAGTGAGAAAGACACTTAATCCGTCTGCTAAATCTTCGCTATGTTCACTTATTTAAGGAGAAGAAGGTACTCATGGACAGTCTTAAGATTTTTGACTTACATCTTGTCAACAAGCCTTTCGATGCACTTAGAGGCTTGTTGAGAAAGCGAGACTAAACTGAAAAAAATATTTTAACAAAGTGAGGATAAAGAGTGACTTATGCTAAAAATCAAACGCAATCATTAAAAATCACTCTCACACTAAGCTCTATTTAATATTGTAATTCCTATAGACTAAACCTATCTGAACCAATCGGCATCCGATAACCTCTGATTGATAGGCTGGTGAATTTTCCATCTTCCACAGAAAGGATATTCGGTTTAGTAAGGACATCCTTGTCGACTGATTAGCCGAAGTATTTGATCGATATGCAAGATATTGTTAAAGACTACATCGAGAAAAAACCTACGGATTTTGATGGGAAAGTATATAGAATTTGCCAGGTCGAAGGCCGCAAAGAATTCATCAAAATTTATCTATGTGAGGAACTGGTTAAGGTCACCACAATCATAGTTGTGATGATTATGTTGCTATTATAGGGAATCTATATTGTCCATTATGATTCCAATTGTTTATTCATACAGTTACTGAGGACTTAAAAATGCACATATAAGTAAAGAAGTAGTCGGATGTGATCAGGAATGTCATCATGAGTTGTGTTCGTGGACTTACTAAAGGATGTGTGCCTCTGCCTCTGTCTGTCTCTCTGTTTCTCTGTTTCTCTGTTTCTCTGTTTCTCTGTTTCTCTGTTTCTCTCTCTCCCTCTCTCTCTCTCTCTCTCTCTCTCTCTCTCTCTCTCTCTCTCTCTCTCTCTCTCTCTCTCTCTCTCTCTCTCTCTCTCTCTCTCTCTCTCTCTCTCTCCCCAAGCACCATGAGTAAACTCATATTGCTGCAGTCTGCACACATTTTGTTTGCACTTTTGCCTGAATGAGACAAGCATTGATTTGGCGGTGGAAGTGTGTTTGCCAGGACACGTGTATGGTAAACACGATCCTTCAACCACTACTATCATTCTCTCTCTGTTAGTGTTTTGATTGGATGAACACAGAGTGCACAATTTAATTTAAAGGTCAATGGCAGAGAAAACCCTCTGGATAACAGTAATACATACGACTGAGGCATCTTCAGCAAATACAAATGAATGAGGAGTGAAAGACGGTATGTATATATATATATATATATATATATATATATATATATATATATATATATATATATATATATATATATATATATATATATATATATACATACATATATATATATTATATATATATATATATATATATATATATATATATATATATATATATATATATATATATATATATATATATATATGCAAAAAAACTACTCTGAAAGAATAGAGAAATTCCAAGCGCTTTCGTGACTACTCACATTATCAAGGAACTATGATAGTTCCTTGATAATGTGAGTAGTCACGAAAGCGCTTGGAATTTCTCTATTCTTTCAGAGTGGTTGTTTTGCATATTCTGAAATCACCTGTTTACTGTGATCTTATTGCATATATATATATATATATATATATATATATATATATATATATATATATATATATTATATATATATATATATATATATATATATATATATATATATATATATATATAATATATATATATATATATATATATAATATATATATATATATATATATGTATATATATATATATATATATATATATAAATATATATAATATATATATATATATATAATATATATATATATTATATATATATATATATATATATATATATATATATATATATACATATATATGCAAAAAACCACTGTGAAAGAATAGAGAAATTCCAAGTGCTTTCGTGACTGCTCACATTATCAACTGTTCCTTGATAATGTGAGTGGTCACGAACGCGCTTGGAATTTCTCTATTCTTTTACAGTGGTTGTTTCGCATATTCTGAAATCACCTGTTTACTGTGATCTTATTGCATATATATATATATATATATATATATATATATATATATATATATATATATATATATATATATATATATATATATGCAAAAAACCACTGTGAAAGAATAGAGAAATTCCAAGTGCTTTCGTGACTGCTCACATTATCAACTGTTCCTTGATAATGTGAGTGGTCACGAAAGCGCTTGGAATTTCTCTATTCTTTTACAGTGGTTGTTTTGCATATTCTAAAATCACCTGTTTACTGTGATCTTATTGCATATATATATATATATATATATATATATATATATATATATATATATATATTATATATATATATATATATATTATATATATATATATATATATTATATATATATATATATATATATTTTATATATATATATATATATATATATATATATATATATATATATATATATATATAAATATATATATACATATATCTTTGACACCCTCTTCCTTATCTACCTGCTTCGACTCTGGTTCTTGCTTCGATCGCCTCCCCACATTCTGCACCGCAGCTCGAGGCTCTCATGCATTTTGTTTACACAGTGGCGTTAGGATAACACGCACCGCGCCTCTGGCGGTATTCATTATACCTTCTGTGATTGGAGACAAAACATTGAACCCTTCAAACTGACCAAAAACCATATTGGAAATGGGCTATATTTTACAGTAGCTAACCTCACTACTTTTCTATTTTTAAGTTACACACTCACATATATATATATATATATATATATATATATATATATATATATATATATATATATATATATATATATATATATATATATATATATATATATATATGTCGTGCCGAATATGTATAACTGGTCAATTACCAAGAACTCATTTAAAATTAAGTCCTTTCTGAAATTTTCTCTTATACGTTTAAAGATATATTTTTTTCATTAATGTTGATGTAAAAATTTATAATTTTGCACCAAAAGAATCTTAGAAAACTTACCTAACCTTATTATAACAAGAACAATTTATTTTAGCCAAACCCAACTAAATATATTTTAGATTTGTTTACAATAATTTAACACTAAACAAACATAGTGAAATATATTTTTTTCGTTAGGTTCAGAATTATTTTAGCGAAATTACTCCATACACAAATTTTTGCGTGCCCTATATGGCAAGATGAGCGTTGCTATTTAAGCCAAAATCGGAAGTTCTGCCTATTCGGCACGACATATATATATATATATATATATATATATATATTATATATATATATATATATGCTTAGAATTCACAAGAACAGGCGAAATATTCACAAACACTGATCTCTGGCCGAGGGAGACTCGAACCTACGAACCTTTGAACAAGGTACGCAGTGCTTTACTGACCGTACCACACTGGACCAATACCTCGGAGCCCAGCTCACACTAGGGAATATTCTGCTTCTATTCATTTCAGAGATTGATCCAAACAAGTGTGGTATTATTTACGTATTTTGTTT
This sequence comes from Cherax quadricarinatus, assembly GCF_026875155.1. Taxonomy (NCBI): domain Eukaryota; kingdom Metazoa; phylum Arthropoda; class Malacostraca; order Decapoda; family Parastacidae; genus Cherax; species Cherax quadricarinatus. The sequence continues at coordinate 34,366,711 of NC_069411.1, read as the reverse complement.
GCGTATACTTTATTTAATATTTAAATAGGGAAATGGGGTCGTTAGAACCATCTGATATACCAAGCCTGATTACTCGAATATCTCTTGTATCGGAAGAATATATTTCAAAACCACTGCAAGCGAAGACTATTTATTCCTGTCTTAGTAAAGTCCTAGTGAGAGAAAGAGAAAACTAAGAACTCAGGCCAAGTGGAAAATGTTGAAACCCTTAGCCTTGTACATACCAGCAAGGCCACCACACTCTCTGATTTGACGAAGTCTCTGGTGACAATAAAAGTATAACAAAAACGCGCTGGAGCTGGAGCTTAGTCCCGTTGCTCGGTCCCTGACATTGTTCGGAATCAGAAACAGCACAGAAGGCATGAGAGACTTTCTGAGCTCATGTTGAATTTTTCTTGGCTCCCATGCTTGTACGACTCATCCAGGGTCCTTCAGTCATCGCAAAGACAACATTTCGCCCTTAGAATATCAACTTTCCTTTTTGGAGCAGTGAGTATCTCTCTCAGTAATCCTCACTCAAGTCCCAGTACCTGCATTGTCCAATTTATCTTGCAAACAAATACTTTTCATTCTTCCATGAAAAGAATGATCTCACTACTACTACTGCTACTACTACCCTGCACCTCTCCTTCCGACAGTATTTAAGTCTCCGCACTGTCGCTTGATCTTCAGATAGTTCCTGACTATGGAACTGAACTTCTCCAGGCCGAGGGACTGAAAACCTCAAATTCTACGACTTCATGGGTGATGGACTGATTACATCGTCTTCACATCTCTACTGTTCCTGCCTACTTTCTGTATTCGACTGAAGAAGCCTACTGTGTAGGCGAAACGTTTCGGAATAAAGTTGCCTAACTTTTGCCTATGTCTTACCTACCAACCTGTCGGTATTGTATACCATTTTGATGTTCATCTTGTCAGACACTGCAACACATGGCCTCTTGGTACAGAAAACGCCTTAGACAACCCTTCCAAGTGAGAACTGTTGGATCTGAGAGGGACCTGACCTCTCAGTGGCTACATTCTCACTACTACTACTACTACTACTCTGCACCTCTCCTACCGACAGTATTTAAGTCTCCGCACTGTCGCTTGATCTTCAGATAGTTCCTGACTATGGAACTGAACTTCTCCAGGCCGAGGGACTGAAAACCTCAAATTCTACGACTTCAAGGGTGATGGACTGATTACATCGTCTTCACATCTCTACTGTTCCTGCCTACTTTCTGTATTCGACTGAAGAAGCCTACTGTGTAGGCGAAACGTTTCGGAATAAAGTTGCCTAACTGTTGCCTATGTGTCTTACCTACCAACCTGTCGGTATTGTATACCATTTTGATGTTCATCTTGTCAGACACTGCAACACATGGCCTCTTGGTACAGAAGACGCCTTAGACAACCCTTCCAAGTGAGAACTGTTGGATCTGAGAGGGACCTGACCTCTCAGTGGCTACATTCTCACTGCTACTACTACTACTACTATGCACCTCTCCTTCCGACAGTATTTAAGTCTCCGCACTGTCGCTTGATCTTCAGATAGTTCCTGACTATGGAACTGAACTTCTCCAGGCTGAGGAACTGACAACCTCAAATTCTACGACTTCAAGGGTGATGGACTGATTACATCGTCTTCACATCTCTACTGTTCCTGCCTACTTTCTGTATTCGACTGAAGAAGCCTACTGTGTATGCGAAACTTTTCGGAATAAAGTTACCTAACTGTTACCTACCAACCAGATTTTCTCTTGTTGATCTTTGAATAACAACTGCTTAATTTATTTGGGAAGGAAGATAAGAGCTCGGTGGTGGAAAGGCATTACTAGTTTTGCTGTTTTCTTTTTTGGCATTGCAGAATTTTCCGTTCTGAAGTAGTAATTGTTGGTATTACTTAGCTGTAATTATGTGAAGTAGTCTGGATAGCCAGGTTTAGATAACTGTATTCTACTTAATGCTTTCTCTTGCTCCAGGAGAAGCTGTCGCATGCTGTAACATACCACGAGGCACGTATATATGGGTCTTTGGGTCTCCCTGCATCTGGCGGCTCCACCCACCAAGGCTTCGGTGCATCGGATGTAAGGTTCAGCCACTTTATATGCACAAGTGTAATCCCATATCATCAGCTTACCGTCTTTCCAGGGTAGTGGTGAGTCCATCCATTTGTTTCTGGCTGCCATCACGTCTGTTCAGCTTAGGTTTCTTTTCAGATGGACAACGGGAGTGGCTTCACCTGAAATCATTGGCCTCTTCACATCTTCCATTTCTTTCCTTGTGACTTAAGCCAGATGAAACTATGCAGCACAAATTGGTCTGCCAATGCGTTACCAAGAAGGCACTAGTGGCATCCAGAAGGAACTACCCCGCATGTGGCGCCCTGAACACTAGGATGAGAGCTTCGGCCTTTCCTGAGGAATTGTCCAGAATCGTTAAGGCGATATTCTCCAAAGTGGAGCTATCTTACTGGGTCTGTTTGTGTTCTTTAGGAAGGGCTGGTCTGCTTATGGAGTCTGCAAGGATATTTCACTACCTTGGAAAATCTTTGGGTCGTGAATTCCTGCAGAAGCTGTCACTATCTCCCTCACTAGTGCACTGGATGCCTTGTAAACTCCTATTCGAATAGTCCAGTATATTTTCTGCTCTATTATCTTCAGGTTATCCAATCTTTC
>NC_069411.1:34341548-34359048 GCF_026875155.1 Cherax quadricarinatus | reverse complement strand
ATAAGTATGAGGGGCACTGATATCAGCAAGAACACGAGCATAGAGCACCAACACTAACCCCACCAACACAAGGCATGCAAATTCCTCTAGATAAGATGTTGAGTGCTTTATAATCATTGAAGGATCAAATTTCCAGCCTTGAAAGAGTTTTAGGCAGATGAACTTGATTCATTCTTGGTTGTTGACTTTTACCCAAAGAGCACTTAACACAGTCAGTGATACCTCCTTTTATTTTTAAAGTATTACATGCATGAGAGGATCCCAGGAGACTGAAATATTCGGATTAATTAATCTTTTAAGTTTCTGTCTCTCTTTCTCACACACACACAATATATATATATATATATATATATATATATATATATATATATATATATATATATATATATATAAATATATATATATATATGTATGTATAAATATATATATATATATATATATATATATATATATATATATATATATATATATATATATATATATATATATATATATATATTAGTCGTTGTGATGGAAGACCACAACTCAGTGGTATCTCTGGCTGCAAGCCCTGGGAAGACCACTTGGTTGATCAATTTCTTCTCGCGGTGTACAGCCAAAGATGAAATATTACTCATATTTTAAAAGTTATAGTTTCCTTTCTCATAAATTCGTAGCACAACAGCGGTAAATCACGGTGTAGAAGAGGACCGCTAGAGGCAGCTACGTTAATGGTGTCCTGTAGCTACACAGGTGGTGGGGTAGTGGTCCCAACACAGGTGGTTGGGTGGTGGTCCCAACACAGGTGGTTGGGTGGTGGTCCCAACACGGGAGGTGTGGGAGAAATGAATACTAATCCCCCTATCATATCTATTATTTTTTTGCATCATTCTTTTTGTTTTTCTAATAACAGCTTCAGTTTTCCATGACTAAAAGAATGTGAGGTTATTTGTGTTTCTAGGATGCAAATTGTGCCATACGTGGTTCTTACAAGATGGACATACTGAAGTATGTGTTGTTTATGAACCAGAAGCTCCATACGTGGTTCTTACAAGATGGACATACAGAAGTATGTGTTGTTTATGAACCAGAAGCTCCATACGTGGTTCTTACAAGATGGACATACTGAAGTATGTGTTGTTTATGAACCAGAAGCTGCAATATTCAGACGTTTCAGTAGGAGTATATTGCAAAATGTAGAGAAAGAAAATAGAACAATTAAGGTAATATTTTAATTCTTTTTCATATATATGTTACAGTATGTGCATGATGAAGTAATTTATTTTTTTATGATGATTGTTTTTTAGTGTTTTGTTGTCGTTGCTTTATATGCAGGATTCATATTGTCTTTACTTCAGTATTCAGGAAAATCATACGAGCCTTCCCTGAACACTGAACCTGTAAACAACATAAATCTGGACCTGCAAATAACATAAATCTGATCAACTTCTGAGTCATCATTGTGATGTCTAAACAAAATAGCGTAATATTAATAAGTATGAATTTTAGATGGAAAAATCGAGCGTACCTGAGGTATACCTGGAGAAGATTTCGTGGGTCAAAGCTCCCGCGGCCAGGTCTGAGACCAGGCTTCGTGGTGGATCAGGGTCTGATCAACCAGGCTGTTACTGCTGGCCGCACGCAACTGACGTACGAACCACAACCCGGCTGGTCAGGTACTGCCTTTAGGTGACTGTCCAGTGCCTTCTTAAACACAACCAGGGGTCTATTAGTAATTCCCCTCATGTATGCTGGGAGGCAGTTGAACAGTCTTGGGCCCCTGATACTTATCGAGCCGTCTCTGTTTTTCACTGGGGAGGGATGCTGCATCTCCTGCTGAATTTTTTGCTTTTATTGGGAGTAATTTTCGTGTGCAAGTTTGGTACTAATGCCTGTTTATTACAATAATTTAATTACATAATAAACTGAAACACCAAATCTACTCAGCTAAACTGCGGAGATGTAACACTCTCGTGATTGTGAAATTTCGTCTTGTTTTGACAAAATAATTGAGTCATATGAATAAATGTTACCAAACATTCGCTATGGAATAAGACTCAGTGAGAGAAAGTACACAAAAATATTTTCTTGCAAAATAAAAGAAAACTAGACCACATTTCTCTCTAATTTTGTAGGTAAAAATTTCAATCTCTTGGAAAACGGCTGGAAAAATATTTAAAAAATATTAACTAAATAAAAAAAAAAAATTAAAATTGCTGGTAAACATTTTTTTTAATAAATTTTTTTTTTGGGGGGGTCTGGTTCAAAGAAAGGGGTTTCGGGTGTTCTCTTCCAGTAAGTTACACAGAACTGGAACATTGCAATACGTTCAGTGTAGCGTCCTGGCACTCAGGTCACAGCATGAGAAATGCGGAGTGGTGACAAGGGTTACCTAACCTAATAAGTAATTTACCTTAAATTTATGTCTCACATGGCATTAATTACGTGAAATGTCACTTCAGAATAGTGAGGTAAAAAGTGCAAAGAAATGTTGGTCATCCGAAGTGAGCAGTGTGACCCATTGGTCAGTGTGACCCACTGGTCAGTGTGACCCACTGGTCAGTGTGACCCACTGGTCAGTGTGACCCACTGGTCAGTGTGACCCACTGGTCAGTGTGACCCACTGGTCAGTGTGACCCACTGGTCAGTGTGACCCACTGGTCAGTGTGACCCACTGGTCAGTGTGATCCACTGGTCAGTGTGACCCACTGGTCAGTGTGACCCACTGCTCATTGAGATTAGCTAACCAACGCTATATCGCTAGTCTCTACCATCCCTTGCCAAATTTACATTTGTTGTTAAAGGCTTTACTGGTGTTTTTTTTCCCCAACTTCGTAAAAATATATTTACCTTCTCTATGTCAGTATATACGAGGGTTATTCTGATGGATATTATCCCACTATGGTACTTTGTTTTTATAGTTATGATGTGTGTGTGTTTTTGTGTGTGTACTCACCTAGTTGTACTCACCTAGTTGAGGTTGCAGGGGTCGAGTCCAAGCTCCTGGCCCCGCCTCTTCACTGGTCGCCATTAGGTCACTCTCCCTGAACCATGAGCTTTATCGTACCTCTGCTTAAAGCTATGTATGGATCCTGCCTCCACTACATCTCTTCCCAAACTATTCCACTTCCTGACTACTCTGTGGCTGAAGAAATACTTCCTAACATCCCTGTGATTCATCTGTGTCTTCAGCTTCCAACTGTGTCGCCTTGTTGCTGTGTCCAGTCTCTGGAACATCCTGTCTTTGTCCACCTTGTCAATTCCTCTCAGTATTTTGTAAGTCGTTATCATGTCCCCCTATCTCTCCTGTCCTCCAGTGTCGTCAGGTTGATTTCCCTTAACCTCTCCTCGTAGGACATACCTCTTAGCTCTGGGACTAGTCTTGTGGCAAACCTTTGGACTTTCTCTAGTTTCTTTACATGCTTGGCTAGGTGTGGGTTCCAAACTGGTGCCGCATACTCCAATATGGGCCTAACATACACGGTGTACAGGGTCCTGAATGATTCCTTATTAAGATGTCGGAATGCTGTTCTGAGGTTTGCTAGGCGCCCACATGCTGCAGCAGTTATTTGGTTGATGTGCGCTTCAGGAGATGTGCCTGTTGTTATACTCACACCAAGATCTTTTTCCTTGAGTGAGGTTTGTAGTCTCTGGCCCCCTAGACTGTACTCCGTCTACGGTCTTCTTTGCCCTTCCCCAATCTTCATGACTTTGCACTTGGTGGGATTGAACTCCAGGAGCCAATTGCTGGACCAGGTCTGCAGCCTGTCCAGATCCCTTTGTAGTTCTGCCTGGTCTTCGATCGAATGAATTCTTCTCATCAACTTCACGTCATCTGCAAACAGGGACACCTCAGAGTTTATTCCTTCTGTCATGTCGTTCACAAATACCAGAAACAGCACTGGTCCTAGGACTGACCCCTGTGGGACCCCGCTGGTCCCAGGTGCCCACTCTGACACCTCGCCACGTACCATTACCCGCTGCTGTCTTCCTGACAAATATTCCCTGATCCATTGTAGTGCCTTCCCTGTTATCCCTGCTTGGTCCTCCAGTTTTTGCACTAATCTCTTGTGTGGTACTGTGTCAAACGCCTTCTTGCAGTCCAAGAAAATGCAATCCACCCACCCCTCTCTCTCTTGTCTTACTGGTGTGTGTGTGTGTGTGTGTGTGTGTGTGTGTGTGTGTGTGTGTGTGTGTGTGTGTGTGTGTGTGTGTGTGTGTGTTCCGAATCATTGTCATTACAAAATGATAATCATTATCCTTACCCGCATAATAATCGTCATCATTCTCTCCATCATAATGGTTTTCAACATCATATTATTATAACCACTAATGACAGTCATCACCAGATACATCAATATTGTCACTATCGGTACCGCAGTCACCATCGCCGCCGTCACCCCCAGCACTACCACCGCCACCGTCACTACCACCACCACCACAACCACCACCACCCCCCCCACCATCACCAGCACCGCCACCACCACCACCGCCAACCACCTCCACCACCACCCCACCACCACACCACCCACAACCAGCAACCGCCACCACCACCAGCACCTCCACCACCACTGCACCACCACCACCACCGCCACCACCCCCACCACCACCACCACCACCACCAGCACCGCCACCCCCACCAGCACCACCACCACCACACCTCCACCACCACCGTCACCACCACCACCCCCACCACACCACCACCACCACCGCCACCACCACCACCGCCACCACCACCACCAGCACCCTCACCACACCACCACCACACCGCCACCACCACCACCCCCCCCACCACCACCACCACCACCACCACCACCACCACCACCGCAACCACCACCACCACCAGCACGCCACCCCACCACCACCACCACCACCACCGCAACCACTACCACCGCACCACCACCACCACCACCACCACCCCTCCACCACCCCCACCACCACCACCACCACCGCCACCACCACCTCCACCACCACCGCCACCACCACCGCCACCAGCATCACGACCACCACCTTTCAAGGTGTGTATTTTAAAGTGGCCGCGTCGGTCAGTCTTCCTCAAAGGACCAGCCAGGCAAGAAAATTAATCACTCACTGCCAAACTGCAGCGCCTGAATTCCTCCCTTTCTGCTCATAATATTCCTCCCTTTCTGCTCATAATATTCCTCCTTTTCTGCTCATAATATTCCTCCCTTTCTCCTCATAATATTCCTCCCTTTCTCCTCATAATATTCCTCCCTTTCTGCTCATAATATTCCTCCCTTTCTGCTCATAATATTCCTCCCTTTCTCCTCATAATATTCCTCCCTTTGTCCTCATAATATTCCTCCCATTCTGCTCAAAATATTCCTCCCTTTCTGCTCATAATATTCCTCTCTTTCTGCTCATCCATGTCTACTTATAATATCCCTCCCATCCTGCTCATAACATTCCTCCCTCGCTGCTCATAATATTTGATTATCACTTCTTGTTATCTACTGTTAATTTTCATTTTGTTTAGTATTTTATTGTATATCATAACTTCACAATTTCCTTCCTTATAATCGCTAACTTTTTTCTTATTTCCTTCTTAACTGTTACGCCTTTCAGCTTTAGGTAGGCAGTGAAGATGCAACACTGAGGTGGCAATCCTGGTCAAGATTGCAGTTGAAGGGTTGGCGAAAGTTTAAGACCCACGCGATAGATCCACTTGCATTAACCCGCAATTCAATTTCGCGAATGATTGCCGGATGATCGCCTCACGCATTAACTTGAGCAACGAGTGCAAGTGTTTGGCTATAATCACGACCCATCAGTCCTCATCTACCTGGATCAGTCCTGTAGCTAGATTCAAGTGATGTAAAAAAAATAGAGGGATCCTGGAAAAACTGGAACGATCTTGTGCAATATAGGCAGTAAAAGGTTCGAGCGAAAAAGAGCTCATTGACTAGGGAAGAACTCGTTAAATTTAATATCTCACAGCCCCACACTCGGTGAAGCCACATTTGCAGGAAGCAATCTCACAAAAAAGTGGGAGATATATCATAGGAAAACGGAAATCCCACTGGAAAAGACGAATTTATAGTGATGGGAACTCCACCAAGACATTCTATGGTGCTGGAGCTCAGCTATGATATATGTATTTTGCTGGGAGCACCACAGAATATATATTTTCTCCCAAAATTGATCAGCACCAAACAAATTACAGTTTTCAGAATATTACCAAACCAGCGATACAGTTTTATAAGCTAATTTAGTATATTACCAAATTTGATCTCACACACACACACTAAAGTTAATGGGTAATATCCTGTCCAGGAGAAGCATTAACCATTAAATATTAAAACCTATCAGAAGAGGTAAACTCAAATATATTTAACGTGATTTAAGGAGAAATAAATATCACACACTCTTTTACTCATGAAATTGACAAATGTTTACTTATACACTTGAATTTCACTTTCCGCCATCTTCGAATTGGGAGGCACTTTTTCTGAACGTTTGAAGCCACATATCAGAGAGTTTTTGAGGTTATCGGAGCCATTCCATGAAGCTGGGAAAGAGTTCTGCAATTTTGGCCTGAAGGCACCTGGACATACCAGTTATTTCAAGAATCTTTTCCTAGTTACCGTACACCAGCAATGAACATTTTAAGCCAATCGTATGAGACCTTCTTGTGTTATGAGCGACATAACGAGAAGTTGGAGGAAAAAAAAATTCAGGCAGCCTTTCAAACGTCCTCTTCGGGAATATTTAACTATTTTTCTTTTAGTATGTAGAAAATTTTTAAATAATATAACTGAAAAAAAACGAGAAATATTGAACGCTCTCATTTTCAATTTTTTTTTTTTTCAAATATTTTTTTTATTGAACCCTTAAATACTGTACGACTTTATGCAGGAGCCTGCACATCGTTAGCTACAGTGCTCTTGTGTCCTGTTAACTTCCTCCAGAACACCTTATCCGATAGTCTTTAAATTTTCTAACCAGATGAAGAATTAATAGTTAAAAGTCCATGGAGCAATTGACAGATGCAGGTGTCCTGTGCTCAGTTTTACATTAATTATTCCTGAAATTTGTTTCCATTGATAATTTTAGGAAGCCTTTTATGATCGGTTTCCCATGGAAGAAAAACACCCAAAACCAATTCTAATTCAAGAAGCAAACACCACATGGTGAATACGAGGAAGCGCTAAAACCTAAAGATTGTATAGTGCATGAGGAATGAAAGGCATTCGGGTTAATTTCATGAAAGGAGAGGATAATGCTAGTTACTGCGATGAAGAGCCTCAGAAACAGCATCTAGGCAATTCTGATCACAGGTGGCCCAACCCTTTAAGTTCCCTCCTCCCTTAAGCTCATAGATTTCTCCAGATGGACAGTAATAACATTAGCTAACGAGGAGCATCTTGTCAGACCATCTAAACTGACAGTTCCATCAGTGGCGTCCCCACCGCCTTGCTAGAAGGGATCTTTGTTGCATATACAAATATCAGATGTGAGTGTATCACTTTGCTCAGACATAAGATAAGGTATGTTGCAGACATTCCTCATGGCCTGAGAGGCAACAATCTTTGCACCCTCGCCTTAAGTACACTCGATATAACAACTCTCATCTTTGCCTGGTATGCACTCAGTTTAACACTCACCTTCACCTGGTATACGCTCAGTATAACACTCTCGCCATCGTCTGGCGTACACACTACATTAAAGCCTCAGTGTGAGGCGTAACTAATGAAAATTCCGATGTGTTTTTTCCTCCTCAGCTTGGCGGATCTTAGCAGAAACCTCGCGGACCCTCCATTAATCAAATTAATTTCTGACTCGGGAAAACTCGTCGATATTTGCCGGTCTTGGTAGTGAAGTTATTCCTTTAATTAGTATGATTATGAATTTCCGATTTCCTTCATCTAGGCGCACTCCTTCTTCCGTGTTTGTGCGTTTGTGTGTGTGTGTGTGTGTGTGTGTGTGTGTGTGTGTGTGCGTGTGTGTGTGTGTGTGTGTGTGTGTGTGTGTGTGTGTGTGTGTGTGTGTGTGTGTGTGTGTGTGTGTGTGTGTGTGTGTGTGTGTGTGTGAGTTACCATTTTGTCCTAGGCACATGTCGATTAGACACTAGGCCTGTTGAGTGTGTGTAGGTATGTAGGTGTGTAGGTGTGTGTGTGTGTGTGTGTACTCACCTAATTGTACTCACCTAATTGTGGTTGCAGGGGTCGAGACTCAGCTCCTGGCCCCGCCTCTTCACTGATCGCTACTGGATCCTCTCTCTCTCTCTGCTTCCTGAGCTTTGTCATACCTCTTCTTAAAACTATGTATGGTTCCTGCCTCCACTACTTCACTTGCTAGGCTATTCCACTTGCTGACAACTCTATGACTGAAGAAATACTTCCTAACGTCCCTGTGACTCGTCTGAGTCTTCAGCTTCCAGTTGTGACCCCTTGTCCCTGTGTCCCCTCTCTGGAACATCCTATCTCTGTCCACCTTGTCTATTCCCCACAGTATCTTGTATGTCGTTATCATGTCTCCCCTGACCCTTCTGTCCTCCAGTGTCGTCAGTCCGATTTCCCTTAACCTTTCCTCGTACGACATTCCCTTGAGCTCTGGGACTAGCCTTGTTGCAAATCTTTGTACTTTCTCTAACTTCTTGACGTGCTTGACCAGGTGTGGGTTCCAGACTGGTGCTGCATACTCCAGTATGGGCCTAACATACACAGTGTACAGTGTCTTGAACGATTCCTTATTAAGGTATCGGAACGCTATTCTCAGGTTTGCCAGGCGCTCGTATGCTGCAGCGGTTATTTGGTTGATGTGTGCCTCCGGTGATGTGCTCGGTGTTATGGTCACCCCAAGGTCTTTCTCCCTGAGTGAGGTCTGTAGTCTTTGTCCACCTAGCCTATACTCTGTCTGCGGTCTTCTTTGCCCCTCCCCAATCTTCATGACTTTGCATTTGGCTGGATTGAATTCGAGAAGCCAGTTACTGGACCACATGTCCAGCCTCTCCAGGTCTCTTTGCAGTCCTGCCTCATCCTCGTCCGATTTAATTCTTCTCATCAACTTCACGTCATCTGCGAACAGGGACACTTCAGAGTCTATTCCTTCCATCATGTCGTTCACATATATCAAAAATAGCACTGGTCCTAGAACTGACCCCTGTGGGACCCCGCTCGTAACAGGCGCCCACTTTGATACCTCTTCACGTACCATGACTCGTTGCTGCCTCCCTGTCAGGTATTCCCTTATCCATTGCAGTGCCCTTCCTTTTACGTGTGCCTGATCCTCCAGCTTCTGCACTAATCTCTTGTGGGGAACTGTGTCAAAGGCCTTCCTGCAGTCTAGGAAAACACAATCTACCCAACCCTCTCTCTCGTGTCTTACTTCTGTTACCTTGCCATAAAACTCCAGGAGGTTTGTGATACAAGATTTGTGTGTGTGTGTGTGTGTGTGTGTGTGTGTGTGTGTGTGTGTGTGTGTGTGTGTGTGTGTGTTGTTAGTTAGTTAGTTACCATTTTGTCCTAGGCACATGTCGATTAGACACTAGGCCTGTTGTGTGTGTGTATGTGTGTAAGTGTGTAGGTGTGTAGGTGTGCAGGTGTGTAGGTGTGTAGGTGTGTGTGTGTGTGTGTGTGTGTGTGTGTGTGTGTGTGTGTGTGTGTGTGTGTGTGTGTGTGTGTGTGTGTGTGTGTGTGTGTGTGTGTGTGTGTGTGTGTGTGTGTTAGTTAGTTACCATTTTGTCCTAGGCACATGTCGATTAGACACTAGGCCTGTTGTGTGTGTGTAGGTGTGTAGGTGTGTAGGTGTGTAGGTGTGTAGGTGTGTAGGTGTGTAGGTGTGTAGGTGTGTGTGTGTGTGTGTGTGTGTGTGTGTGTGTGTGTGTGTGTGTGTGTGTGTGTGTGTGTGTGTGTTAGTTACCATTTTGTCCTAGGCACATGTCGATTAGACACTAGGCCTGTTGTGTGTGTGTAGGTGTGTAGGTGTGTAGGTGTGTAGGTGTGTAGGTGTGTAGGTGTGTTTGGTATGTGTGTGTGTGTGTGTGTATGTGTGTGTGTGTGTGTGTGTGTGTGTGTGTGTGTGTGTGTGTGTGTGTGTGTGTGTGTGTGTGTGTGTTGTTACCATTTTGTCCTAGGCACATGCCGATTAGACACTAGGCCTGATGTGTGTGTGTAGGTGTGTAGGTGTGTAGGTGTGTAGGTGTGTGTGTACTCACCTATTTGTACTCACCTATTTGTGGTTGCAGGGGTCGAGTCCTAGCTCCTGGCTCCGCCTCTTCACCGGTTCCTACTAGGCCCTCTCTCTCCCCGCTCCATGAGCTTTATCAAACCTCGTCTTAAAACTGTGTATGGTTCCTGCCTCCACTACGTCATTTTCTAGGCTATTCCACTGCCTTACAACTCTATGACTGAAGAAATACTTCCTACTATCTCTATGACTCATTTGTGTCTTCAACTTCCAATTGTGGCCTCTTGTTTCTGTGTCCCCTCCCTAGAACATCCTGTCTTTGTCCACCTTGTCTATTCCACGCAGTATTTTATATGTCGTTATCATGTCTCCCCTGACCCTCCTGTCCTCCAGTGTCGTCAGGCCGATTTCCCTTAATCTTTCTTCATAGGACATTCCCCTTAGCTCTGGAACTAACCTTGTCGCAAACCTTTGTACTTTCTCTAGTTTCTTGACGTGCTTTATCAAGTGCGGGTTCCAAACAGGTGCTGCATACTCCAGTATGGGCCTGACATACACGGTGTACAGTGTCTTGAATGATTCCTTACTAAGGTGTCGGAATGCTGTTCTCAGGTTTGCCAGGCGCCCATATGCTGCAGCAGTTCTCTGATTGATGTGTGTTTCCGGAGACATACTCGGTGTTATACTCACCCCAAGATCTTTCTCCTTGAGTGAGGTTTGCAGTCTTTGGCCACCTAGCCTGTGTGTGTGTGTGTGTGTGTGTGTGTGTGTGTGTGTGTGTGTGTGTGTGTGTGTGTGTGTGTGTGTGTGTGTGTGTGTGTGTGTGTGTGTGTGCGTGTGTGTGTGTGTGTGTGTGTGTACTCACCTATTTGTGGTTGCAGGGGTCGATTCATAGCTCCTGGCCCCGCCTCTTCGCTGATTGCTACTAGGTCCTCTCTCTCCCTGCCCCATGAGCTTTATCATACCTCGCATTAAAACTATGTACGGTTCCCGCCTCCACTACGTCACTTTCTACGCTATTCAACGGCCTGACTACTCTATGACTGAAGAAATACTTCCTAACATCCCTTTGATTCATCTGAGTCTTCAACTTCCAATTGTGACCTCTTGTGTCTGTGTCCCTTCTCTGGAACATCCCGTCTTTGTCCACCTTGTCTATTCCGCGCAGTATTTTATATGTCGTTATCATGTCTCCCCTGACCCTCCTGTCCCCCAGTGTCGTCAGGCCGATTTCCCTCAACCTTTCTTCGTAGGACAATCCCCGTAGCTCTGGGACTAGTCTTGTTGCAAACCTTTGCACTTTCTCTAGTTTCTTGACGTGCTTGACTAGGTATGGATTCCAAACTGGTGCTGCATACTCCAGTATGGGCCTGACGTATATGGTATACAGAGTCTTGAACGAATCCTTAATGAGGTATCGGAACGCTATAATTAGGTTTGCCAGGCGCGCGTATGCTGCAGCAGTTATCTGATTGATGTGCGCCTCAGGAGATATGTTCGGTGTTATACTCATCCCCAGATCTTTTTCCTTGAGTGAGGTTTGCAGTCTTTGGCCATCTAAACTATATTGTGTCTGCTGTCTTCTTTGCCCTTCCCCAATCTTCATGACTTTGCATTTGGCAGGGTTAAACTCAAGGAGCCAGTTGCTGGACCAGGCTTGTAGCCTGTCCAGGTCTCTTTGTAGTCCTGCCTGATCCTCATCCGATTTGATTCTTCTCATTAACTTCACATCGTCCGCAAACAAGGACACTTCTGAGTCTATCCCTTCCGTTATGTCGTTCACATATACCAAGAACAGCACAGGTCCTAGGACTGACCCCTGTGGAACCCCGCTTGTCACAGGCGCCCACTCTGACACCTCGTCACGTACCATGACTCGTTGGTGCCTCCCTGTCAGGTATTCCCTGATCCATTGCAGTGCCTTTCCTGTTATGTGTGCCTGATCCTCTAGCTTTTGCAGTAACCTCTTGTGAGGAACTGTGTCGAAGGCCTTCTTGCAGTCCAAAATAATGCAGTCGATCCACCCCTCTCTCTCTTGTTTTACTTCTGTCACCTTGTCATAAAACTCCAGTAGGTTTGTGACACAGGATTTTCCTTCCCTAAAACCTTGCTGGCTGTCAATTAAACACTCGTTTCTTTCCAGGTGCTCCACCACCCTCCTCCTGATGATCTTCTCCATGACCTTGCATACTATACACGTTAGTGATACAGGTCTGTAGTTTAGTGCCTCATGTCTGTCTCCCTTTTTAAAAATTGGGACTACATTTGCCATCTTCCATACCTCAGGGAGTTGCCCAGTTTCAAATGATGTGTTGAAGATCTTTGTTAATGGCACACACAATATCTCTGCTCCCTCTTTAAGGACCCACGGAGAGATGTTGTCTGGTCCCACCGCCTTTGAGGTGTCAAGTTCGCATAGCAGCTTCTTCACCTCCTCCTTGGTTATATGTACCTCATCCAGCACTTGCTGGTGTACCCCTCTGTTCTGATTTCCTGGAGTCCTACTGGTTTCCACTGTAAATACTTCTTTAAATCTCGTGTTGAGCTCCTGACATACCTCTCGGTCGTTTCTTGTGAATTCCCCAGCACCCTTCCTCAGTCTGATTACCTGGTCCTTGACTGTTGTTTTCCTCCTGATGTGGCTGTACAACAGCTTCGGGTCAGTCTTGACTTTCGATGCTATGTCATTTTCATGTTGTCGCTGAGCCTCCCTTCTTATCTGTGCATATTCGTTTCTGGCTCTTCGGCTAATCTCTTTATTTTCCTGAGTTCTCTGTCTACTGTACCTTTTCCATTCTCTAGTACACCTAGTTTTTGCCTCCCTACACTTTTGGGTGAACCAAGGACTCGTTCTGTTCTTCCCATTATTTCTGTTTCCCTTGGTGGTATATTACAGACCATTCTGGAGAAATACCCTGACTTTGCTAGCTGTAAATAAAGCATTACCACATATGTGCATGTGTGTGTGTGTGTGTGTGTGTGTGTGTGTGTGTGTGTGTGTGTGTGTGTGTGTGTGTGTGTGTGTGTGTGTGTGTGTGTGTGTGTTTTGTGTGTATGTGTATGAGTGTGTGAGTGTGTGTGTGTGTGTGAGTGTGTGTGTGTGTGTGTGTGAGTATGAGTGTGTGTGTGTGTATGAGTGTGTGTGTGTGTATGAGTGTGTGTGCGTGTGTGTGTATGAGTTTGTGTATGTGTGTGTGTGTGTGTGTGTGTGTGTTTGTTTATGTGTGTGTGTGTATGAATTTGTATGTGTGTGTGTGTGTGTGAGAGAGAGAGAGAGAGAGACTCAGCAATCAACATTTGCACCAATAACTCACTACAGTTGTGACCGGGTGTGGAAGTGTGAATTGCTCAATACTCTAAAATTTGTTCATGATTGCAGCCATGTATAAACGTAAGTAACCATTCTTACAGTATTCATTACCTTTGTAACTTGTGAGTTCATTACCTTTGTAACTTGTGAGTTCATTACCATTGTAACTTGTGAGTTCATTACCTTGTACCTAGTTCAGCCATCAAAACTTTGGAGCCCGGTCCCTGGACCCATTGTGTACCTCTGTAATCTGTAAATACCTTTGTAACTTGTCATGATTGTGACTAGACCTACCTGGAGTTCATTACCTTTGTAAATTGTGAGTTCATTACCTTTGTAAATTGTGAATTCATTGCCTCTGTAACTTGCTCAGCTATCAAAACTTTGAGGCCCAGTCCCTGGACCCATTATGTACCTCTGTAATCTTTTGACTACCGCCCACAGGATGGGTATGGGGTGCATAATAAACATATTAAACTTAAACTAAAACTTGGGAACAAACCTCTTTTCCGCCTCCTTGCATTTTGTTGCCACATAGTCCATCATTTCTTGTACTGGTTTTCCTGTCAGTTCCCTCTCCCACTGAATGTCTTGAAGGAAGTTCCTCATGTCTGAGTAGTTCCCCCTTTTGTAGTTTGGTTTTTCCCACCCTATTCCTGCTACTCTCTCCACTTGAAGCTCAACTATGTAGTCGAAGCACAGAACCACATAATCACTAGCTCCCAGGGGCCTTTCATACATGATACCCTCGATGTCCGAACTACTCAAGGTGAATATAAGGTCCAGTCTTGCTGGTTCATCTTCTCCTCTCTCTCTGGTAGTTTCTCTAACATGTTGATGTATGAGGTTTTCCAGTACCACATCCATCATCTTGGATCTCCATGTTTCGGGACCCCCATGGGGCTCCAGGTTTTCCCAGTCAATCTCCTTGTGATTGAAATCACCCATAACTAGTAACTTTGCTCCCCCCACGTGTGCTCTCCTGGCCACCTCGGCTAGTGTGTCGACCATTGCTCTGTTGCTCTCATCGTATTCTTCTCTTGTCCTCCTGTGTGTAAATGTGTGTGTGTGTGTGTGTGTGTGTGTGTGTGTGTGTGTGTGTGTGTGTGTGTGTGTGTAAGTGTGCATGTGTGTATTTACGAAAGGGAAACGGAGGGTATGAGAAAGAGGGGGAGAAAGAGAGAGAAGGAGAGACTGCATAAAAACGAGTGTATAATTATTTATTTGTAGTTACATGACAAGGCCAATACTTATGGCATTTAATAAGTCGTAGTTTGGGTAATGAACGACTATGGAGCTTCCTGAGAGCTAATAGCGTCGCCGTTCGAGCCATTACTGAAGAAGTTATTTTGGTAATATGCATGTAGTATGGCGCACATCAACCGGTTAGCTTCATTCCCTGAAGTGAGTCTTACAGCTCAGTCTGTCCTCTGCTTTCTGTTCTTATTTCCCTTTCTCCTTTTTAAATATCTTCGCCTTTTAAGGCGTTGGACCCTGAAGTTTGACGAGAACATATTTTTTTTTTTTCGTCTCCGGTTTTCAGTTTGCTTAAAAAATAACAGTCACATCTGCAAACATAGGCCTGTTTCATTTGGCCCTCGGTGGTGTTAGTGTTATTTTGACACAGAAATATGAACGTGAAAAAAGTTATGCATGAGAGGAAAAGATCCATTTCCAGGTGATCAGGAAAGATATCAGTGAACTGAGTTTATGACAGGATAGATATAATGTATCAGGAGACATAAATGAGCTGTACATGTATCAGGAAATACATCTATGAGCAGTGCTTGCATTAGGTAAGACATCAATGCGCTTGGCTTGTATTAGAGAATACATCAGTGATCTTGACATGTGTTAGGCTAGATATCAATGGCTTGGCTTGTGTTAGAAAATACATCAGTGAACTGGGTTTGTGTTAGTAAAGATATCAATGTGCCAGGCTTGTATTAGAAAAGGAGGCTTGCATATATCAGCTTACGAAAGCACCTCCAACTCCACCGCAGTGGCTTTGTCAATATTTTCCCAATTACTTTCCTTCGCTAACTTTCTCGTTTGGAGTCACCTCACATATTCAGTTTCAATAGAAAAAAAAATTACATTTGGGCCACCTATCTTGTACATATTTTCTTTCACTTGTATTGCATCGACTTCTCCTCTTCTCTCTTCCCTCTCTCCTCTCGTCTCGCCTCCTCTCCTCTGCCCTAGCATCCGGTGTTATCGTTTATATCACGCGTTATTAATCCCTTGTTTACCCCTATTTTTATTAAGCTTTTGCCCTCCCCTCCACTTCAATTGAATTTGCCTCCTGCACTTTCAACCTAACAATTACCTCCTGCTCCTGCTCCTCCCTCCGCCTGTTACATTACGTTCCAGAACTTAGTTTCCAGTTCCCATTTTATTTATCGGACTCCATCTGTCTGTCTCTGTCTCTCTGTCTGTCTCTCTCTCTCTCTACCTCATAAAAAAGATTGTATAATCCTATATATCAACAAAAAATTACGTGTGGATAAGATCCAAATGTAAGATGTGGAAGCTTGTAATTCCTTGAAAGTTTAATTCTTTGCCACGATAGAAAAAAAATACATATTTGATCAGATTAAAATGCGAAAACAATGCAATAATAATGGGAGACTGTTATAATCAAAAGATCAGTGCAACATTCTATCAGGAAGTCAGAATTCTAAAACGTACTAGCATGAGCGAAAACAATTGTCTAGAAACCCAAGATTTTATGGTTCAACACGAGACAACATATGAGACTTTGTGAACACCACGAACATAAATTTAATGTAGAAGGGTCCCACTCATACAGCAGGTTAACTTCCGGGCTACTGTTGTAACGCAAAAATCGCTGTAAAGTGAATCATACAGCAGGTTAACTTCCGGGCTACTGTTGTAACGCAAAAATCGCTGTTAAGTGAATCATACAGCAGGTTAACTTCCGGGCTACTGTTGTAACGCAAAAATCGCTGTAAAGTGAATCACATAATTTTTTTCACATTCAAATGCATATAAATGCCTGATAACAAGCTTACACTATCATGTATTAAGTGAGAAAGAGAGCTAGGCCTCAAAAATGCATATACAGTACACACATTACTTAAAATATTTTCATCCTTAGCTTATCTTGAGTGGTGAATATATTTATTGAATAAATGAAGAATTGGTATAACTGAAAACCGCTGTATTAGCGAAACGCTGTGAAGGTAAGTGCTGTAAAGAGGGGCCTGCCTGTGCATTCATGGAAAATAGGTGAGAAAATTGATAAAACAGCAACTATAACAATAACCGATATAACATGAACACAACTTAGATATCCAAAGCAAACTTATGAAGAATGGCATACGCAGCGCAGATCACAAAATACATTTTTAGTGCCTAGAAAGGAAACAACATTAGCGAAAAAAGCAGCACAGATATGCTGAAAAAACGTAGAGAATCAAAAGATACAGTTAACAACCATTCCAGAGGAATTACCAAACTGAGTCATGAAACCCTTAACACCGAGGGTAGTATTTTACAAATTAACAGAGGATGGCAAAGTACCAAACAATCTGAAACCAAAATATTTTACCCAGACATTATAGGACACCAGCCTTTTTTTTTTTTTGGGTGGGGGGGTATGCAAATTATTACAATATTAATGAAGTATTGACTGGCCGATACTGAATGGGTTTCCTCTCCTAGGTCACCACACCTTGGCGAGAAATGGTCAGTGTGATAAAAAATAATTCATGAAGGAGTGTGGTTTTCGTAAGATAAGATCATGATGAATGAATATATTGCATTTCTTTAAATCTATGCCCTAAAACTGAGACTTACAAGTCCCGACATGTAGTAATTCTTCATATCTTAAAAAAAACTTCGATAAAATTCATTAACATCATTGTTCTGTAAAATAAAGCATCTGTATACAGAAAACATGTTTCAGACCTGATGCAGTCACTCTCTTTTTTATAATTTGTTTATATGATCTTGAAAAGGGACTAGCACTGAAAAAAATCTAAAAATCTCGTATGACACGAAATTTCAAAACGGATTCTGTCATAGGCAAGAAATATA
>NC_069411.1:34314048-34336548 GCF_026875155.1 Cherax quadricarinatus | reverse complement strand
TGGGGCTACATTGCTGTCTTCCATGCCTCAGGGAATCTCCCCGTTTCGATAGATGTATTGAATATTGTTGTTAGGGGTACACATAGTGCCTCTGCTCCCTCTCTCAATACCCATGGGGAGATGTTATCTGGCCCATTGCCTTTGAGGTATCTAGCTCACTCAGAAGCCTCTTCACTTCTTCCTCGGTTGTGTGCACTGTGTCCAGCACTTGGTGGTGTGCCCCCCCTCTCCGCTTTCTGGAGTCCCTTCTGTCTCCTCCGTGAACACTTCTTTGAATCTCTTGTGAGTTCTTCACATACTTCACGGTCATTTCCTGTTGTCTCTCCTCCTTCCTTCCTTAGCCTGATTACCTGGTCCCTTGACTGTTGTTTTTCCTCCTGATGTGGCTGTACAACAGTTTTGGGTCAGATTTGGCTTTCGCTGCTATGTCATTTTCATATTGTCTTTGGGCCTCCCTTCTTATCTGTGCATATTCGTTTCTGGCTCTACGACTGTTCTCCTTATTCTCCTGGGTCCTTTGCCTTCTATATTTCTTCCATTCCCCAGCACACTTGGTTTTTGCCTCCCTGCACCTTTGGGTAAACCATGGGCTCATCCTGGCTTTTTCATTACTCCTGTTACCCTTGGGTACAAACCTCTCCTCAGCCTCCTTGCATTTGTTGCTACATATTCCATCATCTCATTAACTGCTTCCCTGCCAGTTCTCTGTCCCCCTGAACCCCGTTCAGGTAGTTCCTCATTCCTGTGTAGTCCCCTTTCTTGTAGTTTGGCTTCATTCGTCCTGGCCTTCCTGCTTTCTCCCTCCACTTGTAGCTCTACTGTGTATTCGAAGCTTAAAACCACATGGTCAAATGCCCAAGGGGTCTTTCATATGTGATGTCCCCCGATATCTGCACTTGAAGGTGAATACTAAGTCCAGCCTTGCTGGTTCATCCTTCCTCTCTCTCTTGTAGTGTCCTTACGTGTTGGTACATGAAGTTCTCCAGTACCACCTCCATCATCTTAGCCCTCCATGTATCTTGGCCCCCATGTGGGTCCAAGTTCTCCCAATCGATCTCCTTGTGGTTAAAGTCACCCATGATCAGGAGCTTTGCCCTGCATGCATGAGCTCTTTTGGCACTCAGCCAGTGTGTCAACCATCGCTCTATTGCTCTCGTCGTACTCTTGCCTTTGGGCCCCCTGCTGTTCTGTGGTGGGTTTTAAAACATCACTGCTATTACCACCTTGGGACCTCCAGAGTGAAGTGTTCCCACTATGTAATCACTTTCTTCTCCGCTATCTCCTTCCCCTCTAGCTCATCAAAATTCCAGCGATTTTTGATCAGCAACGCCACTCCTCCACCCCCCCTGTTCCCTCTGTCTTTCCTCAGGATTTGGTATCCCGTTGGAAAGATGGCATCTGTTATCAAAACCTGTAACTTGGTTTCTGTAAGAGCTATGATGTCCGGTGATACTTCTTTGACTCTTTCGTGCCACTCCTCCCACTTATTTGTTATTCCATCAGCGTTTGTGTACCATACCTTCAGTTTCCTTTCCAACACTGTTTTTTGGGGGGCCTGTGGGGGTGGGAGACCTGGTGGCATACTGTGGGATTCTATAGCTCGATGTTGGGTGGAGGCTGTGGGTATGATTGTAGTGTGTGTTGGGATGGTGTGATTGGTTGTATGGTTCTAGAGTAGTTGTGTGTGTGCTTGCCCTTGCTGTTCTGTCCTGCTCTGACTGACCTCTGCTGATTCCTCCTTGTCTCTTTTTCCTAGCTCTTTCGTTTTTTTTGTCCTCTCCCTCAGCTGCTGTCGTTCTGATTTTGTTTTTGTCTCTGTCTAGGAACACCCTCTTGTACTCTTCCGAGTATTTCAATCGTGGTTTCTCTTGGAGGATCCTGTTTCCGCACTGTTTTCCGTTCCTTGAGGAAACAGCTTGATTGGTCGGTTTCTCCCCTTCGAGTACCCCCCTATTCTCTGAAAATTTACAATCTCGTCCATCTCTTCACCTATTTTCCCTGATGAAATTTTTTCAATCTCCTTTTTCCTTTTTCCTGCTTCCTTTCAGTGTTTTTTCCTTTCCTCTCTCTCCTGAAGCCCATGGATAAACACTGATTTTGCCCTTTCTTTCCCCCCATTGCCTCACCCTCTGTGGGCTCTGGATCCCGCCTGTATGTGGTCATTTTTTCCCTTGATTTTTCCAGTGGCCCTTGATAGCCTTGTTGTGCCTCAGCAAATTTGACCCATCACCCTCTCCATCTGCAACCAGCTGATCTTTCCCTTTCACTCCTTGGTCCTCCTTGGCGATTGATGTGACCTTAGCATAATTCATAATTCCTTCCTTCCTGTTCAGCCTCGCAGCTTCATATGCTGTGTCTTCTCTGGTCACTGCCCCTGTAACTCGCTCCAGCCTATTTTATCTCAACTTCTAGGACCCTTATCTTGGCTACTGCAGTTCGGGCTTGTGCCTCCCAATTCTTTGTTTCCGGCTCCCCAAACCCCCTTTCCAATTTCACAGAGAGCTCTTTCTCCATTTTTTCAGAAAGCTCTCCTAATTTTCTCTCCCCCTCTTGTTCCATCCTTTTCCCCTGCTCCTCCATCCACTCCTCCCTACCCGAACCATTCTCATCTGATCCTTGGGTTTCCCGCGAGTCCCCACATTTTTTTTTTTTTTTTTTTTTTTTTTTTTTTTTTTTTTTTTTTTTTTTTAAGTGTAGGATAGGGGAGAGTTAGAAGGGAAAATGGGGGCGAGAGAGAGCAAGAGAGAGAGAGAGCAAGAGAGAGAAAAGCGCAAGAGAGGGAGAGAGCAAGAGAGAGAGCGAGAGAGAGAGAGAGCAAGAGAGAGAGCAAGAGAGAGGGGAGCAAGAGAGAGAGCAAGAGAGAGAGCAAGAGAGCAAGAGAGAGAGAGAGAGAGAGAGAGCAAGAGAGAGAAGGGGCAAGAGAGAGAGCAAGAGAGAGAGCGAGAGAGAGAGAGAGAGCAAAGAGAGAGCAAGAGAGAGAGAGAGAGCAAAAGAGAGAGCAAGAGAGAGAGAGAGCAAGAGAGAGAGAGAGCAAGAGAGAGAGCGAGAGCAAAGAGAGCGAGAGAGAGCAAAGAGAGAGAGAGCAAGAGAGAGAGGAGCAAGAGAGAGGGAAGAGAGAGAGAGAGCAAGAGAGAGAGCGAGAGAGAGAGAGAGAGCGCGAGAGAGAGAGAGAGAGCAAGAGAGAGAGAGAGCAAGATAGAGAGAGAGCAAGAGAGAGAGAGAGCAAGAGAGAGCAAGAGAGAGAGAGAGCAAGAGAGATGAGAGCAAGAGGGGAGAGAGAGCAATAGAGAGAGAGAGCAAGAGAGAGAGAGAGCAAGAGAGAGAGAGCAAAAAGAGAGAGCAAGAGAGAGAGAGAGAGAGCAAGAGAGAGAGCAAGAGGAGAGAGAGCAAGAAAAGAGAGCAAGAGAGAGAGCGGGGAGAGAGAACAAGAGAGAGAAGAGAGCAAGAGAGAGAGAGAGCAAGAGAGAGAGAGAGCAAGAGAGGAGCAAGAGAGGAGAGAAGAGAGAGAGAGAGGCAAGAGAGCAAGAGAGAGAGAGAGCAAGAGAGAGAGAGAGCAAAGAGGGAGAGAGAGCAAGAGAGAGAGAGAGCAAGAGAGAGAGGAGCGAGAGAGAGAGCAAGAGAGAGAGCAAAGAGAGAGAGAGAGAGCAAGAGAGAGAGAGAGCAAGAGAAGAGAGAGCAAGAGAGAGAGAGAGCAAGAGAGGGGAGCGAGAGCAAGAGAGCGAGAGAGAGCAAGAGAGAGAGCAAGAGAGAGAGCAAGAGAGAGAGAGGGCAAGATAGAGAGAGAGCAAGAGAGAGAGAGAGCAGAGAGAGAGAGCAAGAGAGAGAGAGAGCAAGAGAGAGCAAGAGAGAGAGAGAGGCAAGAGAGAGAGAGAGCAAGAGAAAAGAGGGCAAAGAGAGGAAGCAAAAGAAGAGAGAGCAAAGAGAGAGAGAGAAAAGGAGAAGAAAAGAGAGAGAGCAAGGAGAGAGCAAGAGAGGAGAGAGAGCAAGAAGAGAGAGAAAAGAGAAGAGAGAGGAAAGAGGAAGAAGAGAGAGAGAGGTAGAGAGGGGGGGGGGAGGGAGGGAGGGAGAAGGAAGGCAAGAGGGGAAGGGGGAAAGAGGGGAGATCGAAGAGGAAGGGAAGAGGCTAGGGGGGGGAGGCCGATGGAAGAGAGGTGGGGAAAGGGGGAGGGGAGAGATAATGGAGGGGACAGATGTTAGAGGGGAAGATGTTAGAGGGGGGAGATGTTAGAGGTAAGAGATGTTAGAGGGGAAAGATGGAGAGGGAATAGGAGAGAGAGATAGGTAGAGAGTGATAGGTTTGATGAGGAGATATAGGTAAAGAGTGAGAGAGGTGGATTGGTTTTAGTGTGGAAAGAGGGGGGCAGAGAGAAAGGTTTTAGATGGTCAGTTCACGGGCGGTTGAAATTGTTTTTGTGTTTCCTGTGTTTCTCAGCTACAATGCTTGTTTTTCTGTTTGTTTTGTGGTATGTTTATTGTGTATGTTGTGTGTGTGTATGTGTGTTGTATGTGTGTGTATTGTGTGTATGTGTGTATGTGTGTAAGTTGTGTGTGTGTGTGTAATTTTGTGTGTGTTGTATGTGTGTGTATGTGTGTGTATGTGTGTGTATGTGGGTGTTATGTGTTGTGTATGTGTATGTTGTGTCGTGTGTGTTTGTGTGTGTGTGTTATGTGTATTGCGAGTGTGGGTGTGTTGTGTGTGTGTGTTGTGTGGTGTGTGTGTTGTGGTGTGTGTGTGTGGTGGCGTGGTGTGCCCCCACTTCTAAGTATTATACTGCTAATAAAACGGTAGATACCAGTAATTCTAAAACTACCAAAAAGTGATTCTAGCACTTATCACTTTCTACTTATAAAAAACAGAAAAGTAATTAGGTTATAAATTTAGCTTGTCTGAAACTTTCTAGGAGTGTCGCGGCACCCTCACTAGGCGTGTGTGTATGTGTGTATGAGTGTAAAGTGTGTGGTGTGTGTGTGTGTGTGTGTGTGTGTGTGTTGTGTGTGTGTGTTGTGTGGGGTTGTGTGTGTGTGTGTGGTGTGCGTGTGTGTGTTGGTGTGTGTGTATGAGTGTATGTGTGGTTGTGTGTGTGTGTGTGTTGTGTGTGTGTGGTGTGTGTTGTGTGTGTGTATGTGTTTGTGTGTGTGGTGTGTGTGTGTGTGTGTGCGTGTGCGTGTGTGTGTGTGTGTGGTGTGGTGTGTGTGTGTGTGCGTGTGCGTGTTGTGTGTGTGTGTGTGCGTGTGTGTGTGTACTCACCTAGTTGACCTAGTTGTACTCACCTTAGTTGAGGTTGCAGGGGTCGAGCCAAGCTCCTGGCCGCCTCTTCTTCACTGGTCGCTACTTAGGTCACTCTCCTGAAAATCCGTGAGCTTTATCATACCTCTGCTTAAAGCTATGTATGGATCCTGCCTCCATTACATCGCTTCTCAAACTATTCCACTTCCTGACTACTCTGTGTCCCATCTCTGGAACATCCTGTCTTTGTCTACCTTGTCAATTCCTCTCAATATTTTGTATGTCCGTTATCGCGTTCCCCCTATCTCTCCTGTCCTCCAGTATCGTCAGGTTGATTTCCCTTAACCTCTTCTCGTAGGACATACCTCTTAGCTCTGGGACTAGTCTTGTTGCAAACCTTTGCACTTTCTCTAGTTTATTTACGTGCTTGGCTAGGTTTGGGTTCCAGACTGGTGCCGCATACTCCAATAATTGGCCTAACGTAACACAGTGTAACAGTGTCCTGAAACGATTCCTTTTTAAATGTTGGAAGCTGTTCTGAGGTTTGCTAGGCGCCCATATGCTGCTGCCTGTATTTGGTGTGATGTGCGCTTCATGAGTAAGTGCCTGGTGTTATACACACCCAAGATTCTTTTTCTTGAGTGGAGGTTGTAGCCTCTGGCCCCCCTAGACTGGTGTATTCCGTCTGCGGACTTTTAGCCCCTCCGCCAATCTTCATGACTTTTGCACTTGGTAGGGTTGACTCCAGGAGCTAATTCTGGACCAGGTCTGCAGCTGTCCAATCCCTTTGTAGTTCTCTGCTGGTCTTCGATCGAATGAATTCTCATCAATTTCACGTCATCTGCAAACAGGGACACTTCGGAGTCTATTCCTTCCGTCATGTCGTTCATAAATACGAGAAACAGCACTGGTCCCAGGACTGACCCCTGTGGGACCCCGCTGGTCACAGGTGCCCACACTGACAACCTCTCCCACGTAACCAGGACTCGCTGCTCTCTTCCTGACAAGTATTTCCTGATCCAATGTAGTGCCTTCTCTGTTATCCCTCCTTGGTCCTCCAGTTTTTCCACTAATCTCTTGTGTGGAACTGTGTCAAACGTGTGTACTCACCTATTTGTACTCACCTATTTGTGGTTGCAGGGGTCGAGTCATAGTTCCTGGCCCCGCCTCCTCACGATTGCTCACTCTACTAGTCCCTCTCTCCCTGCTCCATGATTTTTATCATACCTCGCCTTAAAACTATGTATGGTTCCCGCCTCCACTACTTCACTTTCTAGGCTATTCCACGGCTCGACTACTCTATGACTGAAGAAATACTTCCTAACATCCCTTTGATTCATCTGAGTCTTCAACTTCCAATTGTGACCTCTTGTGTCCCTGTGTCCCCCATCTCTGGAACATCCCGTCTTTGGTGGTACCACCTCGTCTAATTCCGCGCAGTATTTTATATGTCGTTATCATGTCTCCCCTGACCCTGTTGTGTATGCGTGTGGTATGTATGTGTGTGTGTGAGTTGTGTGTGTTGGAGTGTGTGTGTAGTGTGTGTGTGTGTGTGTTTGTGTGTGTTGTGTGTGTTGTGTGTGGTGTGGTACTCACCTTAGTTGTACTTCACCTAGTTGAGGTTGCAGGGGTCAGAGATCCAAGCTCCAGGCCCGCCTCTTCACTGGTCGCTACTAGTTCCACTCTCCCTGAACCATGAGCTTTATCGTACCTCTGCTTAAAACTAGTATGGATCCTGCCTTCCCACTATATCTCCTTCCCAAACTAATCCACTTCCTGACTACTCTGTGGCTGAAGAAATACTTCCTAACATCCCTTTGATTCATCTGTGTCATCAGCATCCAACCTTGTTCCCGTGTCGCTGTGTCCAACTCTGGAACTCCTGTCTTTGTTCCACCTTGTCAATTCCTCTCAGTATTTTTGTATGTCTTAATCATGTCCCCCTATCTCTTCCTGTCCCTCCAGGGTCGTCAGTGTACTCACCTAATTGTACTCACCTAAGTTGGTGGTTGCAGGGGTCGAGACTCAGCTCCGGCCCCGCCTCTTCACTGATCGCTACTGGACCACTCTCTCTCTGCTTTCCTGAGCTTTGTCATACCTCTTCTTAAAACTTGTATGGTTACCTGCCTCCACTATTCACTTGCTAGGCTATTCCACTTGCTGACAACTCTATGACTGAAGAATACTTCCCTAACGTCCCCTGATGACTCGTCTGAGTCTTCAGCTTTCCATTGTGACCCCCATGTCCCTGTGTCCCCTCTCTGAACATCCTATCTCTGTCCACTCTTGTCTATTCCCCGCAGTAGCTTGTAGTCGTTATCCATGTCTCCCCTGACCCATCTGTCCTCCAGTGTCCGTCAGTTCCGATTTCCCTAACCTTTCCTCGTACGACATTCCCTTGAGCTCTGGGATAGCCTTGTGCAGAACACTTTGTACTTTCTCTAACTCTTGACGTGCTTGACCAGGTGTGGGGTTCCAACTGTGCTGCATACCTCCAGTATGGCCTAACATACACAGTGTACAGTGTCTTGAACGTTTCCTTATTGAGGTATCGTAACGCTTATTCATCAGGTTTGCCAGGCGCCCCGTATGCTGCAGACGGTATTTTGTTGATGTGTGCCTCCGGTGATGTACGTCGGTGTTATGGCACCCCAAGGTCTTTCTCCCTGAGTGAGGTCTGTAGTCTTTGTCCACCTAGCCTATATTCTGTCTGCGGTCTTCTTTGCCCCTCCCCAATCTTCATGACTTTGCATTTGGCTGGATTGAATTCGAGGAGCCAGTTACTGGACCACATGTCCAGCCTCTCCAGGTCTCTTTGCAGTCCTTCCTCATCCTCGTCCGATTTAATTCTTCTCATCAACTTCACGTCATCTGCGAACAGGGACACTTCAGAGTCTATTCCTTCCATCATGTCGTTCACATATATCAAAAATAGCACTGGTCCTAGAACTGACCCCTGTGGGACCCCGCTCGTAACAGGCGCCCACTGTGATACTTCTTCACGTACCATGACTCGTTGCTGCCTCCCTGTCAGGTATTCCCTTATCCATTGCAGTGCCCTTCCTTTTATGTGTGCCTGATCCTCCAGCTTCTGCATTAATCTCTTGTGGGGAACTGTGTCAAAGGCCTTCCTGCAGTCTAGGAAAACGCAATCTACCCAACCCTCTCTCTCGTGTCTTACTTCTGTTACCTTGTCATAAAACTCCAGGAGGTTTGTGACACAAGGTGTGTGTGTGTGTGTGTGTGTGTGTGAAAACGGAAGATAAAATTCTAGGTAAATAAGCACTTTAACACTTGGCTTAATATACTGTGAAGGCTATGAAGGCGGAAGAGGCATAGAAGGAAAAAATAAATGAGCAATAATGAAAATAAAAATAACAAAATAGCAAAAATTCTGCGAGGTGAGTGTGTGTGTGTGAGTCAGGAAGGGTGAGAGAGCGAGAGAGGAGGGAGGTTGAAACAGCAGCTAGATGGGTATGCAGAGCGCGTGCAGCCAGATGAAAAGTCTACGAGACCTGAAGGGCGAGGGACAAATGCACTGATTAGTCTCTCGTGCACAGGTAGAGGGAGCGAGGGAGCAAATGCCAAAATCACAGGAGAAAATAAACCTAGCCTTCTTTTCCTCAACGAGTGTGGAGGTTACACAGAAGGGAATACATCAAGGTTTCTGGACTGGGGGAATACACGAGATATATAAAAGTCACTTTTATTTTTGTGTACAAAAACAGACGAGTGAACCGAGATTTCTTTATCCCAGTATGTGTGTGTGGGGAATAAATTGACTGGGGCTGCCCATGTTCAAAAACACTGTATTATAACTTGGACTATCACGATGTAAATTACATAAATAAGTGTTTCAGAATGGAACTGTACCATGTAAACCTACATACATACATACATACATACATACATACATACATACATACATACATACATACATAAATACATACATACATATATACATCTTGGGGTGACCATAACACCGAGCACGTCACCGGAGGCACACATCAACCAAATAACTGCTGCAGCATACGGGCGCCTGGCAAACCTGAGAATAGCATTCCGATACCTTAATAAGGAATCGTTCAAGACACTGTACACTGTGTATGTTAGGCCCATACTGGAGTATGCAGCACCAGTCTGGAACCCACACCTGGTCAAACACGTCAAGAAGTTAGAGAAAGTACAAAGGTTTGCAACAAAGCTAGTTCCAGAGCTCAGGGGAATGTCTTACGAGGAAAGGTTGAGGGAAATCGGACTGACGACACTGGAGGACAGAAGGGTCAGGGGAGACATGATAACGACATACAAGATACTGCGGGGAATAGACAAGGTGGACAGAGACAGGATGTTCCAGAGAGGGGGGACAGAAACAAGGGGTCACAACTGGAAGCTGAAGACTCAAACGAGTCACTGGGACGTTAGGAAGTATTTCTTAGTCATAGAGTCGTCAGGAAGTGGAATAGCCTAGCAAGTGAAGTAGTGGAGGCAGGAACCATACATAGTTTTAAGAAGAGGTATGACAAAGCTCAGGAAGCAGAGACTGAGAGGACCTAGTAGCGATCAGTGAAGAGGCGGGGCCAGGAGCTGAGTCTCGACCCCTGCAACCACAATTAGATGAGTACAATTAGGTGAGTACATACATACATACATAAATACATACATACATGAACACAGAGAGAATCAATCAATCGCAATAACACGCAATAGTGGAGAAAAGTTATGTTTTGGTGAAAATAGTTTAACATGTAATCTATGCAACAGATTCATTATAAAGGCCTCTCTAATCAACAGTTACATAGAACTGTGAGCAATAACAAAGCTGGCTGAGGACCACACGTGAATGTATATATATATATCCATAAGAATATTGCCGTTCGTTTATTTTTACAAAGAGCATCTCCCTTTAAGGCAGCCTGGAGATCTCTTAGCCTCAGTCATAAACTTGCATCCCAAACTTACCCAACTGGAGCCTCCCTCTGGGCTTAAACCTTTGGACGCCAAACTTACGTTTCTCCACAGACTTAGTGTCTCGTGTATCACACAATGTATCTAATATCTTGTGTGATACATGTGATACATTATATATTACATGAATCACACACGAATTTTAAATAAATCAGTCACATGTACAGCGAATTCTAATAAAAAACAAGTTTCAAAAGTTTTTCACATGTCTAATTTATACATGAGTTTCTCGTGTGGATTATGTGATATATGGTAGCCATGTTAAGTAGTAGCCATGTTCTTCAGTAGTAGCTGAGAATGAGTGAAGACGGAGTGACTTCGAAGTTCTCTTGCCTTCATTGCCGAACACTGAAGACAGACACAGGATCGTTATCCCAGTGATCGTTATCCTTCTGTGATCTGTGTATTTTTTTTTCATAACTGCGTTTAACTCGTCACTTCATCCACCACACGAAAAAGAAATTTTTACAAAATAAGCGTTAATCTAGCTTAATTACCATTTCGGTCTCCTTGTTGTCATTTCGTTTGAGATTTAATTACTCTCCTCCATCTCCCTGTATTCCATACTGCAGTCCTTTTCAGACTGTGCGTGTGTGTGTGTGTGTGTGTGTGTGTGTGTGTGTGTGTGTGTGTGTGTGTGTAATCAGCAATAACCTAATCACAGTGTACAAATAGCGTCACATTACAAATACCAATTCCCTAACATTATTGCAATCACTATTTGTTTATCCTACTGATCAGATCGTCTACCAGACTAATTTAACCCACTGAGCAATAATTCATATCATTATTAAACATAGAATAACCAGAAAGTTAGATCAGTATTTTCATTTCAGGTCTGAGTGACATTTTACCATTTTTATTAAAAAAATATTCCCATCATTAAATCCCTTGGTTTTAATGTCCTCAAAGAACAATCTGCTATAAAACTCTTAAATTTATTATCAAGCATACTTAAAAAAATCTACTTACTCCATCCTCCATGAGCTATATCACTTCAGAAACCAAAATTAAAAAAATAGTAGTCATAACTTTCCAAATATCAGATCGTAACAGAAAATTGCTCACTAAATTACCATTAAGCACACACTAACAAATACTGCCTGCTGACATTACATAAACGTTCAGATTGATGCATAAATCCTGTCCTACAATGTAACACACTCACAGCCACACTGATAAACACAAGGAATCCCACATATACGCAGGTAATCATACCACATTCTTCAAGCAAACATTCCCAGACAAGCCCTCGTTATTCCCGCACACACACACACAAGAACCAAACAGGAAATGGACTTATTGTGGCGGAAATGCAGGAAAACAAAGTTTATACCTAACCCCAGGGAAATAGAGAAGTTTGTACGAATCCCAAGGAGAATAGAGAAGTTTGAAACTGTCTACAGGAAAAGAGATGGGCTGTGTATATATCTAGGAAAAACGACAAGGTTGTATTTATATTCAGGAAAACGGACTGTGTATCTGTAGACAAGAGTCAATATAGAAAACGAAGATATTAAAGGAGGACTCAGCCGTAAAGAAATACAAAGCACAAACTTCAGAAATTTGTGAGGCTCCCGAAAGTATTGAACACATCAAAGTTAGCCGGATATGACAAAATATTGCAGCAGATATTGAGGTAAGGACTATGCACGAAGCTCGCTCAAAAGTTTAACATATTACTAGAATCTAACGGGTTTCACTAAGCTACGCTGTTTCTATTCATCTGCATCTATATATCTTCATTATACCGTGCAAAGAAAAGATTTAAACCTAACCCATAATTTGGAATGGACAATTTAAACGCGTTTGGGTCCGTTCTGCACCATTCTTAGGTTTCTAGCGACTTGATAATAGTCGAGGACGGACGCAAACGTCGTCTAAAATTGCATTTCTAAATTAACCGCTATTTGCAAATTGTTCTAGCCACTTTTATTCGATGAAGGAATTATTAAAGAGAACAGAGCAAGGAAATACAAGCAAAATAATGAAGCATTACAGGACATCAGATCCTGCAAATTGTGCCAAAGGAATCTAGGCAACGTGAAGGAGATTAATAAACCGTAAAACTTGCGCCATTTACGTGGTAATCTGAAAATTCCATAAGTAACTTTAAAAAGCCGAGAAGGAACAATTCATCAGATACGTCAGTTCAATCTTCGAGTATGCAAAAACACTACGGTGCTGGCACGTGTTAAACAAAAAGTTTGAGAAAAATCGGAAGTTTGCAAAGAAATTAATCCGTATGAGAATGAACAGAAAATCATGTAAGTGTAAGAGCAAAGGTCCCAAGACGTGAAAAATGTCACACAAGTCACTTAGGCGTATCAGCAGATCGAGCAAGTTCATACTGTTTGACATTTGAGAAACCACGACAAAGTGGCCTCGATGGAATGCGAACACTTAACACATTCAAGGGGCTCTTTGAGAATACTGTTTCAGTGGATGGTTTAGTTACGAAGGGGGAACAAGTCTGACAAACAGGTGGTAGAAACAAGCTTTACAAAAGGCTTAAAGTGGCGATATGATTATCCTGAACGTAACAGATTACAACAACCGACTGATAGCCAACTAGTGACGCGATGAGCTGAAACTTGACTTTCTCAGGTACACAGAGGTTAGTGCACCTTAGTGCACTAGTGCACACACACACACACACACACACACACACACACCACACACACACACACACACACACACACACACACACACACACACACACACACATACACACATACACACACATACATACACATACACACACACACAAACACACACGCACATACACACACACACACACACACACACACACACACACACTTACACACACACACACACACACACACACACACACACACACACACACACATAACACACACACACACACACACACACACACACACACACACACACACATACACACACACACACACACACACACACACACACACACACACACACACACACATCCACTACGTAAATCGACATCTTAGAGACACAGACATTTATCAGCGACGATCACTGGGGAGAAATAAAACAAGAGGTTCGTACCCAGGTAGTCCGGGGCAGCCAGCCACTCATTATAGTATTTTTATGCGTGACGGAAACACATGCCATTTCGGGGGGACGTTATTTTCTGCCATGGCTGTCTCTTTGTGCCATTAGATGCTATTGCAATTTCAGGCCAATTGGGGACTTCATTGATGCAAAGAGAGAGAGAGAGAGAGAGAGAGAGAGAGAGAGAGAGAGAGAGAGAGAGAGAGAGAGATACGAGACAATAAAGAGTGTGTTCTCGAAAAATCCTAAGTTTAGTTGTAGAAAGCGTACTTGTCTTCTACTTGGGCAAATGGTGTCACAAAAGATTAGTGTAAGGTTCTCTCCCTACTCTCCTTTTTCTCCAGGTTACCCTATCATTACGCCTAAAGTACAATATTTAAAGCCTGTCTTCTAAACGAGGGTCATTAAGGCTGCTTATGACCTGTACACCACCTGACAAGAATATTATATTCCCTAAGATTAAAGTAAACTTTCAGTTTACGTACACTGAAAGACACGAGAGACACATTCCTCTCGGTATATATTATGCCTTGAATATTCAAATGGCTTCAGGAAGAAATACAATGAGTCTGGAACCCAGTTCTTTAAGGAAAGGTGTGGCGTTTTTTCCCATGATAAGAACATAAGAAAGAAGGAACACTGCAACAGGCCTACTGACCCATGCGGAGCAGGTCCATGTCCCCCCCCCGGATAAGACCAATGACCCCCCCTCCCCGGATTATCCCAATGACCCACCCAGTCTGGTCATCCCCACTCAAGGATGGAGCACTGTACCAGACCCAGCAGCACAAGCTAGTCAGGTCCAACTCACACCCATTCATGTATTTATCTAACCTATTTTTAAAACTACACAACGTTTTAGCCTCATTGTCTCTGATTCCACTGGGACAAATTGATATGTTGGCTTATGTCTCTGTACTTGCCGATCTTGTACTGCTCCCTTTGGTCAGCAACACCTCCCTGTTGCCCAACACTGTGATGGATGTAGGTGTCAACCAGCGTCGACACGCAGGTATAGTCCCATGCTAAAAGCTTGACATTCTTCCAAGAATCGATGGTGATCCCGTCGGGGCGGTTTCCGGGATTGCGAGTATTGTTGGCTGTTAATGTTCGGTACTCTCTCTCGGCTGGGCACCCATCTGTAGCAAGGCTCCTCTTTATGATGTCGTTGACTTCAATGTGTCCTGTGTGCCAGCACTTGGTTTTGTAGTAAAGACCGTGCAGACCATATTGGTCGACTTGCGCACTGCCACAAATATACATATATTCTGTGTGAATTGGGGCAGCGAGACGGAGACCCACTTCAGTATGAAGGGTCTCTGGGTCGAGGCGTGTTCCCATTGCCGAAATGGGAACTGTTTGGAGGAAGTCCTCAGAGTGATATGCGTTCACTGCTTGGAGACAGGCATTCTCCCTATCGGATGTTGCAGTCCTGAGCATGTTGGCAAGAACTTTTTCAGGAATGGGGCCATCCCAACTCGACTGTCTATAGGCCAGTGCTGCACTAGGTTTCCATGCTGGAGCATCAATAATCTCCCATTCAGTAATTGCACTGGCATAACTAGGATCCTGTATTTCTGCTGAGTCACCAAGGTTGTCTGGAAGAATTTGTTTTATAAACTCGTTTGATGCTTTGGAAGTGGGCAAGAAAGCTGGTAGGGCAGTCTGAGGGGATTTGCGTACTCAAGCCTGACTGGAAGTGAAGCTTGCAACCACTGACCATCTTCAAGGTGGTCAGTGGTCTTCAGGAAGGAGTCATATTCCTCTAGTTTCGGACTGCTGAAGGCTGGGAAGCATCTCAAGAAGTTCGTAAGATTTGGAAGGGACAGGCACCTGGTAAATAGGTAGAATGCATCTTGTGTATCAGTGTCTTTCATTCCGCCTTCCATCGTCCTGAGGTCTGAGATTTTCTTTTCTAGGATCAGGTGAATGATATTGAACCCCAAAGCAGCGACAAAGAGAGTGTTATTGGCTGGATCACTGGCTTGTACTCCTCGTAAAACAACATTAGTCTAATATCCTCAGTGATCTGTCGATTAGTAGAAACTATTCCGTATTTGGTGGGGTTTAAAGATAGGCCCAGACTCTCTCCAATGTCATTATTTTTTCTGGTGTCTTCTAGGAGAGATTCTGTAGTGCCAACCAGGGCAATATCACCCAAGAACCAGAGATTGAGCTCACCGGAGAGTGCTTCTTTGACTTTCTTGATGACCAGACAGAAAAGAAAATGGAAGAGAGGGTCCCCCTGCTACACACCCTCACACGACTGAATTTCATGGTCCCTAAACAACAGTTTAGAAGTTTTACTGTAACACGATGAAGGGATAGAAGAAATGGAAGTGTCTAGAATATGCTTGGAGAGCAGCATCTCTTCTAAGTTAAATTCGTTGGCAAAGCCCAATTTCCTCAAGGCTTTTTCTCCTGACATGATATTAATGTATACTTATGCTGCATGGGCAGCTGCTGCATAGCCTTGAACACCAAAACCGAGCTGAGTTTTTTAACACTGCTGTAGCCTCTTGACTCACCATTCATACTGCAGCCTTGGTGGCAAGGCGCCGAAGGGTGTTGCCCACTGCAATGGGACTAGGTGAGGGTTCCAAACTGGCGCTGCATATTCCAATATGGGCCTAACGTACACAGTGTACAGGGTCCTGAATGACTCCTTATTTAATGTCGGAATGCTGTTCCTAGGTTTGCCAGGCGCCCATATGCTTCAGCAGTTATTTGGTTGATGTGCCCCTCAGGAGATGTTCCCGGTGTTATTCTCACACCAAGATCCTTTTTCTTGAGTGAGGCTTGTAGGCTCTGGCCCACTAGACTGTACTTCGTCTGTGGTCTTCTTTGCCCTTTCCCAATCTTCATGACTTTGCACTTGCTGGGGTTGAACTCCAGGAGCCAGTTTCTGGACCAGGTCTGCAGTCTGTCTACATCCCTCTGTAGTTCTGCCTGGTCTTCGTCCGATTGAATTCTTCTCATCAACTTCACATCATCTGCAAACAGGGACACTTCGGAGTCTATTCCTACCGTCACGTCTTTCACAAATACTAGAAACAGCACCAGTCCTAGAACTGATCCCTGTGGTACCCCGCTCGTTACCGGCCCCCACTCTGACGCCTCGTGTGTGTGTGTGTGTGTATTCACCTAATTATACTCACCTAATTGTGGTTGTAGGGATCGAGACTCAGCTCCTGGCCCCGCCTCTTCACCGAGTGCTACTAGGTCCTCTCTCTCTACCAGCTCCATGAGCTTTATCATTCCTCATCTTAAAGCTATGTATGGTTTCTGCCTCCACTACGTCACTTGCTAGGCTATTCCACTTCCTGACTATGACTGAAGAAATACTTCCTAACATCTCTTTGACTCATCTGGGTCTTCACCTTCCAATTGTGACCACTTGTTTCTGTGTCCGCTTATTGGAACATTCTGTCCCTGTCCACATTGTCTATTCCACACAGTATTTTGTATGTCGTTATCTTGTCGCAAACCTTTGCACTTTCTCTAATTTCTTCAGGTGCTGATCAAGTGTTGGTTCCAAACAGGTGCTGTATACTCCAGTATGGGCCTGACGTACACGGTGTACAGTGTCTAAAACGATTCCTTACTAAGGTATCGGAACGCTATTCTCAGATTTGCCAGGCGCCCATATGCTGCAGCTGTTATCTGGTTGATGTGCTCGGTGTTATACTCACCCCACGATCTTTGCAGTCTTTGGCCACCTAGCCTATACTCCGTATGCGGTTTTCTGTGCCCTTCTCCGATCTTCATGACTTTGCATTTGGCGGGGTTAAATTCGAGAAGCCAGTTGCTGGACCAGGTGTCCAGTCTGTCCAGGTCTCTTTGAAATCCTGCCTGATCCTCATTTGATTTAATTCTCCTCATTAACTTCACATCATCTGCGAACAGGGACACTTCTGAGTCTAACCCTTCCATCATGTCATTCACATTTACCAAAAAAAGCACTGGTCCTAGGACCGACCTCTGTGGGACCCCGCTCATCACAGGTGCCCACTGTGATACATCATCACGTACCATGACTCGTTGTAGCCTCCCTGTCAGGTATTCTCTGATCCATTAGAGTGCCCTTCATGTTATACGCGCCTGATCCTCCAGCTTCTGCACTAATCTCTTGTGAGGAACTGTGTCAATGGCCTTCCTGCAGTCCAAGAACATGCAATCAACCCACCCCTCTCTCTCGTGTTTTACTTCTGTTACTTTATCATAAAACTCCAGGAGGTTTGTGACACAGCATTTGCCTTCCCTAAATCCGTGCTGGTTGGCGTTTATACTCTTGTGTCGTTCCAGGTGCTCCACCACTCTCCTCCTGATAATGTGTGTGTGTGTGTTTGTGTGTGTGTGTGTGTGTGTGTGTGTGTGTGTGTGTGTGTGTGTGTGTGTGTGTGTGTGTGTGTGTTGTCTTGGCAACCAGGTCAGTGTTACATCTAAGGTAATCCTTTTTACCTCAGTCTTACACATCACCGAAGTGAAAAATGGTCATCATATCGAGAACTTTAATTATATTAGCATGCATTTTTTCGCAATATTTTGCACCCTCCATAGACATAATTTCATTTGATGCTCTTTTGAGCTGCACACAGCGTTACCATGGTAGCGGCAAATGTGACGTCATCACTCATGGTATCAGGAAGGTGTCAGCTCGTGATTGTGGATCATGACACCGGTGACTGACATTCACAGCTTTTATTGCTGCTTTTATTTGCCTGTTTCTCTCAGACTGATGTGATGGCAATACAGGTAACGGAATTTGTACATGCAAACACACACACACACACACATATATATATATATATATATATATATATATATATATATATATATATATATATATATATATATACAAGGAATTCGCGAGAGCATGCGAAATATACACAAGCACTGATCTCTGGCTGAAGGAGACTCGAACCTACGAACCTTAGGACAAGGTACGCAGTGCTTTACCAAACTACCCACACTGCGTACCTTGTCCTAAGGTTCGTAGGTTCGAGTCTCCTTCAGCCAGAGATCAGTGTTTATATATATATGCATATATATATATATATATATATATATATATATATATATAGAGAGAGAGAGAGAGAGAGAGAGAGAGAGAGAGAGAGAGAGAGAGAGGAGAGAGAGAGAGAGAGAGAGAGAGAGAGAGAGAGAGAGAGAGAGAGAGAGAGAGAGATAGATAGATAGACAGATATACATACATACATGCATACATACATATCGTGATGGCATAAAAAAATTGTGTGTGTGTGTGTTAGGTGAGGTCAGAAAGAACAATGTTTCTGCTGCAAGTCACCAGTAACGCATTTTGTTGAAATATAACATTAAAAATTGGCGAAACAACTAAGCTAGTGAAAGAAAAAGGCGACAGAATTGTACGTGATGTTGTAAACAACGCTTACCTTTTTTAACTGCGATGCAACAGGACATTAACCAAATAGATCTATCGTGCTCTTTAGGCAAAATTGGTCACCCTAGCTAAGTCGGCAAACATCCTTTGCTAAGTATCCAAAACTTATAAATTGTTGAGTTATTGCTCGGTGAGAACCAGTTGGTAGATCATGAAAATATATAATTCAACAAAATTATTATTAATATAAGTTAAACTTACTTTGTTTAAGTAGTATTACGAACATTTTGATATATACTGTATATATGCACAGTATATATACAGTATACATACCTCACGGTATATGCATTTGGAAATGGGGAAGAGCTAAGGGGTCAGATAACTCTGTGGAAATGTACTACACATGTTTTCTCAAATAGTAGGGAAAAGGCTTAAGGCAGTGTGTTGACACACTTAAGGTTTCTATTTCTGTTCTGGCTTGAAGGTTTCTCTTGAGGTTCTGGCTTAAAGGTCTCTCAGAGGTTCTGGCTTGAAAGTTTCGCCTGAAGTTCTGGCTTGAAGGTCTCTCCTGAGGTTCTGGCTAGAAGGTCTCTCCTGAGGTTCTGGCTTGAAGGTCTCGCCTGAAGTTCTGGCTTGAAGGTCTCTCCTGAGGTTCTGGC
Organism: Cherax quadricarinatus; assembly: GCF_026875155.1. Classification (NCBI taxonomy): domain Eukaryota; kingdom Metazoa; phylum Arthropoda; class Malacostraca; order Decapoda; family Parastacidae; genus Cherax; species Cherax quadricarinatus. Next base: position 34,317,275 of record NC_069411.1, on the reverse strand, counting down.
TTGATAGTCTCTCCTGAGGTTCTGGCTTGAAGGCCTCGCCTGAAGTTCTGGCTTGAAGGTCTCTCCTGAGGTTCTGGCTTGATAGTCTCTCCTGAGGTTCTGGCTTGAAGGTCTCGCCTGAAGTTCTGGCTTGAAGGTCTCTCCTGAGGTTCTGGCTTGATAGTCTCTCCTGAGGTTCTGGCTTGAAGGTCTCGCCTGAAGTTCTGGCTTGAAGGTCTCTCCTGAGGTTCTGGCTTGATAGTCTCTCCTGAGGTTCTGGCTTGATAGTCTCTCCTGAGGTTCTGGCTTGATAGTCTCTCCTGAGGTTCTGGCCTGAAGGTCTCTCCTGAGGTTCTCACTTGCTTCCTCATGAGGTCCTAGAAAGACGTTCCTTCTACAGTTTAATTTTAATGCAGCTAAAGTGAAAAAACAAAAAAACAAATGAGGAAGTTCTAAACTGTTAACTGGTTAAACAAAAAGTTCTGTTTGTAGAAGCACTAAAATCTGCCCAGATTTATTGCAACTGAAACATTTTTTTTAGGGAGAACATTCGTTTAAAAACAGAAATCTATAAGTAGAGAAATAAATCCTCTTCCGAGCTAAATGACAAAAAAAAAATCATGCTCCCTGCTGACTGAGAAATAAATCGTGTTGCCTACTTACCTAGAAATATATCAAGTTGCCTGTTAGAAGATAAATAAATCATGTTGCCTGCTGAGTGAGAAATAAATAATGTTTCATTCCGGCTGAGAAATAAATTATGTTCCATTTAGACTGAGGAAAAAATCATGTTCTCAGCTAATTGGAAGGAAATTTGTTCGTGGAATACCTTAGTGTATTAATACAACATAACTGAAAAAGCGGAGTGTTTAATTGGACATCAACTGCTGCATTTATATTATGAATATTTGAGCTAATATTCTGGATTTTCGAAAATGGAATAGAAGTTTATAAAAGACTATGTTCTATCAGATTATTATTATTATTATTATTATTATTATTATTATTATTATTATTATTATTATTATTATTATTATTATTACTAATATTATTATTTTAATAAAAGCATAAACAATAATAGTAATTAATATTATTATTTTTTATTTGTATTATTATTATTATTATTATTATTATTATTTTATCATTATTACCAAAAGTGTAAGGCATAGTTTAACTCAGAGAAGTACCTCGCAGGTCATCAGGTTTAACCGAGGAAGAAGTTATCTCCCAGTGCGCCGGTGCCTCACACCATGGAAAAGTATGAATTCTTAAGCTTATGTGAAAACTTCACATCAGAAAAAGAAGAAGAATGCGACTCCTCGCTGCATACAAACTGCTGACGTGTATGTTTATCCACAAATGCACCTCCAGTACATGGTTTGCACACTCTACAGAAGAGTGCTTGTACCCAAGCTCTTGAAAAAACACGAGTGAAAGAATGTAAATTTATGCAGCCATGACTGGTAACTTGTTATCCTCAAAGACGAGTTTCTCTTAGACAAAGACTTATGAGATAGTCCTTAAGGCTTAAAGGGCACATTGAGTGGAGCACTGTCATGCCTCTGACCAGAAGCTTGTTTTGATGTCCTCCCACCTGTCGCCTACGCTTTGGCAGGGATGACTCGGGAATTATTCATCGAGTTATGCTGCCGGTTGCTTGAAGGTCTCACGGAGTGGTGGTGATGGTGGTGGTGGTTGTTGTGGTTGTTGTTGTCCGTGATGATGACAGCAAAAGTTGTAAAGAGCAGGTTTTAGAGGTAGGTGTTAGTTGTGGTTAATGATTAACTGTGTGTTTAATGTTTTAAGAGAAGGACCTCAGTTACTGTTGATAACCACAGCCAACAACATCAAGTCTTTGATTTAATTAAAGACTCTTGTTCAGAGTAGACTATATCGAGAACTCGTTTCTCTCATATAGAGCTTTCTCAGTCTTACGTGTCAGCTTAGTGTATGAATTTTGATCAACAATCCTCTATTTAAAACCATTTCCCATAGTATTTTATAACTAAAATATTTGTTATATGAGGCCTATATTAATCTTGTATATCTCTCTAAATCACCGACCCACTAACATATTCCTAAAAATAATTACCATGCATTATTTAAGGAACTAAGAATCCCAGCGTTCAGTGTAAAATTTAATATAAAAAAAATACATTCACGTATCGTCTTGATTCATTTTTAGTACACAGGACTACCCATCAAGAGTGTACGAGCAATGTTGGTGGTTACACACAACCATATATGCCAACTATTATGACGGACCTTAACTCTTCATTGTAACACGACCTGTCAAGCACCAATATTTAGCACTATGGGTACGATATAAAAAGACTTTCGTACAGTGATTTAAGATTTCAATAAAAAATATGCTTCCAAAATGTTATAACAGAATATATATTATATTATAAACAAGCCACCTAACGCTTGCGTTTAAATAATCGTTTTTATTCACAGAGTAAACTATAATGTAAGCACTTTGTATATTGCTTTACAGATTTTAGTTTTATACAAGAAGAATAAATTAGAAGAAGTGAAAGCAGGAGTATGACTCTAATAATTTGTACAATATAAAAGAGTACTTAAGTATGACAAAATAAAACGAATTTGTTCAACAATTTAGCACTTTAAGTAGGAAGGTGAAATAACATTGAATGTTAATCTTCGACATAACAAAATTAATACTGAGGTGGCGTAAGGTGTCAACACAGGCTTACAATGACTTAAGCCGGAGGTCATTCTAGAAGTTGCTCGCAGGCTTGTGTTTTAGTGTTTATTGAGAAGTAAGTTTGAAGTTGTCTTCGGGAGTTAATTTCAAGTTGAGTTAATCTTGGAAATGCATTCTCAGAGTTGTGTCCTCGAGTAAATTTAAAGCCAATTTTGGAACTGTTCAGAGGGTTTGGAGGATGGGGTTAGGGAGAAGGAGGTTGGGGTGGGGAAGGATAGAAAAGAAGAGGCAGCTGAGAAAGAGGAAGAAGAAAGAAGGACATCGAAGTTCTTTCCTCAGGGGATAATAATTATGAAAAAAATAAACAGTTCATTGAGCTCGTTTTTAGCTCCAGCTGTAAGTTCCGCCTCCCAATCTATCATAGCTTACTGTGTATTGCTTATTTTCAGCTACTTTGAGAGCAAATCTTTTATATCTTTCTATTCTCTAACAATATATAAGTGTTTCCTAATGACCCCACCAGACATCTGTAACTTTGATTTCTCTTATGCGAAATACTTTACTTTATACTGGTTTCTTT
>NC_069411.1:34304048-34309048 GCF_026875155.1 Cherax quadricarinatus | reverse complement strand
GGTCCTAGAACTGACCCCTGTGGGACCCCGCTCGTCACAGGCGCCCATTGTGATACCTCTTCACGTACCATAACTAGTTGTTGCCTCCCTGTCAGGTATTCTCTGATCCATTTCAGTGCCCTCCCTGTTATATGCGCCTGATCCTCCAGCTTCTGCACTAATCTCTTGTGGGGAACTGTGTCAAAGACCTTCTTGCAGTCCAGGAAAATGCAATCAACCTACCCCTCTCTCTCGTGTCTTACTTCTGTTAACTTGACATAAAACTCCAGAAGGTTTATGACACAGGATTTGCCTTCCATGAACTCATGCTGGTTTTCATTTATAATCTTGTTCAGTTCCAGGTGTTCGACCACTCACCTCCTGATAATCTTCTCCATGACTTTGCTTACTATACATGTCAGAGACACAGGTCTGTAGTTTAGTGCCTCATTTCTGTTTCCTTTCTTAAATATGGGGACTACATTTGCTGTCTTCCATTTCTCAGGCAGTTGCCCAGTTTCAAGGGATGTGTTGAAGATTTTGGTTAGGGGCACGCACAGCATCTCTGCTCCTTCTCTAAGGACCCATGGGGAGATGTTGTCCGGTCCCATCGCCTTTGAGGCATCAAGGTCACTTAGCAGCTTCTGCACCTCCTCCTCGATTGTTCGTATGTCTTCCAACACTTGTTGGTATATTCCCTCTTGATGTTCCCTTCTCTGCTGTCTTAACAGAGCCCTTCCTGTCTCTACTGTAAAAACTTCCTTGAATCTCATGTTTAGCTCCTCACATACCTCCTGATCAATTCTTGTGAGTTCTCCACCTTCTGTCCTCAGTCTGATCACCTGGTCTTTGACTATTGTCTTCCTCCTGATGTCGCTATACAACAGTTTCGGGTCAGTCTTGACTTTCGATGCTATGTTATTTTCATACTGTCACTGGGCCTCCCTCCTTACCTGTGCATACTCGTTCCTGGCTCTGCGACTAATCTCCCTATTTCCATGTGTTCTCTGCCTTCTGTACTTTTTCCATTCTCAATTGCACTTTGTTTTTGCCTCCTTACACCGTTGGGTGAACCTGGGGTTCGTTCTGATCTTCCCATTGTTTCTGTTGCCCTTGGGAATAAACCTTTCCACTGCCTCCTTGCATTTCGTTGTTACATATTCCATCATTTCATTTACTGGCTTTCCTACCAGTTCTCTGTCCCACGGAACCTCCTGCAGGAAGTTCCTCAAACCTGTGTAGTCCCCTCTTTTATAGTCTGGCTTTTCCCATTCAACTCCTGTTACTCTCTCCACTTGCAACTCTACTATGTATTCAAAGCACAGAACCACGTGGTCACTAGCTCCTAGGGGACTCTCATATATGATGTCCTCAATGTCTGAACTGCCCAGGGTGAACACAAGGTCCAATCTTGCTGGTTCATCCTCCCCTCTCACTCTGGTAGTGCCCTTAACATGTTGGTGCATGAGGTTTTCCAGCACCACATCCAACATCTTGGCTCTCCATGTTTCGGGACCCCCAAGTGGTTCCAGGTTTTCCCAGTCAATCTCCCTGTGGTTGAAATCACCCATAAACAGCAACTTTGCTCTGCTGGAGTGAGCTCTTCTTGACATCTCAGCAAGTGTGTCCACCATTGCTCTGTTGCTCTCTTCATATTCCTCTCTTGGCCTCCTGCAGTTCTGTGGTGGATTATACATCACTGCAATGAGCACCTTGTGCTCCCCAGACTGAAGAGTACCTACTATGTAGTCCCTGTCTCCTGTCTCGTCTATGCCTCCCATTTTCTCGAATTTCCATTGGTTTTTTAAGAGCAGAGCAACCCCTCCTCCCCCTCTGCCCCTTCTATCTTTCCTCATGATCTGCTATCCTGGTGGGAAGATTGCATCTGTTATTGTCTCCGTGAGTTTTGTTTCTGTAACTGCTATGATGTCTGGGGACTTCTCATTGATTCTTTCTTGCAATTCCTCATATTTATTCGTTAATCCATCCGCATTTGTGTACCAAACCTTCAACTTCTGTTCTAATACTGTAACTGTGGTCCTGGGGGAATACTGGGGTTGGGAGAGCACAGGCCTGTGGGGGGTTGCAGTGTGTGTGTGTGTGTGTGTGTGTGTGTGTGTGTGTGTGTGTGTGTGTGTGTGTGTGTGTGTGTGTGTGTGTGTGTGTGTGTGTGTGTGTGTGTTGTGTGTGCATGTGTGTGTGTGTGTGTGTTGTGTGCCATCGCTAAGAAAAACATGCCATGTTTTTCCCACATTTTCGGTGTTTTCTAAGTATCCCACAACTTTTTAGGGCCTCTTTTCTTTATTTGTTTTGTTTCGAGTCTCCATCGGCCTACTGATCATTCTTTTTCCTAATTTTCCGCCTGTCATTGACAATTCTTGTATCATTTACCACTACTTCTCACATTGTCTTTCACATAGTCTCTTTTACAATCTGATCTACTGTACACATGTCTTCATTTTCACTCTCGTCCTTTCATTGTCTAACCCTTCTAGTATTTCTTTATTTATTCCATATCCTCTGTGCCCATTGTTTCTCTTCAAACATCTTCCTTTACCATTGTTCCTCATTTACTCACGATATCATATTGATCCGCAATCTAGCCACAAGTAAGGAAACAGACAGAGTAATGGTCAGTAAAGATGCATCAAGACGGGCAGATGTGATAAATGAAGAAGGAAGGATGGGAGGAAGGGAAGGAGGGAAGAGAAGGAGGGAGGCTGTCCTAAATGAGTCAGTAAGAGAACCAGTACCGAGTGCGTGCTTTTTTCACTTACATTTCTTTAATCAATGAAGTTGTAACGTAGTAAATGTGGGTGAGTATTACAGTAGTAATGCACAGTGCAACATTTTGCTGATACTGTTCTATGGCTAAGCGGGAACCATTCTAGAGTTTTTCTTCCCATGGTTCTCTGGCACTCCGATGCATATTTTATAATACATGGCCTGATCCATTGCAGAAAAGTTTTTTAATTACCTTCTGGTCTATAACCAATATAGGTAACTTATCAAGTTTGGTTGCCCCACTGTGGGTCAGCTGCTCCTCTTTTGTACCACTTTAAGGATGAATGATCACTAAAGTCATTTCTGGTGTCACCTGTTGGAGGATAACAGTGTTGGATTGTAACTAATTGTTAAAGTGAATTTTGGGATTGTCTTTCTTCTCTAACCTTTATAAATGGATGAGTTATTTGGAGATGCAGCATTTACAGTAGAATTATATACCAGGACTCTTATATGTGCTCTGTGCTACTTGGTGTATGTTGCAACGCTTTTAACTTGGTATACCAGGGGTTGTAATGATCAGATGCTCTAACCCCTTCGGGGTTATCTCCTGTACTTCCGATAAGACATTGCTCTCAGTAAGTGTTTGGGTGGGAGAGAGAGAGTTGTTTCCCAGTATAGTGTAACATATCTAACGTACCATTATCTGATTTCATTTGTAATTATATTTTTGTAAGCAAAGTACAACAGCTAGGGTAAATTTGTGTGAGTTTGTAGCTACCTTTCTCCGAAGGAGAAACATGTTAAAATTACTTTTCCCCTTTCAACTAAAACACTTAAAATCACTTTTCCTCTTTCAACTAATAAACTTAAAATTACTTTTCACCTTTCAACTAAAACACTTAAAATCACTTTTCCTCTTTCAACTAATAAACTTAAAATTACTTTTCACCTTTCAACTAAAACACTTAAAATCACTTTTCCTCTTTCAACTAATAAACTTAAAATTGCTCTTCCCCTTTAACTAATAAACTTAAAATTACTTTTCCCCTTTCAACTAAAACACTTAAAAGCATTTTTCCCCTTTCAACTAATAAACTTAAAATTGCTCTTCCCCTTTAACTAATAAACTTAAAATTACTTTTCCCCTTTCAACTAAAACACTTAAAATCACTTTCCCCTTTCAACTAATAAACTTAAAATTGCTCTTCCCCTGTAACTAATAAACTTAAAATTACTTTTCCCCTATCAACTAATAAACTTAAATAAACTCTCCATTATACAAATTGTAGCATTTTTATTTTTACACTTGTGCGGTTTTTGGTGATCATTTTATTACATTAAGAAAATTGTGCAGAAAAGCGGTGCTCATCCAGTTAAAATTTCATTAGTGATTATATTATAAACTTTAACACAGAGATGGTGTTAAAAATGCACAGTAATATAATTAATTCATAAAGTTTCGTTTCACTGACATGAGACTTTCAATTTTTATTTGTTTTTAATAAATTTTATTAAAATTTTATATTGATTTTATTTGTCATTTTTGAAATGGCGTTTCCTTGTTTACATATCCCTGTTAACGTAGATAATAGGCTTTTAGCACCAAAGCATCCATTAATAATGGACATGTTTCATATCGAAAATACCTGCAACTAGCAACTCTTGCAACAGCACACACTACCTTCCATCCCTGCAACTAGGAACTTTTGCAACAGCACACACTACCCTCCATTCCCTTCAACTAGCAACTCTTGCAACAGCACACACTACCCTCCATTCCCTGCAACTAGCAGCTCTTGCAACAGCACACACTACCCTCCATTCCCTGCAACTAGCAACTCTTGCAACAGCACACACTACCCTCCATTCCTACAACTAGGAACTTTTGCAACAGCACACACTACCCTCCATTCCCTGCAACTAGCAACTCTTGCAACAGCACACACTACCTTCCATTCCTACAACTAGGAACTTTTGCAACAGCACACACTACCCTCCATTCCCTTCAACTAGCAACTCTTGCAACAGCACACACTACCCTCCATTCCCTGCAACTAGCAACTCTTGCAAAAGCACACACTATCCTCCATTCCCTTCAACTAGCAACTCTTGCAACAGCACACACTACCCTCCATTCCCTGCAACTAGCAACTCTTGCAAAAGCACACACTACCCTCCATTCCCTGCAACTAGCAACTCTTGCAACAGCACACACTACCCTCCATTCCCTTCAACTAGCAACTCTTGCAACAGCACACACTACCCTCCATTCCCTGCAACTAGCAACTCTTGCA
>NC_069411.1:34289048-34296548 GCF_026875155.1 Cherax quadricarinatus | reverse complement strand
CTGTGTGTATGTGTGTGTGTGTGTGTGTGTGTGTATGTGTGTGTGTGTGTGTGTGTGTGTGTGTGTGTGTGTGTGTGTGTGTGTGTGTGTGTGTGTGTCTGTGTCTGTGTATGTGTACCCACCTAGTTGTACTCACCTAGTTGTGGTTGCAGGGGTCGATTCACAGTTCCTTGCCCCACCTCTTCACTAGCCACTACTAGGTCACTCTTCCCGCTCTGTGAACTTTATCATGCCTCGTCTTAAAGCTATGTGTGGATCCTGCCTCTACTACATCACTTCCCAGACTATTCCACTTCCTGACAACTCTATGACTGAAGAAATACTTCCTAACATCCCTGTGATTCATCTGAGTCTTCAACTTCCTACTGTGTCCCCTTATTGCTGTGTCCCATCTCTGGAACATCCTGTCAATTCCTCTCAGTATTTTATATTTTATGTGTGTGTGTGTGTGTGTTAGGATAAAACTTAAAAGGATATCATGCAATTTTCTTCAACAGGGAATACAATGACACCAGCTTAGCTTACAGCTGCGGGATATACCTCAACACAGCGTTGTATATATGATAGCAGTACAGTATAATGTGTTGAAATGGAATGCAACACAACGCGATCAGATGATTCCCGACTCACATCCATCAAACATAACAGAGACCATGTAGTTGGATTTTTTAATTAAAGAAATTTTCGATTGCACTAGTTTGCAGGCTATGTGCAATGTAAATGTATATATTGTCTGAAGAGAGTAGATGTGTGTGTGTGTGTGTGTGTGTGTGTGTGTGCGTGTGTGTGTGTGTCTGTACTCACCTAGTTGTGGGGTCGATTCATAGCTCATGGCCTCGCCTCTTCATTGGCCGCTACTGGGTCACTCTCCCTGCACCATGAGCTTTATCATACCTCTACTTAAAGCTATGAATGGATCCTGCCTCCACTACATCACTTCCCAAACTATTCCACACCCTGACTACTCTGTGGCTGAAGAAATACTTCCTAACATCTCTCTGATTCATCTGAATCTTCAACTTCCAACTGTGTCCCCTTGCTGCTGTGTCCCATCTCTGGAACATACGGTCTCTGTCCACCTTGTCAATTCCTCTCAGTATTTCATATGTCGTTATCATGTTTCCCCTATCTCTCCTGTCCTCCAGTGTCGTCACGTGGATTTCCCTTAACCTCTCCTCGTAGGACATACCCCTTAGCTCTGGGACTAGTCATGTTGCAAACCTTTGCATTTTCTCTAGTTTCTTTACGTGCTTGGTTAGGTGTGGGTTCCAAACTGGTGCCGCATACTCCAATATGGGCCTAACGTACACAGTGTACAGTGTGTATTATTATTCTTACCATAATTAGTATTCATTCTGCTACTTCTGTTACCCTTAAAACGAATATTTTATTTCCTTCTCATCTGTGTACTCCACCTGCCTACCTTCCCTAACTTTGTTTAATGTGGCTGCGACACCCTTCTCCTCCAAATTTGCTTCTTGTTAGTCTTCCATACTGTCTTTTTACGTTAGGAATTTAGATTTATTCTCCTCGTAGTACAGGGTTTCTTATAGAAAACACCTCTGGTGCTTTTGCTTTGTTTCTCATATTGTATATTTTGCAGTGAAAGTTTATTTCATCTCGCTCTGTGCGCTCTCTCTAAATATATTTTTTATAATAAAAATGCATTGTAATTGGACAGCATAATGAAGAGCCGCTATGAAAAATGTATTTTGGTGACTAATTTTTTATATTTGAAATTTCTAGCATTAAATGATGGAGAGGAAATACATACATTTGAAATACATTTGTAGAGTTTCGAGATTTTTCCAACTCTCACAGCCCAGCCCGGGGCGAGCTTGTCTAGTGCTTGCCTGATTAACCAGGCTGTTACTGCCGGCGGTGCGAAGAAGAAGAAGAAGTAGACGACGAAGAAGAAGAAGCAGCAGAAGAGCAAGGACAGGAAGATTATGGTGAAGAATAATGTTATTTATTAGGAAATTAAATTATTTACAGAACAAAATCTACTGCTCGCACAGTGTTATTATTTACTATTATTATTATTATTATTATTATTATTATTATTATTATTATTATTATTATTATTATTATTATTATTATTATTATTATTATTATTATTCATAAATTGCTATTGATTAGATATTAAAACAAAGAGCATATCAAGAAATATTATTCAAAATCTTCTACGACAGCTTCAGAAAACTGTCTCTCCTGACACAGTAATGCTGTTATCCCTCGCCTCCATCCAGCCGTGGCGAATCCTACCAGTATCACACCAAACAATTGTTCTATAAACCAGCAGGGTGTCACCAAAGAGCTGAACGACATCCCAAAGAGCAGGGAGAACGACAACACAATGGAGGTGGCACGGCTATTCTGTGACAGAAGTAGCTGCAGTCATGAGAAGTGTAAGTCTTGCATTGTAGGTGACATGGGTTATTCTGGTCCAGGAACTTCGACAAGTTGACACAATGTTCAGTATTCTGAATTCAAGTATTTCTATATAAAAATATACGGGACAATTAGAAGAGGGATTGAAACATAAAGTTTAGATTAAATGACTAGTAATTCCATGGAGCTTTGAAGAATATCATTGTTGCCTTTTTCTTACTGATCGTTGGTTCCACACTGACAATCACTAAGTGTGTTCTATTAAATTATATTAGAAAAACGTATTGCTAAAATTCAATGTTCATAAGTCATCAGCTCAACACCAGTGCAAAACAAAAAAAAAGTCTTGGATATCGAGTTGACTGCTCATGTCATGTCTCTTCTCTTCCAACCTCCAAATCCTAACCACTTTATTTGATCGTACACATTCAGTAAGAGAAATATCCTTGATATATCTCTTCAATTCCAAACACTTATTCAGTAGCGAGGAAATAAAAAGGCACGATAAAGGAAAGAATGGGGAATATATTTAACTTACACAAGTTGTCAGAAAACATTCCACGCCTGATCCATAACGACTATATTTGGATTAAAACTCAAAGTTGGCTAAAAGTTTACTTCTTCAAAAGTAAAACTGATCAAAAGCTTAAAATCTGGTAGCTGAGTAACAGTTAGTACCTATTTAGATCTACTAGATTAAGTATTTGTATACAAAGATAAGAAACACATTTATGTAAGTTTATTTTTATTACTCATTGGTCTCAGAAGATCTATATCATTCATCGACACCATGCCCAGCCCTTCTAGGGTAGGGTAGGTGCCTGAGTCCGAGCTTTTAGCTCATAAGACTGTTATTCCCATTAGCCCCCTTGGGGCGGGGATGACAGACCAGAGAGGCCTAGCTTGTGACTAGGCCTGGGGACAGTTGGTCCCAAAGATGAGGAGGTACTTGTGCCTCCTCCCATGGGAGACTTAAGTCTCAGACACTCCCTAAAGAGGGAGCCAAGGCCGGGCCACCACTTGGAAAAGGCCCGGGCCGGGAGAATACCGGCTAATCTTTAATAATAATAATAATCTATATCATTATCACTATTTTGCTATTAACGGTTCCCATGTAATGTCTCGATTCTACTCCTTCTCTTCTTGCTCTTCACTCTCTTTCGTTTCTTAATCCCCCTTTCTTTTTTCATCCTCCTCTTCCCTCTCTCCCTCCCTCACTCTATCTCTCTCTCTCTCTCTCTCTCGTAATAAACTGCCAGGTCATATTCGCAGCTTCCGCAATAGCTCTGTAGCATGTCTAGCCATGTTCCACCACTGGCCGACAGCACTGAAGCAGCAGCAATATGCAGGCAGGTACACCGAGGTGCTTCCTGCTCTGAAACACAAGGCAAAGGCAAAACAACAGCAATGAAATGGTGTAGGAACAGCACGGCAACGGAGCAGCAACAGGGCGGCAACAACATGACAGCAGCATGTCAACAGAACAGAAGTAAAACAACTCGGCAAAATAATGATTTATACGCAGCCGCAGCAGCCTTGAAATAGCACTGGAGAGCATGGCAAGAGTAGTATATAATTACATAAGCATCATGTCATTAGAACCACAATTGCAGACTATTATCACATGTAAACACTCCGCTCTTACATAAATGGGGAACTGTTGATTCCTGAAATACAATATACAGTGACAAAATGGAACACTTGTCTGTCATGAGCATGAACGAGACTGTAGTAGTAGTTATACATTTAGTATTTTCTATACGAATCTTCTACAGTAAGTGCAGATACAAGAAGGAAAACAGGCGTTCTAGTCAACAACAATGGCTTCATCGACAATGCCATACAAATATAACTATTATTATTTCAGTAATTAGAAGTGTAATAATGTTGGTAGAATTACCGACAATATATAAAGTAAAAGGACACAAGTGCAACTAATGTGACATTTTATTGTGGCAACGTTTCGCTCTCCGGCTTGATAAAGCTCCTGGAGAGCGAAACGTTGCCACAATAAAATGTCATATTAGTTGCACTTGTGTCCTTTTACTTTACAAATTGGAAGTGTATAAAGTTAAAGTTGATTTCCTACTTAGAACAGCTAGCTGTTTCATGGAGTTGAACATGGCACCACAGTAACTAAAAATACCTAAGACACCCGTATGAAACGCTTGCTGAATGACTCATATAATATATGATTCGCCAAGTTTTGCCTAAACGGCCTTGTTTTCAAAATATTGCATTTAAAAGAAGAATGTTCATGGCCAGAAACATTCCTTACGGATTCTGAAAATAGTGTAAGCCATCCCAGATGTAATATCCAACAATATCTTCGGCAAACACAAAAAAAAACCAAAACACAAACTAGGAGTTTCTAAAATATCGTGTAAATAAGGTAAATCGAATATAAACACATGCATCACCGAACATAAGAGAGTAGCCAGATATTCCTAAGACAACTCATGCATATTTCAACGCATACTACAACGCCACTACCAAAACAAATAAAAGGACTTCAAACACCAATATAAAATATCGATTCTCTACAAAACAAAATTCGTTGGAGTCTGACTAATCAGGTCTAAACCAAACTTCAGTCAGGTACAGTAACAATGGGAAGCCGAAGCAATCACATGTATGCTACATTGAAGCTACAGATCATGATACACAATCATCAGGACTTCCACACGAGGCTTAACAGGATAACTTTTCACCAACTGCCAACTCCCCGGACTTCTCTCCACTTATTCCCAGCTAAATTACAAGTCATCATTCATACGTATAACTAGTTTGTAACATGTACGCATATCTACTGGAGATATGCGTACCTTGTATTTCTCTGAATGACTCACATGGCTTTAGCGTTTAACATAAATTAAAAAATAAATAAGGAATAAGTGGAGGCAAACGGGTTTTTTGACATGACGCGATGTTGGAGTATGAGCAAGATTACACTTATGAGGGAATTCAGGGGAAACCGGTTAGCTAGAGGTGGGAAGTACATTGCCTGCAGTCTGAAGAAGAGGTTAAGATATGTGGTAGTGTTTGAACTTAAGTATTGACACGCCTCTGGCAAGACAGTGATGGAGTGAGTGATGATAAAAGCGTTTCTTCTTTCTCGGATCACCCTGCCTCATATTATATAATATATAATATATAAATATATATAAATATATAAATAAATATTTATATATATATAATATATTATTTTTTTATTATTTAAAATTACACATGGGCGATCCCCCCAAAGGCAGGGGGGCCCCGAAAAAAAAACTTTCACCATCATTCACCCACACTGCCCCTTGCCAAAGGGGTGCTTTACCACAGTTTTTAAACTGAAACTTAAAAACCCCCCCTTTCAAGTGCAGGCACTGAAAATTCCCACTCCAGGACTCAAGCCGGGCCTGCCGGGTTTTCCCTGAACCCCTTCAAAAATTTATTTTTGCTCACACCCAACAGCACGTCAATTTAAAAAAACCATTTGTTCCATTCACTCCTATAAAACACGCTCACGCATGCCTCGGGAAGTCCAACCCCTCGCACAAAAAACCCTCCTTTCCCCCTCCCCCCAAACCCCTTTCCTACCGCCCCCTACCCCCCCTTTCCCTTTCCACTACAGACTGATACACTCTTGAAGTTATTCTTTTTCGCTCCTTTCTCTCTCATGTCCGAACCACCTCAACCCCCTTTCCCACCCCTCTGGACAACATTTTTGAAATCCGCACCTCCTCCTAACTTCCAAACTCGAACTCTGCATTATTTTCACACAACACATTCCCTCAACATGACATCCCACTCCTCCAGCCTTCTCCTCGCTGCAACATTCATCACCCATGTTTCACACCCATATAAGACGTTGGTAAAATAACCTCATACTTCCCCCTCTTTGCCGCCAAGGACAAAGTTCTCTGCTCCACAGACCCCTAATCACCACCACTCTTTTTCCCTCATAAATTTTCTATGATTCCCCCTCATCTTTCTAGACCATCCTGACACTCCACCCCCAAAATATCGAAACGTTCACCTCCCCCATACTCTCCCCCCAAATCTGATATTTAATCTTTTATCACCTAAATTTTTGTTATCCTCAAACCTACTCTTTCCCGTATTCACCTTTAATTTTTTTTCTTTTGCACACCCTACCAAATTTACCACCAACTCGCAGCTTCTTTTTCAGAATCTCCCAAGAGACAGTGTATACAAAGAGCACGTGACAACTCCCCACCTTTTGTGATTCTTATCTTTTAATCCACGCCCCCTTGCCAAGACCCTCGCATTTACTTCTCTTACAACCCCATCTATAAATATATTAAAATCCACGGTGACATCACACATCCTTGCTAAGGCCTACTTTTATGGGAAATAATTTCCCTCTTTCCTAATACCTAACTTGGCCTCCATCCTCGTAAAACTCTTCCCGCTTTCATTTAACCCACCTCCCCCTAAAACCCTACACTTGCAACATCTGCCCCATTGCCCCCCCATTTCCCCCCCCCCTGTCTACCCTTTTTCCAAATCCCCTAAATGCCACAAAAACCTCTTTAGCCTTATCTAAATTCTGTTCACTTATATGTTTCACTGTAAACACCTGGTCCACACACCCCCTACCTTTCCTAAAGCCTCCTTGTTCATCTGCTATCCTATTTTCCGTCTTACTCTTAATTCTTTCAATAATAACTCTACCATACACTTTACCAGGTATACTCAACAGACTTATCCCCCTATAATTTTTGCACTCTCTTCTGTCCCCTTTGCCTTTATACAAAGGAACTATGCATGCTCTCTGCCAATCCCTAGGTACCTTACCCTCATCCATACATTTATTAAAAAATTGCACCAACCACTCCAAAACTATATCCCCACCTGCTTTTAACATTTCTATCTTTATCTCATCAATCCCGGCTGCCTTACCCCTTTCATTTTACCTACTGCCTCACGAACTTCCCCCACACTCACAAATGGCTCTTCCTCACTCCTACAAGATGTTATTCCTCCTTGCCCTATACACGAAATCACAGCTTCCCTATCTTCATCAACATTTAACAATTCTTCAAAATATTCCCTCCATCTTCCCAATACCTCTAACTCTCCATTTAATAACTCTCCTCTCCT
>NC_069411.1:34241548-34284048 GCF_026875155.1 Cherax quadricarinatus | reverse complement strand
GACGCTTGTACCAACCTACTGATGCTCACTGCAATATTAGTATATATGTTTTTCAGTGTTAATGGCACTGTGGACACTTTTTTTTTTTTTTTTTTTTTGCTGTTCTGTGACAAAAGTGAAAATTTCTCGCACTGTGGAAGCAATTTAGACGAAACTGTTAATAATGCAAATGTAAAAATAATAATTCATTGAATTTTGCAGCATCGCATGAGAGAGAATGTGTTTTGCGTGGTTTGGCGACAGTGTGTTTGTCTGTATTCCTTTTAATATTTATTCGTTAAAACATAATTTCTTTGAATGTTATTTTATATGCTCGTAAATTTATTTCTATATTTAGAGTATACTTGTACTAAATACGATTGCCATTAGTATGTGCTTGAATACGCACTTTAGTCTAAGTTAATAGCAGAGAGAGAGTGTGTGGCAGGCTAAGAGTATGTTACTCTTTCTTTTGGAGTATGTCACACACCCATATAGGCATGCCTTCCTACCAGTGAACCAGGTGCTAAGAGTTTAACAAGCAGGGGCCCCATTATTCTACCAGAACCCTGGTTCAACCAACCAATCACAAGGAAGCCCGCCAACGCTGTGAAGCGATGTGGGACACTTGCGAAGCAGTTTTCGTAGAATTACCTTCCCATCTGGTCGCTACGGTTCTGTGTCTTGTGTTTGCATTCGCCTCATTGTACATAGTTGTAAATGCTGTACATAGGAAATATACATATAATAGATACCAGCTTGTTTTTGGTGAAGGAAATACAATCATTTACAGCTTGTTTTTGGTGAAGGAAATACAATCATTTACAGCTTGTTTTTGGTGAAGGAAATGCAATCATTTGCAGCTTGTTTTTGGTGAAGGAAATGCAATCATTTGCAGCTTGTTTTTGGTGAAGGAAATACAATCATTTACAGCTTGTTTTTGGTGAAGGAAATACAATCATTTACTCTGCTGCCTTTTTGCTCGTTCCTTAGTGGTTATCGTGTTACGGCAAGGTGTGCAGGTCAAGGTCAAGGTTCGTAATAGACAGAGGTAGAAGGGAGTAGAGATGTATAGAAAAAGTACCATTCTCTCAGATAAACTACTCAGTTATCCTAAATGATAATTACTTACTTAAATGAAGCCAAGAAAGCTTTTAGGTATCATATTATTGTTGTTGTTGTTGATGTTATGGTTATCGCATTTACAGGAAATCGATAAACCGGAAAGAAATCATGTATCTCCACCGAGAGTTCCTGGACCCATAGATGTTTGACACTTGTATCAAAATACGTAATTCTTCTCTTTAATTAAATGGTTCACAAAGTGATCCTTCCTCAGGGTATGAGAGGAGAGGTGACAAGTAAACTTGACTTCTTTGTTGGAATCAGAATTCTAAATCTTATGTTTATCTATTTGTAGCATTAGCGATAACAAGATTTTCTTTAAGGATGAGTGGAAGTTTAGAATGGGAACACAGTTCTTTACGTAATTAGGTATATAACCGAAGGTGTACGAGTGGCAGAGTATACCGACAAATATGTTAACAAGACACAATATGAGGTTTATTGCATCTTAATGATAAAACTTCTCGTAATCTCAATAAAATGGCTGACGAAACGTTTTCTATGTGAAATGTTATAAGCAGCTTAGTGTGACTTTTTGGTCTATTGCAATAGGGCCCAGTGGTTCCCAAACTTTTTCAGCTTGTTACCCAATTTAACATGCCACATAAAGCATGTTACCCCTTTCACAAAATGTTGTTATCATTGATATATATGGCTAAATTAAAACACTTGAGATATTTTCTTTTATTTATTGTATTTGAACATTGTGCATCTCTAATGACTATTACCAAAGATGTCAAGAAAATCAGTGGGATGGATGGAGTTGCATACTTGAAGCTAGTTTAGGAATTCTTGGCTTCGTGGTTGAAAGTGCCAGCCTGGCATCGTTTGCAACATTCAAGCGAGTCCTCTTTTTTGTTTTCATACCCAGCACAGTTGAGAAGCCCTTCTCGCACAGATACGTTGTTGAGAATGATACCAACAACTTCAAAGCTCTCTTGGACAGAGTTGGCGAGTCAGGTAGTCGTGAAATCCAAAAGGAATCTGTATTTTGGTTTTGGAATTCGATTTTCAAGGCTTCATTGGCTCGCATTGTGATCCACTCCTCCTTTGCAGGGAAATCATCATCATGAATGGCATCATCAGGTACAGAGAAGGGATGAATGATCCACTGAAGAGTAGCTGTTTCTTGGTCACTCTCTGGAAAGTAGTGATGCATGCTTGTTTCAAGCCCACATACCACACATACATTATATATAAAATTAATAATAGCTACAAATTCACAGTAACAGTGGGTAAATACTAACTATATACTGCACAGGGCAGTACACATACATACCAGCTTATGTCTACCTCGGCTGATGCTCACAGATAAACTGACAGTGTGAAATAGAGGCAGCCTCAGGAAGTGAGTGACGCGTACTGGACAGGTCGATCTGGGCTACTGAGTGACTTTTGTCCTGAAGCATACTTGTCAAAATACTTTTGGGTTTCCACACACTTAGCTATATATTTCTTCTTTTCTAATACTGTATATTAGTTTTTGATGTTTATTGTTATTTGGTTTAACTTTATTACTTACTTATAATAGGTTTACTTTACAACTTTATATACTAAGACAAAGTTAACAATAATCCTCATACCGGGTACCGCATTGTTTTCTTGATTTTCAGAATTCATAACTTTTTTTTCTGTCACCCCTCCATTACCCCCCAAAAATGGTTAAATTACCCCCAGGGGGTAATTTACCCCCAGTTTGGGAACCACTGCAATAGGCAAAAGTGAGAGCGTTGTGACATGTCTACCTAAGAATTGATGATACTAGGATTTCGATATTACTGTCTAGTAGAAAATATAACTAGGTTCTCAGCATAATCATTTAGTAAACATCGATAATTCCTGGTATTTCTATCCACAGGAAGCGGATTATTACTATTTTATTCATGGAGAAGCACTTAAGCCGAGGTCATACAGTACCTGGACTTCAGGTAACAGAGCGGTGCTGACGACCAACTTTCCAACATATGAGGCTGTTTCCCTTTCCATTGTTTCAGTCAGATCCCGAGCATCTGTATCCTGCTGTAGCCAAGATAATATGGCTAGGATCTAAGCATTTATGTAATGCTTTCTGGCAGGACTGCCGCCAGTGCGTCTGACAGTAGAGAGGGAACCACAGCCGCGTCTAGTACCAACCTAGTCTTATAACCACTAGCACTGAATATCTCGGCAGCATCTCTCTCTCTCTCTCGTCTGTCTGTCTGTCTGTCTCCTCTCTCTCTCTCTCTCTCTCCTCTCCTCTCTCTCTCTCTCTCTCTCTCCTCTCTCTCTCTCTCTCTCTCTCTCTGTCTTTCTCGTGAACACACGAGGGTGATTAGGCTCTAAAGTCTCATTCATCCCTGTATCTGCGACAGCAACGGAGCCTCGGACAGATAAGCTGCGTACCTGTGTATGTTATCAGCCGGAAGGCTCCGTGTACGGGTCTATACTACGGCTGTACTCCCTTCATTGGGAATGCCTTGACCTGCTGCGCATGCCCTTCATGAGAATAATTTGAAATAATTTCAGTGTTTGGAAAAAATATGAACGGCCTAATAGGAATATATATATATAAATAGATTTCAAAAAATGCGTTCAATCTCCTGAAAAGAGACGTGGTATTAGCAGCAGTACAAGAACATTTCCCTGGTCTCTTCCCTTTTGTTTCAGCTGGGTATAGCAAGGAATCAATGCTTCTCTTTGGAGAGCATGAAATTACATCATCGGAGGGTGTCCAACAAGGAGATCCTCTTGCACCATTTCTCTTCTGTATAGCAATTAGGGAAATCACAGTCAGACTGACCAGCGAACTAAACATCTGGTTCCTAGATGATGGCACACTAGCAGGTACAAAAGAGTCCCTCCTACATGACCTTACACAGGTAATGACACGGGGACAGGAAATGGGTCTCATCCTGAATCCATCCAAATGTGAAATCATCTCAGTCAGTCAACAAGTGATAAATGCAGTGAGATCAAAACTACCAGGAGCAGCAGTCATTGCCCCCACAAATAGTGTCTTGCTAGGAGCACCTCTGGGAAACAATGCCATTGACACAATTCTCAGGAAGAAATTGGAAGAGTTAAGGAGAATGGAACAACGAATAGGCAATCTGGACACCCACGATGCCTTGTACCTTCTCACAGTGCTTGAGTCTGCCCGGGTTGACATATTTCCTAAGATGTGCACCTTCATATGATAACCCTATACTGCACGAATATGACAGTATTCTGAGGCAGATTTTTACGAAAGTACTTAACCTTACTCTAGAAGACGGGCAGTGGAACCAAGCTAACACTTCCAGTCAGACTAGGAGGCATTGGTGTCCGCAAGTCATCACAGATTGCGTTACCTGCTTTTCTGTCCTCGTGTATGCATCCAGAGAGCTTGTAGCAGCGATTCTCCCTGAACATCTTAGGGACAAGATAGGAGTCCAGGACCAAAAATTCATTGACGGAGCAATGATCTGGATAATCTAACGGGCTCTGGAGCCAGACCTGCTCCCCCCAACAACTACAAACAATCGCACTGGGATGGTCCAATAGTGGAAAATATTGCCTCAACAATGCTTCAGAGTGTGTCAGGGAAGGATAGAGCCCGCCTTCTGGCAGTGAGAGCCCCTCATGCTGGGGACTTTCTGTTGGCTGTTCCCAACTCCAGCCTTGGCACACGTCTCGACCCACAGACCATCCGCATCGGTGTTGCCCTTCGACTTGCCGCCCCTATTCTCGCCGAACACAGGTGTATTTGTGCAGTGAAGCAGCAGACCGATTCGGGTACCATGGTCTTGTGTGCCGTAAATCCGAGGGAAAGATTGCAAGACATGAGGAGGTTAATAACATTATCAAGAGGAGCCTCACAACAGCTGGATGCCCAGCAGTAAGGGAGCCACCCCAACTATGCAGATCTGATGGCAGCCAGAAGCGTCCAGATGGGTAATCACCCTTCAAGCCTGGACAGATGGAAGCAGGTGGTGTGGACTATACATGTGCATCTACCTTGGCTGATACCTATCTCCAATACACCAGGGAGGAAGGAGGGGCAGCTGCCAGCTTCAGGAGTCCAAAAGTCTAGAAAATATGGAGAACTTGCCCATCATTATATGTTTGTTCCCATAGGCTCAGAGACCCTTGGCTCATGGGGAAAGAGTGCATCTAAATTCCTTAAGGAGCTGGGAAAAAGACTCATCAGGGTAACTAGGGATCCCAGGGCAGCTAGTTTTCTGTTCCAGCGCTCAGTGCGGCTGTTCAAGGGGTAATGCCTGCTGTATTTTGGGCACACGCCCCAGCTCTGAGGAGCTGGATGAGATTTTCGCCTTATAATCGGTGATACACACGTAACAACATGTACCGTATATGCCACCTTTATATCAACAATGTATCTCTTAAATCTTCTGTACCATATTATGTAATAAAATATTCCTATTAGTTAAAAAATATATATCAAAAGATGGGGTTGTAGGGGAAGTGGAATATTCAATCGGCTTCAGGAAGAAATCCAAATATTTTTCCTTGAAGCCTTTTTATCCACTTCTCCGAGGCTATGGGTCCCACAATTTACACCAGAGGTGGACCCCATCCCACATTATATATATATATATATATATATATATATATATATATATATATATATATATATATATATATATATATAATATATATATTTATATATATAATATAAAATATATATATATATATATAATATAATATATATATATATATATATATATATATATATATGTAACACTTAATTTGGGAAAGATTTGAATGTACGTTCTAACAGAGAGACACACTAGTATGCGCAAACACAAGCTAACAGGAAGCAGAGTAACATGCTAACGTACATAAAAACATTGTAAATTATTTCGGCAATGGTTGTCAGGCCTTGTCACTCAGTGGCTTTGTGTATTCATGAGTCTGTTCAAAGCATACTTCACATATCCATGAGTCTGTTCAAAGCATACTCCATGCAGAGTCTTTCCATTTTTTCCTATGTGGCGTGCCTGGGTCCAAGTGAATTTCTCTCTCCAATAACTGCTGCTGTATTTCAGTCTTATATTACGGGAAAAATAAACAAGTATTGACAGAATGGCGATTTAAATATAATTAAATGGAAAATATTACTTTGAAAGAAAGTTTTGTTAATTAAGCAGGCTTAATTTGGGAGTGATCTTGCATTGTACGCATAATTTGTAATTTAAATTTCGGATTTGTTTGTAAAATGTCTGTTTGCATAAATATTTTGGAATATTCTTAATTTTTTCTTTTCCCTTCAGTTATGAATGTAAACAAAATACAGAAAATACGTAGTCAATTCTTTAACTTTTTCTTTCCTCAAACTTTATTTAGGGGGAATTACAAAATATCAGGGCACATAAGTGTCAATATGATGGAAAATTGGAGATAGGAAACAGCTGTCCTCTGTATCCCGGTCCATAGGTCTAAGTAATCTCTGTCTGAGGTCCTTCACTAGGCTTTTTTTTGTGAGCCTCTGTTGCACATCAGTATCCATATCTGTAGTTCTTCAGTAGACAGATTATTAGTCTTCTGTCTTGGATTCTTTTATGTTTTGACGTCAAGGGATAACCTAGAACTCATAGTGCAAACAAATGACAGAAAAAAAATAAGAGAAAGCTAAGCCATTATTGAAATCGGTAACTGATAAATTCAAAAAGGTAATACCTTATCAATGTACCTAAGATACACACAAAGGGAAACTCAATCTGGTCAAGAGTGACATACATATGAAAGAAATCGTAAATATGACTTAAATAATGCTTTTAACTTCACCTAAAAAGTCGGATGCCACAATTATGGGGACCGATCTCCAGCAAATGTATTCAACACCAACATAAACTGAAAGATTCAACTCAATCGTCAGATAAAAAAAAGTATTTCATATAATCACAGGATTTATACACCGATAAGTGTGTGTGTCTCTGAGTGTATTAACGTTTTTTTTTTTTTTTTTTTTAGGGATTAAAATATCTTTGTCTGATGGTGAATAGTTGACATTCAGCCTTAATGACTCTCTGGATAGTCGATAGGCTTTAAACACAATTAACCAACAATCCACACAATTCATCTGCACAACACATACTGTAAAGAGAGACAAAATGATTACATTTGAGGGGATACACTATGAGCTCACTGTTTCATTTCCTTATTAGGTAAGTCAAACTTCAGGCAACAATTAGTCAAAGTTTGTTGAACACAAAATTCGTGGTCCAAACTCCTATAATTATGAATCCAACTTTTAATGGGGAAAAGCTCTGATCATTCTGGAGGACGAAGTACAGTCCGAAGATGAATAACATCAGTAGCTAGTTTGTGTACTCTAGTTGTACTCATTTAGTTGAGTTCGCGTAGTTGTACTTACCAAGTTTTGCCCTTCCTAGTTGTACTCACATAGTTGAACTCACTTATCGATATTGCATGGTTGTACTCAGCAAGTTGTATCTGTGGAGGGGGTTGGGAGCTCCTTCTCTCATATCCCCACCGACTCTCACAGTAATGTTAATCACAACTAATTTACAACATTTAGGATTCTGCAGCTTCTGTAATATTTAACTGTCACAGCAGTTCTTTTTTCTCATTTGAGATTTTGGTAGTTGAGAGTTGTATATTACAACATTAATTAATATCTTCCTGCAAAAATCATATGCAGCCTCACTGCATTTTTAGCATTAAACATATAAACCTGAAACTGTCTAATAATGATCAGTAATGGCATATATAATGATGTCCAGGAAGATGAGATATCAAGCATCGACAAAATAATTATATATGATATATTTGTATATTTGTCTAGGCAATTTATTTGTCCAGGGCATATATGTATATAAATACATTAGACTAATTAGTGTTTTTATGAGTACAAATCACAGTGCTTAACTTAATATTCGAGTAATATGTCAATACAAGTATTTGCAGCTTATTTACAAGTTAATGACTGTGGTGTCTTTGTACACTGTATGGTAACTTATATGTTACGTATTATATACATGTAGATATAAATGTAATTAAAATATCCACGACGCCTTAATAGCCAATCTATAATAGATACAAAATGATAAAGCAGAAGCCAACACCGCGACTAACAATACAAAAAACTGAACACTAATAGTGACCATCAAACACCCTAATGTGAACATACAAGAACTGAATACCACAGTAGCCTCTATTACACTGCTACGTAGCAGAGTAAGCAACGCCAGAAGTACGTCCACTCAGTATCAAAGACAACCATGAACTAACTCGTAAGTAAGGCAGGGACTCCTGGTGTAAGGTAACCTTGAAAACGTTTCTGAGAATGGTGGCATAGGCGAACAAAACATAGCAGAAACGTCTCTCACACACATGTATATAAAGTTTATGCAAATAGTATATTATTAAATGTGTAAAGATGCACTGACGTGATAGAGGTGGGAAAGCCACACCCCCTTCCTGGGCTCCAGCCAGTCTGGAAGAGAATGAGAAAGTCCAGACAGCAGGTGACGTCTTGTTGGAAAGGAGCACCCACGAAGCTGCCACATGCACGACTCAATCACTCGCAAAACTGCGTAGTTCTTAATACACATAACTAATACGTAAATATTACTATCTTCATTCCTACATAGAATAACAATAATATACGTTTTTATGACATTAGGTAAATATTTATCTTCTGGGCAGGGTAAGAGAAATATAAATGCGTACTAAAACACACAATATACATAAATAATAGAGTGTAATAAACAGCACGAATTTCTGCTTCTTCAGTATATTGGTTTTCTATGCTTTCTGTACTTTCTAGAATTGCGTTTTGCCCTTCCCTACCTCAAGACGTCAGTCAGACTCGGGGCAAGAAGCCCTTCCCTACCTCAAGACGTCAGTCAGACTCGGGGCAAGAACCCCTTCCCTACCTCAAGACGTCAGTCAGGCTCGGGGCAAGAAGGTCGTACTTTTCCTTAAAACGTAAGTCAGGCTTGGGGCAAGAAAGTTGTACCCCCACCTTAACACGGAAGGGTCGTGCAAGCAACATAGCACCCGGCAATCTCCTCCTTATGGCGTTGAATGACTTTTATGCAGTTGTGATCTGCAATTCGAGATTGCTGGCTGGGAAGAAGAAGATTGCATGAGCTTTCTTGATAGGAAAATTATAATAAATTGTAATAATGATATTAAAACTGAAATACAATGACTTCAATATATAGTTATAGCAATGTGGATGTAGCTATTATTATTAAAGTTATCATTATTATTACTGTTATGATGAATTTAATTGTGTTTATTACAATTACGTTGCGTTCTCTGGAATCTGATAACCACCCAAGGGGCCCCATTTTTTCATCAGGACGTAATTTATATCAATATACTGTTGTCACCTGAACACAAAAGTTCGATTAATACAGGTCCATGGCAAAAATCAACCCAAATTGTGATCAAGCTTCAGAGGAGGTTTCGGTCCTTCCCGGGCCATTATTAAGTCACGACTAAGAAAGAAAATGGAAGAAAGCCAGACAAGAAACCTAGTGAAAAGGTGAGGAGAAATTCTGAAGGCAAATAGAAATCAGAAAGAGAATGCCAGAAGACAGGCGAGGAAAAGAGAATACCAGAAAACAGACCAGAATAAGTAAGAAGAAAGCCAAGGTCAGGTCAAGTCACGTGTGTTCTGAGGATAAGCGAGTTTTATAATACACAAAGAGGGGGAGTTTTTAACTAAAACAAAATCAAGGCTAAGATTCATACCTAAAATGTCAAACTTAAAAAGTCATTCGTATACTACATTGATGGAGAATTTTTAAATATATTTATTCGTACTTTAGGCCCAAATTGTAATGTATAACTGTTGTATTGTTACGTTCACGCTTGTAAAAAAAAGTCCACATTGATAAGATAGACGAAGATCAAAAAATTAAAATGACTCTCAGAGCAAAAGAAAAAAACATGTGAGGGAGACAAGAAACAGAAACAATTCTCTCGTTGGCTGATAAGGAAACATGCCAGATACATACAATATTTATGAAAGATATGATAAAATGAAAGAATATTTCTTAGCACGCGTCAATAGAGAGAACAAGTGGCTTCAAAACTGTAATCTGAGAATAGAGCTGTGTGGATTGAAGGTTAGTTTTCCTTCAAAATTGTTATGGAATACTGGAACTGGGTCCTAAAGTAGGCAGTGAGCGCTACATCACCTCTAAAATGAACTCAATAAAATTTAGAAGAAACACTGAAGTCGGTACACTACTATCATACCTCTTCTCTTATTACAAATAAGTGAGCATATATATATACTCTCATAGGCTAAAACGCTAATACTCAGGATACTATTTACGCACACACATGCACGTTAACACTCACGCACGCACATGTGACCTAACATTAACACACGCATATGTACGATAATACTAAACGCTCATGAAGACAAAAACGCTTTTACCCAGGATAATGTTTACGCACACACATGCACGTTAACACTCACGCACGCACGAACGCTAACACTCATGCACACACACATTCACACAGAAGTAAACTTCACGAGAAAAAGATTCAGAATAAATCCTCTGTTTCACACTGTTAATTACACTGCACCACGACCCCTCTGTGAACAGCGAAACAGAAGTTTACCTTCTTATTTCATATGTTAATGTTGGTGTTTAACGATATAAGATGAAGTCCTGATGTGTGAGATGTCAGAATGTACAGCATCATTTCTAAATTGATTACTAAGAATCTTCTGATAAGGTTTTCGCATAACCATCGCTTGAGAAGCTGTTAGGTAGCAAAGGAAAGAGGTCTGGGTAATGAAACAGCGTCTCTGTCTCTTTCCTCCCTAAATATTACTTCCTCTGACAGCAGGGCTGACACTGCTATCTCTTCACCTTTTATTTCCACCGGTGAGATATTATAACGGTGGTGAAGGTGGTGGTATTGGTTGTGATTGTGGTAGTGAAGGTGGTGGTAATGTTAAAGGTGGTGATGGTGGGGCGTGTCTGGTAGTGGTGGTGGCGTAGTGGTGGTGAAGGTGGTGGTGGTGGGTTAATGATGGTGTTGGTGGTGGTAGTGGCGATGGAGAGAATGGTGGTGGTCGTAGGGGAGGTTGCAGTGGTGATGGGGTAGCGGTGATGGTAGCAGCAGCAGCGGAAATTAATATGACAAATATTTAATAAATGCTTTATGCCAAGAACATAGACTAATTAATAAAAACTGAGTACAGAGGATTTACCACTGTTTTCAATAAAAAGAAAAACCGAGGGACAAGGCTTCCAAACCTAACTCTGCGCTTCATAAAAGCGATAAAAAGCTCATATGATTAGTCAGTTGCCTGACTATGTAAGCACAACATAATGTAGCAAACTAGAGTGTTATTTATTTGACACAAAGAACAGTGTCAAGTACATAAATAATATCAACTGAATAAGAAGAAATGTACAATGTTCACGAAGACAACTGAGGGGAAGAGAAAGAGAGAGAGAGAGAGATAGTACTAGAGAGAAATAACGAGTGAGATAGAAAGAGAAAACCAAGAATGGTAGGGTCTCTCACACTCGTTCAGTTCCCGGCGCATCCTGGGTGTAAACACTGCCAGGGTTGTAGCCTGGGAAAAAACCCCTCTGGCCCCGACTTGTCGCGTTGTCCTCTAACTTCATATCACTCACTTTAATTAACTTTCTTGCTTCTTCATTGCCCCAAACACATTTCCTCCTCAAATGTTTCAGCCAGTTTCATGCTCATGGCAGCGGGAAGGGGACACAGACAAGTGTTTCAGAGATCTGAAGCCCATTTTAGTATCAGATTGTTTTCAGAGTATGACTGTCAGAGTATTAGTGGTCTAATACTTGTTTATACAAGGGGAATAATAACTACGGGTAATTTAGTATTCAGGAATATTATATGGCCATGATTCAGTGAGAAGGAAAATATGTAAAAGTTTTTTTGTGTGTGCAGTAAGATAAATTACAGTGAAAAAAATCTATAAAACTGTCGAAATATATAAATCTTGGATTGTCTGGCCACTTACGAGAAAGCAGCTTAGCTTAGTTTATATTTTATTCGTAACCTTTTATAGCATAACCCAGATTTATTCAAATTCATCAACACTGCAGCGAGAAGGAGGCCAAAGGCAATGGAATTATCATGCAAGAGAACAATGTTTGGTGTAAATATTAAGCAGAGAATTAGGAGCACAAAATAATAGTTGACGGTGTGGGGAGTTTGGAAAGGAATAATTTAAAGGGAAAACGAAGAGTTGTAGATGTGGTTTGCTATTTAGAAAGCATGAAGCAGAGCAGAATATCAGAGAGGGCGTATAAATCCAGGGTAGATGGAATGAGGAGTAGGAAGTGTCCCAGGAGGTGTTGGAGGACTAGGGATTGCCAACTGGTAGAAGCTTGAGCCTCCTGCAGGCTTGGGTGAGCTTGTAAGATCGGAGTGGAGACAAGTGGTTTTTGGGGATTGCCGTTTTGTTGGAGAGTGAGCAAGGTAATATTTATGAAGGGATTCAGAAGAAATCAGCTAGGTGGACTTAAATCCTTAAAGTGGGAAGGATAGTGACTGAAAGCTGAAGGACGGGTGGGTATGTTACAGTTCCGGAGAGTAATTTGAACAGTGGTATCTGCACTTTTCATGGGAGACAGCTATTGAAAGAATGATGGTTAATAGTTTCCTTTTCTGGGTAACCCTACCTTGGTGTGAGACAGCATGTGTAGTAAAAAAAAAAAATTACCTCCATAACTCTCTACAAAGGTACTTCACCGTTACTTTCAGTTCATCAATAATATATTCTATAGCAGAGGACTGTTCTGTCGGAGTTTTCTCTAACTTAAACCTCTTTTTCATGACTTAATAAAGCTGTCCTTGCAGCGAAACGTCGTCCTAATAAAGGCTTCTTCTGATACATGTTTCTTTGCCCACATTCCTGACGACAGTACACATTTTGTAACTATTTTTTCTTCTGTCTTCTGCTACAAGAAGTATATCAAGTCATACAAATTTTAGCCATTCAGTAGAGTAACCTGAAGAGCATCCACTAGCTCACTAAGATTATTATTACAATCAAGGGGGAAGCGCTAAACCCGGAGGATTATACAGCGCCTGGGGGGGGGGGATGTGGAAGGCATTCAGGCTTAATTTGGGGAACTGGAGCACAGATCCAATTCCCTAAATCAAGAGCCCCTCACCAACATCAAGGAACCTTCCTTGAGGGGAGCTCACTAAGAACAAAAACAAACGTAAGCTGCCTTCTGTGAACATCTCACCAGCTTCATAATACTTTAAATGGATTCATTCCAACTCTCCGCCAAAATCCTGTCTTGCCTCAGTGGTTCAGTCCGTCACGCCAGATTACTCCATGCGATACCATTACCAGGATCAGTATTTGATCGATTCCATTACAAACAAGTTTCCGCTCTCATACTAATTCGGAAAGTGCTTTATGGGGAGCACCCACACCACAATAGATCAGGAACGAGAATGACCCTGGATTACCAGAAATCCCACAATGGCACTCACTGCTTTTCCTGAGAGTGCAAAAAATGTAGCTATTCCAGAAAACAGACTCTCTATTCCATTTCCGACGGAACGTAAAAAGATACTTTTAGTTACGGGGAGAAGAACGTCAGTTGGTGAATAATACATATATTCGTATGAACTCAGATTAAGTTGTAATAAACAACTGTCAACGAATAAACAAAGGTGGACGAAGGACTCAACCGCACTCCGTAAATTGACGGTATAGCGTCGGACTGTCAATTTACAGACCACGGTTTGAGCCCCTCGCCCACACTTGTATTTGTTCATATGTTGCTATGTATCATATACCAGACAGAATTATAGAAAATCTAATGGCATCAGCTGTGTGCTTAAAATTTTGTCTAGGAAAATAAATGCTGGAGAAGGCAAAGATAAAAAAAAAATACAAGAACATTAAACAAAAGTTATCTGAAAGCTGAAGAATCATATTCGAGGAAAGATGAAAAGTATTTAAAGTAATAGGTCAAAACAGGGGAAAAATTTTCTTGCTATCTTATAAAGTAATGTAAGTAAGGAAACCAGCCAAGTTTTACTTCGGAAGAACTGAGTCAATAGTAATATTGTTTCCAACACGGTGTTGTGAGTTCTAATTTTTATGAAAAAATTATTTAAATCGTATAGTTGACGAGTGAAATGAGCTGGAACAGGAGTAGGCTGCAATTTTCTAATCTACTGTGCATACAATAGATTAGGAAACTTCATAGAGTCAAACAGTATTATAATGTAAATTAAATAACTCAAGCATGTCTTGAGAACTGTGTCTTGGAATTATTTTAAATCGTCTAAGCGAAGTCCTTCCAACCTTAAATACGACAAGAAATCTTAAACTACAGACAGAACGAGAGTAAATGATAATAAAATATAAATAAACAAAACACAACATAAGAAACTAGACCCTAAAACACAGTACAATCTGTAAAACTGAGCACAGTACCTCGTGAGACGGGAATCCTGAAACGAACGCCAAATCTCATTACCCGACTTTGACACGAACACTGTTCTCTTTCCCCGGTGGAGACCAGGTCTTATCTTACTGTGTGAGGGGGTCCTGGGTCCTGGCGAGGTGATTTACCTAGCAGATGACACGAGACATCATATGCCAACACCTCCCAACCAGTGCCTGCATCCATTACTCTCTCTCTCCTCTCTCTCTCTCTCTCTCTCTCTCTCTCTCTCTCTCTCTCTCTCTCTCTCTCTCTCTCTCTCTCTCTCTCTCTCTCTCTCTGTTTGTCTCTCTATCTCTCTCTCCATG
The DNA here is from genome assembly GCF_026875155.1 of Cherax quadricarinatus. Taxonomy (NCBI): domain Eukaryota; kingdom Metazoa; phylum Arthropoda; class Malacostraca; order Decapoda; family Parastacidae; genus Cherax; species Cherax quadricarinatus. The sequence goes on along the minus strand of NC_069411.1, from coordinate 34,269,200 downwards.
CTAAAGATGAAGAGGCAAGATTTGTATTAGGAAATAAGGAATAGTCACAATAAAGAGGCTGAAACAAATCACATATAACCAGCAGTTAGGAAAGGAAACTTACAACATTTCGGTCCAGGACTGATCGAAACGTCTTCACAAGTTTCCTTTTCTAATTGAGGATTAATTATGATTATATATATATATATATATATTATATATATATATATATATATATATATATATATATATATATATATATATATATATATAAATATATATATATAAATATATATGTCGTGCCGAATATGTAAAACTGGTCAATTAGCAAGAACTCATTTAAAATTAAGTCCTTTCTGAAATTTTCTCTTATACGTTTAAAGATATATTTTTTTCATTAATGTTAATGTAAATTTTTTTAAATTTGCACCAAAAGGATCTTAGAAAACTTACCTAACCTTATTACAACAAGAACAATTTATTTTAGCCTAACCCAACTATATATATTTTAGATTTGTTTACAATAATTTAATACTAAACAAACACAGTGAAACATATTTTTTTCGTTAGGTTCAGAATGATTTTGGCGAAATTATTGCATACACAAATTTTTGCTTGTCCTATATGGCAAGATGAGCGTTGCTATTTAAGCCAAGATCGCAAGTTCTGCCTATTCGGCACGACATATATATATATAATATATATATATATATATATATATATATATATATATATATATATATATATATATATATATATGTACTCAATATTGCCCATATGTTAAGCTTAGCGACACTAATAACGAAAAAAAACTAACCGTTTTGGAAATGTGCACAGATAACCCTAACAAAAGCAGCAACATCATATTGTTTTGTATTACGAATGTAAATCAGTTGTAAACAACAATAGTTATTGTTAGTCTTATTTGGAATGCTAAACCCGTGCGGGTGATTCAGTGCTAGATATTATGGCTAGATCCTCCGTCTACGATTAGTAGACGGAGGATCGAAGATGAAGGAGGCGCCACATGAGATCATCAGAAGACAAAAGAGGAGGAAACGGATTTCACAGCAAGCAGGAGGAAACCCCCACAAGAAACACCAACAACAAGGTCTGCTTTAGGCAGCAGCACAACACACGTATTGAGATGTCTTAAAGGATGATCATGTAGCTGTTGTAGGCGATAGAGCGGAACCTGAAGAACCCATAACGCGCGGTCTCGCCAGGAGACATTACTCTTGTCTCTCCCAAGACAAATATATTTCTGTGAGCTGCCTCGAAGGACGACGGGAGTATATTCAATACAGATTGGCAGAGAAATATTTCGTGATTTCGTTTTTTTATATGTGGAAAGGGAGTGGATGTAGGAAGAGATAAAGGATGACTTACTGCAACTACTTCGTACATATACTGAGTAAATGAAGCTTAGTGGTTGTATATATATTGAAAGAACCAACAATATTTTAGAATATTTTATCCAACTGGGATTGTATGAAATATAGCCATTTGCAGTGGGACAAGACGTTCAAAAAAAAAAAAAAAAAAAATTCCATACCTCCGGCTTGTCTCTGCTTACATCCACCTTTGGGTTTCGTGGTGGAAAAATCACGTACGAAGTTCATAAAACGCGTCGTACTATAGAGTTGAGGGAAACGCTGGAGATCCTTTCGAGGGTCGAAAATTGAATTAGCATGAATATCACAAGGGTCGGGGTGGTTAGAGCGCAGGGGTGAAAGGTGGACTCGATAGGGACAGTCGTAGCTGCAGCAAGGGGTCACCTGTTTATGCAGAAGGGGAAAAACCAGACTCTACGAGGTGAGGAACATTTAGATTTTCCTCTATGCTGCTTGATAGCGAATTTGGAAGCAGAAGATGGACGGGAACTCTTCAGAGAGCCACAGAGGTAGATCCTCCCGTTCATGCATTGTTTATTGTTCAAGGTTGGGTTACAAGGTTGCATTGCTGGAGACCGACATAGAAATATAACGAACATGATTAAAGGATCATACACAATAAAGTTTAAACATTTGTAAATAGTTTATACCGGAGATTTTAAAATACTTATACCAGAGTGTGAAGGAAGCCTATAATGGAGAGTGTAAACAACTTACACTGAAATATAATAAGATTAAATCTAGAGTGCAAACGTCTTCTGTGTAGCTTTTCTATTTATCAAGAAAATTAACAAGAAAGCCAGAGAGATAGAGAAACGGAGAGAGAGAGAGAGAGAGAGAGAGAGAGAGAGAGAGAGAGAGAGAGAGAGAGAGAGAGAGAGAGAGAGAGAGAGAGAGAGAGAGAGAGAGAGAGAGAGGGAGAAAACAGACAGACGGACAGACAGACAAACAAAGCAGAAAGGCCATGCAGGAGACACGCACACGGCCGTAGACAGAAACTAAGACGACGCACTAAAAAATAATGGACCACGATTACCCTCTTTTCCTCCTCCAGCATCTCTTAATTTCCTAGAGAGAGAAACAAAAGAGAGAAAGAGAGAGAGAGAGAGTACATGAGCGTACATAGGAAAAGCAGTTAGCAAGACAACTTTAAAATCCACACCGAGGCTATCTGCTGAGAAGGTCTATCTACTTCACTCTAGAATAAAGACTATTTTATATTAACAAGATATTTGAGGCTAGGATAGTAAAGTGGAAAGCTCCCTCCCCACCTTTCACTCTCTCAGGCTACTGCCTCATGAAACAAGGAAAGCATATGTCATTCCATATTGGAAAAAATGATATGGAATTCATAGGAGAGATAGAAGAGGATGGAACGTATGGGCTACAAACTGTTTCTACTTTTCAGTACCATTCTTAGTGCTACTACTCGTGTTATTCCGCTGGTGCCCACAGTCCTTGTCACTAAAACTACCCTAGGACTAGGATTACTACTTAATTCTATGGGAAACTAAATATCCTGATCAACTTTGGACCAAGCACTATGATTCCGGTGGCCACGACTAAGACTGCCTCATCCACCACTGCTCTAATTATTCACTTGGGTGACTTATTGTTAACTGTGCTTCCTGATATAATTGCTGAACTTACATCGGGAATCAGTTGGTTACAATTTGCCTCTGGATAGCATCTAGTTGACCTCTATATTTACCATACGTTTTACCAGCTAGTTATTAAATGATCACATTGTCTTTGTGTTAACTACTTCTGCAGGTAGCTTGTTGCATTCTGCTCTAAATCTTAGAAAAAAGTACTTTAAACACGTTTGTGTTGCATCTCTTGAACCGAAGTTTCATTCCACTGTCTTTCCTTACTGACTTAATATGAACTTCAAAAAGTTCTTCGTGTTTGGATGTATCAGAACTGTTTGGTATCTTTAAGGTCTGCATAAAATTTCCAAAGAGACAAAAGGTTAAACGTTTTGATTTTTTGTTAACATCTCTGTACCTTTTCCAATTTACCTTACTGAAATTTGAAGACCAAACCTGGACGAAATTTTCAAGATGCGGTCTAGTAAATGAATCATGGAGATAATGTAATTTCTGATGTTTTATACTCGAAATTTCTAACTATGGAACCTGGCATTCTGTTAGAAGTGCTGCTCTCAGATAGCCATAGTTTCATACTTTTAAGGTCGTTGTTTATAATTACTCCAAGTTCTTTTTCTTCTCTTGTTTTCTGGTATGACAAAAACTTTGAACTCTTCTTCCACGTCTCTGGCCCCGGCGTCAACCAGTCCAGCTCAATCTTGATATTCAAATAAACATTTATGGGTATTACATTTTCCCCAAATTTTATACCATCTACAAATATGTTTTTTTTTTTAAAACGTGAGCCCAATCTTAAGATTATTATTATATACTGTGAAAAGGATTTTTCGCTTTCAGTACCATGAATTTCGAGATATACTGAGTCATATGCTTCTTTACGTTGCTTTGAAAATTCAGTGGCATGAAGTTTATTGCTAATATACAGGATCTCTTCACTAATTTTTTTTATAAGTTCGAGCTTTATTAAAAATACTGTATCGAAACAAACCTATTTCTGCTGTCAGATAGCTGTCTGTATTAAAAGCGAGACACAGACAGACAAAGCAGACAAAAAAAAGGACACTGTGTGAGAATGTTTGCTAGTGTCTCCCTCTCTCCTAGTCCACCAGGAGGGAGAAACAAGTGTCAACATTGGATGTAGGTAAAAATCTGAGGTAGTGAGGAACAGATTTCAATGTAGGGGAAAGAAAGAGAGGTACCTGAAAAAAACGCAGGGAAAATGGGAAGAGGAAAGAGAGAAATTCAAACAGGAGAGTAAGGAAATTGTTTTTTCAGTTATCTCTAACAATATATATATATATATATATATATTTATATATATATATATATATATATATATATATATATATATATATATATATATATATATATATATATATATATAGGGATCCCAGGGCAGCTAGTTTTCTGTTCCAGCGGCTCAGTGCGGCTGTTCAAAGGGGTAATGCATGCTGCATTTTGGGCACGCGCCCCAGCTCTGAGGAGCTGGATGAGATTTTCGCCTTATAATCGGTGATACACACGTAACAACATGTACCGTATATGCCACCTTTATATCAACAATGTATCTCTTAAATCTTCTGTGCCATATTATGTAATAAAATATTCCTATTGGTAAAAAAAAAATAGTTTAAAAGATGGGGTGGTAGGGGAAGTGGAATATTCAAATGGCTTCAGGAAGAAATCCAAATATTCTTCCTTGAAGCCTTTTTATCCACTTCTCCGAGGCTATGGGTCCCACAATTTACACCAGAGGTGGACCCCATCCTATATATATATATATATATATATATATATATAAAATATATATATATATATATATATATATATATATATTATATATATATATATATATATATATATCCAGGAAGCGTGCGTGAGCGTGTTAGATAGGAGTGAATGGAGACGAATGGTATTTGGGACCTGACGGGCTGTTGGAGTGTGAGCAGGGTAATATTAGTGAAGGGATTCAGGGAAACCGGTTATTTTATATAGCCGGACTTGAGTCCTGGAAATGGGAAGTACAATGCCTGCACTTTAAAGGAGGGGTTCGGGATATTGGCAGTTTGGGTGGACATGTTGTGTATCTTTATACGCATATGCTTCTAAACTGTTGTATTCTGATTACCTCTGCAAAAACAGTGATTATGTGTGAATGAGGTGAAAGTGTTGAATGATGATGAAAGTATTTTCTTTTTGGGGATTTTATTTCATATATATATATATATATATATATATATATATATATATTATATATATATATATATATATATAATGTGCTGAGAGAGTGAAATAGTTGGAAGAAAGGGGGAAAACTTATTACACTATATCCAGCAAGAATAGCAGTAAGTACCGGAGTGGAAGGCACAGAAGGGAAAATTCGTGTTATTTGATTGTAATGCGTCTAAATTGAGCCCCAGCGGCGAATAGGGAGCTCCAGTGGCCATGAGGGAGCTCCAGCGGCCATGAGGGAGCTCCAGCGGCCAGTAGGAAGCCCCAGCAACCAATAGGGATCTCCAGCGACCAATAGGGAACTCCAGCGACCAATAAGGAGCTCCAGTGACCAGGAGAAAGCTCCAGCAGCATGATGGATGCTCAGCAGCCAGGAAAATCTCCAACTGCCAGTGTTAGCTCCAGAGGTAAAGGGTAGATACTACTACTACTACTACTACTACTACTACTACTGTTACTACTACTTCTACTACTACTACAACTACTACTCTTACTTTCCCCATATGTCATACGCCCCTAAGGAGTCATGATTCATCTGACTTGTGCCACACACCTCCTCCACTCAACTCTGTCTTGGGATGGAGTATATATCTAGAGAGGTTTATCTTGGTGTATAAACCACTATCATCACCACCACCATTATCACCATCATCATAACCCCAGCACCATCACCTTCACCATTATCACCCTACCCCCAGCATCATCACCCCCACCACCACCATTATCATCTCTCTCACCATCACCTCCACCACCATCACCTTCACCGCCATCACCTTAGCCACCATTACCTTCACCACCATCACCTTCACCACCATCACCTTCGCCATCATCACTTTCGCCATCATCACCTTCGCTACCATCATTTTCACCACCTTTACCTTCACTACCATCACCTATACCATCACTATCGCCATCATCACCTTCACCATCATCATCTTCACCATTACCACCTTCACCTTCACACTCACTGCACGTAACTCTAGCTTTCTGGAGCGCAGTTTTCCACACCAAAGTTTCATTCACGGCACTATTCAACTCTCCCCCTTCTCTCTACTTCCAATTTCTTCCGCATCCACAGTTTTTTATTCTTTGAGCTCCCTTCTCCCTTTCTCCGTCATTCTGCTATTCCTCTCTTACTTGCCTAACTCTTTTTCCTCTTATCTTATCATGTATTAACCTTATCCTTTTTTCTCTTTCCTTCTCGTTCCTCCCCATTCTAGTCTTCCCCTTCTTATACTCACTCTCTTCTATATTTCACACAGTACATTGCCTTCCCAATCGTTCCCTTACAAATTTTCCCTCTTTCTCATTAAGATATCTTTAAACCTTCTCCCTTATTATCTTCATTTTTATACTCTGTTTACCTCCTTCCTTTCTCTTTGCCTCCATTCAGTCCCACACACAGCCCAGCCTCTTTAACTACGTCCTCTGTATTCCTATTCCCTTCCCCTTTCTTTCTGTTCTCTTTCCCTTCCTCCCTTTCCGCTTCCCCTGCCTCCCTTTCTACTTTCCCCTACTCCCTGCCCACTTTCTCTTCCTTGCACTCCTCTTCATCTGCCTCCCTAACCTCTTTCCCTGCCTCCCCGGACTGCTACTTCCCTCACTTCGGGAATTGCTGGACCTTTAACCGGCCATCGGTAAACGCAAGTTAAGTGGCAAATCCCAGAGCACCCCCACAGTCAGTCTGGATCATTGGCCTCGCGGTGTGAGCTGTCTCTCTCTCATTCTCTCTCTATTTCTCTCTCTCTCTCTCTCTCTCTCTCTCTCTCTCTCTCTCTCTCTCTCTCTCACACACACACATACAAATTTAGGATTTTCTAAAGATTCTTAATCTGCTAGACTCTATGTGGGCTCCAAATCATTAATGAATACTGAAGGAATAATTTCTCTGTCCGTGGTGTAAACCCCTTTTGTACTCCTGAAACCATTTTTCTTCATTTGTCAATCGTAAACTTGCTGAATATATATAAAATATATATATATATACTGAACAATAACTGAAAAAATAGCGATATTCCAAGGGTTTTCTTGACTTCTCACATTATCAAGGAACTATGATAATGTGAGTTCTTTGATAATGTGAGAAGTCACGAAAGCACTTGGAATTTCGCTATTTTTTCACAGTGGTTGTTCTGCATATTGTATTATCACCTGTTTATTGTGATCTTATTGCATTATATATATATATATATATATATATATATATATATATATATATATATATATATATATATATATATAGACAAGGATGTGTGATGTCACCGTGGTTGTTTAATATATTTATAGATGGGGTTGTAAGAGAAGTAAATGCGAGGGTCTTGGCAAGAGGCGTGGAGTTAAAAGATAAAGAATCACACACAAAGTGGGAGTTGTCACAGCTGCTCTTTGCTGATGACACTGTGCTCTTGGGAGATTCTGAAGAGAAGTTGCAGAGATTGGTGGATGAATTTGGTAGGGTGTGCAAAAGAAGAAAATTAAAGGTGAATACAGGAAAGAGTAAGGTTATGAGGATAACAAAAAGATTAGGTGATGAAAGATTGAATATCAGATTGGAGGGAGAGAGTATGGAGGATGTGAACGTATTCAGATATTTGGGAGTGGACGTGTCAGCGGATGGGTCTATGAAAGATGAGGTGAATCATAGAATTGATGAGGGAAAAAGAGTGAGTGGTGCACTTAGGAGTCTGTGGAGACAAAGAACTTTGTCCTTGGAGGCAAAGAGGGGAATGTATGAGAGTATAGTTTTACCAACGCTCTTATATGGGTGTGAAGCGTGGGTGATGAATGTTGCAGCGAGGAGAAGGCTGGAGGCAGTGGAGATGTCATGTCTGAGGGCAATGTGTGGTGTGAATATAATGCAGAGAATTCGTAGTTTGGAAGTTAGGAGGAGGTGCGGGATTACCAAAACTGTTGTCCAGAGGGCTGAGGAAGGGTTGTTGAGGTGGTTCGGACATGTAGAGAGAATGGAGCGAAACAGAATGACTTCAAGAGTGTATCAGTCTGTAGTGGAAGGAAGGCGGGGTAGGGGTCGGCCTAGGAAGGGTTGGAGGGAGGGGGTAAAGGAGGTTTTGTGTGCGAGGGGTTTGGACTTCCAGCAGGCATGCGTGAGCGTGTTTGATAGGAGTGAATGGAGACAAATGGTTTTTAATACTTGACGTGCTGTTGGAGTGTGAGCAAAGTAACATTTATGAAGGGATTCAGGGAAACCGGCAGGCCGGACTTGAGTCCTGGAGATGGGAAGTACAGTGCCTGCACTCTGAAGGAGGGGTGTTAATGTTGCAGTTTAAAAACTGTAGTGTAAAGCACCCTTCTGGCAAGACAGTGATGGAGTGAATGATGGTGAAAGTTTTTCTTTTTCGGGCCACCCTGCCTTGGTGGGAATCGGCCGGTGTGATAATAAAAAAAAAATAAAAAAAATATATATCATCAGAATCGACGCAAAAAAGGAATGTGTTTCAAGAAAGTTTCTTCTGGCATCTTCAGCGTAGTGCCATCAGGAACCCGCCCTCCATGATGTTACACACACTGCCCATAATACGTATCTCCAACTTCAAATATGAAATCAATTGTTCGCAGAAATACCCCCCACCAATGAACTCAGATCAATGGATCACCAAGGGGCCCAGGCTTATTGAGTTGCCTCAAGCCTCAACAACCCTGGGTATTGGAACCACAGAGTCGGATGTAATTACAACTGGATGAGCCTCCAGTCTCCAGAAAGTGCCCCTCCCCCAGCCAACCATCGATGACGTCATAATTTGGCGGTGAGAGATCAAAGCGATCGTCCTTTAGTGATCCTGCAATTATTGAAGGAACGACTCTCAGTGTTCCAACGCCAAGGACTGTACTGTGGAGAGCTACTGTGTTAGCGACTCCATTGCAAGCTAGTGCTCTGAAGAAGCGTATGTAATTACCTTATACTTACTTCAACTTCAAGGGATGGGAAAAAGGTCTAGCTCTTTTCTCCGTACTTTCAATGAGCATGTGTGTGTAGTTATTTAATTCGTCGAATTTTGATGTAAGATGCCATTTGCAATTGTTAACACTATGGTAGAGACTAACTGGACAGTTTTGCTAGCCCTATCTATGGCCTGCCGCTATCTTACTAGTGGAATTCAATGATATGTGAGTGTGTAGTTCTGTGTATGGGCCATACTACAAACAAACGAGGTGTCTCTCTTCCGTACTTGCTCTCGGAATTGGAGTGTTTTATACTAAACGCCTAGGAAGGGTTGCTTACTTGAAAGTGGAGACACGAAGCCGCAGGCAAACTTGGCTTGCACCAGAGCTGTTACCCAAACGACTCGCTGCTGGACAATTGCGTAGGCTTCTAAAAACGGCAGCAAGAAAGGGAAAGAGAGTCCATTGTTTTCTTATGAATAACTATAAAACTCTAACTTCTGATGCTTCTCAGACTGTCTCCCTCCCTCCCTTTCTTTCTCTTTAACTGCTTTTATCTCTCTTTCTCCCTCGCTCTCTTTCTCTCTCTCTGCATTCAGCATCACAGCTCTTGTGTTCTTTTGAAAGGTGGGGGCGCATTGGAAGAGTTTTAGAAGGTGCAACAAACAATGGGAAGGTCGCAGCAGTTGCACATTCTCCGCCTCCTGCTTCACCCTGCAGAAGGAGCTGGTGGGTGCAGGCATCGCTAGATTGCCTCGTTATTGTCCCTCCACTCACAAAGAGAACCTCCCGAACCCTTTTAGCTTTCAAACGGAAGAATATTTCTCGCTTTCTCTATTTGGGTCAATGTCGCTTCCTTTAGTTTGGCAAAGAAAACTGAATTACGTCTCCCTGCCTTTTCTTTACTTGAAGCTTTTCGTCTTTGGCTTCGATGAGTGGCACTGAGCTTCAGTGGCCACATTTATGTTGATGAATGGTTCAGAGAACCGACATGTTGATAAATTAGACACATGTGCAACTCTTGGGTAACTTTATTGAGGAAATGTTTCGCCACACAGCGGCTTCATCAGTCCATACAAAGGAGAATCGTGAAGAACAGGAGAGGAATGAGGTAATCAGTCCCTTAACCTTGAGTCGATGTGGTCAGTCCATCAATCTATTCAAGATTGATGAACTGACCACATCGACTCAAGGTTGAGGGACTGATTACCTCATTCTTCTCCTGTTCTTCACGATTCTCCTTTGTATGGACTGATGAAGCCACCGTGTGGCGAAACATTTCCTCAATAAAGATACCCAAGAGTTGCACATGTGTCGAATTTATCCACATTTATGTTAAACTCTTCATCATTTGTTCTAAGGATGACTGAATCTGAACCTGCGTGACATGAGTTATGAATTACTTCATCGTTGTACGAAAGAATGAGAGAAACTAGTGGAACAAACACTCTTATAGAAGAGCAATATTTTGTTTTGGGAACATTTCACTCACATGTGCTGTTTACAAGTGATGATGTTTTGATAAACCTTCTATATTAGAGCGAATAATAATAATAATTTATGTAAAGCGCTAAATCCATGGGGATCATTCAGCGCATGACGTGGAGGCTTGATCCTCCGTCTGCTGAGCGCCAGACAAACGCGCTTCCTATTTGTACTCACCTAGTTGCAAATATTAGAGCGAAACGATGTCTAAATATAGTCCTGCATTACTTAGAGCGTGTTTGTATTACCATACAAGTCGAATTTTTTGCCTTTGTAACCAATGAATGAGACTAAACACACATGGCCAGTGTTTTTTTTTTTTGCTACAAAAAAAGTGAAGTCTTCTGTCTCTTATCTCTCTTTTTATTTTAAATCTTACGGACATACACAAAAAATTGTTTCTTACAATAATCCGCGAGTGTTCACTTCAGACAATGAAAAAGATTGTCTAAATTATCGATGAGACTGAGATGAATGTTCATTTTTTTTATCATACAAGCCATCTCCCACTGAGGAAGGGTAACTCGAAGAAAATAAGCAACAGTTTCACAGTCAAACATTCAATCACTGCCTTGCCAGAGGCGTGCTGACATCACAGCTCAGATGGCTCCCCGAAATACAACATCCTCATCCTCCCCATCAGAGTGCAGCCACTGATATTAAATCGAATCTGTCACTATTGCTGTTAGAAGATGGCGATGATACCGAAAGACTTGGAAGAACAGTTGCTGAGGTTGGTACATTTTTTGAAGAGTACGTCAAAGAAGTTAAAAGTGGTGAAAAAGAGAGATAAGTTTAATATGACTAAGATTAACGTATACAAATGGAAGTCAGGAAAAAACAAGGGAAATACAAATAGTGGAAACCAGAGTCGGCTCGAGAATTATGACACATAATTTGTTATTTGCATTAATGAATCAGCTTCTCAAATAATATTATGGTTACGATTCCTAATACGCTGGAAAATGCTGAACTGTCTTGAGCAAATCTAACAGATTTCTCATGTCCAGTTAGTTACTGTAGTGATTACATTTTTACCTGAATAGCCAGAGGAATTCTTAGCACAATGAATCTGTCTTCATGAGCGCATACATATATATATATATATATATATATATATATATATATATAATATATATATATATATATATATATATAATATATATATATATATATATATATATGTATATATATATATATATATGTATATATATATATATATATATATATATATATATATATATATATATATATATATATATATATATATATATATATTATATATAATATACATATATATATATATATATATATATATATATATATATATATATATATATATATATATATATATATATATGATATTATTATAAAAATATGCGGCGTATTAGAGGCAGACGCGCTTCAAAAGCATTCCTCGAAGTCTATACATTTGGAAAATTTATCTACCGTGCATGGTAAGTTTACCATCTCAGTGGCGTCAGGATTTCCCGGTTATGCCCATCAAGGTAGAAGTCGTTAGTAATTCCTATGAAAAATTTACTCTCTTTTCCTTAGAAGATGAGTTATTAATTATTTTCGAGATTATATTTCTCAATTTGAACAAGATTGAAATTCCAGACCCCAGAGTTATTTCCATCCTACCAGGAGCCCTGATTTTCCTTTCTCGCATGACGACTTTAATTTGCTGCCAATTTCGAAGCTGGAACCCACTAAATAGACCAATTCCGTTACCTAATTGGTCGACGGGAAGGCCGTTGCTTCCTGTGATTGCAGTTACTACTGCTCTAGCACATTAATTGAATTCCATTTGTGAGATTTTTCTGTGTGTGTGTATATATAAATATACTTAGACATCAAAATTTAACAATATTTGTTTTCCTACACATTTTTCAGCGTCAGTTTCGGAACGTTCACTGTTTTCAGATATTTATTTTATTTTATTTTATGTTAGGATCCGTACAGCTAGGATACGTTACATAAACCTGTAAGAACATATATTTAACGACTAATAACTGAATTTAAAGGACGAGCACAACACAAATTTATACAATCTTAATTTCTTCTTTATGTACGATTTTCTGTATCATCCATTACCATTTTCATATATTTATTTATTCTTTCTGATTAGTTATTTATAGAGAATACATCATAGTGAGGAACACTGATCCTCGTTGGATCCCATTAGTTACATCATCTGGTAGAGCACTTACCCTTGTGGAACCCCAATAGTGACATCGTCGAGCTTCTTTAAAAAATAAAAAAACTGTCTTTGCTTTACATAGTCTAAACATGTTTAAACTCACTCATATAGTTTGTAGATCATATAATTTTGTTAATGGACGCACAGTCCCTCCAACAGATCAACAAGTACTTACTAATGACGGTGAAGTTGACGATAGTGTTCTTGGTCGGAGATAAGAGGAAGTCGACTCTGCACCGGTAGGTGGCCTCATCTCGGTCCTGGACGGGGAACAACTCTAGGTGGGCTCCAGGAGCCGAGGAACCACCCCAAGAACTGCCTGGAAGAAGCTGAAAGTACGCACGGCGGGCCAACAGGCGCTCGTCCGCCCAGTGCTTCCCGTTTTCTATCGTGCTTCCTCTGGCGTCGAAACTGAAAGAGACAAATATCCCAAATTATTTGAGAATTGGGTAATGTTTTGTTAAACTTTGGGTTTTACACAGATTTTACCCTGTTTTTTTTCACTTAGATTTAATCCTCGGCTGCTTAAAACATCTACCTTGTGATCTGAATTTAGCAATAAACTAATGAATGAGAGGCAACCAGGATTGATCCTATGACAAGAAGAGAGACTCCATTTCCTTGTATCAAGAGTCGTTCACCAACATCAGCGTCCTGTACAGATTCGCCTAATAATATTACCATACTATAAACCTTTATTTATTTCCTGTTCACACTAGTGTATTAATGTTAGACTAAACTGTATATACGAGTGTTGTGGGCTATACACAGTGCTCTACTATCTATCAAATACATTGTTACGCCAGTGACAGACAGGGCGACGACAGAGTGGTACTATGTTAATCAGTGGCTTGGAGGGCCGTCACACCGAGCACTCCAGTGATAAGTTGACGGAGAGCATGGACATGTGTGATTGGCTGTCTCTAGCAGGCTAGAGTTATGGAAGCGACCGAACATTCCAGGAAAGAAGTTCTGAGACAGAGTTTGAAACTATATGTACATTTAGTTGAGTTTTTTGATGTATGTCATGATGTTACATTGCTATGAATTTTTGTGTTTCAGCGAGTCGGTATTTTTAGTGTCTTAGAGCCTTCTCTTTCGTCACTGTTCCTGTTACCGTTTTACCTTGAATCTACTATACCTCGCATGCAAACACACATACACACGCACACACACTGATTGCGACCAGCAAAAAGGCGGGGCCAGGAGCTTTGAATTGACCCTTGCAACCACAAATAGGTGAGAACACACACACACATGCGCGCACACACACACACACACACACACACACACACACACACACACACACACACACACACACACACACACACACACACACACCATTCCAGGAGCGTGAGCCTTCTATCCTTCGCATATATGCACATGAGCCACCCAAGGTTCTTTGATTGCCATCCCTTGCATATACTTGTACACACACACACACACACCATTCCTGATACTGGAGCCACCGTCTACTAACCCAAATGCGTAGCAATGTTCGTTCCTATTGCTTGATCAAATATTCGTTTTCATTTATAATTTCAAGTTGTACCTAACAATGAAACTCCCAGTAAATATATTTAAATATCTATTCATCTATCTATCTATCTATATATACACATATATACATATATATATTATATATATATATATATATATATATATATATATATATATATATATATATTTATATATATATATATATATATATATATGCAAAGCAACCACTCTGAAAGAATAGAGAAATTCCAAGCGCTTTCGTGACTACTCACATTATCAAGGATAATGTGAGTAGTCACGAAAGCGCTTGGAATTTCTCTATTCTTTCAGAGTGGTTGTTTTTGCATATTTTGAAATCACCTGTTTACTGTGATCTTATTGCATATATTATATATATATTATATATATATATATATATATATATATATATATATATATATATTATATATATATATATATATATATATATATATACGTATATATATATGTGTATATATATATATATATATATATATATATATATATATATATATATATATATATATAAATATATATTTATATATATATATATATATATATTATATATATATATATAAATACACACACATTTGTGTAGTTTAGCAATGCATGATGCAATATTGATTTTTATTCGCTTCTGTATACTCAAATGCTGGTAGGGTAACTTGTGTGTGTTTTTTTTAAGTTACTAAAAGTCTCGTACATACTTACAATTGTTGCCTAATTTCTCGCTTGTACTGCTGTTTGTGAGTTAATGTTTTACTCGGCATATTTTTTAATTATCAAGTTCTCGCAGTGTGAGGTAAATTCCATCCATTATTCCACTGAAGGGACGAAAATGAAACATTTCAGGGAATCGATTGTTTTTTAATCCATTGATAAAAACTAGAACACTTTTAGGCCTTTGAAAACAAGTATTTACTAATGTGTATTGAAACTAACATCAACAACATCCTGTTGTGTCAAGTCTAATTAGTTGAGTGTCAAATGAGCTTAACGCACAAGATCATCACTAGAATGGAGTTCAGCTAAACATTGCTCAAGCTTAGGTGGTAATCCCTAGAATATACTTCATGCATCATTCCTAGTGTTTGATCCAACTATATCTTACATATTCACACACGAACAGGACTATATACAGTTGAAAAGCAGAAATCATTGATTCATAAACAGCTGAAGCAGAGATTGGTAGCCCGGTGGCCTGGTGGCTAAAGCTCCCACTTCACACACGGAGGGCCCGGGTTCGATTCCCGGCGGGTGTTAGTCGACTGGTGTGGGTCGCATCCTGGGGGACAAGATTAAGGACCCCAATGGAAATAAGTTAGACAGTCCTCGATGACGCACTGACTTTCTTAGGTTATCCTGGGTGGCTAACCTCCGGGGTTAAAAATCCGAACGAAATCTTATCTTATCTTATCTCTTACAGTGACAATTGGTTATTGCAGGACCTTGAACAGAGACTTCCTGTTGTAGCTGCAGTGACGAGTAATTATTTAAGTGGCAGTGACAGTGTTATTAATACTGTTATCTCAATAACAACACACAGGGTAAGTGAACTGGGATGTAGGATGTCTGTACATAGAAACAATAAAATTTATTTCTTTTCCGGCTTTCATTGACCTGAGTTTGTAAACGTCATTCGGACGCACTTTTCAAGGAGAAATGGCAGATGAGTTATTTTATTGATTTATACAACGATTGAATAGGATGATAAATAGGATGAACATTTCAAACGCAATTTCATGGCTAATACTAAACCAATAATACCAATATGCAAAAGCCTAAAATACTCCATAATGGTTAATCTGATAAATAAAATAAATTATTTAACATGTAAATCTTCCATTGTGCGAAACAGTAATCATATTATAGTATTACATTTTCGAGTGCCTGTAACAAACGTATACACTAAATATTAAATGATATTTCAGGTTTTAAATTTACTATGGACATATTTAGCCAGTTATTCCAGAGAACTCATGAGTGGTCATCAGCCAGAATTTTGGATTTTTTATATAACAACTTCAAGTATCAAATGCACACACCACAACCCAGATTAAAAGATAATACCAGCGAGAGAACACAATTGCACCTCTTTGATAATTTAAAAGTTTTAAGGCGAAGTTAATTGATACTTTCGATTATTAATGCAAAATATTTAATGTGCACGGCTGATTCTATTTTTTTTTTTTTTGTAATCGGTGATTATTCAATTGATAGTGTATCTCTATCTTGATTAGGGGATAGAGATCGAGTTTGTGCGAGTCTGTCACTAAATGGTGTGTTTTGAGTCACTAAAATTAATTCTGGTGTCGTAGTGTTGATGGCGTGTGACAGCATAGAAACATGCAGCAGAGGAGTGAACAAGTGAAAAATATAAATGACCAGTAAAGAATAAGTCGGAGACCTCCAAAATTATGAGGGAATACTTATCCATTTTTCCATTTATTTTACACAAATCAATTTCACAAGCTGTGAGGAGTTATCCTGTCTCAACTTATTTCATAACCCAGCCCAATCTCAGATGTACTAATTCCCCCCCTTCCCCGGATGCGACCAACAACGGTCGACTAGCACCCAGGTACCTACTTACTGCTAGGGAAACATGGACAAGGAGACATCCCCCAACGTTTCCATTCATGCTGGGAATCGAACAACGGACACTTGAATTAAATATGATGTTTAACCTACAACTGCTTCACAACAGACTCCATCATTACTGGAGTAAATATTTTTAGTGTCATCTCTTTCACTTATTAATGTCGTCACTGTTTCTATTGCCTTGTTTATCCGAGGAAAAACACGAGTCTCGCAACAATAGTCAATATTCATTATTTCTTGTACAGCGGTGCGTTGGTAGCTAAGGGAAACTTTTTCACGCGTCTGCTAACGAGCCACAACCGGTATCGCTTCTGGGTTTCATCTTTTGTCAGCGCGAAGTTACAGAGCTGGACAAGAGCGCCGCGTAGTTCGTTGATGATCATGAGAAGTCTTGCCTTAGACTTGAGTGACTAACCAAAAATTTGAACAAATGTTCATTATTCTCTTTCACTACCTTGAACTTGTTGACTTGATGATGCATTGGCCTGATGTTTTAAATACATTACAGAAGCTACCTTCTCGTGGTGTACTTAGAATAGAAGTTTTTGACCACATAATTAACAAATCTCGTCCCTAGTCAGTAGTGTGGCATACGAATTCGCCCCTGGTAAATTCGTATACCACAGAGCCACAGAACCAAAGAGCTCTCTGTGGCTACAAGAAGTAATCAGCTTATCATACTACGCGGGATAGTTAAATAATATCTCGCTTGAAATTTATTTATAATAGACGTCACCAGAAATAAGTGGCAATTTCACGGCAGAGATTACTTTCTCTTATGCAGCAACTTGAGTGAGTATTGACCATATATTATACTACGTAGGCGCCGATACTACAGAATTCGAATTAATTTTTAGGTAATTCTAATCAATATCTTTTAAAATGTATTTCCCTTAAAAACAATTACTATATTAAAAAAAAAAAGAAATTTCGTTGTGCTGCCAACCTACCAACTGGTGAATGTATAATCTGCATTCTACATAAATGTAATTTGCATATACTATATATGAAGCACATTCTACAAGGATAAATTCTTTTTCTTTTCCACCTCAGGTGTACGATCATATGTCATAAAACGTAGCAGAAGGTAGACATCTTTAAACCTGTTCTGATTCGTCAGACTTTTGCAGAAATATTTTCAGATATTTTTATTTACATACAGTCAAATTCCACCATAATTTACACAAGCATGCATACTCACAAATGTACAATATATATATATATATATATATATATATATATATATATATATATATATATATATATATATATATTATATATATATATATATATATAATATATATATATATATATATATATATATATATATATATATATATATATATATATATATATATATATTTATATGGAAGCTCTACTAATATTATATTACATCCGTGATAAGCAAAGTTAAAAAAGTTAACTAATGCAATAATATAACATGAATGGCGGGGACGATTCCAGTGCAACTTTTAGTCGAGCTCTGAAATATGTCCTATATTGAGGGAAAAGCTTTTATTGCTCGTAGTTTTTCTATCCCGGCAAAATATTGTGCACCACCAACTGTTCTGAATGGAACAGTAACATTTGTGGAGTTTTTTTTTTTTTTTTTTTTGAAAAAAAAAAGAGTGGAGGTAGGAAATAAGTTAGCTTAGGCAATGTCAGTAACATGGCTGCAGAGTGCAGTGGATGATTGAAATTTACAGTGGATAGAGTGCCGGAGATATGGGAGGGCTACCACGGACAGTGAGAGTGCAAGTGACAGGAGAGTACGGGAGATAGGAAGAGTGCAGGATGTAGGATAAATTTTAGTGGACTAGAGAGAATGAAGAGGATAGGAAATAGCACAGGGGATATAAACAGTAAAGAGGGAAGAGTATCAGAAAGATCAGCAATGCGAGCGATATATATCAACATAAATCCAATAGATAGGGAAGGATACAGGTAACAGGAAGAGTACAAACAATAAGGAGAGTTCAGATAATAGGGAGAGTACAGACACATAACATAACATAATCAATCCTAGTCTAAAATTAACGTATTATAACATAGCTTTAGCCTACCCATCCCATCTAAAATCAGCCTAAATATAGTTTCACTTACAATCAATTAAGTACAAGTTTAGTCAGGATCAGACATATTTTAACCACGTTAATACAACACTAAAATAACGCTCGTCCATATTTGGTAAAACCCACAAAGTGCAGCTTTAAAAGTACGACAACCGTATTATTTTCACCGCAATTTTAAGTTCGGGTCTCCTGTTTTTGAACATTCATAACCGCAAGTTTTTCCCTGCTACAGTATTAACATAGAGATTCAAAATGTGTAGGATAATAAAACAGTTTAATGCAATTCGATTCCTTCTCACACTCGTGCTGAAACTTTCACATTTTTTTTTTAAATATCTGTTATATTGCCAGGTTTTATTACTCCTCCCTCAACTTGCTGAATATCTGTGGTTTTGTGGCTGAATGTAGCGTGTATTTTCTGGTAAACAAAAATATATGTATGTATGTATATATATATATATATATATATATATATATATATATATATATATATATATATATATATATATATATATATATATATATATATTTCTTTTTTTTTATTAACACACTGGCCGATTCCCGCCAAGGCAGGGTGGCCCGAAAAAGAAAAACTTTCACCATCATTCACTCCATCACTGTCTTGCCAGAAGGGTGCTTTACACTACAGTTTTTAAACTGCAACATAAACACCCCTCCTTCAGAGTGCAGGCACTGTACTTCCCATCTCCAGGACTCAAGTCCGGCCTGCCGGTTTCCCTGAATCCCTTCATAAATGTTACTTTGCTCACACTCCAAAAGCACGTCAAGTATTAAAAACCATTTGTCTCCATTCACTCCTATCAAACACGCTCACGCATGCCCGCTGGAAGTCCAAGCCCCTCGCACACAAAACCTCCTTTACCCCCTCCCTCCAACCTTTCCTAGGCCGATCTCTACCCCGCCTTCCTTCCACTACACTCTTGAAGTCATTCTGTTTCGCTCCATTCTCTCTACATGTCTGAACCACCTCAACAACCCTTCCTCAGCTCTCTGTACAACAGTTTAGGCAATCCCGCACCTCCTCCTAACTTCCAAACTACGAATTCTCTGCATTATATTCACACAACACATTGCCCTCAGACATGACATCTCCACTGCCTCCAGCCTTCTCCTCGCTGCAACATTCATCACCCATGCTTCACACCCATAGAGGAGCGTTGGTAAAACTATACTCATACATTCCCCTCTTTGCTTCCAAGGACAAAGTTCTTTGTCTCCACAGACTCCTAAGTGCACCGCTCACCCTTTTCCCTTCATCAATTCTATGATTCACCTCATCTTTCACAGACCCATCCGCTGACACGTCCACTCCCAAATATCTGAATACATTCACCTCCACCATACTCTTTCCCTCCAATCTGATATCCAATCTTTCATCACCTAATCTTTTTGTTACCCTCATAACCTTACTCTTTTCTGTATTCACTTTCAATTTTCATCTTTTACACACCCTACCAAATTCATCCATCAACCTCTGCAACTTCTCTTCAGAATCACCCAAGAGCACAGTGTCATCAGCAAAGAGCAACTGTGACAATTCCCACTTTATGTGTGATTCTTTATCTTTTAACTCCACACCTCTTGCCAAGACCCTCGCAGTTACTTCTCTTACAACCCCATCTATAAATATACTGAACAACCACGGTGACATCACACATCCTTGTCTAAGGCCTACTTTTACTGGGAAATAATCTCCCTCTTTCCTACACACTCTAACTTGAGCCTCACTATCCTCGTAAAAACTCTTCACTGCTTTCAGTAACCTACCTCCTACACCATACACCTGCAACATCTGCCACATTGCCTCCCTATCCAGCCTGTCATACGCCTTTTCCAAATCCATAAATGCCACAAAGACCTCCTTAGCCTTATCTAAATACTGTTCACTTATATGTTTCACTGTAAATACCTGGTCCACACACCCTCTACCTTTCCTAAAGCCTCCTTGATCATCTGCTATCCTATTCTCCGTCTTACTCTTAATTCTTTCAATAGCAACTCTACCATACACTTTACCAGGTATACTCAACAGACTTATCCCTCTATAATTTTTGCACTCTCTTTTGTCACCTTTGCCTTTATACAAAGGAACTATGCATGCTCTCTGCCAATCCCTAGGTACCTTACCTTCTTCCATACATTTATTAAATAATAGTACCAACCACTCCAAAACTATATCCCCACCTGCTTTCAACATTTCTATCTTTATCCCATCAATCCCAGCTGCCATACCCCCTTTCATTCTACCTACTGCCTCACGAACTTCCCCCACACTCACAACTGGCTCTTCCTCACTCCTACAAGATGTTATTCCTCCTTGCCCTATACACGAAATCACAGCTTCCCTATCTTCATCAACATTCAACAATTCTTCAAAATATTCTCTCCATCTTCCCAATACCTCTAACTCTCCATTTAATAACTCTTCTCTCCTATTTTTAACTGACAAATCCATTTGTTCTCTAGGCTTCCTTAACTTGTTAATCTCACTCCAAAACTTTTTCTTATTTTCAACAAAATTTGTTGATAACATCTCACCCACTCTCTCAATTGCTCTCTTTTTACATTGCTTCACCGCTCTCTTAATCTCTCTCTTTTTCTCCATATACTCTTCCCTCCATGCATTACTTCTACTTTGTAAAAACTTCTCATATGCTAACTTTTTTTCCCTTACTACTCTCTTTACATCATCATTCCACCAATCGTCCTCTTCCCTCCCGCACCCATTTAACACGTCGACCTTTCCCCACCGCGGCAGGGTGACCCACAAAAGAAACACTTTCATCATCATTCACACTATTACTCTCTTGCCAGAGGCACAAAGATACAACAGTTTAGATGTTCTTTAAAACAGCAGATATTCCAAACCCCTCCTTTAGAGTGCAGTCACTGTACTTCCCACCTCCAGCAATCCAGTCCGGCTAACCGGTTTTCCTGAGTCCCTTCACAAAATATTACTCGGCTTACACTCCAACAGCTCGTCAAGTCCCAAAAACCATTCTTCTCCACTCACTCCTGAGACTTTACCCTCGAGCTACAGAGCTTCTAATAGAAAAGATTCGGAAACAGAATTTATATTCAAGTTTACGTCAGCGGCACTACCTGTGACCCAAACTGTCTCTTTCCTTCACCACCAGTAACGTAAACAGTTAATCTGTCCTCACCTCCTTCAAAACCCTATTGTCTATGAACCTGATTTATGTTCGATTCCCCACCTTTCTGTTTATTCATTTACATTTGTTCATTAGTACTTAAATCGAGTTTATAGAGTGTTCACAGGGTGTTCCCACAACGTAGCTATTATTTAGGCTCCTGTATCCTAACACTACGGGTGTTACCGCAATGTAACTGTCATATGGAATAGGGTATTGCAGACTGTTGAATCTATTTGTGTAAAATATAAATAATATCCTTAATTTCAAACTTTCTAAATCCTGACTCTCTGCACCTCTCCTCTATCCCTCTCCACCCCTCCTTATCTCTCATTCCACTCCCTCCATTTCTCTCCACCCATCTCCAGCGCTCTCCCCCTTCTTCTGAAGTTGATCAAGGTCAGTACCCTTTCACACCTAAGACTCTTAATGTAAACACTTTTCTTTAATGATTGAAGGGGAATGAAAGCAGACTAAAAGGAAGCAAAAATGAATAGGGAAAAAGGAAAAGAAAAAATGAAGAGGCAAAAGAAGAAGAAAAAGAAGAAGAAGAAGAAGAAGAAGAAGAAGAAGAAGAAGAAGAAGAAGAAGAAGAAGAAGAAGAAGAAGAAGAAGAAGAAGAAGAAGAGATTATTAGTGTAAGAGAAAAAAGAGGAATCTTTAGAGAAATCTTTATTATAGGCGGTGCTGTGGTGAGAAATGAGATCAAGATAATGCTCAAACATATGAGAAACATCGCCTTGCTATGTATATATATGATGCAATGTTAAGCAAACATCACAAACCAAGCGATACAAGATGCCAAACAACCTTCCTCTGCTAACGTATTCGCTAGGAAACCCTCTACTTTTCTGCAATTTTGGAAGCTCCTGATGATGTGTTGATTGCAACACGAAAGGCCTAGAGCTATCATTCTACTCCTCCCGTGGTGGTTTTGCATAATGTAATGTATGTAACATTGTGTAATCTATGTAGTATAATATCATATATAGTATATAAACCATTTCTGGGGCACCTCTAGTAATAGATCATTTAACCAAACTAGGGGCATCTTGCTTAATCATTGGGTATCTTAACCAATCAATGAGAAACTTAACCAAGCATAGGAGTAACTCATCCAATCACATGTTAAGTTAATCATTGGTTGGATAAGTCCAGCACCTAACGCTGACGAATTAACGAGCGCATTATCCCGCGGTATAACTGCACTAGCTCTAGTGCCGGCAGTCAGTTAAGTGGCAACAAGCCATTCAGATCTGTCTCCACTCTAACTACTGACCATTATCTCTTAATTACCCTTCTCTTCCTGCATGATATTTTGCAATGCATCATTAATTACTAAGGATCCGCTGAATGCGATTTTTTCCCACTTTCGTCATTATTTTTTTCTGTCCCGGGTTCCTCATTAATCCTCGACAATGAAAAAGTTTGTTGCGAGGATTTTACAGCTTCCACCGTGGTTATTCCTCTTTTTTCTCTTACACTAATAATCTCTTCTTCTTCTTCTTCTTCTTCTTCTTCTTCTTCTTCTTCTTCTTCTTCTTCTTCTTCTTCTTCTTCTTCTTCTTCTTCTTCTTCTTCTTCTCCTTCTTCTTCTTCTTCTCTTTTGCCTTTTCATTTTTTCTTTTCCTTTTTCCCTATTCATTTTTGCTTCCTTTTAGTCTGCTTTCATTCCCCTTCAATCATTAAAGAAAAGTGTTTACATTAAGAGTCTTAGGTGTGAAAGGGTATTGGGCTTGATCAACTTCAGAAGAAGGGGGAGAGCGCTGGAGATGGGTGGAGAGAAATGGAGGGAGTGGAATGAGAGATAAGGAGGGGTGGAGAGGGATAGAGGAGTGGTGCAGAGAGTCAGGATTTAGAAAGTTTGAAATTAAGGATATTATTTATATTTTACACAAATAGATTCAACAGTCTGCCTGCTGTATTTTGGGCACACGCCCCAGCTCTGAGGAGCTGGATGAGATTTTCGCCTTATAATCGTAGATACACACGTAACAACATGTACCGTATATGCCACCTTTATATCAACAATGTATCTCTTAAATATTCTGTACCATATTATGTAATAAAATATTCCTATTAGTAAAAAAAAATATATATCAAAAGATGGGGTGGTAGGGGAAGTGGAATATTCAAACGGCTTCAGGAAGAAATCCAAATATTTTTCCTTGAAGCCTTTTTATCCACTTCTCCGAGGCTATGGGTCCCACAGTTTACACCAGAGGTGGACCCCATCCTATATATATATATATATATATATATTATATATAATATTATAATATATATATATATATATATATATATATATATATATATATATATATATGTATATATATATATATATATATATATATATATATATATATACATATATATATATATATATATATATATATATATATATATATATATATATATATATATATATATACATATATATATATATATGTCATGCCGAATATGTAAAACTGGTCAATTAGCAAGAACTCATTTAAAATTGAGTCCTTTCTAAAATTTTCTCTTATAAGTTTAAAGATATATTTTTGTTCATTAATGTTAATGTAAAAAAATTTAATTTTGCACCAAAAGAATCTTAGAAAACTTACCTAACCTTATTATAACAAGAACAATTTATTTTAGCCCAACCCAACTAAATATATTTTAGATTTGTTTACAATAATTTAGTACTAAACAAACACAGGAAATATATTTTTTTCGTTAGGCTCAGAATGATTTTGGCGAAATTATTGCATACACAAATTTTCACTTGTCCTATATGGCAAGATGAACGTTGCTATTTAAGCCAAGTTTTGTATATATATATATATATATAATATATATATATATATATATATATATATATATATATATATATATATATATATATATATATATATATATATATAAGCCGAACTTGCCGAATAGGCCGAACTCCTTTAAAAATTAAACTTTTCCTTAAAAAGTCGACAGATTGACAGCTAACTATTTTTCATTAACTATGACAAAGATTTTTAATTTTCGACTAAAACTATTTAACCTCGCATAAACTAATTTTTTAAGCAAAATTTTGCTATATGTATATATATATATATATATATATATATATATATATATATATATATGTGTGTGTGAGTGTGTGTGTGTGTGTGTGTGTGTGTGTATTTGTATGTATGTATAATTATTAAGCAACTTAAATATATTTAATATTACATTATATCTACGAAATATATTATTTTCGTAATGCTCAGGTCGATTTCCGCTGATGTATGGCATAAACAAAATTTAATTCGGCTTATTCGGCAAAGTGAACCCTTGCCAAATAGGTGAAACTGAATGAGAGCGAGAGAGAGAGAGAGGGGCGGGGAGGGGGAGAGAGAAGTTGATATCCTTGGGGTGAAATTTGACTCCAACCTAACCATGAAGAACCATGTTGTAAATCTTGCAAACAAGGCAGCCAGGAAGCTTACAGCACTTCGCTGTATCTCGCATCTGCTTGACAGCAGGGATTGCGAGATTTTGTACGAGGCACAAGTACGCTCACACCTTGAGTATGCTCCACTTTCTTCGTTTGCCTGCCATCCCCTCTCATCTGCGACTGCTTGACAGAGTAGAGAACAGAGCAAGACGTCTCATCTCTCGCCTAGACCCATCCTGGATAGACCTGTCATTTCAGCAGAGCCTTCAACACATGAGGGATGTGGGTGGCCTTACTGTTATGTACAAGGCCAATTTTGTCAAAGTACCACACTTGGATCCACTTCGAGGACAGCGTGAAACAAACTTTTATGCCACAAGACGGGCAGAAAGCAGCAACTTCACTCTGACTGTACCCTTCTCCAGAACAACACTCCATCTGAGATCATATATACCCGGGATGACTCGAGTATGGAACACATTCGTACAGCATAATGATGTCAACGAGATAAAGTCAGTTGATCAAATGAAAATGCTGGCCCACAGATGGCTCCAACTTCATCCTGTTCCCTACTTGTATGTCTAATAACAATAAAAATGCTTTCAAATGAGCTGATGTAGTTAACAGATCTTAGCTTGCCTATAAAGTTAGGAATCCTTAACCAGTAAATAGCTTGTCAGCAAAGCTAGGGATCCTTAACCTTGTCAAACCCTGTGTAAAAAAGAGAGAGAGAGAGAGAGAGAGAGAGAGCGAGAGAGAGAGAGAGAGAGAGAGAGAGAGAGAGAGAGAGAGAGAGAGAGAGAGAGAGAGAGAGAGAGAGAGAGAGAGAGAGAGAGAGAGAGAGAGAGAGAGAGAGAGAGAAAGGAGGATTGTCTGTCAGAAATTGTTAACATTTTTCACATAATAACCAGCAACAACTAATGATTCTTGTTTTAAGAAGGTTAAAGTTTCCTGACAATAAACTTTTTACTGTGTCAGCCAACGTAAAAAGTGACGCTTTTTTATCGTTATTAAAAAGTTAATTAATGTCGATGACGGTGAAAATATTCGGAGCTTGTTTTTGATGCTCAAGTGACAGGGAGAGAGCAAGAGAGAGGCAAGGGAAGAAGAGGATAAAAGGGAAAGGAGTTAGAGGAAGAGGGCTAGTGAGATACATGAAGAGGGCAAGAGAAGAGGGTAAGAGAGACTGAAGGAAAGGAAAAGATGTTTTGAGAGATAAATACAAGCAGAGGTTAAGAGAGGCAACAGTGAGAAGGACAAATATGAGAATTAAGAAAGAGGGAGAAGTGGACGAAGTAGATACAAAAATGATGATACTAGAGGAAGAAGCGGGCATGGTAAAGATACAGGAAGAGGGAGAGATAGGCACTAGAAGAGGGTAAAACAAACAAGAGGATAGGGCAAGAGAGATGGTGAAGAAGATTAGAGACAGAGAAACAAGAAGGTGAGAGAGGTAAAAGAAGGGAAACAAGGCAGGAGAACAATCTTATTCAGGAATCCTTGACTTTGGTGTTGTTTCCTTCTTTTCCATGACAGTGACCTTTTCCATAACCTTGAAGCAGTCCTTATCCTTGACGCAATCCTTATCCTTGACGCAATCCTTATCCTTTAACGTGGTCTTTATCCTCGACTCAGTCTTCTCGTTCATTACTCTCTTGTTTAATCTTTCATGATCTTGCCTCCATTCTTCAGTGTATTGTCCGTCATTGTCTAGTATTTATCATTCTTTCCCTGATCGTATAGGGACTCTGTCTCTTACCATTTACTAAACATATTGCTTATTCGTCCCTTATCGTATCGCCTATCTTCCCTTACCCTATGACTTATCTTTGCCTCATCCTATTTGTTGTCGTTCTCTGATTCTATTTCTTATCCTTCCCTGATCGTATCCCTCATCCTACCATCGTTCTATAACATCTCTTACAAAGCATTATTAGTGGGGAGAATTCCATAACTCAGACGTCAATTGGAACAATCTATCGGGAGATGGAGAAGCTAATATTCTAATTAGCATGATCGATAGTAGCTTCCTGTCTTGTCTTATTACGGTTCCAACACTAGGAAATAATA
>NC_069411.1:34231548-34239048 GCF_026875155.1 Cherax quadricarinatus | reverse complement strand
ACCCTCCTTCTCATCTGCGACTGCTTGACAGAGTAGAGAACAGAGCAAGACGTCTCATCTCTCGCCTTGACCCATCCTGGATAGATCTGTCATTTCAACAGAGCCTTTAACACAGGAGGGATGTGGGTGGCCATACTGTTATGTACAAGGCCAATATTGTCAAAGTTCCACACTTGGATCCACTTTGAGGACAGCGTGGAGCAAGCTTCTATACCACAAGACGGGCAGAAAGCAGCAACTCCACTCTGGCTGTACCCTTCTCCAGAACATCACTTCATCTGAGATCATTTATCCCCAGGATGACTCGAGTCTGGAACACATTCGTACAGCATTATGATGTCAACGAGATAAAGTCAGTTGATAAAATGAAAATGCTGGCCCACAGATGGCTCCAACTTCATCCTATTCCCTACTTGTATGTTTCATAACAATAAAATTGCTTTCAAATGAGCTGATGTAGGCAACAGCTCTTAGCTTGTCAATAAAGTTAGGAATCCGTAACCTGTAAATAGCTTGTCAATAAAACGAGAGAGAGAGAGAGAGAGAGAGAGAGAGAGAGAGAGAGAGAGAGAGAGAGAGAGAGAGAGAGAGAGAGAGAGAGAGAAAGAGAGAGAGAGAGAGATTCTCAATTATTTATTTTTAAGCCCACACCGTTTATTTAAATCAATCTCTTATACAGAGGAACTACAGGTCAGTATTTAGCGTACAGAAGAAGGTATAATGAAAGTGACATTAAAACAAGCCTTCATTTATTATATTCGTCTTGTGCATATATGTGTATATATTTAACTATTTTTGTTAATTACTGATAAACATTAATTCTTCATTCGTTGCTGTGTATCTTCGTGAACTTACTTAAATAGTCTCAAAGCTCCTCCATGGATATCATCCTTGGTTAGAAGATGTCCTTATGCTTTCTCTCTTCTTTTCTTAATTACCAAATATACTCTTCTATCTTTTTCTAATCCATCTCTCTTGCTGGATCGAAGTGACAGAGAATAAGTGAGGAGGGAAAAATACGGAATATTAATGCAAAGTAGCGTTGAAAAATGTAAAACAGGACATGAAGGGAAGAGGTAAAGGCAAAATAACGAAATGATGAATGGAAGAGAAGCTGTGATAGCTTAAGGCAAAGTCACAACAAAACCAAGTTATTCTTGAACAACGTCAAGCTCAAGTAAGAGCTTTACCACTAACTCTAAAAACTTACATTTGAGGAAAAAGTTGTCAACTACAGATTTACTCTGCTGTATTCGCCACAAGCCCTTGACACTCCCCATGTGAAGCCCTTGTCCTATTTCTGTGGCTGGCGGTGTGTGTGTACTCACCTATTTGTACTCACCTACGTCACTTTCTAGGGTATTCCACCGCTTGACAACTCTATGGCTGAAGAAATACTTCCTAACATCCCTTTGACTCATCTGAGCCTTCAACTTCCAATTGTGACCCCTTGTGTCTGTGTCCCATCTCTGGAACATCCTGTCTTTAACCACCTTGTCTATTCCGCGCAGTATTTTATATGTCGTTATGATGTCTCCCCTGATCTTCATGTCCTCCAGTGTCGTCAGGCCAATTTCCCTTAACCTTTCATCGTAGGACAATATCATTAGCTCTGTGACTAGTCTTGTTGCAAACCTTTGCACTTTCTCTAATTTCTTGACGTGCTTGCCCAGGTGTGGATTCCAAACTCGTGCTACATACTCCAGTATGGGCTTGACGTATATGGTGTACAAAGTTTTGAACAATTCCTTACATAGGTATCGGAACGCTGTCCTTAGGTTTGCCAGACACCCATATGCTGCAGCAGTTATCTGACTGATGTGCGCCTGAGGAGATGTGTTCGATATTACACTCATCCCCAAAATCTTTTTCCTTGAGTGAGGTTTGCAGTCTTTGGCCACCTAGACTATACTCTGTCTGCGGTCTTCTTTGCCCTTCCCCAATCTTTATGACTTTGCATTTGGAGGGGTTAAATTCAAGGGCCAAGTTGTTGGACCAGGCTTGTAGCCTGTCCAGATCTCTTTGTAGTTCTGCCTGATCCTCGACCGATTTGATTCTCCTCATTAACTTCACATCATCTACAAACAAGGACACTTCTGTTGTGTGTGTGTGTGTGTGTGTGTGTGTGTGTGTGTGTGTGTGTGTGTGTGTGTGTGTGTGTGTGTGTGTGTGTGTGTGTGACACTTTCAAACACCAATCCTCGCCCACTTCTCACATCTGCTCTTCTTCATACATTCCGTGTTAATACTTCTCTCTCCTTCACACTTCTTGTTTCCCTCTCTTACTTCTCCTCCCTTTGTCAATCCATCACCCCCTCCTCTTCCCTTACCATTTAACCTACCTCCTCCTCCTCCTCCTCCTCCTCCTCCTCCTCCTCGTCCCTATTTATTCCAGCCACCTCCTCCTCCTCTCTCGTCATTCCGTCCTCCTCTTCTTCCCTATTCAGACCATCTCCGTCCTCCTGTTTCTCGTGTTAGTAAGTTTACAATGTTCCTTAATATTCACTTATCACTATCTCTTTCTCTTCCACTCATATTATTACAGTCTTGTCTTCTCCAATGTATCTTCTAGCCCGATTATCACCATCCTTCCTGTTTTTTTTTCCATCCATTCCTCTTCCGGTGCAGTTATCATCTTATCTACCGTTTTTCTCCTGACTCTCAGCATACCCAACATTAACAAGTAATTATAATTAATTGTTTTCAGAAATGATACATGGCTATTAAAGTACAAGGATAGACATCTCTCGTTGGATGCTCTCATAACTTTGAAAGAGAGATAACATTTTCGTCCTCCAGTCGACGGTATCCCTCACGTCGGTGTTGTTTCTCTTGAGATGCCTCATGAACTTACCAACACTAGCTCGAATCGTCTTGAAGGAGAAGCGATACTTGCTTAAAGCGGATGCTGTACTCAGACTCCCTCCTGCAGCTGCCACTAATCCAATGCTCCCTTCAGAGTACAATTGGATCAATGGTAATGGAAAGAATTTGCATAGAAAATAGCAGACAGCCTTTGCATTCTTTCTTTGTGAATCATTTAATTCAGTCAGAGAGAAAAAGATGGTGTGTTACAAGTGAAACACTTAACTCATGTTATATTTTCTTTAATTTGAAGCAACTGACTTTCAATGGAAATTGAAAAAAAAAATATTAAGTATTAAGATTCGTAGGGCAAGTAGAGCAGAGACAGTCTCCTGCACACCTATTATCGTGATTTTCTCGCAATCCTAAAAGGATTAGGCCTCGTTAATAAATTAATTGCATCATATTATCTAGGGAGTCAATAGTTGTTAATCCAAAGATAGTTGTTAATCCAAATATGCTTTTTATTTATTGATAGCACAAGTTTAGTAAACATTAACAGATATGTTCACATTTCTTCTGAAACACTTCTTGTGCAACACTCACCTCTACTCAGCTTAACTGAACTTCGTCATAATAATCCTCATTAAATTCGAATGAGTTATTAAGGAGTTGAAGAGTAAATCTAAGTACTACTTTTATAATCTGCAATCTTCATCCCTCTTACCGTCTTCATTCATCCATCCTATCCTTCTCCCTCCGTTCTGTTCTTCTCTTTTGGTCTCCATATTACAGAATGGACATAAATTCGTTAGAAAACATTCAGCGTAGGATGACTAAATTAATACATAGAATTAGAAATCTTCCTTATGAAGAAAGATTGAAGATTTAAATTACTTATTTTTAGAGGGGGTGAGGGGGGCCTGATCGAAGTGTTTTGGGTGGATTAAAAGGGTTTAAAGGTTTGAGGATTTTTAAAGGGGAAAACCCGGTAATGGATTTTTGTTTTAGATTTAGAAAGGAATGGGAAAAAGAGGTTTTTGGAAATGGGAGGAAATGAGGGAAACAAGTAAAAACCAGGGGATTGGGGCGGGGGAGGTGAAAAACGTTAAAACAGAGGGGAGGGGGGAGGAGGGGACGACAGGGGCACGGGGGGGGGGGGGGCAAAAAAGGGGGCAAAGTTTTTAGTGGGAGAAAAAAAGGCCTCCCCTTTCCCAACCCCCCTTTTTTTTTCGTTTCCCCCTTTCTTTTTTTTTTCTTTTCCTTACTGTGGTTCAATTCTCCCTTTCTTCCGTATTTACCCCTCCCCTCCAAACTCACATCACACTCTCTTTACGGTTTATGAGCGTTCAACAAACTGGGAAAAAAGGAATATTAAAGCTAACACTGTAACAGTTAATTGTAATATTTGTCTCCAACTTTCAGTGTATTGAAGAATCAATAATTTTCCCAACTCAGATTAGATCTTAATAGATTTTCTCGATACCCCTCGCACAGTGCCCCGTCAAAGGTTACTCACTATAGCCCAGTAATATATTGTAAAGCCTTGACTATTTTGTTAAAATATGAACACCAAGAATTGTAGATATATTATAGAGAGGTGTGTGATCAAAAGATGAAAAGATATTATTCATTCATTTTCATTTTCTTCCTAGATTTGTATTAATATTATTTAGTTGATTCAGGTTAAAAGCGATGCTCTAATGTTCAATTTTGTTAAATCAAATTTTTTAAAAAAAAAAATATGATTTTGTGTCATTTTCTCGTTATCACTATTCTTTTTATTCATTCCTCTTTATACAAACAATAAAAAGGGGAGTTGAACGACAGCTCTACGAATCATCAGGTTGTTTGCAAAGGGGGAAAGGGCCTTAGAGCTATCATTCAACACCCCTGTGGTTTTTTTGCGTTTTGCATCGCCTGTTGCGAGATAGGGTATATATAATTTATATATTATTTTATATATTAAATTTATATATATAAAATAATTATAATATTTATATATAAAATATATATAAATATATATATATTTATATATATTTTATATATATATATATAATATATATAAAATATATATTATATATATATATATATTGCAATAAGATCACAGTAAACGGGTGATTTCAGAATATGCAAAACAACCACTCTGAAAAAATAGAGAAATTCCGCGCTTCGTGCTACTACATTAGTTCCTTGTATGGAGTGTCACGAAACCTTGGGAAATTTCTCTATTTTTTCAGAGTGGTTGTTTTGCATTATATATATATATAATATATATATATATATATTTAAAATATATTAAATATTTATATTATATTTAAAAATTTTATTATATATTTTGTTTTTGTATATTTCGCAGCTCTCGCGAATTCCTTGCATATTAAATTTATTTTATAATTTTTATATTATATTTATATATATAAAATATATTATAATTAATTTATATATTTATATTTAAAAATATTATATATATATATGTGTGTGTGTGTGGGTGTGTGTGTGGTTTGTGTGTGTGTGTGTGTGTGTGTGTTGTGTGTTTGGGGTGTGTGTCGTGCCGAATATATAAAAACTGGGTTTTTAGCAAGAATTTTAAAATTAAGTCTTTTTTTTAAATTTTCTTTATACGTTTAAAATATATTTTTTTTTATTAATGTTAATGTAAAATTTTTAATTTTGCACCCAAAAAAATCTTAGAAAACTTACCAACCTTATTATAACAAGCGCAATTTATTTTAACCTAACCCAACCTAAATATATTTTAGATTTGTTTACAGTAATTTAATACTAAACAAAACACAGTAAAATATATTTTTTTTCGTTGGGTTTTCAGAATGATTTTGGCGAAATTATTGCATAAACAAATTTTGGGCTTGTCCTATAGGGCAAGATGAGCGTTGCTATTTAGGCCAAGATCGCAAGTTCTGTCTATTCGGCACGCATATTTTATATATATATATATATATTTTATATATATATATATATATATATATATATATATATATATATTATATATTAAAATATATATATATATATTATATATACAGTGGTCCCCGCTTTTCTTTTAGTTCCCGGCAATCGTAAAATTCGCCAATCATAGGGGTATTTTCTTTATAAACAAGGACTCGCTTTTCTTTAGGTTGATCGGGAAGTCGTAGTTCGCCCGGGGAAAGCATACCCACGGCGTGAGCGGGGGGCGGCCCAGCCAGTCTGGCATTGTTTACCAGTGAGCGAAGGTCCCTCATGTGCTCCAGCGAAATATTTCAATATTCCATTTATTTTAGTGCTTGCAAGTACTAAATAAGTTCCCATGGCTCCAAAAGAAAGCTCCTAGTGCCAAGCTGTGGTAAAGAAGGTGAGAAATACGATTGAATTTAAGGAAAACCATCATTGAACAATATGAAAGTGGTACAAGTGTGGCCAAAACTGTCCAGGATGTATAAGAATCCTAACAACCTTATGTTCCATAGTGGCCAAGAAAAATGAATTAAAGGATGCTGTTGTTGCAAAGGGAGTAACTATGCTGACAAAAATGAGATCACCAGTACTGGAAGAGGTTGAGAAGTTATTATTGGTGTGGATAAAATGAGAAACAATTAGCAGGAGATACTCTTATGACTTCGTTTTATTTTTTGAAAAGGCTAGGCAGTTGCATGAAGTTTTGGGTTTAAAGAAATTGCCTGCAAATAGTGGAGAGGTGAGTGAATTTAAGGCCAGCAAAGGCTGGTTTGAGAGATTTAAGAACCGTACTGGCATAACACGTGTTGGTAAGGCATGGTGAGGCTGCCAGTTCGGACCACAAGGCGGCTGAAAAATATGTGCATGAATTCCAGGAGTACATAGTGGCTAAAGGCCCGGGAAACCCTGAAACAAGTGTTCAATTGTGACGAAAAGGTCTCTTTTGGAAGGAAATGCCAAAGAGGACCTTCATTACACAAGAGGAAAAGGCAATGCCAGGACACACGCCTTTTGAAAGACAGGCTGACGCTAATGTTCTGTGCTAATGCTAGTGGGGATTTCAAAGTGAAGCCATAAACTATTTGTTTACCATTCTGAAAAATCCAGAGTGTTTCGGGAAAAAACAATGTTATGAAGAGTAAATTGTTTTATGTTTTGGGAAATCTAATAGTAAGGCATGGGTCACGAGGGAAATTTTGTCGAGTGGTTCAATGAAGTGTTTGGTCCTAGTGTAGGGGGAAGGAGTATCTCCTGGAAAAGAAATTGGATCTCAAGTGCTGCTAGAAAAATGGACAATGCCCCTGCTCATCCTCCAAACTTGGCCCGACCTAATTTTCGAGAGTTTTGGGTTCATCACAGTAAAGTTTTTGCCCCCGAATACCACTCCTCTCTCCAATCCATGGACCAGCAGGTTATTGCAAATTTTTAAAAAACTCTACCAAAAGCAATGTTTCACAGGTGCTTGACTGTGACCACAGACACTCACTTGACCCTAAGGGAATTTGGGAGAAACACTCAGCATCCTTCCACTGCAAAACCCTTTTTAGGTATGGCTTTGGGAGGGAGTGACTACCAGGAACTTTGAACTCTGCCTGAAGAAAAAATTATGGCCAGATTGTGTCGAAAAAAAAAAAGGGATTTTGAGGAATTTGGGGACTGACCCTAATGAGCCTATGTCTGTTGTTAAAATCAATTATGGCACTGGGGAGTTCCATGGGGTTGGATGTGGGTTTGGAGGATG
>NC_069411.1:34221548-34226548 GCF_026875155.1 Cherax quadricarinatus | reverse complement strand
AAAGTGAAGCTTTCAAACAAATATAATCGAACAATTAAAGAACTTTTTTGATTAAGGATTCCAGAAAACTTCTATTCAGAGTTTGACATTATAACAAGTATCAAAATGCAAAAGTACAATCTCATAGAGGTACCTCTCAGTGGGAACTCATTGCTCCTTGGCAGAAAATTCTGCTTATAACCATAGTGCCCTGTTTCAGTAACGAGAGAGTGAGGCATATGACCCTGATTACTTAGTAGTAAATAAGTACTTGGTTGTCAGTCGACTGTTGTGGAACTCAACGGGAATCATAGTCACACTACTTGGCTTTCTTGGGTTAACCTCTGTTAACACTCAAGTGGGATTAACAATACGAATACAATCTTCTTTGAGCCGCCTTTAATAATAAATGAAAGACGATAGAGTGCTTCACAGATGACGATTTAATAACCAACATTCTTATCAGTGTTGAAAATGTTCAGCAGAATTCCTAAAGAAGGCTTAGGTCTCTTTAGGCAGGAGCTTCTATAATTGTTTTGTGCATGTCATAAATTACAACAATGGTATAATATTAATGACAACAGCAGTTGGGCCTAAGTATTACGGTCCCATTACTAATTAGAGTGGCAGCAGAGAGCCAGACGAAGATATTATTAAAATTGTTCCACGAACCAGAATCAATTTAGATTATGTTCCACAGCATAATTGTTATTGCTCGAAAATTATTTGAAATTCCCATTACTAGCATTCGTACCTCTATTACTATTACAAATAAACAATAACAACAACAGCTTCTAATCCTACTTTTGCTACTACTACTACTTTTATTATTATTACTACTAGTACTTCCATTACTATTATTATTGGTATTACTACTTTTCTATTACTACGTTAAGAAGTCTTCAAGACTGACCAGAGACATCGAAGACTCCTCCCCAAAAAGTAGTCAAGAAGAGAAAGAAGAAGAGATAATTTCTTGTAGCTGTTTCCACCGAAAGTACTCGGTGATAAAAAAGCTAAGGCAAAAACGTAAAACAAAACAAGGGGGAGGAAAACCAAAAATCTTGGGAGTAAGATAAAATGTGAAGAAAAATCAACAAAGGGACAATCTCAATTCCACTTCCCCCTTCCAAAAATTCGGTTGGACTTCACATCTTGCTAAACCTCTTTAAACATGTCTCACTGTCTCTCTCTCTCTCTCTCTCTTATATATATATATATATATATATATATATATATATATATATATATATATATATATATATATATATATATATATATATATTATACATATTGAAAAACAGTAGCAAACAGGCAATCTTAACAATGCAGAGCAAACCACATCAGTACTCGGAAAGGACGGCTCAGGAGGCAAATGCAGTCTCTAATCATGTTTGCACTGATAATCATCTATCAAGTATGGCAGCAGCTCAGATCATTGTACCCAACATCAAACATTATATGAATGCCTTTGTAATTCAAGTGATGGAATTTACAAACTCGATATCTATATAATCGTATCAACTTTGTACAATCTTAAGCACGGATGCAATACAAAAATCCCCGGATTTCACATTATGTAACGAGTCCTCGTGAGGATTAAGTGATGTTAGAGCAGTGTTAACATAAGAACATAAGAAAGGAGAAACACTGCAGCAGGCCTGTTGGCCCATACTAGGCAAATCCTTTACAATCCTTCCCACTAACAAAATATTTGCCCAACCCAATTTTCAATGCTACCCAAGAAATAAGTTTTGATGATTCTATTTACTCATCACGCAAGTCTCACT
Source organism: Cherax quadricarinatus (assembly GCF_026875155.1). Lineage (NCBI taxonomy): Eukaryota > Metazoa > Arthropoda > Malacostraca > Decapoda > Parastacidae > Cherax > Cherax quadricarinatus. Next base: position 34,224,779 of record NC_069411.1, on the reverse strand, counting down.
CAAATCCAACCCTTCTCACTCATGTATTTATCTAACCGAAATTTGAAACTGCCCAACGTTTTGGCTTCAATAACCCTACTAGGCAGACTGTTCCATTCATCAACTACCCTATTTCCAAACCAATACTTTCCTATATCCTTTCGAAATCTAACCTTATCTAATTTGAATCCATTATTGCGGGTTCTTTCTTGAAGTGATATCATCAAAACCTTATTTATATCCTCTTTGTTAATACCCATCTTCCACTTGTACACTTCGATCATGTCCCCCCTCATTCTCCACACCTGTCCTTCACGTTTCGCCCTTCTGAGATCCTGCCTGTCTCTTTCGAAAATAGGGTATGCCAGGAAGGTTTAAAATTAATATCCCCTTAGGTAGGCGAAAGTATGCCTGTGTTAGCTTTCCATTTCTCTCTTTCCGGTTTGAGGGTAAACAATGATAGAATGCTCTACATGTGTAACCTATCGGAAATCGAGTCTCATTGTCTGTATCGCCGTATATTGTCTTTTCCAGAAAGTACAGCATCGCTCGTAGGTTGGTGGAGGTGAGAATATGCTCCTCTCATTTCTAAACAAATATTTCTGGTACTAGAGTGATGTAATACTATAAGAGATATATAGTAGTACTGCTTTGATGGTATACTGAAATAAGTAGCTAGTGGCTAATGGTAGTAGTCATTCAATATAGACCCCCACATACGAGTGCGGTTATACAGGTTCATGCAATATACATAAGTGCGAGTTTCCTAGGATAACATATTTGGGAGTTTCCTAGGATAGCCTATAGAGGTCGGGCAGAGGAACTTATCGCCTCTGGGGTCCTGGAATTATGAAACACTGAAACGATCTTGCAGCATTGTAGGTAAATAAGTCGGGATCTTTGTAGACAACACTTTCTAGAACATTCTCGGACGTTTAGTTTAATATTTAAACTTACTTAAAGCCTGAGTGTGTTGGGGTATTTACTACTTATGATTCCATACATCACTCGATAAATTGATGACAATTAAAAGGCGGTTTTGGGAACAATGCCGCTATTCCTTATCATTCTGTAACTAGCTTTCTGTAAACTTTCGAGGTTTCTCCCTCCCCTTGCCTGTAAAGGGAAAGAGGGGACAGGTGGAGGTGGTTGAGGAACGGACAACACCCACACACACTAGACTGTGACATGGCCTGACGCTTTAAGCTTCTGCCTTACCTCAGAGAATTTTTCCTCCTACTATCTGTTGGTAGTCCTGCAACATTGCATAGCTCGTTACGGCACACAGAGAGTACGAAAGATATATATATATATATATATATATATATATATATATATATATATATATATATATATATTATATATATATATATACAGATGGGGTCCACCTCTGGTGTAAATTGTGGGACCCATAGCCTCGGAGAAGTGGATAAAAAGGCTTCAAGGAAGAATATTTGGATTTCTTCCTGAAGCCATTTGAATATTCCACTTCCCCTACCACCCCATATATATATATGCAAAAAAAAAAAAAACACTGTGAAAGAATAGAGAAGGCGCTTGGAATTTCTCTATTCTTTCACAGTGGTTGTTTTGCATATTCTGAAATCACCTGTTTACTGTGATCTTATTTTATATATATATATATATATATATATATATATATATATATATATATATATATATATATATATATATATATATATATATATATATATATATTCAAACAATCGCAGACAGGCGATCTTAATTATGCAAGACAAGCCACGTGGGGTGGACATCTTTAGCTTCAGTACTTTCATACTTCTCAGTGAGTCATCAGGAGTTATGCAATGTTGCAAGGCAGCAACTAAAGGAGTAAGGGGAAGTTTTCTCCGAGTAGCGCAGTGTGGGTCTGTCACTTGCTGCAGTCTCTCTCAGAATTTGGGCCAACAATTAGTGCCACCCACTACCACCATCCTCCTCCCCCCATATGGGGTAGGAGGGTTTCGAGACGTCAGGTATTATGAAATTAGATACAATAGCTAGCCCCAAGCTTTTTATAACTGCTTAGAACAGGTCATGTGACTTGAGAAAATACGTTTCTCAGTTGATACTATATATATGGATAGCTATAATATCCACTGAGAAACGTATTTTCTCCAGTCACATGACCTGTTCTAAGCAGTAAGAAAAAGCTTGAGGCTGGTTATTATATCTTCTAATTTCATAATACTTGACATCTCAAAACCCTCCTACCCCATATGGGGGGAAGAGGGTGGTGGTGGTGCGGGGTTGGCGCCAACCGTTGGCCCACATTCTGATAGCTCTAAGCCTTTTGTGTTGCAATCAACACATCATCAGAGCTTGTAATGTTGAAGAAATGAGTAAGAAGTCCAGATAGAAGCGTTCAAGGAAACGACTGTAGCTAGAATGAGATGGTGTCAGAAAGATGAAGGCACCTGACACTAGTCTTTAATACTAAGTTTACTGCGTCTGAGTTGCCTGACATTATTTCTGCCCAGGAGAGAAAGTTAACTCAAAGATCGTGGGATGGTAGGCATACTGCACGATATCTACAGTGTTCTCAGTTTTTGAAAGGCTAAGAGTTTCATATTAGGTAATTATGAATTTGCTTCGCAGCATAGCTTATAATTCTCATATATTTTATGTATTCTGAATGAATTAAGTTAATACAATCATGGAGTAATTTTAAAAATTTGATCAGTTCTATATTTTTTCTTTTTTTTTTTTACAATACTCGATTCTATTTCTTTCAGTCACTGATTTGAGTGTTACAACTTTCTCAGTTTTTAATCACTCACTGAAGTGATGAAAATCCCTCACACGAATAAACAGAGATAAGGCTCTTGCTGAGTTTTCTTGCAAAATTTATGTTGCTGTAATCATAACTCAAGACTTCTTTCCAGTTTTCCCAAAATAAAATTTATCGTATTTTGTATATGGTATTTTATAGACACAGGTGTCGGCATTTTCGGGGTAAATCTTAATCAAATATTCTCCATACGTAACTTAACCCACTTAAAGAACCTAACCTAACCTAACCTAACCTAGACTAATCAAGGTCAACCTAACCTAACCAAGAATAACACTCATCATTCTTACAAAAACATAACCAGAACTAACAAATTTAACCTACTTTACCTTTATAATATAATCTACACAAACTTGACTTAACCTAAAATACTCAAAATATACTTGACTTAATCTATCTTTATCTCATCTAGCTTAACCTAGCATACCGTAAGCAGCCCT
>NC_069411.1:34189048-34211548 GCF_026875155.1 Cherax quadricarinatus | reverse complement strand
GATCTTTGTCCTGCGATGATCTGTTCAGTGGTGCCAGAACTACGGAGACATCACGGAAGTGTTTAAGGATCCATGTGAAGGTGCTAAAGTCATTGTCTCTCTGGTCGATTATACCAACAATGCTTTTGGTTTATCGGTCTGAGACAGTATCGTGAATATTTTTTCGCTGTGGTACTCTCGTAGTGGCGTGTAAGACCCACAACTACACTGATCTCATCATCTCACTAATAAGTAACCCATCATCGACCCGTCTGGTTAGTCGCACACCCATAAAACCATGGGCTGGAAGTAACCTCCATGACCGCGGGCTGGTAGTAACCTCCACGAATGCGGGCTGGTAGTAACCTCCACGAATGCGGGCTGGTAGTAATCTCCACTACCGCTGGCTGGTAGTAACCTCCATGACCGCGGGCTGGTAGTAACCTCCATGACCGCGGGCTGGTAGTAACCTCCACGAATGTGGGCTGGTAGTAACCTCCACGAATGCGGGCTGGTAGTAACCTCTACGAATGCGGGCTGGTAGTAACCTCCACGAATGCGGGCTGGTAGTAACCTCCACGACCGAGGGTTGGTAGTAACCTCCACGACCGCGGGCTGGTAGTAACCTCCAGGACCGCCGGCTGGTAGTAACCTCCAGGACCGCCGGCTGGTAGTAACCTCCAGGACCGCCGGCTGGTAGTAACCTCCAGGACCGCCGGCTGGTAGTAACCTCCACGACCGCGGGTTGGTAGTAACCTCCACGACCGCGGGCTGGTAGTAACCTCCAGGACCGCTGGCTGGTAGTAACCTCCATGACTGCACAAACCATCTACACCATCCGGTATCATCCACCTCCATTAATATAAATTATTCCCTTTGCACTGTCACGTTTCAAAATTGCCTTTGTTGTATTTATAAGTTCAGCAGGATATACAAGCTTTCTGCACTGTGGGTATAAAACAAAGAGCCAGTATACATCATTTTAAAATTAAATATTTATTGGTATTCATTCACGGAGTGTGTGTAATTGTGTGAGTTTTAAACATGTGGGTAAATATGTAAGTGTGTGTGTACTCGCTGGGTCGATTCTCAGCTGCTGGGCCCACCTTTTTATTTAATAATTGTCCTCGTGAGCTTTAGCCTGGTGGTTAAAGCTCTCGCTTCACGCGGTGGGTTCGATTCCCAGCGAGGGTAGAAACATTGGGTGTGTTTCTTTACACCGGCTGTCTATGTAAAATGAGTAACTGGATGTTAGTCGACTAGCGTGGGTCGCATCCTGCGACAAAACTGAACCAATTTTCTCAAAATGCTCTGAATATCAAGTATGTCATTGCTGTCAGCTAAGCCTGTATACCTTGTACCTGTACTTGTAGTAAAGGTATTATTATTGTTATTATTATTATTATTATTATTATTATTATTATTATTATTATTATTATTATTATTATTATTATAACTCTTGAAACAGTTTAAAGAACTTTGTTCCACGTCTGTCTCATCCAGTGCTCTCCACACGGAGTATCCAGTGAGTCATAATGATGTTTTCCCAGGTTCTCCTCTTTTTCAGTGTAATTACGTTTAATTAATTCCTCTTGACATTCTTTGAAGTCAACTCCTCTTAGCTTCAGTGCTTGTCATCCTGCGAGATTCAGAAAGTTTTCTAGTTCCTGTACATATCTGCTCAAGTAGTGCTTTGTACTAGATAACTGGTCAGATACGCATTATATATATATAGACCAGGAGGACCATTTGTGGAAGTAATTGACAGTCTTAAAGTCTGCCAAACACGCACATACACAACCATTATTCGGCTTATGTATACCGCTGGTTACATACTTGGCGTTATGCTTACGTCTAGGTCATTTTCTTATTCGAGGTTAGTAGCTTTTATGCTCCAAATCTATATTACTTCTCTGGTTTTGTTTCTTTGCTTCCTGGATATTCATAAACTGCATTTGTTGCAGTTGAAATCCATTCCAGTAGTCTATTCAAGTCTTTTTTTAGTCTTTCCTGCGTCTCCAGTATTTATTCTCATTAGCTTTGTATCGTCTATAAACAGGGACACTTAGGACCCGTCAGGCATACCATTGTGTATATCAGTAACTGGATAGGTTCCGAAGGGGAAGCTTGTAGCATACCATTCGATACATCCGTTCAACCCGAAGCCTCTTCCTGACCCATCAATCACAGTATCTTTCCGCTGGTATTAATCCATGACCAGCAAAGTACATTTTTAGTTTTCACTGTCTGTTCCTCCAGATTGTTGAACTCTCTTATGAGGGACAGTGTCAAATACCACCTTAGAGTCCAGTAGTATAGAGTTTATTCATCCCTCTCTTTCCTTTTTAATTTGTGATACCCACTCAGAGAACTTCAATAGTTTTGGGAGACATGGTTTAATTTCCCTAGACCCGTGTTCGCTATCGTTCGTTGATGACTGAATGCTTTTTTTTAATTGTTTTCACCGTTTTCTTTATTACATTTTCTGTTATCTTAGATAGTATGCATGCATGGAAAGGATACCAGCCTGTAGGTCGGTGCTGCCTGTTTATCTCCTTGCTTGAATATTGGAAAAACATTCGTGATTTTCCAGTTTTCTTGCATGCCCCATATCATCGTTGACTTCTTTTATATTTTACATATTTTTTTTTTTGCGTGTGGCGCACACTTTGCCTCCAGTCAGCCTTTCAGGACTCAAAAGGACATCTAATCATATTCCAGTGCTTTTATGTGTCTAGTTCACTTAGCATATTCTATACTCCGACTACTGTACGCATGATATTTTCCAGTCTCTGCTTAACTATCACTTCTCTGCCATCAACTGTTTTCTTAGGTAGATAGATAACTCCTTGGAACACTTCTCTTGTTCAGTTGACCGATGTTACTTTTTCCTTCTTTCTCTATATTTATTATCACCTGGTACTTTACTGGTATTTTCTGCTTGCTGTGAATTTATTAAAGGTTTGGTCTTTATTTAACGTGTAAGTTTGTGTGCAAGATTATTTGTGTGAGTTTGTGTGTTTGTGTTTGTGTGTGTGTGTGTGTGTGTGTGTGTGTGTGTGTGTGTGTGTGTGTGTGTGTGTGTGTGTGTGTGTGTGTGTTTGTGTGTGTGTGTGTGTGTGTGTGTGTGTGTGTGTGTGTGTGTGTGTGTGTGTGTGTGTGTGTGTGTGTGTGTGTGTGTGTGTACTCACTTAGTTGTACTCACCTAGTTGAGGTTGCAGGGGTCGAGTCCAAGCTCCTGGCCCCCGCCTCTTCACTGGTCTCTACTAGGTCACTCTCCCTGAACCGTGAGGTTTATCATACCTCTGCTTAAAGCTATGTATGGATCCTGCCTCCACTACATCGCTTCCCAAACTATTCCACTTCCTGACTACTCTGTGGCTGAGGTATGATAAAGCTCACGGTGTGTGTGTGTGTGTGTGTGTGTGTGTGTGTGTGTGTGTGTGTGTGTGTGTGTGTGTGTGTGTGTGTGTGTGTGTGTGTGTGTGTGTGTGTGTGTGTGCATGTTATCAGCTAATATTATTTTTTTCTAGTAAACAATTTCATTCGTTGAAATGTAAGTTTGTAATTTTCGCCAGTGAAATTATTATTATGACCGTGACTCTCTCTCTCAAAATTACAACCTCACACGCTCCTTAATCACTAATATAATTTATGAAGGTAATAAGCCGCCAATATGTCTCACCCAGACTCATTATCAAGAATAGAAACTGACTTTTCAGATTACGTACTGGCGACAGAAGCAATAATGTTTGATCAGTGCTGCTGGGTCATGCTGGAGAATGGCAAACAATTACAGATGGAGAGAAGAGCTCGTTCCTTCTGGTACCTAACATAGGTTTACATTTTCACAATTGTCTTACTTAGTAACACAAGTATAAACTACTTAGTAACTTATTTCCATTGGGGTCTTTGAACGCAAAGCATAACCATGAAACTAGAGAACTCAATGACTGAATAACGAGAATGGAAACTTAATGAACAACGTTAGAGCATTCTGAGTAATAATTGAGTAGATTGGGCATCTGAAGATCACTCTGAAGGAACACAGGAGAATGCATAACAACGGGTACGAAGACTGAATTAATCAGGGGATAGGCAAACAGTTGAGTAATAGTGGAGATAACTGAATAAATGAAAGGAGAAAAACTTGAATGAACAAAGGGAGATAAGACCGATTTGAAAAAGGGAGGAAAACCTGAATGAACAATGGGAAAGGAGACAACGAACATCGGTAGAGGAAACCGAATAAACAACGGCAAAGAAAACTGAATAAGCAGCGGGGATGGAGACAGAACGAATAAATAAAGAGGAGCACCAATGAAAACTAACAGCGGAGATGTAATGAACAAAAGCAAAGGAGAACAATAAATAAGAGGGGAGAAGAACGAGTGATAAGTGACAGAAATTAATAAAACTATTACAGAAACAGAACATGTAATAACCACAACGATTATACCATCATGTTTTCTACAGCCGAAGCTGTTCTCAATGCCACAGCTGTTCCCAGTAGCTGTTCTCAGTACCATAGCTGTTTCCCAGTACCACAGCTATTTCCCAATACCACAACTCGTTTCAGCACCACAGCTATTCTCTCTATTAATAACACTAAAAAAATATGTGAAATAATGCTAATATCAGCATGATAATAATAATACCATGATAATAATAATACTAATGGCATTTTACCGCTATTTCATCATAAAATATTAAGGTCCTTGTGAAGGCTGAAGGTACGTGGCTGGGTGTGCTGAAACTCCCGTGTCTGTGGAAACTTTGGCACGTGAGGGAGCTGAATAAATAATGCATGTGGAAAGCCTGACACGGGGAAGCACTGAATAAATAATACGATTGACTGATTGATTAATAATAACCATAACACAGGTGGTGCAGAAGAGGAAAGGGAAGAGAGGGGAAGAAGAGAGGATTGGGAAGGGGAGAATTAGAGGGATACTAGGGGAAAGTAGTGAGAGTAAAAGGGGCAGTGGGAAGGGTTCAAAGGGAAAAGGGAAAGTGGAAGGGAAGAGGGGAAGAGGCAAAGGCAGTTTGCAGAAAAAAAGACAAGATGAGGTAAAAAAAATGTTAAAGAGGAAGCGATAAAAAGGTGGGAAGAAGGGACCGAGCGAGAAAAGAACACAAACGCAAAAAGAAATGGGAGAAACCTAGGAATGGACTGGTTGGATGATGTTAGGAATGGCTGGTGTTGTGACTGGTAGTGGTTGTGGAGGCTGGTGTTGTGACTGGTAGTGGTTGTGGAGGCTGGTGTTGTGACTGGTAGTGGTTGTGGAGGCTGGTGTTGTGACTGGTAGTGGTTGTGGAGGCTGGTGTTGTGACTGGTAGTGGTTGTGGAGGCTGGTGTTGTGACTGGTAGTGGTTGTGGAGGCTGGTGTTGTGACTGGTAGTGGTTGTGGAGGCTGGGGTTGTGACTGGTAGTGGTTGTGGAGGCTGGTGTTGTGACTGGTAGTGGTTGTGGAGGCTGGGGTTGTGACTGGTAGTGGTTGTGGAGGCTGGTGTTGTGACTGGTAGTGGTTGTGGAGGCTGGTGTTGTGACTGGTAGTGGTTGTGGAGGCTGGTGTTGTGACTGGTAGTGGTTGTGGAGGCTGGTGTTGTGACTGGTAGTAGTTGTGGAGGCTGGTGTTGTGACTGGTAGTGGTTGTGGAGGCTGGTGTTGTGACTGGTAGTGGTTGTGGAGGCTGGTGTTGTGACTGGTAGTGGTTGTGGAGGCTGGTGTTGTGACTGGTAGTGGTTGTGGAGGCTGGTGTTGTGACTGGTAGTGGTTGTGGAGGCTGGTGTTGTGACTGGTAGTAGTTGTGGAGGCTGGTGTTGTGACTGGTAGTGGTTGTGGAGGCTGGTGTTGTGACTGGTAGTGGTTGTGGAGGCTGGTGTTGTGACTGGTAGTGGTTGTGGAGGCTGGTGTTGTGACTGGTAGTGGTTGTGGAGGCTGGTGTTGTGACTGGTAGTGGTTGTGGAGGCTGGTGTTGTGACTGGTAGTGGTTGTGGAGGCTGGTGTTGTGACTGGTAGTAGTTGTGGAGGCTGGTGTTGTGACTGGTAGTGGTTGTGGAGGCTGGTGTTGTGACTGGTAGTGGTTGTGGAGGCTGGTGTTGTGACTGGTAGTGGTTGTGGAGGCTGGTGTTGTGACTGGTAGTGGTTGTGGAGGCTGGTGTTGTGACTGGTAGTGGATGTGGAGGCTGGTGTTGTGACTGGTAGTGGTTGTGGAGCCTGGTGTTGTGACTGGTAGTGGTTGTGGAGGCTGGTGTTGTGACTGGTAGTGGTTGTGGAGGCTGGTGTTGTGACTGGTAGTAGTTGTGGAGGCTGGTGTTGTGACTGGTAGTGGTTGTGGAGGCTGGTGTTGTGACTGGTAGTGGTTGTGGAGGCTGGTGTTGTGACTGGTAGTGGTTGTGGAGGCTGGTGTTGTGACTGGTAGTGGTTGTGGAGGCTGGTGTTGTGACTGGTAGTAGTTGTGGAGGCTGGTGTTGTGACTGGTAGTGGTTGTGGAGGCTGGTGTTGTGACTGGTAGTGGTTGTGGAGGCTGGTGTTGTGACTGGTAGTGGTTGTGGAGCCTGGTGTTGTGACTGGTAGTGGTTGTGGAGGCTGGTGTTGTGACTGGTAGTGGTTGTGGAGGCTGGTGTTGTGACTGGTAGTGGTTGTGGAGGCTGGTGCTGTGACTGGTAGTGGTTGTGGAGGCTGGTGTTGTGACTGGTAGTGGTTGTGGAGGCTGGTGTTGTGACTGGTAGTGGTTGTGGAGGCTGGTGTTGTGACTGGTAGTGGTTGTGGAGGCTGGTGTTGTGACTGGTAGTAGTTGTGGAGGCTGGTGTTGTGACTGGTAGTGGTTGTGGAGGCTGGTGTTGTGACTGGTAGTGGTTGTGGAGCCTGGTGTTGTGACTGGTAGTGGTTGTGGAGGCTGGTGTTGTGACTGGTAGTGGTTGTGGAGGCTGGTGTTGTGACTGGTAGTGGTTGTGGAGGCTGGTGCTGTGACTGGTAGTGGTTGTGGAGGCTGGTGTTGTGACTGGTAGTGGTTGTGGAGGCTGGTGTTGTGACTGGTAGTGGTTGTGGAGGCTGGTGTTGTGACTGGTAGTGGTTGTGGAGGCTGGTGTTGTGACTGGTAGTGGTTGTGGAGGCTGGTGTTGTGACTGGTAGTGGTTGTGGAGGCTGGTGTTGTGACTGGTAGTGGTTGTGGAGGCTGGTGTTGTGACTGGTAGTGGTTGTGGAGGCTGGTGTTGTGACTGGTAGTGGTTGTGGAGGCTGGGGTTGTGGCTGGTAGTGGTTGTGGAGGCTGGGGTTGTGACTGGTAGTGGTTGTGGAGGCTGGGGTTGTGGCTGGTTGTGGTTGTGGAGGCTAGGGGTGTGACTGGTAGTGGTTGTGGAGGCTGTTGTTGTGACTGGTAGTGGTTGTGGAGGCTGATGTTGTGACTGGTACTGGTTGTGGAGGCTAGGATTGTGACTGGTAGTGGTTGTGGAGGCTGGGGTTGTGCTGGTAGTGGTTGTGGAGGCTGGGGTTGTGACAGGTAGTGGTTGTGAAGGCTGGGGTTTTGACTGGTGGGGGCTGGGGTTGAGCATGGTTGTGGAGGAAACTGGATAGATTCAGCTCTAAGGAGTAGACGAAGTGGAAGTAGATACACACTCGTATGTCGCTACCAAAATATAGAATTTCTTTAGTCAGAAATGGCCTGGCAGCCGTTACGAAGAAAGCATGACAAACAATCTTTAAATGTACCGTATTTCATAATGAATTGCATTAATAGAGGAAAAAGAATAAGGACAAATGTTAAGAGGCATTTCTAGAACTTCATGTTAATGGTAGAACTGGTAGTGGTGGCGAGAGATGATAGGAAATGAGAGAGGGAGAGAGGTGTCACCTCAAGTAAATGTGGAGAAGCGACGAGCGGAATGTCCTCCCTTAATTCCTTAAGCATCTTGTATGATCTCACAGGTTTAATTTCTATCTGTTGATTGAAGCAGGTGAGGCGAGTCATTAGTCAAGATACATAAACGAGGCGCCATATGAAGAAAAAATATAAGTATAGAAAGAAGCCAGTCATTTACAGGCCTTACTGTTCTGTACAAGGCCAATATTGTCAAAGTACCACACTTGGATCCACTTCGAGGACAGCGTGAAACAAGCTTTTATGACACAAGACGGGCAGAAAGCAGCAACTTCACTCTGGCTGTACCCTTCTCCAGAACATCACTCCATCTGAGATCATATATACCCAGGATGACTCGAGTATGGAACACATTCGTACAGCATAATGATGTCAACGAGATAGAGTTAGTTGATCACATGAAAATGCTGGCCCACAGATGGCTCCAACTTCATCCTGTTCCCTACTTGTATGTCTCATAACAATAAAAATGCTTTCAAACGAGCTTTTCAAATGTAGGTAACAGTTCTTAGCTTGCCAATAAAGTTAGGAATCCTTAACCTGTAAATAGCTTGTCAATAAAGCTAGGGATCCTTAACCTTGTCAAACCCTGTGCAAAAAAAAAAAAAAAGAGAGAGAGAGAGAGAGAGAGAGAGAGAGAGAGAGAGAGAGAGAGAGAGAGAGGAGAGAGAGGAAGAGGAGAGAGAGAGGAGAGAGAGAGAGAGAGAGAGAGAGAGAGAGAGAGAGAGAGAGAGTAATTAGGGTAAACTGAGTTTAGAAGAGGATTTCAACATATTTGAAAGTGGTGGAAAACGAATTAAAAGAGAAAATTGTTGAAAAGTTTTGTTTTTTTATTAACACATCGGCCGTCTCCCACCAAGGCAGCGTGGCCCGAAAAAGAAAAACTTTTATCATCATTCACTCCATCACTGTCTTGCCAGCGCGCTTAAACTACAGTTATAAAACTGCAACATTAACACCCCTCCTTCAGAGTGCAGACACTATACTTCCCATCTCCAGGATTCAAGTCCGGCCTGCCGGTTTCCCTGAACCCCTTCATAAATGTTACCTTGCTTACACTCCAACAGCACGTCAAGTCTTAAAAACTATTTGTCTCCATTCACTCCAATCTAACATGCTCACGCATGCTTGCTGAAAGTCCAAGCCCCTCTCACTCAAAACCTCCTTTACCTCCTTCCTCCAACCTTTCCTAGGCAGACCTCTACCCCGCCTTCCCTCCGCTACTGATTTATTCACTCTCGAAGTCATCCTGTTTTGTTCCACCCTCTCTACATATCCGAACCATCTCAACAACCCCTCCTTCACTGCCTCCAGGCTTCTCCTTGTTGCAACATTCACTACCCATGCTTCACACCCATATAAGGGTTTTGGTATAACTATACTCTCATACATTCCCCTCTTTGCTTCCATGGACGAAGTTCTTTGTCTCCACAGACTCCTAAGTGCACCACTCACCTTTTTCCTCTCATCAGTTCTATGATTCACCTCATGTTTCATAGAGCCATCTGCTTACACGTCCACTCCTAAATATCTGAATACATTAACCGTCATACTCTCTCCCTCCAATTTAATATCCAATCTTTCATTACCTTACTCTTTCCTATATTCACTTTTAATTTTCTTCTTTTACATACCCTACCAAACTCATCCACCAACCTCTGCAACTTCTCTTCAGAATCTCCTAAAAGCACAGTGTCATCAGCAAAGAGCATCTGTGACACCTCCTACTTTGTGTTAGACCCTAGCATTCACTTCTCTTACAACCCCATCTATAAATATACTGAACAAGCATGGTGACATCACACATCCTTGTCTAAGGCCTACTTTTACTGGGAAATAATCTCCCTCTTTCCTACATACTCTAACTTGAGCCTCACTATCCTAGTAAACACTCTTCACTGCTTTCAGTAACCTACCTCCTATTCCATACATTTGTAACATCTGCCACACTGCCCCTTTATCCACCCTGTCATACGCCTTTTCCAAACTCATAAATGCCACATAAACCTCTTTACTCTTTTCCATATACTGTTCACCTATATGTTTCACTGTAAACACTTGGTCTACACACTCCCTATCTATCCTAAAGCCTCCTTGTTGAAAAGTAGCTTGAAAAAATTAAAGAACGTGCTCAAATAAATCAGGATTAAAGTGGTCAAACGAGGCAGCTTTAAGAAGAGGAGCTGAATCTTTTGAAGACATTTCAGTGACACTAAGATTCAAGGAACTTAAGAGAAGGATCTGCAGAAAGTGGCATCTGGAATAACACAATTCGACAACGAGTTCAATGATTCATTAATGAGTCAAGAAAGAAACCACAAAATTCGAGTATAAAAGAGCAAAACAGTTCTTAAAGAAATCATTGAAGTAATAACAATTCTCACAATGAGTTGGAAAAATATGTGTTTTGAAGAAGAACCAGAAAACTTAAGGAAGATGTTCAAGGGAATCACAGAGAAGGAAAGAGTGAGAAGAGGTGCTCAAAGGATTCAAACTGTAAGAAGAAAATCTTCGCGACAAAGGAACTTGTTTTAAAAATGTGAAACTCTCTGCAAAGGATCGGGCCCTTTGAGTAAAAAAAAAAAAAAAAGGATTACAGAGTTTTCTGGCTATGATCCAATCTTATATATCAAACACTAGTGATTAGAAAATCGAATGATTTAACAACACTTATATTAATAACGTGTTGGACTTAAACTTAGTTTCGTAATATTAAATGTCTTTCTAATTAGGCCATCCTCAGCGTTTCACTAATATAAATGAGCGCGCGCGCGCGCGCGCGCGTGTGTGTGTGTGTGTGTGTGTGTGTGTGTGTGTGTGTGTGTGTGTACTCACCTATTTGTGGTTGCAGGGGTCGAGTCCTAGCTCCTGGCCCCGCCTCTTCACCGGTTGCTACTAGGCCCTCTCTCTCCCCGCTCCATGAGCTTTATCAAACCTCGTCTTAAAACTGTGTATGGTTCCTGCCTCCACTACGTCATTTTCTAGGCTATTCCACTGCCTTACAACTCTATGACTGAAGAAATACTTCCTACTATCTCTCTGACTCATTTGTGTCTTCAACTTCCAATTGTGGCCTCTTGTTTCTGTGTCCCCTCCCTGGAACATCCTGTCTTTGTCCACCTTGTCTATTCCACGCAGTATTTTATATGTCGTTATCATGTCTCCCCTGACCCTCCTGTCCTCCAGTGAGGTCAGGCCGATTTCCCTTAATCTTTCTTCATAGGACATTCCCCTTAGCTCTGGAACTAACCTTGTCGCAAACCTTTGTACTTTCTCTAGTTTCCTGACGTGCTTTATCAAGTGCGGGTTCCAAACAGGTGCTGCATACTCCAGTATGGGCCTGACATACACGGTGTACAGTGTCTTGAATGATTCCTTACTAAGGTGTCGGAATGCTGTTCTCAGGTTTGCCAGGCGCCCATATGCTGCAGCAGTTATCTGATTGATGTGTGTGTGTGTGTGTGTGTGTGTGTGTGTGTGTGTGTGTGTGTGTGTGTGTGTTACTCATGTTACTTTTCGAGTATTTCTATACTTTACATTCAGCTTCTTATATTACAGTTGCTCCTGTTTTTTAAACTGCTTCCTCTTCTGTTGGTACACTTGCCTTAGTTTCTGTAATCTTGCTCCATTGTCTGCTCCTGTACTACTGTGGCTGATGCATCTGTATCGATGCTGTTGAATCTGCCTCTGGTTCCCGACTGCTTTTGCTTCTGTAATATTGCTTCCGTCTCCTAGATTCTCTCTGCTATTGTACTAATTTATATCTTTTTGTTTTCCATTTAGTGTTAATGTTTTTGTATCTATTGCATTAACTTCTACATTCTTACTTCTGAATTTACTGTTGTCTTTCAGTTTATCTCAAAACTACCTGTGCTGCTTCTATCATTCTTGATTGCTGCTGTTATTTCTTTGAATACAGCTGCTACGGATACTAATTAAATTAATCTTATTTTGTGGTTTCTTTGGAGTTGTTGTAAATAAAGTATAACAGTGTCCTTTTATTTCAAAGGTTTCGTCTGCCGTTCATGTGCTGATAGCAATGTTGCTACTTTCAATCGTAGTGCTAAGATAATCCATACTGCTGCAAGAGAACACCCCTCAAGGAAGGTTCCTTGATGTTGGTGAGGGGCTCTTGATTTAGGGAATTGGATCTGTGCTCCAGTTCCCCGAATTAAGCCTGAATGCCTTCCACATCCCCCCCCCCAGGCGCTGTATAATCCTCCGGGTTTAGCGCTTCCCCCTTGATTATAATAATAATAATAATACTCCCTCCATATGAATGCCTTCCACATCCCCCCCCCAGGCGCTGTATAATCCTCCGGGTTTAGCGCTTCCCCTTGATTATAATAATAATAATGCAAGAGAACAAGGGATGGTAGTAGATGAAATTTGATCTCGCTCAAACAACCTATATTTCTCGCTGGTGATTGCCCCATTCCCACTTCTGAATTAGTTCTTCAAGCGTGTGTAATGTGTTCTTAATGAGTTGCGCCTCTGGTCCGCACCAGGGCCAAGAATGTGTTCCATGTCGTCCTTCCACCGAATTCTTGATGTGAGATCATCCCCGCTCGAGCAGAGGCGCCTCGTAGAGGAACCGACGTATCATGGAAAGTTTCGAAAGCCACAAGGAGAGTCCGAGTTTATCCATAAGTTATTCCTGCCGAGATGCACTTAAGTTTATATCTAAGCTCATAACACGCTTTAACGGGGCATTTGGCATGCGGTTGATTCAACATTCTCAAGTTTTAGTGGCCATTTTCGTAGTTCCTTACGACGCTGTGCTCCGCCAACCGGAGTTGGTGTCTCAAGATCTTAACGACGGTGTGAACATAGTTCCACGGAGTTGTAATTACATAGTGGGCCCCACAGGGTAGCTAGGATAGCCTGGCTTTATGGACGCGTCAAGTAACTTTATATTCCATCATAATCACTAAAACTTGTCATTTTCTTAGGCAATGTAGAAAGTACCAATTTTCTCTCTCTAATGAGACAGAGCAAGTACTAAAATATAAATATTTCAGAAAGTTGGCTCCTTGAGATGGAGGGACAGGGCACATTATGCTGTTGCTTTAGAAATATGAATTTTTCTCAATGCAACGTAAACAACTACGTCCGTTAATAACACTGAAGACAGTGCTATCGCTGGTCACTAAAACATATGACGGAAATAAAATTTAATTCTACTAAGCTGTTGAAATTTTGTCCTTTGCATTAGATACTTAAGTTTTATTTTTTCAGGGCAGACTGAAGATTACAAAAATCCAAATTTATTTAAGTATGCAATTATAACTAAAGCAAATAGCACTTTCTTTAAGTTAATTTCATAAGCTACACTTTCCTTAAGATACTAGAATACCTTCTCGAAGTTAATGGAGGGGACGTTCTAATGGCAATTGAAGAACACTTCCTTCCCCAGCTTATTACAGGAAATTCGCCCATCCCTTACTCCAAAAGGAGATCAATGAAGACCCTCTCCCATCAAGACAATCATCCTTTTGATGGTTGAATTTAGACACTCTTCAGATGTTCCTCTCACAGGACCTCAATTCCAGTCACGGTATGACCATCCTCACATAAGACTTTTACTCCGACCGAGGTAAAACGTTCCTGAGACACAAGGGAAGGTAGCCTGTCTACACTTTTAATTGATAAAGAATTGACGGAACTTCACAACAACCTATTCGCTGTGAGATATGTGAAGTAGCCTTACTTCCAACACAACTGTAAGAAGCCTCGAGCACTTACCAATTTGCTGAGTTCTCTCTTTAATACTTTGGTTGGTTTATTAGGTTTAAAACCCATTACGTATACGAGCGTTCTTAAAGTTGCATGTAACTTGTACACAACCAGATATGTCTAAATGAGAAAGACACACCTTCCAGTATTTATTATCTTGTTTTGTAATGTTTAATTGGTCGGCATGTTTGGTTTTAAAGCCTACCGACTACACGAGGGTCGTTAAGGCTGCATGTAACCAATTTACCATCAGTCTAGGATACTTTAATCCCCATTTAAGGGATTCGTTTCATCCAGCCCTGGATAAAATGCTGCAGCAGCTGTAATAAAGGTTATCCTGCAACAAAGTGTCATTTTCTCCAACCTGTTTGGTGATGATTGAGTTTATTTTGTATATTTGTTTCTCTCTGGTTGGGGACAGGTGGGTTGAGTGAGCACCACAATAAGCGGATACATGGGTAACAACAGTTTTCTCCTACAAACACACACACCTACTCTATCTATCTTTCACAGCAGGAGCACATTGCATTCATCCTGTAGTTACCTGATGAGGGTTATCAGGAAGGGCAAGCCACCCCACTCACAATAGTCACCAGACTCTTGTGAGCCCACTTGTTTGGGTGTCTGGAGTCGCTACCACAACCATGTGTGAGAATAAAATTATTTTTTTCCCTCTACTGAATGGGTATCATTGAACGATTTCAGTGCTGAAGGCTACTACATTGTCATCTACATTAGAAAACACCACCGTCTATAGTCTAGCACACCAGCAGTAGCTTCTTACTACGCCTCCGCTAGACGGTCAACAGCACGACTGAAAGTGCCATATTATAAGAACCCGTGAGAGGGGATATTTTTCCTGAAGAATGCAATAATGAGGAATGTGTGGGTCTTTATCGCATTGGTCAT
This sequence comes from Cherax quadricarinatus, assembly GCF_026875155.1. NCBI lineage: Eukaryota > Metazoa > Arthropoda > Malacostraca > Decapoda > Parastacidae > Cherax > Cherax quadricarinatus. The sequence continues at coordinate 34,197,041 of NC_069411.1, read as the reverse complement.
TCCGTCCTTGATTTCTCTCGTTTTGATTAGAGTCAAGAACAAGTTGCCATGGCAGTTTCCTGGAGGTAAAGATTCTGCTGGCGTAAAGAGGTGTCCGATCCAGAGAGACAGATAGAGAGAAAAACGGACAGAGTAACCATATAATGAGAAAAAGACATAAAAAAAAGTGATAAGGAAATAGATAGAATGAAAGAGAGAGAGAGAAAAACAGATAAACACCTTGACCCATGTGTCTGTCTCTCACGTAAAAAATAATATTATCTTCCTTTAGGGAAATTTACCCTCCCCCCAACACCAAAAAGAACTATATTGTTAGGTAAGACACATATGCAACAGTTAGGTATCTTTATTTTGAAACGTTTCGCCTACACAGTAGGCTTCTTCAGTCGAGTACAGAAAAGTTGATAGGAGCAGAAGATACTTGAAGACGATGTAATCAGTCCATCACCCTTAAAGTTTTGAGGTGGTCAGTCCCTCAGTCTGGAGAAGAGCATTGTTCCGTTGTCTGAAACAATATGAAGTTGAAGTGACAGAATCGGGCCTTATATAGTGCCAGGGGGTGAGACGTAGGTTGATTTGGGAGGGCAGGTCCTTCTCAAACCCAGCCGTTCTCACTAGTAGAGGTTGTCGAAGTAGATGGTCTGTACCAAGATACCCTGGCACTATATAAGGCCCGATTCTGTCACTTCAACTTCATATTGTTTCAGACAACGGAACAATGCTCTTCTCCAGACTGAGGGACTGACCACCTCAAAACTTTAAGGGTGATGGACTGATTACATCGTCTTCAAGTATCTTCTGCTTCTATCAACTTTTCTGTACTCGACTGAAGAAGCCTACTGTGTAGGCGAAACGTTTCAAAATAAAGATACCTAACTGTTGCATATATGTCTTACCTAACAATCTGTCGGTATTTTATACCATTTTAATGTTCAAGAACTATATTGGGGAAAGGCACACCACATAGATGCTTTCTCTGAATTTCTTCACTTCTTTCTTCTTCAGACGCTAAAAATGCCATTAACGTCTCTTTGTCGACTAATGGTTTGCCTTTCACTAATTGCTCAATTATTCAAGATGCAATTAACCAAAAATTTAATTCGGAAACTGATGGACCGTAAACTTAATTACCTGAGAGTCGTTTACTAGGTAGCGTGGCTTTCTACGGGAGAGAAGCAGCAGTGTTTCATTACGGCCAGAGTAGAGTACCACAGTATCAGTCTTAGGACTAGCGAACGAATATATATATATATATTATATATATTATATATATATATATATATATATTATATATATATATATATATATACATATATTATATATATATAATATATATATATATATATATATATATATATTATATATATATATATATAATATAATATATATATATATATATATATATATATATATATGCGTATTCAATAAAGTACATGTGCCAGTGAGTAATAATCTGGATATAATAAGTAGTTTACAGCCCAGTAACATCAAACTTCATCTTAGACAAGCGGAAAAACTCAGTGTCATCGTGCAGCTTGTTCCCAGTCAAGTTAGGTTAAGGGAAAGTTTTATTTAAAAGAAAAAGGGATTTTGAAGAAAAAATACGAAAAAACGTTAGTGGATGGAAATGTAAGGAAAGACATGATTACAAAGTGAGCAATGATATAAGGGATTGATAGGATGGGCAGGGAAACACTGTCAAAGAGACGGGAAATAATAACATGGAAGAAAATGAATAAATGAATACCAGGAACATCATGATTTTCTTTCTAATCTCCGTTGTGAAAGAAAAAGTTTAATGACGTGGATGAAGAGGTTGTGGAAACAGACTGTACTCAGCGATAAGAGTACATATGAAAGATAACCCACGATGCTTGAGTGAGTTATGCCGGAAGCAAACTTTTATTAAATATTGCAGGATTACTCAGAGAAACACCCAGCTAGTGGGTATACACTCACGGACACACACACACACACACACACACACACACACACACACACAACACACACACACACACACACACACACACACACACACACCACACACACACACACACACAATAAAGCCAGCTGCGACCAAGCGACTGTCATTAATCTAACCACCACGAGTAATGGCGCTACTGTCACTCGTTTAGTCTGAAGCAACCAAGACCCTCCTCCAGCACCTTCTTGTCACTGACATTCGTATTTATATATACGTATTATATATATATATATATATATATATATATATATATATATATATATATATATATATATTAATATATATATATATATATATATATGTCGTGCCGAATAGGCAGAACTTGCTATCTTGGCTTAATAGCAACGCTCATCTTGCCATATAGGACAAGTGAAAATTTGTGTATGCAATGATTTCGCCAAAATCATTCTGAACCTAACGAAAAAAATATATTTCACTGTGTTTGTTTAGTATTAAATTACTGTAAACAAATCTAAAATATATTTAGTTGGGTTAGGCTAAAATAAATTGTTCTTGTTATAATAAGGTTAGGTAAGTTTTCTAAGATTCTTTTGGTTGAAAAAATTAAATTTTTTTACATCAACATTAATGAAAAAAATATATCTTTAAACGTATAAGAGAAAATTTTAGAAAGGACTAAATTTTAAATGAGTTCTTGCTAATTGACTAGTTTTACATATTCGGCACGACATATATATATTTATATATATATAATATATATATAATATATATATATATATATATATATATATATATATATATATATATATATATATATATATGTCGTGCCGAATAGGCAGAACTTGCCATTTTGGCTTAAATAGCAACGTTCATCTTGCCATATAGGACAAGTGAAAATTTGTGTATGCAATAATTTCGCCAAAATCATTCTGACGATAACGAAAAAAATATATTTCAATGTGTTTGTTTAGTATTAAATTATTGTAAACAAATCTAAAATATATTTAGTTGGGTTAGGCTAAAATAAATTGTTCTTTTTGTAATAACGTTAGGTAAGTTTTCTAAGAATCTTTTGGAGCAAAATTAAAATTTTTTACATTAACATTAATGAAAAAAATATATCTTTAAACGTATAAGAGAAAATTTTAGAAAAGACTTAATTTTAAATGAGTTCTTGCTAATTGACCAGTTTTACCTATTCGGCACGACATATATATATATATATAATATATATATATATATATATATTTATATATATATATATATATATAATATATATATATATATATATATATTATATATATATATATATATATATATGTCGTGCCGAATATGTAAAACTGGTCAATTAACAAGAACTCATTTAAAATTAAGTCCTTTCTAAAATTTTCTCTTATACGTTTAAAGATATATTTTTTTCATTAATGTTAATGTAAATATTTTTAATTTTGCTACAAAAGAATCTTAGAAAACTTACCTAACCTTATTATAACAAGAACAATTTATTTTAGCCTAACCCAACGAAATATATTTTAGATTTGTTTACAAAAATTTAATACTAAACAAATACAGTGAAATATATTTTTTTTCGTTAGGTTCAGAATGATTTTGGCGAAATTATTGCATACACAAATTTCCACTTGTCCTATATGGCAAGATGAGCGTTGCTATTTAAGCCAAGATCGCAAGTTCTGCCTATTCGGCACGACATATATATATATATATATATATATATATTATATATATATATATATATATATGTATATATAAATAAGTAGTAGGTTAGTAGACAGCAACAACCCAGGGAGGTACTACCGTCCTGCCAAGTGAGTGTAAAACGAAAGCCTGTAATTGTTTTACATGATGGTAGGATTGCTGGTGTCTTTTGTCTGTCTCATAAATATGCAAGATTACAGGTACGTCTTGCTACTTCTACTTACACTTAGGTCACACTACACATACATGTACATGTTTATTTATACACACTCATCTGAGTTTTCTTTGATTTTATCTTAATAGTTCTTGGTCTTATTACTTTTCCTTTTATATCCATGGGGAAGTGGAATAAGAATCTTTCCTCCGTAAGCCATGCGTGTTTAAAAGTCAACTAAAATGCCGGGAACAATGGGCTAGTAACCCCTTTTCCTGTAAAGATTACTAAAAAGAATAAGAAGAAAATTGTCAAAGTGGGAAGTCTGAATGTGCGTGGATGTTGTGCAAATGATAAGAAAGAGATGATTGTCGATGTTATGAATGAGAAGAAGCTGGATGTCCTGGCTTTAAGTGAAACAAAGCTGAAGGGGGTGGGAGAGTTTCAATGGAGAGGAATAAATGGGATTAGGTCAGAAGTTTCAAATAGAGTTAGAGCTGAAGAAGGAGTAGCAATAATGTTGAAGGATAAGTTATGGCAGGAAAAGAGGGACTACAAATGTATAAATTCAAGGATTATGTGGAGTAAAATAAAGATTGGATGTGAAAAGTGGGTTATAGTAAGCGTGTATGCACCTGGAGAAGAGAGAAGTGTAGAGGAGAGAGAGAGAGATTCTGGGAAATGTTGAGTGAATGCCTGGGGAGTTTTGAATCAAGTGTGATTTAATGGTGGTTGGGGATTTCAATGCTAAAGTGGGTAAAAATGTTATGGCGGGAGTAGTAGGTAAATTTGGGGTGCCAGGGGTAAATGTAAATGGGGAGCCTTTAATTGAGCTATGTGTAGAAAGAAATTTGGTAATAAGTAATACATATTTTACGAAAAAGAGGATAAATAAATAAATAAACAAGGTATGATGTAGCACGTAATGAAAGTAGTTTGTTAGATTATGTATTGGTGGATAAAAGGTTGATGGGTAGGCTCCAGGATGTACATGTTTATAGATGGGCAACTGATATATCGGATCATTATTTAGTTGTAGCTACAGTTAGAGTAAGAGGTAGATGGGAAAAGAGGAAGGTGGCAACAACAAGTAAGAGGCAGGTGAAAGTGTATAAACTAAGGGAGGAGGAAGTTCGGGCGAGATATAAGCGACTATTGGCAGAAAGGTGGGCTAGTGCAAAGATGAGTAGTGGGGGGGGGGGTTGAAGAGGGTTGGAATAGTTTTACAAATGCAGTATTAGAATGTGGGGAAGAAGTTTGTGGTTATAGGAGGGTGGGGGCAGGAGGAAAGAGGAGTGATTGGTGGAATGATGAAGTAAAGGGTGTGATAAAAGAGAAAAAGGTAGCTTACGAGAGGTTTTTACAAAGCAGAAGTGTTACAAGAAGAGCAGAGTATATGGAGAGTAAAAGAAAGGTGAAGAGAGTGGTGAGAGAGTGCAAAAGGATTAAAAAAGCCTAGGGAAAGTATGGATTTGTCAGTTAAAAACAGAGTAGGGGAGTTAGTAGATGGGGAGAGGGAGGTATTAGGTAGATGGCGAGAATATTTTGAGGAGCTTTTAAATGTTGAGGAAGAAAGGGAGGCGGTAATTTCATGCACTGGCCAGGGAGGTATACCATCTTTAAGGAGTGAAGAAGAGCAGAATGTAAGTGTGGTGGAGGTACGTGAGGCATTACGTAGAACGAAAGGGGGTAAAGCAGCTGGAACTGATGGGATCATGACAGAAATGTTAAAAGCAGGGGGGGATATAGTGTTGGAGTGGTTGGTACTTTTGTTTAATAAATGTATGAAAGAGGGGAAGGTGCCTAGGGATTGGCGGAGAGCATGTACAGTCCCTTTATATAAAGGGAAAGGGGACAAAAGAGATTGTAAAAATTATAGAGGAATAAGTTTACTGAGTATACCAGGAAAAGTATACGGTAGAGTTATAATTGAAAGAATTAGAGGTAAGACAGAATGTAGGATTGTGGATGAGCAGGGAGGCTTCAGAGTGTTTAGGGGATGTGTAGATCAAGTGTTTACATTGAAGCATATATGTGAACAGTATTTAGATAAAGTTATGGAAGTTTTTATTGCATTTATGGATTTAGAAAAGGCTTATGATAGAGTGGATAGAGGAGCAATGTGGCAGGTGTTGCAAGTATATGGAATACGTGGTAAGTTACTAAATGCTGTAAAGAGCTTTTATGAGGATAGTGAGGCTCAGGTTAGGGTATGTAGAAGAGAGGGAGAATACTTCCCCGTAAAAGTAGGTCTTAGACAGGGATGTGTAATGTCACCATGGTTGTTTAAAATATTTATAGATGGGGTTGTAAAAGAAGTAAATGCTAGGGTGTTCGGGAGAGGGGTGGGATTAGATTATGGGGAATCAAATTCAAAACGGGAACTGACACAGTTACTTTTTGCTGATGATACTGTGCTTATGGGAGAGTCTAAAGAAAAATTGCAAAGGTTAGTGAATGAGTTTGAGAATGTGTGTAAAGGTAGAAAGTTGAAAGTGAACATAGAAAAGAGTAAGGTGATGAGGGTATCAAATGATTTAGATAAAGAAAAATTGGATATCAAATTGGGGAGGAGGAGTATGGAAGAAGTGAATGTTTTCAGATACTTGGGAGTTGACGTGTCGGCGGATGGATTTATGAAGGATGAGGTTAATCATAGAATTGATGAGGGAAAAAAGGTGAGTGGTGCGTTGAGGTATATGTGGAGTCAAAAAACGTTATCTACGGATGCATAGAAGGGAATGTATGAAAGTATAGTAGTACCAACACTCTTACATGGATGTGAAGCTTGGGTGGTAAATGCAGCAGCGAGGAGACGGTTGGAGGCAGTGGAGATGTCCTGTCTAAGGGCAATGTGTGGTGTAAATATTATGCAGAAAATTCGGAGTGTGGAAATTAGGAGAAGGTGTGGAGTTAATGAAAGCATTAGTCAGAGGGCAGAAGAGGAGTTGTTGAGGTGGTTTGGTCATTTAGAGAGAATGAATCAAAGTAGAATGACATGGAAAGCATATAAATCTATAGGGGAAGGAAGGCGGGGTAGGGGTCGTCCTCGAAAGGGTTGGAAAGAGGGGGTAAAGGAGGTTTTGTGGGCAAGGGGCTTGGCCTTCCAGCAAGCGTGCATGACCGTGTTAGATAGGAGTGAATGGAGACGAATGATACTTGGGACCTGACGATCTGTTGGAGTGTGAGCAGGCTAATATTTAGTGAAGGGATTCAGGGAAACCGGTTATTTTCATATAGTCGGACTTGAGTCCTGGAAATGGGAAGTACAATGCCTGCACTTTAAAGGAGGGGTTTGGGATATTGGCAGTTTGGAGGGATATGTTGTGTATCTTTATACGTATATGCTTCTAAACTGTTGTATTCTGAGCACCTCTGCAAAAGCAGTGATAATGTGTGAGTGTGGTGAAAGTGTTGAATGATGATGAAAGTATTTTCTTTTTGGGGATTTTCTTTCTTTTTTGGGTCACCCTGCCTCGGTGGGAGACGGCCGACTTGTTGAAAAAAAAATATATGTATATATATATATATATATATATATATATATATATATATATTATATATATATATATATATATATATATATATATATATAATATATATATATATAATATATATATATATATATATTATATATATATATATATAATATTTATATATATATATATATATTATATATAATATATATATATATATATATATATATATATATATATATATATATATATATATATATATTATATATACATACACATATATCTCTGCAATAAGATCACAGTAAACAGGTGATTTCAGAAAATGCAAAACAACCACTGTGAAAAAATAGTGAAATTCCAAGCGCTTTCGTGACTTCTCGCATTATCAAGGAACTATAAAAGTAATACATCAAAGGAAGGCATATAAAGGGTATAGACCACACTTCACCATCACATGCCACAACAAAGCAACACCTGACGCGCGACGACACCAGACTCATGAGAAAGGAGGAACACTGCAGCAGGCCCGCTGGCCCAACTAGACAGGTCCTTCACGACATCCCCCTAACGAAATATTCTACGCAAAAATTAAGATTTATTATTTGTTTGTGGGAAGAATTTAATAATACATTAGACAAATAGGAAATCTTAATTCTTGGGTAGAATATTTTGTTAGGGGGATGTCGTGAAGGACTTGTCTAG
>NC_069411.1:34174048-34184048 GCF_026875155.1 Cherax quadricarinatus | reverse complement strand
CATATATATATATACATACATCTAGGTTTTTCTCCTTTTTCTAAATAGCTCTTGTTCTTTTTTATTTTTCTATTGTCCATGGGGAAGTGGAAAAGAATCTTTCCTCCGTAAGCCATGCGTGTCGTTATGAGGCGACTAATATGCCGGGAGCAATGGGCTAGTAACCCCTTCTCCTGTATACAATTACTAAAAAAGAGAAGAAGAAAAACTTTATAAAACTGGGTTGCTTAAATGTGCGTGGATGTAGTGCGGATGACAAGAAACAGATGATTGCTGATGTTATGAATGAAAAGAAGTTGGATGTCCTGGCCCTAAGTGAAACAAAGCTGAAGGGGGTAGGAGAGTTTCAGTGGGGGGAAATAAATGGGATTAAATCTGGAGTATCTGAGAGAGTTAAGCAAAGGAAGGGGTAGCAGTAATGTTAAATGATCAGTTATGGAAGGAGAAAAGAGAATATGAATGTGTAAATTCAAGAATTATGTGGATTAAAGTAAAGGTTGGATGCGAGAAGTGGGTCATAATAAGCGTGTATGCACTGGAGAAGAGAGGAATGCAGAGGAGAGAGAGAGATTTTGGGAGATGTTAAGTGAATGTATAGGAGCCTTTGAACCAAGTGAGAGAGTAATTGTGGTAGGGGACTTTGAATGCTAAGTAGGAGAAACTTTTAGAGAGGGTGTGGTAGGTAAGTTTGGGGTGCCAGGTGTAAATGATAATGGGAGCCCTTTGATTGAACTTTGTATAGAAAGGGGTTTAGTTATAGGTAATACATATTTTAAGAAAAAGAGGATAAATAAGTATACACGATATGATGTAGGGCGAAATGACAGTAGTTTGTGGATTATGTATTGGTAGATAAAAGGACTGTTGAGTAGACTTCAGGATGTACATGTTTATAGAGGGGCCACAGATATATCAGATCACTTTCTAGTTGTAGCTACACTGAGAGTAAAAGGTAGATGGGATACAAGGAGATAGAAGCATCAGGGAAGAGAGAGGTGAAGGTTTATAAACTAAAAGAGGAGGCAGTTAGGGTAAGATTATAAACAGCTATTGGAGGATAGATGGGCTAATGAGAGCATAGGCAATGGGGTCGAAGAGGTATGGGGTAGGTTTAAAAATGTAGTGTTAGAGTGTTCAGCAGAAGTTTGTGGTTTACAGGAAAAGTGGGTGCAGGAGGGAAGAGGAGCGATTGGTGGAATGATGATGTAAAGAGAGTAGTAAGGGAGAAAAAAGTTAGCATATGAGAAGTTTTTTTACAAAGTAGAAGTGATGCAAGGAGGGAAGAGTATAGGAGAAAAAGAGAGAAGTTAAGAGAGTGGTGAAGCAATGTAAAAAGAGAGCAAATGAGAGAGTGGGTGAGATGTTATCAACAAATTTTGTTGAAAATAAGAAAAGTTTTGGAGTGAGATTAACAAGTTAAGAAGCCTAGAGAACAAATGGATTTGTCAGTTAAAAATAGGAGAGGAGAGTTATTAAATGGAGAGCTAGAGGTATTGGAAGATGGAAGGAATATTTTGAGGAATTGTTAAATGTTGAAGAAGATAGGGAAGCTGTGATTTCGTGTATAGGGCAAGGAGGATAACATCTTGTAGGAGTGAGGAAGAGCCAGTTGTGAGTGTGGGGGAAGTTCGTGAGGCAGTAGGTAAAATGAAAGGGGGGGTAAGGCAGCCGGGATTGATGGGATAAAGATAGAAATGTTAAAAGCAGGTGGGGATATAGTTTTGGAGTGGTTGGTGCAATTATTTAATAATGTATGGAAGAGGTGTAAGGTACCTAGGGATTGGCAGAGAGCATGCATAGTTCCTTTGTATAAAGGCAAAGGGGATAAAAGAGAGTGCAAAAATTATAGGGGGATAAGTCTGTTGAGTGTACCTGGTAAAGTGTATGGTAGGTTATAATTGAAAGAATTAAGAGTAAGACGGAGAATAGGATAGCAGATGAACAAGGAGGCTTTAGGAAAGGTAGGGGGTGTGTGGACCAGGTGTTTACAGTGAAACATATAAGTGAACAGTATTTTAGATAAGGCTAAGAGGTCTTTGTGGCATTTATGGATTTGGAAAAGGCGTATGACAGGGTGGATAGGGGGCAATGTGGCAGATGTTGCAAGTGTATGGTGTAGGAGGTAGGTTACTGAAAGCAGTGAAGAGTTTTTACGAGGATAGTGAGGCTCAAGTTAGAGTATGTAGGAAAGAGGGAAATTATTTCCCAGTAAAAGTAGGCCTTACACAAGGATGTGTGATGTCACCGTGGTTGTTTAATATATTTATAGATGGGGTTGTAAGAGAAGTAAATGCGAGGGTCTTGGCAAGAGGCGTGGAGTTAAAAGATAAAGAATCACACACAAAGTGGGAGTTGTCACAGCTGCTCTTTGCTGATGACACTGTGCTCTTGGGAGATTCTGAAGAGAAGTTGCAGAGATTGGTGGATGAATTTGGTAATGTGTGCAAAAGAAGAAAATTAAAGGTGAATACAGGAAAGAGTAAGGTTATGAGGATAACAAAAAGATTAGGTGATGAAAGATTGAATATCAGATTGGAGGGAGAGAGTATGGAGGAGGTGAACGTATTCAGATATTTGGGAGTGGACGTGTCAGCGGATGGGTCTATGAAAGATGAGGTGAATCATAGAATTGATGAGGGAAAAAGAGTGAGTGGTGCACTTAGGAGTCTGTGGAGACAAAGAACTTTGTCCTTGGAGGCAAAGAGGGGAATGTATGAGAGTATAGTTTTACCAACGCTTATATGGGTGTGAAGCGTGGGTGATGAATGTTGCAGCGAGGAGAAGGCTGGAGGCAGTGGAGATGTCATGTCTGAGGGCAATGTGTGGTGTGAATTTAATGCAGAGAATTCGTAGTTTGGAAGTTAGGAGGAGGTGCGGGATTACCAAAACTGTTGTCCAGAGGGCTGAGGAAGGGTTGTTGAGGTGGTTCGGACATGTAGAGAGATGGAGCGAAACAGAATGACTTCAAGAGTGTATCAGTCTGTAGTGGAAGGAAGGCGGGGTAGGGGTCGGCCTAGGAAGGGTTGGAGGGGAGGGGGTAAAGGAGGTTTTGTGTGCGAGGGGCTTGGACTTCCAGCAGGCATGCGTGAGCGTGTTTGATAGGAGGTGAATGGAGACAAATGGTTTTTAATACTTGACGTGCTGTTGGAGTGTGAGCAAAGTAACATTTATGAAGGGATTCAGGGAAACCGGCAGGCCGGACTTGAGTCCTGGAGATGGGAAGTACAGTGCCTGCACTCTGAAAAGTGAGGGGTGTTAATGTTGCAGTTTAAAAACTGTAGTGTAAAGCACCCTTCTGGCAAGACAGTGATGGAGTGAATGATGGTGAAAGTTTTTCTTTTTCGGGCCACCCTGCCTTGGTGGGAATCGGCCGGTGTGATAATAAAAAAAAAAATTATATATTTATATTGATTTATTTATATATATATATATAATATAGATATTATATATATATTATATATATATTATTATATATATATTTATTATATATATATATATTTATTATATATATATTTATATTATATAATATACATTATATATACATATATTACATTTATATATATATATATTATATATTTATATATATATATATTATATAATATATATTATATATATATAATATATATATATATATTTTATATATATATATATATATTTATATATATAATATATATTATATTTATATATGTATATATATATATATATATATATATATATATATATATATATATATTATATATATTTATTATATTATATATATATATATATAAATCTATATATATATATATATATATATTATATATATATATATATATATATATATATTATATATACATACAAACTCTGATCTCTGGCTGAAGAAGATAAGAACCTTGGAACAAGGTATGCAGTGCTTTACCAATCTACCCACACTGGACAATACCTTGGAGTCCAGCTTGCGCTAGACTTTGATCCAAGGCAGCCAGCTTTCAAGGAGAAGGCTTACAGCTTTTCATCTCATCCCCTGCATGCATCAGCCTTACTAGAGATATTAACAATGCAAGGAATTCGCAAGAGCAGGCGAAATATAGATTGGCAAATTGGTAGATTGGTAAAGCACTGCGTACCTTGTTCCAAGGTTCGTTGGTTCGAGTCTCCTTCTGCCAGAGATCAGCGTTTGTGTATATTTCGCCTGCTCTTGCGAATTCCTTGCATTGTTAATATCTCTAGTAAGGCTGATGCATGCAGGGGATGAGATGAAAAACTGTAAGCCTTCTCCCTGAAAGCTGGCTGCCTTGGATCAAAGTCTAGCGCAGCTGGACTCCAAGGTATTGTCCAGTGTGGGCAGATTGGTAAAGCACTGCGTACCTTGTTCCAAGGTTCGTAGGTTCGAGTCTCCTTCAGCCAGAGATCAGTGTTTGTGTATATTTCGCCTGCTCTTGCGAATTCCTTGCGTATATATGTTATATATATATATATATATATATATATATATATATATATATATATAATATATATTATAATAATATATATATATATATTTATATATTAATATATATATATATATATATATATTATATATATATATATATGTCGTGCCGAATAGGTTAGAACTTGCGATGTTGGCTTAAATAGCAACGCTCATCTTGCCATATAGGACAAGTAAAAAATTTGTGTATGCAATAACTTCGCCAAAATCATTCTGAACCTAACGAAAAAAATATATTTCACTGTGTTTGTTTAGTACTAAATTATCGTAAACAAATTTAAAATATATTTAGTTGGGTTAGGCTTAAGTAAATTGCGCTTGTTATAATAAGGTTAGGTAAGTTTTCTAAGTTCCTTTTGGTGCAAAATTATAAATTTTTACATCAACATAATGAAAAAAAATATATCTTTAAACGTATAAGAGAAATTTTTAGAAAGGACTTAATTTTAAATGAGTTCTTGCTAATTGACAGTTTTTACATATTCGGCACGACATTATGTATATATTATTATATATATATATATATATATATATATATATATAATATATATATTATATATATATATATATTATATATATATATATGTATGTATACATACAGAATAGTAGTTGATCTATTTAATTCGATATGATTTTGAGATCAGTGCCGTCAAAGATGCACCAAGAATGAAAATACATATATAGTGGCGACCGTGTAGAGGGACAAATGGGTTTTAGTCCTAACTATAGATGAGGAGGTGGAGCATGAGTTGAGAGTTAAGAGACGTGTCAAGAAGTTGGTGCCATGACATAAACATGTAATTTTGCGTTTCTTTGTGCTTATCTCTAATGAGGATTTCAGCCCGTGATTTAAATATACTGATCAATTCATCTTCTTTCTTCATCTACACGTGGATTTCCTGCTATTATTGACAAGTGATTAGGAAACTTTCATGTTTTCGGATCTGTTTTACTTTGTAGTACTGAGCTCCTTGACATACCTTCTTATTTACTGAATCACAATCTCTACTACTCACTGCAAAGGCTCTTATTTTTTTCTGATTGTTTCCAATTTTGTAGATGGAAGATTCTCCCAGACAAAACGCGCCGGCAGTCTTTCTGAGTGTATTAATGGTTCCAAATGAATAAAACGCTTATCGTCTAACTAGCAAAAAGAAATTCGTGAATATAATTCAATATGTAAACACCAATATGTAAACACAGATGTTTTGCCATATGTGATTTTAAGGTATACGTCTCCCTTAATGTCCTGATAGTGCATATGTATCTTACTCCCACCGTGTCTCGGCCTTAACATACTGCACTTGAAATGGTTGGAATTTAACATGCTTAAATCCCCGTTAACCCCCTCCCCTACCCCGCTTAGAGAGGCAAGCCAGTAAAAGTTCCCTTTGATGTATACTAGGATTTATTTATTCGAAGGTCATAGAACCAAAATTGTTTATCCCATTCCCTGTGTGGCTTGTGGAGTCTCTGCAAAATGTTATTTGGGTCCACAATACCCTTACTCGAATGATTCCCTAATAAATAATTGCTTGAGGTTCATATGTATATTTAGTGGTGGGGTGAAACGGGTTATCAGCGAATGTTCAGTAACACAGTGGTAATGGCGACTGATAATGACAGGGAACTGCAATGGTATAACATCAAGATGTATACCGGCACTCAAACGCTGGCCTCTCGCCTCGCTACTAAAGTTTCAGGGACTTGTTACCAGTAAAACTAATAGATGTCATGTAGGATAGACAGGGATGCGCAGCCACTATACTTTTGGCCATCAGAGCGTCACGGGAAATAAACCACTAAAAGAAAAAAAAACAGGAAAGGCGCTACAGTGAACTAGGGAGTGATGGAACTGGAGGGTAAATAGGGATTTGTAGAGTCCCCCAAGTTTAAGTAACTAAACGCATGATATTTCTGTTATTTATGAATGATCTGCCAAAAGCAACGTATTATTTAATGCCCATGTTAAGAAATAATGTGATGCTGTTCTTATTCCTTATCGATATAATTACAACACGGTAAAAGAACGTAGAGATATATGCAGAATGTTATTTGATTAGCTAAGTTGGCATCGTGTGGTGAGTTAAGAGGGACTTATGGCAACGGTGGAGCCAATGACGGTCTTATCATTTCAGACTGAGATCTCGATCTCAACACCTGTAATGTGTGTTGTACAGAGGTCACACATGTGTCGTCTTGTGTGAGCTGTGTGTTAAGAATTGCGTTATTCTTCTTTCACATTGTTAAGAGTGGATGCAATTGTTGTCGAAACTTTACTTCCGTGTTTTGCGTCATCAGCGAATTTTGATATCGTGCAGCATAGAGAATTATCAATAATAGAGCATGTCTGAAGAATGACATGTGTGAGATGCCACTTGATATGTCTCGTAAACATGATACACTTCTAGTTTTTAAAACATCTTTTAAACGAATTTTATTTTTGCTGAGAACATTACTCAGTCAAGAATACTTTAACCTTGAAACTAGTGATAAAGTGAAACTCTTAGTGTATAGGCACAAAAACATATGCACCTCTCGGTGTATATTTCATGTAAATTTAAACTCTTGGAAATTTTTCAGAAATCAAGATTTTTTTTTTAATTACATTCGCTATTAGTTTCTTACGCGTTTAATATCCACGAATAAAAATGGTCAGGAGCAGCTGTAATATTTATCTATGTTTCGTTTAATAGTATAAATATATAGTGATTGCAAATACTTAAAATTAATAAGGCTGGGATAAGATCACAATTAAAATGTAATTACAACAGGTAATACAGATTCTTAGGGTCATATTTATATAATTGCGCACTCAGGGGAGCTATTTGTAATTTATCTATTGACCTGCCGTCCATCACTGGAACATAGAATATCACATCATAATCTGTGATGTTGGGTTTTCATGCCACACAAAACAAGGGACGACTACTGTAGCGCCATAATAAGCAAGATGTTGATAGAAGAATTTACAAAAACTTGGAATAGTTATATCAACATAAACATTTGTAATTTTCCATCATAGCGTTAATAACCAAAATAAATGTTTATATTTCTTATAAAATTATAAATCTTTGTAGTATTTGCTTTGCATTGAGTCATAATTAAATTTCCAAAGAAAATAAGCTGCTTTGTTGTGCTATGTATCGGAACATTTCATGAGAAGCAACACTGGTTATGAGTGTTCTGTTTTAGCCTGTGATGCTCCAGCTTTGTGAGTAAGAGGAAATTTTATAGTTAAGTGTTCTATTATTTAAGTTTGTTGATTGGTTTGTTAACCATGAATTCTATCGACTGCACGAAATTCATTAAGGCTTCAATTTGCCTGCATACTACAATGAAAAATACTTTAATCTCTGAAACAGGGAACAAAGCATATTCTCAGTGTAGATATACTGATATATACAGTACATCCTCGGTGAATATACATTGTGGCTCTTAGTGCATATATATCGAGAGAAATAACTACTCAGAATATATATATATATATATATATATATATATATATATATATATATATATATATATATATATATATATATATATATATATATTATATATATAAAATCCGTCATTTGTTTCACGATAATATATAATTTTTTTTTTTGTAATATATGCCACCGAAATTTGTCAAAATTTATCTCCTCTCAATGAATTTAGGTTAAAATTTAATATTTAAAAAATCATTTATATGTAATAATTATTTCCTTATTGTGGTTTATAGTATTGTTAATGAAGATGGTCACTTGATTACACTTCAAAAGCTGATATTTTTTTAATATTTTTTGCATTTCCACTTTTTGACAGCATTCCTTGTCAACAATTTCAGGCGATTTGGCAGGCGGCCTGCACACAATTTCTAATATTCATTTATTATATGTATTTTCTTTTATTTCAGTAAATAATGAGGCAACATATAAAAAAAATGGGGGGAATTTTTATTATCGGCGTTGTATATCGCTGGCACACATTAAATTTATATGGCTGGTATATACTGCATTTATATAGCTGGTACACTCTGTATATGTCTGGCATACTTTGCATGATATAACTGGAACACGCTACACACAGTTGGTACACACTGCAAGTATATGGCTGGCATACTTTAAATTATTATGGTTGGCACACTCTGCATGATACGCTATAATCTGTGGCCAACAAAGAACAAATTACACTAGTGTTAAAATATTTGTATACTGGTATTTACAATGTTTGTGCTCACATGAAAAATGAAAGTCCCTTCTCTCCTTCTCGTTCTCCCTCCGTCTTACCTCCTTTTATTCCCTCCTACTTTTTCTCCATCGTTCCACTTAACCATCCACCGAATTTTCTCCCTTTATCTTACCATTTAACCCCGCAATATTACTTTCCTCCTCCTCCTCCTACCTAAGCAACCCCCTCCATCTCACCCACCCAGTCTTCTCATCTCTCTTCGCCCTCTCCTCCTTCCACCACAAGGTTGAAAGAGTGGAGCCAGAGGGGAAATGAATAGATGGGGCTAAGAGGTATCACGTATCTCATCTACATTTATATAAATATTCAAAACACAAGTAACATGGCCCGGCCTGCACCTCCACCCATCCTTCCTCAAGACATCTTGAATATTCATTACTATTTGATCATGTAATTGTAGACCGTCACACTCCGTGAGCACGGAAATGCTGTTTGATGTGTGAAATGGCGGGAGATATTGGAAGAGATAGCTTGGTGTAGGAGGCAGAGAAGAAGAACGTTGAGATGATGGGAAATAAAGGTGTTAGAGAGAGAGAGAGAGAGAGAGATAGAGAGAGAGAGAGAGAGAGAGAGAGAGAGAGAGAGAGAAAAGGAGAGAGAGAGAGAGAGAGAGGAGAGAGAGAGAGAGAGAGAGAGAGAGAGAGAGAGAGAGAGAGAGAGAGAGAGAGAGAGAGAGAGAAAGAAAGAATGAGTGAAAGAGTGAAAGTCTAGAATATGTTCACACAGCATTTAGTTAACTAAATAAAGTAAGTTGATCAAATGAAATTGCTGGCCCAAAGATGGCTCCAACTTCCTCCTGTTCTATATTTATATGTTTTATAATAAAAAGACTTTCAAATGAGCTGATGAAGGTAACAGCCCTTAGCGTGTAAATAAAGTTAGGAATCCTTAACGCAACCTTGTAAAACGTTGTTGGTAAAAATAGGTAGTAAATCATACACCACCCTTGTAATATACTAAATAAAACAAAAAGAGATAGACAAAGACAGATAGAGAAATGCAGAGAGAGGGAATAAGAAGAAAAAGTATAGACACTACCATATTTTCTCTTAATAACTTTTAGAAAGCAAGGACTCGTGTAAGGACGAACTCAAAAGAGCAGGGACTCAACATAAACGTACTAAGAAATGCATGGACTCACAAAAGCACTGACTCGAGAATACGGACTCACGAGAGCACGAACTCACAGAAGCACGACCTCACGAAAGCACGGGTTCTGGAACACATGAACACTACCCGCACTGTAACAGTGTGACGGGTGCTCGCTAGCACTGCATATACCATCAGCAGGAATTGCCA
>NC_069411.1:34159048-34171548 GCF_026875155.1 Cherax quadricarinatus | reverse complement strand
CAAGCTCAATTCAGTGAACCAGAGCACAGATCCAATTCTCTAGATCAAGAGCCCCTCGCCAGCGTCAAGGAACCTCCCTTGAGGGAAAACTTTTTTTTTTACACAGGGTTTGACAAGGTTAAGGATCCCTAGCTTTATTAACAAGCTATTTACAGGTTAAGGATTCTTAACTTTATTGGTAAGCTAAGAGCTGTTACCTACATCAGCTCATTTGAAAGCATTTTTATTGTTATGAGACATACAAGTAGGGAACAGGATGAAGTTGGAGCCATCTGTGGGCCAGCATTTTCATTTGATCAACTGGCTTTATCTCGTTGACATCATTATGCTGTACGAATGTGTTCCATACTCGAGTCATCCTGGGTATGTATGATCTCAGATGGAGTGATGTTCTGAAGAAGGGTACAGCCTGAGTGAAGTTGTTGCTTTCTGCCCGTCTTGTGGCATAAAAGCTTGTTTCCTCTCGAAACCTCAATTGTTCACGTAAATTATCTTGAGTGACTCGTTCTGTATGACTAAACTATTTCCAGGATGTTAAGTTTTATATAACAACAGTGTCTTCTAATTTCTCTACCCCTTATTCTTTGCGTAATATTCACACAGAATATTGATCTCTAACATGACAGCCTCACTGTCTCTACCTTCCTCCTCGCTGCAGCATTTAAAGCTCTTTCTTCACACTTATAAAAGAATGTTGATATCACTATACTCTGATGGATTCCTTTGTTTGTAAGCAACAAATGCTTCTCTACAAACGTCGATCCATTGCTACGGTTCTCGACGACCCGTCACCAAACGTTACTTTTATGAGAACATTTTCATTATTATTTTCCTGACTGTTCAATGCATTCTTTTCAGTTTCATTTCTTAGTGGAGGCTGTGAAACTCGAATGTTTTTTCCCTTTCGACTTCCCTGAGTGATATGTAAGAATGCCTCGTTACCCGCCACCAGTGTTCGATCCTCAGCCTATGTCGAAAAATCGCCTAGCCTGGTGTCTAGGCCCTTGCAGCCTCACTGTAGAAGGGAATTCAATTCAGTCTTACGAAATGGTACATCGAATGGTATTGGCAGCTCGGCCATAACGTCAGGTGCCGCTATACTGAGCGACTTGATATATCTGAGAAGTGTGTTGAAACTGTTCCTTCTGTGTTTTGATATGCCGTATTTTCCAGCATATAAGGCGCACGAGCATTACTAATATTACAGCGTTAGTACTATAATGAGCTTCTTGTCCTTTTATAAAGCACCACTTACCAGTAACCCATAACCTACCCTTGACCCTGATCTAGAGCATATAAGCCTCAGGGAGATTTTCCAAGATTTTCTTGGGAAAAAAGCGCTTCTTATATACCAGAAAATACGGTAATATAAGCGAAACTACTCTCTGTGTGTGTCACGTGATATTTTTATCAAGGTATCTATATTCATTTGTTCATTGTGTTTGGTTAGTATTTAACGGACTTCCTCTTTGTTAGAGGGTTGAATCCCTCTCAGTGCTCGTTGATATACAGTTATATTCACGAAAATGAGAAAATTTAGAGTGTAACTACATATAGGGGTATTGTGGCCTACCTAGACTGATAAAAAATGTGGTCCCCAGTTGCTCATGTTAGTATCTAATCTTCATTATATATACAGTAGATGAAAATTGGCTGCGGTCAAGAACTGCCAGTCAAGTAGCCATCATTGAAATTTATTCTAACATTGACGGAAATACAGTTTTGTAAAATGTGATCCGGACGCTTCAGAGAATTTAAATAGAATTTTGTGACCCTTGGAATCCATTTTTTAGAGGTTTCCATGTCGATCCTCTTCTGTACTGATCTTACCCACATGATTCCTGGTGTGTTTACTAAAAAAAAAGTATGCTACTGAGTAATTTTTAACCCCTTCTGGATAAAAGTAAATAAGGTGAAACATGCGAAATTTTAAGATGATTGTAAACAACTCACAGAATGGACCAGCCAACCCTAAAATTTATAATGTATATATACTGCGACTACCCAAGAAGTCTAGCCCATGGTGGGCGAAAACTCATGACGCCTTAATCCACTGGACCACACAATCCTTAAGAGTAGCGCATCCAGCAGAACTGGATGTGGGTATGACCTTGGGTATCGAGTACAACATCCAGTTCTGCTGGATGCGCTACTCTTAAGGATTGTGTGGTCCCGTACATTAAGGCGTCATGAGTTTTCGCCCATCATGAGGCAGACCAAAGCAGCATGGGTTCGAATCCTTGGCCTGTCGCAATGTTGTTGTGAATTATATATATGTATATATATATATATATATATATATATATATATATATATATATTATATATATATATATATATATATATATATATATATATATATACATACATATATATATATATATATATACACACATATATATATATATATATATATATATTATATATATATATATATATATATATATATATATATATATATATATATATATATGTGTGTATGTATGTATGTATGTGTGTGTGTGTGTGTGTGTGTGTGTGTGTGTGTGTGTGTGTGTGTGTCTATCTTCTCAGTTCATTTTCCTATATTTCTTCCTCTTCTTTTTCCTCCCTACTTCCTTCTTCTTCTTCCCGCCTCAGTCACAGGATTTCTGCACACCACACAACACATTTACCTTTTACTTCTAATGATGAAATGTAATCACAAAGAAGGAGGTAATATGGGCGGTGGCGATGGTGGGCTGCAGAGAGTGTTGTGGTGGGCTAAGAACAATGTTGTGGTGGGCTAAGAAGAGTGTTGTGGTGGGCTAAGAAGAGTGTTGTGGTGGGCTAAGAAGAGTGTTGTGGTGGGCTAAGAAGAGTGTTGTGGTGGGCTAAGAAGAGAGTTGTGATGGGCTAAGAAGAGGGTTGTGGTGGGCTAAGAAGAGTGTTGTGGTGGACTAAGAAGAGGGTAGTAGTGGGCCAAGAAGAGTGTTGTGGTGGGCTAAGAAGAGTGTTGTGGTGGGCTGAGAAGAGTGTTGTGGTGGGCTGAGAAGAGTGTTGTGGTGGATTAAGAAGAGGGTTGTGGTGGGCTAAGAAGAGTGTTGAGGTGGACTAAGAAGAGGATTGTGGTGGGCTAAGAAAAGTGTTGTGGTGGACTAAGAAGAGTGTTGTGGTGGACTAAGAAGAGGGTTATGGTGGGCTAAGAAGAGGGTTGTGGTGGGCTAAGAAGAGTGTTGTGGTGGACTAAGAAGAAGGTTGTGGTGGGCTAAGAAGAGTGTTGGGGTGGACTAAGAAGAGTGTTGTGGTGGACTTAGAAGAGGGTTGTGGTGGGCTGCAAAGAGTGTTGTGGTGGGCTAAGAAGAGTGTTGTGGTGGGCTAAGAAGAGTGTTGTGGTGGACTAAGAAGAGGATTGTGGTGGGCTGCAAGAGTGTTGTGGTGGGCTAAGAAGAGTGTTGTGGTGGGCTAAGAAGAGTGTTGTGGTGGGCTAAGGAGAGTGTTGTGGTGGGCTAAGAAGAGTGTTGTGGTGGACTAAGAAGAGTGTTGTGGTGGGCTAAAAAGAGGGTTGTGGTGGGCTAAGAAGAGTGTTGTGGTGGGCTAAGAAGAGGATTGTGGTGGTCTAAGAAGAGGGGTTTTGGTGGGCTAAGAAGAATGTTGTGGTGGACTAAGAAGAGGGTTGTGGTGGGCTAAGAAGAGTGTTGTGGTGGGCTAAGAAGAGGATTGTGGAGGACTAAGAAGAAGGTTGAGGTGGGCTAAGAAGAGGGTTGTGGTGGGCTAAGAAGAGGGTTGTGGTGGGCTAAGAAGAGTGTTGTGGTGGGCTAAGAAGAGTGTTGTGGTGGGCTAAGGAGAGTGTTGTGGTGGGCTAAGAAGAGTGTTGTGGTGGACTAAGAATACTGTTGTGGTGGGCTAAGAAGAGTGTTGTGGTGGGCTAAGAAGAGGGTTGTGGTGGGCTAAGAAGAGTGTTGTGGTGGGCTAAGAAGAGAGTTGTGGTGAGCTAAGAAGAGGGTTGTGGTGGGCTAAGAAGAGGATTGTGGTGGTCTAAGAAGAGGGTTGTGGTGGGCTAAGAAGAGTGTTGTGGTGGACTAAGAAGAGTGTTGTGGTGGGCTAAGAAGAGGATTGTGGTGGACTAAGAAGAGGGTTGTGGTGGGCTAAGAAGAGGGTTGTGGTTGGCTAAGAAAAGGGTTGTGGTGCGCTAAGAAGAGTGTTGTGGTGGACTAAGAAGAGGGTTGTGGTGGGCTAAGGAGAGTGTTGTTGTGGACTAAGAAGAGTGTTGTGGTGAAAAAAGAAGAGAGTTGTGGTGGGCTAAGAAGAGGGTTGTGGTGGGCTAAGAAGAAGGTTTTGGTGGGCTAAGAAGAGTGTTGTGGTGGACTAAGAAGAGGGTTGTGGTGGGCTAAGAAGAGGGTTGTGGTGGGTTAAGAAGTAGGTTGTGGTGGGCTAAGAAGAGGGTTGTGGTTGGCTAAGAAGAGGGTTGTGGTGTGCTAAGTAGAGTGTTGTGGTGGACTAAGAAGAGGGTTGTGCTGGGCTAAGAAGAGGGTTGTGGTGGGCTAAGAAGTAGGTTGTGGTGGGCTAAGAAGAGGGTTGTGGTGGGCTAAGAAGAGGGTTGTGGTGTGCTAAGAAGAGGGTTGTGGTGGGCTAAGAAGTAGGTTGTGGTGGGCTAAGATGAGGGTTGTGGTGGGCTGCAAAGAGTGTTGTGGTGGGCTAAGAAGAGTGTTGTGGTGGGCTAAGAAGAGTGTTGTGGCGGGCTAAGAAGAGTGTTGTGGCGGGCTAAGAAGAGTGTTGTGGTGGGCTAAGAAAAGTGTTGTGGTGGGCTAAGAAGAGTGTTGTGGCGGGCTAAGAAGAGTGTTGTGGCGGGCTAAGAAGAGAGAGGGGGCGGTGTCATGAAACAATTTTGATTAATTTTTTAAATAAACATTCCGGTTCCCTTTAAGGAAACACATGATTAATTCCAGCAGGTACTAGAATTTTCTTATACTGGATAAGACATTCCAACAGGAACTGGAAGTTTCTTAAACTGGATAAGACATTCCTATAGGTAATGGAGTATTCTAATACATTTTCCCCTAGCTGCCCTCTCAACAGCTGGCTAACACACAGGTGCTGATGTTTTCTGCTAGAGTGGCGACGTTGGTGGTGATGGGCAAGAAAATAGGGAAGGATAGAATAGGAAGATAGAGAACGAATGAGCAAGAAGGGAAAGTAGTGAAGGTAGGGTTGGAGGAGGGTTGTGGTGGTGGGCAGGTAATGAGGAAAGGTGGGCTGAGGTAAGGAGAAAAGGTGAGATGGAAGGTAAGATAGGGAAGGATGAGGGTGGGTTGTGGGCATGGAAAAAGAGGGGAGGCAGGTGGGTTGGGTAGGAACGATGGGTGAGGTGGCGCAGGAAAAGAGGTAGTAGGAGGAGGGTGGGTGGAATGAGTGGGCTGGTAGGCGGTGGGGTCGTCGGGGGATGGGGGGGGGGGAAGACTCGCCCTGGGCCAACCAGTTAAAGGGGACAGTGTCTAAAGCAAAAAACTGCGTACTCCGGAGTCAGGCATAGAGAGAAGGTGAGAGTGAGAGAGAGAGAGAGAGACAGAGAGAGAGAGAGAGAGAGAGAGAGAGAGAGAGAGAGAGAGAGAGAGAGAGAGAGAGAGGGAGAGAGAGAGAGAGAGAGAGAGAGAGAGAGAGAGAGAGAGAGAGAGAGAGAGAGAGAGAGAGAGAGAGAGGAGAGAGAGAGAGAGAGAGAGAGAGAGAGAGAGAGAGAAAGAGACAGACAGACAGACAGAAGTGAGCGCGAAAAGTGAGCTTTTACACAACAAGACGGGCAGCAAGTAGTAACTTCACTCTGTACCCTTCTCCAGAACATCGCTACATCTGAGATCATTTATTCCTAGGATGACTCGAGTCTGGAAGATGTTCGTACAGCATAATGATATAAACGAAATAAAATCAGTTGATAAAATTAAACTGCTGGCCCACAAATGGCTCCAATTTCATCCTGTTTCTTATTTGTATGTCTCATGATAATAAAAAGACTTTTAAATGACCCGATGTAGGTAACAGCTCGTAGCTTGTAAATGAAGTTAGGAATCCTTAACCGAACCTTGTAAAACCCTGTGTAAAAGAGATTACCTTGAAGGTAGATTTCTAAGTGCAGTTCTCAACGGGACATGGTCAGCAAGACATCCTACTGGTGCAAGTGTTCCACAGGGAAGTGTGTTTGGGCCAATGTTATGGAATGTTTACTTCAATGACCATCATCTCATCCTAGAATCCCACGCATGTGGAGACGACTATAGTCTGACATTTACTTATCCAAGAGAGGAAATGCCAGCTGCTCTAAGTTACATCAATCACCAGCTTACAGCTCTATCAGCCATGGGGAAACGAAGGCAAGTCACATTTGCTTTGAAGAAAACAAAATTGATGATGGTCTTTAGGGACCATGATAGTAATGCTGGAGCAGTGGTACGAATGAATGGGAGAGTGTTTATAGCAGGGAACAAAGTTGATATCCTTAGTGTGAAATATGACTCCAAAACGACCATGAAGAACCACTTTGTAAGTCTTGCAAACAAGGTGGCCAAGAAAGTTACAGCACTTCGACGTATCTCGCATGTGCTCGACAGTAGAGGTTCCAAGATTCTGTACGAGGCACAAGTGCGCTCACACCTTGAGTATGCTCAACTTTCTGCCCTCCCGTCTCATCTGCAACTTCGTGAAAGAATAGAGAACAGATCAAGATGACTCATCTATTGCCTGGACTCAGCCTGGCTAGATCTGTAATTTCAGAAAAACCTTTAACCCCGGAGGGATATGGGTGGCATTACTGCTATGCACAAGTCTAATATTATCAAAGTACAACACTTGGCTCCACTCCGAGGACAGCGAGAAGAGAGCTTCTACACAACAAGATGGGTAGCAAGCAGCAACTTCGCTTTGACTGTAGCCTTCTCCAGAACATCACTTCACCCGAGATCATTTATTCCTAGTATGACTCGAGTCTGGAATATATTCATACAGCATAATTATATCAACGAAATAAAGTCTGTTGATTAAATGAAATTGCTGGCTCACACTGGGCTCCAATTCCATCCTGTTCCATATCTTTATGTTTCATGATAAAAAGACTTTCAAATGGGATGATATAACAGACCTTAACTTGTAAATAAAGTGAGGAATCCTTAACCTAACCTTGTGAAACCCTGTGCAAAGAGGGAGAGAGAGAGAGAGAGAGAGAGAGAGAGAGAGAGAGAGAGAGAGAGAGACTTATAATGTATACAATTAACATAGAATGCAAAGACAGAAAGGGGAAGTGAGAAAACAATGTAAAGGTGAATATAAAGATATAGAAAGCGGACCAGGGGGTGTAAAGAAGCGGAAGAGGCAGCGAGAGAGAGGTAGGAAGGAAGGGTGGATGCCAGGGAGGGAGAGACAGAGGGAGCAAAAGTGAATGGCAGTAAGGGAGAGGGAGGGAGGAAGGGTGGATGGCAAGGAGGGAATGAGGATGGGGATGGACAGAGGGAGAGAGCGCAGTATATAGCAAAGAAAGGACAGACGGAGATGGAGAGAGCAAAGGAAGATGGAAGGAAGGAGATAGGAATGAAGGGAGAGAGAGAGGGAGTGTAGCGTTTGTGACATACGAGGCAATAATAATAGGGAATAATAGGTAGAGGAGTGAAAGCAAGAATTACTGAGAAGAGGATAAGGACAACAGAAGAAGAATAGACCAAAGAAGATATGCGAGAACAAGTACATAGAACTACAGGGAATGCAGAAGTAAATAAATAATTTAAAGAAAGGAAGGAAGAATAAAAAAAATCACAGAAGAGTAATAGGAAACAGTGTAAGACAAATTATATATTAGAAAAAATTGACTACAAGAATTCAGAAAATATAAATGGAGAACATGATACAGCAGAAGTATATAAACACATTACCAGGAGAATATTGTGAGATTTCTCCTAGAACCAGTTTTAGGAAAGGCAGGGGTGCTATGGGTACATTGACAAACAAGACAGGAAATGTAAGGGGGATTACCAACAGACGCCTAGCTGTCTTCAAGAGTGAACTGTATACATTCCTAAAGTCAGTTGCAGATCACTCACGCTGTGGTTCATAAGATGGACTGCGTGCGGCTAGCAGTAACAAGCCCTAGTCCACCGGAAGGCTTGGTCGTGAACTGGGCTGCCAGGTAGACAACTCCCTAATTTTGTCTATTTATTAATTTAATGGCGCGGAACTGTCGAATAATTTACTCAAGCTCCTGAGATGCCAGTCGGGAAATCAAGAAGCAATAGGTATTTTCCATCTGGGTCGCCAGACGGAAGGTGGCAACTCACGGGTCAAACCCATTACATCCCTATAGGGACGAATCAGTACTGGTGGGCCATATCATTGTAAATGTTGAGCTTGTGTCGTTCTCTGTGATCAGTGGCACCAGCCGGCTCACCATCACTAATTGGTATATAGGTGACGGCCAAGGTGGTTGCATAAACAAAATCCTACACCAAGAGTTTGCCGTTCTTCCTGGGATATAATGTAATTCCTTCAGAGCGGCTGGGAAGCGTATCTGGGTTGCAGGATAATAAAGGCTGAGGTTCTCTCTCGGCTGAGCATAGAGATGAAATAAAAATTCTCTTGATGATCTCATACTGTCCTTTGAAATGTGAACAGCTCACACTATGTTGATAATATTAATCAGCTGCTACGTTATCACAGATACACTTGTACTTAAGTGAACAGAGACAGTAAGGCGGAGAGATATGATGATATTAAAAGTGTAATAATAACCTCGAGAAATTGAAGGGTATCACACATGATAGAAAAAAAATGGAAAAAAAGGAATATTTCGACTCACAACTGGAGCCATCATTAATCAACGGAAATCTCCTGCTGATATGAACTATAGCTAGGAGTCGAAATATGCAATTTCAGTTCAAGTGCTGTTTTCCGCTCTGCCCATCGAACATTATGTAACATATATATATATATATATATATATATATATATATATATATATATATATATATATATATATATATATATATATATATATATATATATATATTATTTTATTTTTTATCACACTGGCCGAGTCCCACCAAGGCAGGGTGGCCCGAAAAAGAAAAACTTTCACCATCATTCACTCCATCACTGTCTTGCCAGAAGGGTGCTTTACACTACAGTTTTTAAACTGCAACATTAACACCCCTCCATCAGAGTGCAGGCACTGTACTTCCCATCTCCAGCACTCAAGTCCGGCCTGCCGGTTTCCCTGAACCTCTTCATAAATGTTACTTTGCTCACACTCCAACAGCACGTCAAGTATTAAAAACCATTCGTCTCCATTCACTCCTATCAAACACGCTCACGCATGCCTGCTGGAAGTCCAAGCCCCTCGCACACAAAACCTCCTTTACCTCCTCCCTCCAACCTTTCCTAGGCCGACCCCTACCCCGCCTTTCTTCCACTACAGACTGATACACTCTTGAAGTCATTCTGTTTCGCTCCATTCTCTCTACATGTCCGAACCACCTCAAGAACCCTTCCTCAGCCCTCTGGACAACAGTTTTGGTAATCCCGCACCTCCTCCTAACTTCCAAACTACGAATTCTCTGAATTATATTCACACCACACATTGCCCTCAGACATGACATCTCCACTGCCTCCAGCCTTCTCCTCGCTGCAACATTCATCACCCATGCTTCACACCCATATAAGAGCGTTGGTAAAACTATACTCTCATACATTCCCCTCTTTGCCTCCAAGGACAAAGTTCTTTGTCTCCACAGACTCCTAAGTGCACCACTCACCCTTTTCCCCTCATCAATTCTATGATTCACCTCATCTTTCATAGACCCATCCCGACACGTCCACTCCCAAATATCTGAATACATTCACCTCCTCCATACTCTCTCCCTCCAATCTGATATCCAATCTTTCATCACCTAATATTTTTGTTAACCTCATAACCTTACTCTTTCCTGTATTCACCTTTAATTTTCTTCTTTTGCTCACCCTACCAAATTCATCCACCAATCTCTGCAACTTCTCTTCAGAATCTCCCAAGAGCACAGTGTCATCAGCAAAGAGCAACTGTGACAACTCCCACTTTATGTGTGATTATCTTTTAACTCCACGCCTCTTGCCAAGACCCTCGCATTTACTTCTCTTACAACCCCATCTATAAATATATTAAACAACCACGGTGACATCACACATCCTTGTCTAAGGCCTACTTTTACTGGGAAATAATTTCCCTCTTTCCTACATACTCTAACTTGAGCCTCACTATCCTCGTAAAAACTCTTCACTGCTTTCAGTAACCTACCTCCTACACCATACACCTGCAACATCTGCCACATTGCACCCCTATCCACCCTGTCATACGCCTTTTCCAAATCCATAAATGCCACAAAGACCTCTTTAGCCTTATCTAAATACTGTTCACTTATATGTTTCACTGTAAACACCTGGTCCACACACCCCCTACCTTTCCTAAAGCCTCCTTGTTCATCTGCTATCCTATTCTCCGTCTTACTCTTAATTCTTTCAATAATAACTCTACCATACACTTTACCAGGTATACTCAACAGACATATCCCCCTATAATTTTTGCACTCTCTTTTATCCCCTTTGCCTTTATACAAAGGAACCATGCATGCTCTCTGCCAATCCCTAGGTACCTTACCCTCTTCCATACATTTATTAAATAATTGCACCAACCACTCCAAAACTATATATATATATATAAATATATATATATATATATATAATATATATATATATATATATATAATATATATATATATATATATATATATATATATATATGCAATAAGATCACAGTAAACAGGTGATTTCAAAATATGCAAAACAACCACTCTGAAAGAATAGAAAAATTCCAAGCGCTTTCGTGACTACTCACATTATCAAGGAACTTGATAATGTGAGTAGTCACGAAAGCGCTTGGAATTTTTCTATTCTTTCAGAGTGGTTGTTTTGCATATATATATATATATATATATATATATATATATATATATATATATATATATATATATATATATATATATATGTATATATATATTATATATATATATATATATATATATATGTATATATATATATATATATATATATATATATATATATATATATATATTATATATATATATATATATATATAATATATATATATATATATATATATATATATTATGAAAAAAGAGAGAGGAATAGTGAAGGAGATGAGCAGAAGGATAAATAAGGAGGGAGACAATGTTATGCGGACGAGGATACAACGGGAAATTGGAGAACGGAGAGGGAGCAGCAAGAGAAGAGAATAAAAGCTTAATAACACGTAATGAAAACGGGGACATGAGGGATGTGAGAAGGGCACGAAGGAAGGGAAGAGAAGAGATGGAAGAGCTTTGAGGGCGTGAGGAAGGGAAGTTAACTGGAACAGTGAGGGAATAAACAGAGACCAGGGAATGGGAAACAGGAAGGGACTCTGGAACTGAGAAGACAGAAGAGAAGACGGTAAAGAGTAGTAAAGAGGAATGAATGAATGGATTGGAGTTATAGAGAGAAAGGAAGGAAAGGAAAATATGATGGAGGAACAGAACTGAGATTCACTGAAGAAAGAAATGGAAGGAGAGATAGAAAATGCAGAAACGGAAAACAGAAAGTGAGGAAGAATAAATGCAGAGGGAGAGAAAAGGAAAGAGGGAGGAAGGGAAGGATGGGGAATTATGGTAAGAGAGAAGAAGGGAATGATGAGGAATTAGGGCAAGAGGGAAGGAAAGGAACTAGGATGAAGAAATAAAAACAGGGAAGGAGGGAAGGGAAAATATGATAGTAGGTAAATAAGGTACAGGAAGGAAAGGCAATGCAAAGAGGTAAGAGGAGAGATAAGTAAGTAAGTAAGTAAGTAAGTTTATTCAGGTATACACAAATACAGTTACATAGAATTATCATACATAGCAGCATATGTGTAGAGAACCTAGGATAACCTGGGATAACCTGGGATAACCTGGGATAACCCAAAAAAGTCAGACAGAGTGACTTATTTCCATTGGGGTCCTTTTACCTTATTATTATAGTATAAAGGTTATAATATTTTCTTATTATTCTACAATGAAGATAACATCTTATTATCATACTAAAAAGACTATCTGCGACACCACGGTCATTAAGACTATCTACAATACGAGGGTCATTAAGACTATCTACTACACGAGGGTCATTAAGACTATCTACAATACGAGGGTCATTACTAGGAATAAGGTCAAATTTACACGTATGTTAGCTAAAAAATAGAAAATCATTCCCCTCCCTTTCTGTAGCTACATTCATCAGACACCTTTTGGCACTCTTCTTGAACTGGTTCACGCTATGACTGGCTTTGACATGTGCGGGTAGTCTGTTCCATGAGAATATGGGGAGGAACTGATGTAGATAGCAGCTCTTAACTTGTAAATAAAGTTAGGAAACCTAAACCTAACCTTGTAAAACACTGTGTGAAAAAAAAAGATTATGCAGATGGAGAGTGAAAAAAATATAAAG
>NC_069411.1:34146548-34154048 GCF_026875155.1 Cherax quadricarinatus | reverse complement strand
GTTTCAGGAAAAGGGGTTACTTTTTTATAGTCGGACTTGAGCCCGGGAAATGGGAAGACAATGCCTGCATTTTAAAAGGGAGGGGTTTGGGATTTGGCAGTTTGGAGGGATAGTTGGTATTTTTGGGTAATGCTTTAAATTTGTTTCTGAGCCCCTCTGCAAAAGCAGTGTAATGTGTGGGGGGGGTTTGAAAGGTTGAATGTGATGAAAGTATTTTCTTTTGGGGTTTTTCTTTCTTTTTTGGGTCACCTGAATGGGTGGGAGACGCCCAACTTTTTTGAAATATATATATTATAATATATAATATATTTTATATATTATTTATATTTTTATATTTTATATATATATTATATATTTATATATATATATATATATATATATTATTTATTTTATATATTATATATATATTTATAAAATTTTAATATTTTATTATATTTTTTTACACAGGGTTTGAAAAGGTTTAAGGACCCCTAGCTTTATTGACAGCTATATTAAGGTTAAGGTTCCTAATTTATTGGCAAGCTAAGAGCGTTCCCAAATCAGCCATTTGAAAAGCTTTTTTTTTGTTTGAGACATAAAAGTACGGGACAGGATGAATTTGGGACCCATCTGGGGGCCCGCATTTTCATTTGATCAACTGACTTTATTCTTTGATATTTTAGCTGTAGAATGTTTTCCCCATACTCGAGTCATCCTGGGATGTATGATCTGTGGAGTGATGTTCTGGGAAGGGTACAGCCAGAGTGAAGTTGCTGCTTTTGCCGTCTTGTGGCTAAAAGCTTGTTCACGCTGTCTCGAAGTGGACCCAAGTTGGTATTTTGAAAAATTGGCCTTGAAATAACAAAAGGCCACCCACTCCCTCCTTGTTAAAGCTCTGCTAAAATGACAGATCTTTCCGGATGGGTCCGGCGAGAGATGAAAAGTTTTTTTTGGCTTTTTGTTCTCTACCTGTCCAGCAGTGCAGATGGAGGGGGGGGGGCCCAAAAAAGTGGGCTATAAAGGGTTGAGGTACTTGTGCTCGTTTTTAGGATCTTGAAAAACCCCTACTGTCAAGCAGGCGAGATAGGGGCAAAAGGTGTAGTTCCCTGGCTGCCTTGTTTGCAAGATTTACAACAGGGTTTCTTCATGGTTATTTTGGGAGTCAAATTTCCCCCCCAAGGATATCAATTCTTCCCCAGGTGCCAACACCTCCTTTTCATCCTTACTATGCCCCAGCATTCCCATCGGGTCCCTAGAGACAAATTCATTTGCGTTTTTCGGGTGCAAATGTTACTTCCCTCTTTTCCCAAGGTTAGCTTCGTGGGATTGATGTAGTTAGGCAGCTGGCATTTTTCTCTTGGAAAAGTGAATGTCAGGTACAGTCGTCTGATATGCATGTGATTTGGGATGAGATGAAAAAGGTCGTTAAAGTGGGGACATTCCCATAACAGTGGACCAGCTGCTTCCTTGTGGAACGCTTGCCCCAATAGGATGCCTTGCTGATCCTTCTTGGGATACACTTAGAATTCCATGAAGGAAATACTGAGGAGACAGCGTAGAGCCTGAAATTTCCCCGTGCTTAAATTTTTGTAGAGGCCTGGTGCCAACCCGGTCGAAAGCGCCAGAATGTCGTGTACCACACAGCTGATTTGGTTCATCCAGTAAAGGGGTCCCACTTAGTGGAGAGGTTTAGAAGTACAGCAGAGTACCTTTCCTGAACATTTGACGATCCAAAGTAGTGAGGGGTTTTGTCAAAAAAATCTTTCATTTGTCTTGAGAAATTGTTTAAGGTTTCCCAGTGTTTGACAGGGTGACACTGTCTGTAGTTGTGATTTTGCTCTGCTCTTTTTTTGTGAACGGGGATAATTTGCCTCTTTCCATAGAGAGGGCATTTACACGTTGGGGCGTGCGGAAAAAAGATGCGAGTTGGGGGTGCTGTAGCGGGTCTGCACACTTCTTTATTTTAAAATTTTTATAATATAATATATATATATATATTATATATATATTATTATAAAAATTTTTTTAATTATTTTATAATATATATATATATATATATACCCTAGGTAGTAGGTTGGTAGACAAACCCCGCCCGGGGAGGTACTACCGTCCTGCCAAGTGAGTGTAAAACGTAACCCTGTAATTGTTTTACACGATGGTAGGTTGTGGTGTTTTTTCTGTCTCATAAACATGAAGGTTTAAGGTAGTCTTGTCTTTGTTAAATTAGGTCCACTACAATACTGTAAAGCTATGTATCACCCCCCTTGGGTTTTCTTCATTTTCTTACTAGGTTTGTTCTTGTTTTTTTCCCTCTCATCCCCTGGGGAAGTGGAACAGATTTTTCCTCCGTAAGCTATGGTGTTGTAAGGGGCGACTAAAATCCCAGGGCAAGGGAGAAAACCCCTTCTCCTGTTATATTACTAAATATAAAAGGAAAAAACTTTTTTTTTCTTTTGGGCCCCCCCAACCTGGTGGGATACGGGGTGTGTTGAAAAAAAGAAATATTATATTTTTTCAACACCCCGGCCGTACCCCACCGGGGGGGGGTGGCCCAAAAGGAAAAAGAAAGTTTCCCTTTTACATTTAGTAATATATCAGGAGAAGAGGTTACTAGCCCCTTGCTCCGGCTTTTTAGTCGCCTTTTAAAAACACGCATGGCTTAGGGGAAGAATTCTGTTACTTCCCCATGGAGATAAGGGGAAAAAAAACAAGAACAAGAACTAGAAAGAAAATAGAAAAAAACCCAGAGGGGTGTGTATTATTTGCTTGTAATGTATGTGTAGTGTGACCTAAGTGTAAGTAGAAGGGGAAAAACGTCCCTGAAACCCTGCAGTTTATGAGACGAGAAGCCCCAGCAATCCTACCATATGAAAAACAATTACGGTTTTCTTTTCCACTCCTTGGCACAACGGTAGTACCCCCCGGGGCGGTTCGTTACCAACCTACTATATTTTTTATAATAATATTATTATATATTATTATATTTTATTATATATATAAAATTTATATATTTTTATATATTATATATACAAGAGGAGAGTGAAAAAAGGAGAGGGAGAGAGAGGAAGGAGGAGAGAGAGAGAGAGGAGAGGAGAGAGAGAGGAGGAGGATGTGGGGGGTTCTTAAAAGGAGGTATCGAGAGTTGAAGATAGACCCTTTGTTGGATGGTAAAGCTATATTGTCAGTGTGATAATGGGAGTGGGCCCCGCCTTGCCGTGTTTAGCCCGGTGTCTATGCGCCGACTGGGCCCAGGTAGCCTGTCCCCCCTCACTCATGGGCATCCCCTGAGCCACAAGTCTCAGGTAGGGATTTCTATGTAAACAAGGATGGTATATATATGCTATACAAAACATATAAGGGGTTCAGAACTATGTGCAGAGAGAGAGAGGAGAGGAAAAGAGGGGAGAAGGGGGAGGAGAGAGAGGGAGAGAAGGGGGGGAGGGAGAGAGAGGAAGGGGGAGAGAAAGGGGGAAAAGAGAGAGAGAGAGAGAGAAAAACTCGAAGATTAATTTGGTCTGTATTTTCCCTTCCCTTTGGGGTCCCTTCAACAGAATAAGCGAAATAAGAAAGTTTTAAATTCAGAACCCTTTTTTCGTCACTGGCGTCAGATCTCGGCGTCAGGTCGTACACGGGTTTTTTTTTGGGGGTGCTTGGACCCCCAATAAACCAAGAACAGCTGAGCAAAGGGATCGTGCAGAGTCTGGAAGATGCACCTAACCTACTTTTAATTTATATATTTATATTATATATATATTTTATATATATATATATTTATATATATTTATATTTATATATTTATATATATATATATATTTTTTAATTATATATATATTTTAAAAATTTTTTTTTTTTTTTTTTTTTTTTTTTTTTATTATCACACCGGCCGCTCCCCCAAGGCAGGGTGGCCCGAAAAAGAAAACTTTTACCTCTTACTCATATGTTTGCCCGAAGGGTGCTTTACATACAGTTTTTAAACGCAACATTAACACCCCCCCTTTAGAGTGAGGCACTGTTTCCCATCTCCAGGACTCAAATCCGGCCCGGGTTTCCCCGAATCCCCTTATAAATGTACTTTTTCACACTCCAACGCACGTCAAGTATTAAAAAAAACCCTTTGTCTCCATTCACTCCCATAAAAACCCCTCAGCTGCCCGCTGGAGTCCAAGCCCCCCGCAACAAAACTCCTTTACCCCCCCCCCAAACCCCTTCCCTTTGGGCCCACCCCACCCCCCCTTCCTTCCATACAGCGTACACTCTTGAAGTCATTCTGTTTCGCTCCATTCTCTTACATGTCCGAACCCCTCAACAACCCTTCCCAGCCCTTGGACAACAGTTTTGGTTAAACCCCACCTCTCCTAATTCCAAACTCGAATTCTGCATTATATTCACACCCCATTGCCCCCGACATGACTCTCCCCTGCCTCCGCCCTTTTCCTCGCTGCAACATTTTCCCCCCCCAACCCCAAGAGCGTTGGTTAAAAAAATTACTTATACATTCCCCCTTTCCTCCCGGGCAAAATTCTTTGTCTCCACAGACTCCTAAATGCCCACTCCTCTTTTTCCCTCATCAATTTTTTTGATTACCCTCATCTTTTTAGGACCCCCGTGACAGTCCCCTCCAAAAATTTTTGAAACGTTCACTCCTCCCTACCTCTCCCCCCAAATTTAATTTAATCTTTTTATCACCCAATCTTTTGTTATCCTCATAACCTTACTCTTTCCGTATTCACCTTTATTTTTTTTCTTTTGCAACCCCTACCAAATTAAACCACCCAATCTCTGAACTTTCTTCAGAAACTCCAAGGCACGTGTCTCAGCAAAGACAGCGTGACAAACTCCCACTTTGTGTGTGATTCTTTTCTTTTTAAAATCCCCGCCCCTTGCCAAGACCCTCGCATTTACTTTCTTACAAACCCCCTCTATAAATTATTAAAAACCACGGTGTTTAACTCCCCTTTTCTAGGCCTACTTTTACTGGGAAAAAAAATTTCCCCCTTTCCTACTACCTAAAATTGGCCCCACTTCCTCGTTTAAAAAATCTTCATGCTTTCAGTAACCTACCTCCTACACCTTCAGTTGCAACATCGCCCCATTGCCCCCCCATCCCCCCTTCTACGCCTTTTCCAAATCCCTAAATGCCAAAAACCCCTTTAGCCTTATTAAATACTGTTCCTTATTGTTTCATGTAAAACCCGGTCCACACACCCCTACCTTCCTAAAGCCTCCTTGCATCTGCTATCTATTTCCGTCTTACTCTTAATTCTTTCAATTATAACTTCCCCTACCTTTACCAGGTACACTAAAAGATTATCCCCCTATAATTTTTTCCCTTTTTTTTCCCCCTTGCCTTTATACAAAGGAAATATGCTGCTCTCTGCAAACCCTAGGTACCTTACCCTCTTCCATCATTTTTTAAATAATTTCACCCAACCCCTCCAAAAAAATAATCCCACCTGCTTTTAACATTTCTATCTTTATCCCTCAATCCCCGGGTGCCTTTCCCCCTTTCATTTTACCTACTGCCCCACGAACTTCCCCCACTTTACAATGGCTCTTCCTCACTCCCACAAGATGTTATTCCTCCCTTTCCCTTAACGAATCACGTTCCCCTTTTTCATAAATTTAACATTCCTCAAAATTTCCTTCCATTTCCGAATACCCCTAATCTCCATTTAATAACTCTCCTCTCCATTTTTTAAATGACAAACCTTTGTTCTCTGGGTTCTTAAATTGTTAATCTCACTCCAAAAAATTTTTTTATTTTAAAAAAAATTTGTTGTAACATTCACCCCCTCTCCCTTTATTTTATTATTATATTATATATATATTTATATTATTATATATATATATATACATATATATATACTACATTTCCTTCGTTTATTAGTGCGTCTTTTCTCCTCACCTAAATCCAATCGCACCCCCTTGCATCACAAACCCTTGCCTCCTACCCAAACCTTTCAAATTCCCCCTTTCCTTTCGTCCTTTCTATTACCCCCTCCTTTTACTTTTCTCTTGTCCTCCCTAATCCATTCCCCCTAATCCCTAAAACCCCTTTTCCCTACTCATCAACCCTTCCTTAACCCTCCCTCTCCTTCCCCATTTTTCCCCTTCCTCCTTTTCCCTTCCAGTTATTTACCGCTAGTTTTAAAAACGTCCCCCCGCTACCCTTGCAACATGACCCCCGTGAAAAAAAAGGGTTTTTCTAAAAAAATTACCCCCCAAAAAAAAAAAAAAAAAAAATCGCGTCCATCTACAAGCAAAGGGTTTGGGCCTTGATTTGACGGCCTCTTTACTGGGGACCCCCTTTACGAACCACACTGGGTATACGGTGGGAAACAAAGAGAAATAGAAAGAAAAATGATAGAAAAAGAGGGAGAGAGAGAGAGAGAGAGAGAGAGAGAGAGGCTCCAGGGCCTCTCAGCAAAACTTCAAGCACTGGGAACTGCAGGCTCAACGATATGTCTCCTCAGTGATTACCTTCATGGTAGATCTCTAAGTGTAGTTCTCAATGGAACGGAATCAGCAAGACATCCTATTGGGGCAAGTGTTCCACAAGGAAGCGTGCTGGGACCATTGTTATGGAATGTGTACTTCAACGATCTTCATCTCATACCAGAATCACATGCATATGCAGACGACTGTACACTGACATTCACTTATCCAAGAGAAGAAATGCCAGCTGCTCTAAGCTACATCAATCACAAGCTGAGAGCTATATCAGCTTGGGGAAGTAGATGGCAAGTAACATTTGCACCTGAGAAAACGCAAATGATGATCGTCTCTAGGCACCATGATGGTAATGCTGCTGCAGTAGTAAGCATGAATGGGAGGGTGTTGGCACCTGGAGAAGAAGTTGATATCCTTGGGGTGAAATTTGACTCCAAACTAACCATGAAGAACCATGTTGTAAATCTTGCAAACAACGCATCCAGGAAGCTTACAGCACTTCGCCGTATCTCGCATCTGCTTGACAGTAGGGGTTGCAAGATTCTGTACGAGGCACAAGTACGCTCACACCTTGAGTATGCTCCACTTTCTTGGTTTGCCTGCCCCCCCCCCCCTCTCATCTGCGACTGCTTGACAGAGTAGAGAACAGAGCAAGAAGTCTCATCTCTCGCCTGGACCCATCCTGGATAGATCTGTCATTTCAGCAGAGCCTTCAACATAGGAGGGGTGGGGGTGGCCTTACCGTTATGTGCAAGGCCAATATTTTCAAAGTACCACACTTGGCTCCACTTCGAGGACAGCGTGAAACAAGCTTTTATGCCACAAGACGGGCAGAAAGCAGCAACTTCACTCTGGCTGTACTCTTCTCCTGAACATCACTCCATCTGAGATCATATATACCCGGGATGACTAGAGTATGGAACACATTCGTACAGCATAATGATGTCAACGAGATAAAGCCAGTTGATCAAATGAAAATGCTGGCCCACAGATGGCTCCAACTTCATCCTGTTCCCTACTTGTATGTCTCATAACAATAAAAATGCTTTCAAATGAGCTGATGTAGGTAAC
>NC_069411.1:34089048-34139048 GCF_026875155.1 Cherax quadricarinatus | reverse complement strand
CGGGGGGAATTCTTTATCAAAAGTTTTTTTACTGTATCAAGATTTTTGAATACAACTTTAATATTAAAAGTCTTAAGAAGAGAAGGCATATCAACCAAGTTTTCATGGTAAGGGAGAACCAACATATTTTTAGTTGAATAAGGCTGGTTGTCCCTTTTTGGATTGTAAAAAGTATTTCTAGCAACTTTAAAAGTTTTATCAATTACATCTCTTGGGTATTTTAAATCAATACCTCTTTCATAAATTTTGAATATTTCTTCATCTATGAACTCAAGACTACAAATTCGTAAAGCTCTCAAAAACATTGATGAGAAAACAGACAGTTTGACTCTATCTTGATGCGAAGAATAATAGTGGACATAGGAACAGTTATTTGTAGGTTTTCTGTAAATTTTAAATTTGAATTCATTATTACCCTTAATAATTAAAACATCTAGAAAAGGCAATGAGCTATTTTCTTTAAACTCAACATTAAAGTTTATAGAATGGGCTAAGCTATTTAATTTTCCAAGGAAATGGTGTATATCTACATTTTTTGGCATAAGACACAAAATATCATCAACACATCTGAACCATTTAGCTCTATTAGGGAGAATTGTGTTAAGCAACCTTGTTTCAAAAAAATCCATGTATAGGTTACTAAGAACAGGTGAAAGAGGATTTCCCATTGCCATACCAAACTTCTGAGTGTAAAACGTATCATTAAATACAAATTTTGCATCAACAATGCAAAGTTTAATAAGTTTAATGATAGAAGGAACTGGCAATGGTAAATCATAGTTAACGAGTTCTTCAGATAAGAAACTTAATAAATCATCAACAGGAACTTTCGTAAACAAGGAAGTAACATCAAAACTAACCATGTTAAAATCATTTAAGTCAGTCAAGGAGCATAATTTACCAACTAAGTCTATGTTGTTTTTAACATTAAAGTTAGAAATTTTGGATAATTTATATGAAACTGACCCTATGGAGCTAATAATTGGTCTGACTGGATTCCCTGGTTTGTGTGTTTTTATTAGTCCATACATGTAAGGTAAAGATGGATTAGTGGAAGTAAATTATTTGACTAATTCGTCTTTGCCTTTCAGTAGAAGTTTTATTGTTTTATTGAAATTGCTGTTAACGGTTTCTATATATATATATATATATATATATATATATATATATATATATATTATATATATATATATATATATATATATATAATATATATATATATATATATATATATATATATATATA
This sequence comes from Cherax quadricarinatus, assembly GCF_026875155.1. Classification (NCBI taxonomy): domain Eukaryota; kingdom Metazoa; phylum Arthropoda; class Malacostraca; order Decapoda; family Parastacidae; genus Cherax; species Cherax quadricarinatus. The sequence continues at coordinate 34,137,803 of NC_069411.1, read as the reverse complement.
TATATATATAATATACATATATATATATATATATAATATATTATATATATATAAATATATATATATATATATATATATATATATATAATATATATATATATATATATATATATATATATATATATCGTGCCGTATAGGTAAAACTGGTCAGTTGATCAATTAGCAAGAACTCATTTAAAATTAAATCCTTTCTAAAATTTTCATTTTAGAAAGTAAAAGTAAAAATTAATGTTTTTTTACGAAAAGAACCTTAGAAAGCTTACGTAACCTTATTATAAAAAACGCAGTTTAATTTAGTCTACTTCAACTAAATATATTTTAGATAAGTTTACAATTATTTAATAATAAACTAACACAATGAAATATATTTTTTTTTCGTTAAGTTCAGAATGATTTTTGCGAAATTATTGCATACACAAATTTTCGCTTGCCTTATTTGGCAAGAAGAGCGTTGCTTTTTAAGCCAAAATCGCAAATTTTACCTATTCGGCACCACATATAAATTATCGACGAGGAAAACTGCCTTTAAGAAACAATCAAATACTGAGAAACTTTTATTCAGAGGGAAAGGAGCCCCTGGGACTAGGAATTATTTTGTAAGTTTATTCTTCAGAAAAAACAAATACTAACATATCTTTGCCATACTATGACCCTGGTCAGCGGTACTTGCAATATGGCGGAGGCCCAGAAACCCTCAAATTACAAATTACACATTAAGATTGAGTAGCGGATGGCCCTATGACGTGCCACGGTGCCCACTGGCTTACCGGTACTGGATTCAGAGGCCAGAGTGTAGGAGTTGGGAGAAATTACTAAATAAGAGGACAGAAGCTAGAGGCTAACGCAATGACCACAAGAAGATGGGTAGAAGTTAATGAAAGGGGACTAGCAGAATCAACCACTCTTTACTCTAATTCTGAAAGCCAGAGGCCAGGACTCAGTTGCATGAGGCTGCAGAATTTAGAGAGACGAAGAAAGAGATGGATGTGAATGGAGCTAAGGCAATATACTCAAACATACTCTTCCATTTATCCCATCTATTCATTAACCTAGCATCTAATTTCCACCTCGCCATAAACGTATACACTGGCCATTTTGAAAGACCAGAGGTTTGCCACAAAGTTGGTCCCGGAAATAAAACGTTCAAATTCAAGGAGAGATGAAGATAATAAAGTTTTACTTATATTATCCAACAATTTTTTTTATCCAGTTCAAACACCAAATTGTTGTTTTAAGCTAACTTTGACGCTGATCACGAATCTGACCTTGCTTAGTCTCACTCACGTGAGGATTTTTTTTTGTTTATGATCAATATTTTGGCTGATTTAGGTTGAAGGGCCACATAATATTATGTATGATATAATATAATGTGTATATATATATATATATATATATATTATATATATATATATATATATATATATATATATATATATATATATATATAAATATATATATATATAATATATATAATATATATATATATATTATATATATAAATATAATATATATAATATATATGTATAAAAGCATTGTAACCACGAACAAGTGGCATTTAATCAATAACAACACTGCGACTATCCGGGGGCATCGAACCCATGATGTTTTAGCCCCCCTCATATTCAGCGAAAATTCACGACGCTCTAACCCACTGGACCATACAATCCTACAAGAATCACGCACCCAGCAGAGCTAGGTGTTGTACCGTGATCCGAGGACATAAAATGGTATGGGTGCCTCAGAGCTAATTTCATTCTACTCCCCGTTTGGTGTACTAGCCTCCACAAGAAGTATATATAGTAATGTAACCACCTAATTTTAGTTGCAGGGGTCCAGTCATAGCTATGTGTGTGTGTGTGTGTATGTACGTATGTATGTATGCAATGTAATCGCAGACAGGCAATCTTAATAATTCAAGACAAGCCACTGGGAGGGGGGAATTAAAATCTTCAGTTCAAGATCTTTCACACGTCTCCGTGCATCATCAGGAGCTTTGCAATGTTCCAAGAACAGCAAAAGGTGGATTGATGGAAAATTTTCTCAGATGGAAGGTAGCATGTTAACACTGTTTATGCCACCCAATCCAAATGAGCAAAAAATTGAAAATAAAACTCGCGAGTGTATTGGAAAAGCAAATAAGACCTCATAGTGAGCATGAATAACAAATGAGAAACTCTTGTGCTTTAAGTGGTTATTTAAAAAACTTCAAATATAAAGAAGACAATCGGAAAATAAACTTGCATGCAAGAGGGAAAATAGGATAGACAGCTATATTATGTCGTCTGCGCCTTAAAAAACATAGTTAAACCAGGAAAAGTTTTAAAACATGCGACAAAGGCACAGAAAATGATAATGTTGGAAGAAAGTAGATGGAAGTAAACAGGATAACTTCATATAAATATTCATAAATATGAGAAAACTTTGAAAGGAGAGACTTACTTAGTGACTGTGAGAGGAAGAACAAGAGACCGAAACTTAAAACTACGTGATATACAATGTAGAAGGGATATTGTATATTATTTCTTTACTTATACGAATACACGTTCAATTCCAGTAACTTCAAATAGGTAATTGCAAATAGATAATTGCACTCATATACACCCGTACGCACACACACGAACCACAATCTTGGAAATTACATTAGCTGTTTGATGTAATCTATGAAATCCCCAGCGCTTCGTCAATGAGCTGCGCCTTGAGGACTTTGCTTGTGGGATCAGAGGAATGCTTCTAATTCAGCACTAAACATGTTTGGATGATTCATCTTCCTCTTCACACTAGTCCTCAGCCTTCTATTCCCAGTTTCATCTAGTTTCATCTTTCCTTTCCTTCCTTTACTCCAGTTTTGTACTCTATTCCCTTTCTTTTTCCCAGATAAACTCTGATACCCCTTCCATCCCTCAGTCTTCAGCCTCTCCTTAAGTTCTTTACCGCAGTATTCAGTTTCCCGCTCATTGTCTCTACCCCATTTTTCAGGCTCCCAATTCCCTTCTGGTTAAGAGAGTTCTAATATACCTTATTGTTTATTATCTTACTTAAAGCCAAAATAAGTCCGTCCCTCATTTTTGCTTCGGCCCTTGAGCAGTCCGTTCACCCCACTTATAACCTTCATTATCTCTCTGCCTCTAATCTATTCTACAGGCATCACCTCTCCCTTTTTCCATACTTAATCATCTAAACTCACAATTCTCTCAATTTTATTTTTTGTCTTACTGTCCTAAGGCTGTCGGTGTCTCAAAATCAAATTTTTGTGATATGCGTGTATGCACCTATTTGTGGTTGCAGGGGTCGACTCATAGCTCCTGTGTGTGTGTGTGTGTGTGTGTGTGTGTGTGTGTGTGTGTGTGTGTGTGTGTGTGTGTGTGTGTGTGTGTGTGTGTGTGTGTGTGTGTGTGTGTACTCACCTAATTGTACTCACCTAATTGTGGTTGCAGGGGTCGAGAATCAGCTACTGGCCCCAGCCTCTTCACTGATCGCTACTGGGTCCTCTCTCTCTCTGCTTCCTGAGCTTTGTCATACCTCTTCTTAAAACTATGTATGGTTCCTGCCTCCACTACTTCACTGTCTATTCCCCGCAGTATCTTCTATGTCATTATCATGTCTCCCCTGACCCTTCTGTCCTCCAGTGTCGTCAGTCCAATTTCCCTTAACCTTTCCTCGTACGACATTCCCTTGAGCTCTGGGGCTAGCCTTGTTGCAAACCTTTGTACTTTCTCTAACTTCCTGACGTGCTTGACCAGGTGTGGGTTCCAGACTGGTGCTGCATACTGTGTGTGTGTGTATGTGCGCGCGAGCGCGCGTGTGTGTGTGTGTGTGTGTGTGTGTGTGTGTGTGATGTGTGGTGTTGTGTGTGTGTGTGTGTGTGTGTGTGTGTGTGTGTGTGTGTGTGTGCGTGTGTGTGTGTGTGTGTGTGTGTGTGTGTGTGTGTGTGTGTGTGTGTGTGTGTGTGTGTGTGTGTGTGTGTGTTGTGTGTGTGTGTGTGTGTGTGTGTGTGTGTGTTGTGTGTGTGTGTGTGTGTGTGTGTGTGTGTGTGTGTACTCACCTAATTGTACTCATCTAATTGTGGTTGCAGGGGTCGAGACTCAGCTCCTGGCCCCGTCTCTTCACTGATCGCTACTAGGTCCTCTCCCTCTATGCTTCCTGAGCTTTGTCATACCTCTTCTTAAAACTATGTATGGTTCCTGCCTCCACTACTTCACTTGCTAGTCTAATCCACTTCCTGACGACTCTATGACTGAAGACAAACTTCCTAACGTCCCTGTGACTCGTCTGAGTCTTCAGCTTCCAGTTGTGACCCCTTGTTTCTGCGTGCCCTCTCTGGAACATCCTATCTCTGTCCACCTGGTCTATTCCCCGCATTATCTTGAATGTCGTTATCATGTCTCCCCTGACCCTTCTGTCCTCCAGTGTCTTCAGTCCGATTTCCCTCAACCTTTCCTCGTACGTCATTCCCTTGAGCTCTGGGACTAGCCTTGTTGCAAACCTTTGTACTTTCTCTAACTTCTTGACGTGCTTGACCAGGTGTGGGTTCCAGACTGGTGCTGCATACTCCAGTATGGGCCTAACATACACAGTGTACAGTGTCTTGAACGATTCCTTATTAAGGTATCGGAACTTTATTCTCAGGTTTGCCAAGCGTCCGTATGCTGCAGCAGTTTTTTGGTTGATGTGTGCCTCCGGTGACGTGCTCGGTGTTATGGTCACCCCAAGGTCTTTCTCCCTGAGTGAGGTCTGTAGTCTTTGTCCACCTAGCCTATTCTCTGTCTGCGGTCTTCTTTGCCCCTCCCCAATCTTCATGACTTTGCATTTGCCAGAGTTGAATTCGAGAAGCCAGTTTCTGGACCACATATCCAGCCTGTCCAGGTCTCTTTGCAGTCCTACCTCATCCTCATCAGATTTAATTCTTCTCATCAGCTTCACATCATCTGCGAATAGGGACACTTCAGAGTCTATTCCTTCCATCATGTCGTTCGCATATATCAAAAATAGCACTGGTCCTAGAACTGACCCCTGTGGGACCCCGCTCATCACAGGCGCCCACTGTGATACTGTGTGTGTGTGTGTGTGTGTGTGTGTGTGTGTGTGTGTGTGTGTGTGTGTGTGTGTGTGTGTGTGTGTGTGTGTGTGTGTGTGTGTGTGTGTGTGAGTGTGTGGGTGTGTGTGGGTGTGTGTGTGTGCGAGCGCTCTTGTTTGTGTGTGTGTGAACTTTGGCAAAGTTACGTATATGTGAAGTGATGTGAAACAAACTTGAGTGAACTTGGCCAATGTGAAGGAAAGCGGTAACCTCGTTCTAGAGCACCTAATTAACTAGCCCTTCCCAAGTTAATGTTTGTTTTAGCGGTAGGTTGTACCTGGCCCAGAATCCTCCCATCAACACAACATGGTAGCTACCAAATGCTACCCATGCATGGTACCAGCAATATTGTACCAGCAACAGTGTACCAGCAACAAGTTACCAGCAACATGGTACCAGCAACAGGGTATCATAAGTATAATACCAGCAACACGGAATCGACAGCATGTACCTGTAACAGGGTATCAACAACATTGTACCAACAACAGGGTATCAGCAAAATAGTATCAGCAAAATGGTAGCAGCATCAGGGTATCAGCAACATGTACCTGTCACACAGAACCATCAGTTTTCAGGAGAAAGCAAGCCTCAGAAAGTATTTGCAGACGGAAGGGAGATGGAAAAGGGAGAGAGAAGAGAGGCGGAAAGAGGGAGAGGGGAGCAGAGAGAGGCGGATGAAGGGGAAAGGGAGAGAGGGAAGGAACTGAAACAGGAGAGGAAGGCAGCGGGAGATTGTGAAAAAAACAGACATGAAAATGGGAATAATTCATGAGTGTTGAACTAGGAAATATAAAATCATTGATTCTTCGAAATATTACTATATGTAAATACTAATGGAATTTATCTGTCTACATTTGATATATATATAAATATATAAAGTCGTAATGAACGACTGTCGAAGAACAGAGAGGAGGACTGGAGGCTCGAACAGTGGTCCTGACATTAACAGGTCCAACAATTTACCACTGAGCTACGGAGTTTTTAATAGTAAATTATAAAGAAGACACTTCTATGTCTTGTCTTTGTCAGTGGCTACGGGTCTGCAAGTCTACTGGCCTTTCCAACAACCACAGCAATTTTTATGTTAAATCTATCCTTACCTCCCACCAAACCAAAGTCTGTGAACTAATTTGAAGTCGAAATTTTATGACTGTCGATGAATAAGCAGAAAGGTAGACGGGGGGCTCAAACATTGCCCTGAGATTAATAGGTCCAGAGCTTTAAAGCTAAGCTATGGGGCTTCTTTGTTCTTAGAGAGGACACAGCAGTGCCTCCTGTGAAACTCTCCTATCAGAAGCACCGTAGTTCATCGCCCTAGCGCTGGGCCTGTTAATTTCGGGACCGCGGTTCGAGCCCCAAGTGCACCTTGATGCTTGATGTTTATTCATATATATATATATATATATATATATATATATATATATATATATATATATATATATATAATATATATATATATATATATATATATATATTTATATATACTACGAATATGTCCTTGTTTACGTGTGTAGACTGAATGTGTACCCCAAGCATTTTAAAACCAATTAGGAGCTTGACCCTCTGGCTAACTTCTTAAGGTAAAAGGCTGGTCGGTCGAAAACTAACCAGAGCAAACTTTTGCCAAGCACTGAAGTCCACAGTGGTTTTGGTGGAAGATTTTTACAACTTTTTCATTCATTCCGCATCTTACCGAAAGTAAATCTTTGTAGTGTTCCAGTTGGCATAGACCAAAGAAAACAGTGAGCTCCCTCTTGCAATCTAGCGTATTTTCTCTGATTAGACCTTAAATTGCTTTTAGTATAATCGTATTGGGGAAAATGTGAATAGTTGCTGGAAGTCTAATGCAATCAGTCTTCTGAAAAACAGCAGACAACCTCTGTGTGTGTGTGTTTGTGTGTGTGTGTGTGTGTGTGTGTGTGTGTGTGTGTGTGTGTGTGTGTGTGTGTGTGTGTGTGTGTGTGTGTGTGTGTGTGTGTGTGTTTACCTGGAGTTTACCTGGAGAGAGTTCCGGGGGTCAACGCCCCCGCGGCCCGGTCTGAGACCAGGCCTCCTGGTGGATCACAGCCTGATCAACCAGGCTGTTGCTGCTGGCTGCACGCAAACCAACATACGAGCTACAGCCCGGCTGATCCGGAACTGACTTTAGGTGCTTGTCCAGTGCCAGCTTGAAGACTGCCAGGGGTCTGTTGGTAATCCCCCTTATGTGTGCTGGGAGGCAGTTGAACAGTCTCGGGCCCCTGACACTTATTGTATGGTCTCTTAACGTGCTAGTGACACCCCTGCTTTTCATTGGGGGATGGTGCATCGTCTGCCAAGTCTTTTGCTTTCGTAATGAGTGATTTTCGTGTGCAAGTTCGGTACTAGTCCCTCTAGGATTTTCCAGGTGTATATAATCATGTATCTCTCCCTCCTGCGTTCCAGGGAATACAGGTTTAGGAACCTCAAGCGCTCCCAATAATTGAGGTGTTTTATCTCCGTTATGCGCGCCGTGAAAGTTCTCTGTACATTTTCTAGGTCGGCAATTTCACCTGCCTTGAAAGGTGCTGTTAGTGTGCAGCAATATTCCAGCCTAGATAGAACAAGTGACCTGAAGAGTGTCATCATGGCTTGGCCTCCCTATTTTTGAAGGTTCTCATTATCCATCCTGTCATTTTTCTAGCAGATGCGATTGATACAATGTTATGGTCCTTGAAGGTGAGATCCTCCGACATGATCACTCCCAGGTCTTTGACGTTGGTGTTTCGCTCTATTTTGTGGCCCGAATTTGTTTTGTACTCTGATGACGATTTAATTTCCTCATGTTTACCATATCTGAGTAATTGAAATTTCTCATCGTTGAACTTCATATTGTTTTCTGCAGCCCACTGAAAGATTTGGTTGATTTGGTTGATGTGTGTTAGAGACCATCACACTTCTGCAAAACAAAGTTTCGGGCAACTTTAACTTGCACTTCGCAACAAGGACTTCGTTGATATGCTGGAACTTGAATTAACCACAACTGATAATCAGCAACAGAGAACAGAACAACAGACTATGTAGTGAGGCGGCATCGGAGCTCACATATAAGCACGGTCTAACCCAACCTATACATGGAGCACCTCGAAAAGGAACAGTTTAGCTATCTGCATCAACATGATGTGGCTTCAGTGTGGAGACAGCATACTATGAGGATAGACTGAGGGCCCTGAATCTGCACTCTCTCGAATGGCATAGAATTAGGGGGGATATGATCGAGGTGTATAAATGGAAAACAAGAATAAATAAAGGGGATGTAAATAGTGTGCTGAAAATTTCCAGCCAAGACAGGACTCGCAGCAATGGTTTCAAGTTGGAAAAATTCAGATTCAGGAAGGATATAGGAAAGCACTGGTTTGGTAATAGAGTTGTGGATGAGTGGAACAAACTACCGAGTACAGTTATTGAGGCTAAAACGTTGTGTAGTTTTAAAAATAGGTTAGATAAATACATGAGTGGGTGTGGGTGGGTGTGAGTTGGACCTGACTAGCTTGTGCTGCTGGGTCTGGTACAGTGCTCCATCCTTGAGTGGGGATGACCAGACTGGGTGGGTCATTGGGATAATCCGGGGGGTGGGTCATTGGTCTAATCCGGGGGAGGACATGGACCTGCTCAGCATGGGTCAGAAGGCCTGTTGCAGTGTTCCTTCTTTCTTGTGTTCTTAAGTTCTTATGTAGTTATTTTTCCTAATACGGTGAGTATTCAAAACGTTCTTAATGCCATGAGCACTGAGAAGACCACAATATAATTTTACAGTCGAGGAGGAAAGAAACAACCAGTTCCCTTTCCTTCAGTAGTTGTCCTCTTAACCACAGGCGACGACCGATTAACCAACTATCCAAGAATTCAACTAACAGGAAACAAACTAACAAGGACTAGCTCTTATACTCTTTTGGAAAGCATACAGAACTGACAATCCACAGTTCCTCAAAGAAGAATATGACTACAGTTTACAAGTATTCAGGAGCCTATACTTCCTATCATACTTCATCTCAGGCTCGCATCATTAACACAGGTACACTTGAGAGAGCACCCAACAGATGTATTGCCCTTCCCTTTAACAACATAGCCAGCAACATTTAAAAACACTGTTTAATAGCAGCCTCAGTGTGGTGAGAAGCTCAATCGCCAGTATGAAGGACTTGGTCAAAAAGAGGCTAACCAGAACATCCAAAACCGGGTCCAGTGCAAACAGAATCCCTTGCACTGATGTGATGAAGACACTTGATACTAATTTTTTTCCTTTCTAAACTGCCTATTGAATGTGCTAGCTTTTTTTTTTATTAAAAATAAACCTTGTATTATTCTACTTATCTTCGCATCCTGTGCTATGTTCCTTCTAACTGCTGTCCTCCTTGTCTCGTACCTGTTCCCCTCCTCCCTATCCCTACTTCCCAGGCACACTCCCTCTCAGCATTCGTATTCGTTAGTGTCGCCGTCAAATAACATACGTGAGGTGTCGCTGGCCTGGCACAGCCGGGAATACATGCGTGTCCGCTCGAGTCCCTGAGGATAATCTACCACACAGGGTGCTCCCTGATGAATTTAGATTGCCCGAGTGTGGAACACGGTAACCAGGCAGGCAACACGCAGGCCTGTCTACCACTTCGTTCCTACCCCCGTCCCCCTCCGCTAACACGAAGAGTGTCTATACAAAGAGCAGAAGCATTTATATCGAGACGTATAGATATTCTATTTTATTAAATGGTGCTTCTGCACCAAGGAATTAAATATCTTAATTAGTGCTAGATATTCCATAGTCACATTGATGAATGCTAGTAGATTCTGAAGAATATTTTGATCAATGCAGTTAGAGGTGATCTCCCCTTCCTCGGATGAATCTTAATTGCCTCCCATTACATGGACTCTTTATGACCCCTATTCCTTTAGCGCTTTCTGATGAATACGATAACAATAATTTCGTCAGTTCATGATGGCAAGGTTTTAGGAAATGAAAATTTCACGTCATCCACACATATGCATAAAAGAGAGACTTATGCAGCGTTATATAACTTTATTTTGGAAATGTTGCATCCACCAAGAGAGTGACAGTAAAATAGCGAAATATGCTATAGCATGGAGGTCACTTACATTTTAGGAGGTGTGCACAAAGTAGTTAATGACCTCACCTGACGGCTGTGTTCTGACTGCATAAAATCAATTAAGCCAAAACTCTGAAAAATATTTGAGCTTCCCGTGTTCTGCACAACTGTATCGCCTTTATAAATGACCGCAGATTCTGAACAGTGGCGTTTATTTATATTCTCTTTTTTGTTGATAAGTCTGGTCTTACTGCACCTCACAAAATGGTCGTGGATATTCCTATGAACAACACAGAAAATATTAAAACAGTCAATACCGTAGTGCTATTTGCGCTTATTAACAAGACTTTGTATATCTCTAATTGTCTCTCTTACTTATATTTTCTCTCATCCTTCATATTGTATGTCAAACTTCAACTTTGGATTATTTACAGTATTCAGGCACTACCACTTAATGAAGTGGAATGATGCCAAACGTATCATCAAGGAACAGGATTACATAAACACAAATGTTTAGAATCGGCAGTCATTTCCCTTGGCAATACAATTATATGGAATACAGGGAGATTCAGTACCTCCAGAGTTTTGGTTACACTGATTTTTTAGAGGCAGTCAAGACGCAGCTTTCAGGTAAAGTTATTAACTATTTTGTGCTCCGCTTACACTACTACTGACGTTCGCACTACCACACATTTCCCTCTTTTCGTCACTGTATTGGATTTATGAAGCACATGGTGGGTGAAACGTTTCCATAATAAAGTTACGTAACATTGCATAATTGTCAGTTTCATGCAGCTGTCGGCATTATATATCTCATTATATTATCCAACCATGATTAAGACACAAAACTGAGCTCCTACACAGTTCCAGCATGTATCTTCTTGATAATTTATCCTCATCATAACTTGTGGTGAAGCACAACACAAGCCCGATTTGAAATGGAAATCAGACTGGAATCTTGATGATTCAGTCATAGCTGGTGTCCCAGAGTAATTGAAACAACTAATGAGTGGATGGCTTCGATATTGCTCCAAGATAGCATTTCGATATTGGTTGAATGCTCTGAATTCTGGTTGGGAAGCTAAACTGCTTATAACCCTACCTAGTTACTGCGAAGAGTTCCCAGGAGTACATTACACACAAAAGACATGTGAAACCAAATGAGACAATAATCCACTAGGGAGGGGGGTAAATCTTCCGACATTTAACGTAGTCAAAATTTTATATCTGCTATCAAAAATAACAATTTAATATTGGCATAAATATAAAATTATCAGTCATGCAACGGAAGGTACCTTTAATATGTGGGGAATATTAAATTACCTGGATGAACCTCATAAGATCCTCATAAGCAATTTGTAACGACGATAATTATTCCTTATCAAGTGTTATTGAGACATGTAGACATCCTAGGTCGCCAGAAATGTCACCCTTCGAATACCAACTAATTTCATACTTCCACAAGTCACACTGGACCTATATTAACTTCAGATGAAATAAACATCACCAGTAATTCTGGAAAACTTATTTATATAAATTATATGGACTGTATGTTAAATTGATTTAATTAATGAATACATATACATATTTATATACCAGAAGGGGAATTTATATTAATAACACTAACCAATTTGTCTGGAGATTACTTTGTGTGTCATCCACAACCCCTTGCCTAGATATGAGGAAACTAATGGCCAGAATTTCAACATATAAAGACATTACTTATCTGGGGGATGGGATAATTATTATCCCTTTTCCCATCTAATTTCGGAGTCCTGCCCAGTCGTTTAGTTTCTCACATTCTGTAGGACTGTACCCCTCGAGGTAGGTTCCTTGACGCTGGCGAGGGGCTCTTGATCTAGGGAATTGGATCTGTGCTCCAGTTCCCTGAATTGAGCCTGAATACCTTCCATCCTCCCCTACATGCGCTGTATAATCCTATGGGTTTAGCGTTCCCCCATGATTATAATAATAATATAGGACTGTAACTCAGACAATTTCTGCTCCTATTTGAGAGGTTTCAACCACATTTTAACCTCCAGAGCTACGAAATATTCTTACGATTTCACTAACGTTCCGTCTTGCCCAGTTCTAATATGGCGTCTCTTTCCCAAGCGACGCTACCCCTGTCGCTGGTTCCCTTTTTTATTTCCAAATTAATTTTTACTAACTACAATGTATTTCACTAATTTACATGCAAAAATAAACTATATTTCGGAAAATATACAATATTTTCCACAATATGTAAACTTTTCGTCCACCAGGGACTTTTATCAGTCCAATACAGAGAAAAATAGTGAAATACATAGTAGCATGAAAATTAGTTATATTGAAAGTGGGTTCCACATTGTAAATTTTAAACCGTCAGAACACGGTAGTCAAGGGACGCCATAACTTACCAGACAAACCTAGTAGGCTACAACTGACCTGCGTGCTCCTATGTATTTATCTGTTTTTCTGTCTTTGTGATATTGATAAATTTCCTGTAAATGTTTCAATAATTAATCTTTCTAACGTCTCTTTTATAACATCTTTGTCTCTTTCCTTTTTTTCCAGAGAATATAGAAAAATAACAGTTATACTGCTTTTTGCGCACTCTGCCGACAAATACACGAAACAGGTTATTATTTATATTTTGAATTTGAATATTTGCTCTGATGGCTGATTTTTTTTCGGTGATGTTGAAGCGACTCTAAGAACCCAGTCTCATTTAATTTATTTTGCTAATACTCGGCAGACGGAGAGATACTTAACATGTGTCTTTAGAGTTTACCTATTCTATCATGCCATTAATATTGTATCCAAGGGCATCAAAGTTAACATAATACCTTTCTAAGAAACCTTACCGTGAAGACCTCAGGGAAAGCCTTGTCTCGTGCCTTTATCCTCACATTGTCTCCTGAACGAGCTTCAGCATTGCTTCAGAGCCTGGCTAAACTTATATCTTGCATCCTTCTCCTTGCCATGAATTATATCCCAGGCGGCCGAGTGAATTCCAATACAATTGAGCCAGGAAGCTGGATGACTCAGGCGTAGCTTCATGACCGGCTCGTAATTGAAGGACTGAGTAATGTCACGGGGTTAATACCAGGCGAGTTATGTGCCACAGCTCGAATACGTTTAATGCCTCTGGAAGGTATTAGCCTTTTTTTTCTTGGCGGATATATGCAGTGGCTCAGAGTTTATATTCCATTATGCAAAGTCTCGTTATAAACTGAGGAACTATTACAACATAAATTACCCAGAGATTAAAAGAAATGCTAATATAAAGAAACAAGCTGGCTTAATCATAGGAATTACTGCTAATATGGTTAAAGCACTTGATCCATGCAAACAGTGAGTGCTGTATTTATCCCCGAACAAAGCCAGTCAAGCGGACCTCATATGTAGTTCTTTTTCATTATGTATCATAAAGTATGCTGCGTAATTAAAGATGAAATTTTGTATTTTGTTTCAAGCTGAAAATCTGTTTGTTCTGTGTAACCTTATGTCTTCTTACTTTATGTAGGGCTGGTTATTGCAATGTTGTTTTTCTGAAAGCCTATGCAGCTTTTTTATTGAAATTCCGCTGACGAGTAATGACACTCGTAGCTCTCATCAGGGACGTTAGGGAGTTAAGTCCCTCAGGGACGCTCGATCCTATAACGTTCCACATAGTTAATCTATATGCATTATATATATAATATATATATATATATATATATATATATATATATATATATATATATATATATATATATATATATATAATATATATATATATATATATATATATATATATTATTATTATTATTATTATTATTATTATCACACTGGCCGATTCCCACCAAGGCAGGGTGGCCAGAAAAAGAAAAACTTTCACCATCATTCACTCCATCACTGTCTTGCCAGAAGGGTGCTCTACACTACAGTTTTTAAACTGCAACATTAACACCCCTCCTTCAGAGTGCAGGCACTGTACTTCCCATCTCCAGGACTCAAGTCCGCCTGCCGGTTTCCCTGAACCCCTTCATAAATGTTACTTTGCTCACACTCCAACAGCACGTCAAGTATTAAAAAACCATTTGTCTCCATTCACTCCTATCAAACACGCTCACGCATGCCTGCTGGAAGTCCAAGCCCTTCGCACACAAAACCTCCTTTACCACTCCCACCAACCTTTCCTAGGCCGACCCCTACCCCACCTTCCTTCCACTACAGACTGATACACTCTTATATATATATATATATATATATATATATATATATATATATATATATATATATATATATATATATAACCACGTCAGTTATCAAGGCAGTGCGCAACTACCCAAGAAAGGATAACTGTGTCCCTCTGCCCCATCATCGCAGGAATCAAAGAGGTAGACCCAAGAAAAGTCCCACTGAAAACGAGAAAATTGGCGCACAGGTTAGCAAAAAAAATCGAAGAAGGTAATACAGTGGGAGCAATAAGAATAATTACAAGTGACGACACTGTAGCCCCCAAGGATGAGACCACGGCCCAAGCACTAAGAGACAAGCATCCAACCAGGGACACCATAGCCATCAACGACAACCCTGAGGAAGACCCCATCACTGAACAATTAATTTTGCCAGAATCGGAAGTCTATAAGGCGATCGTGTCATTTCCTGTAGGATCTGCAGGAGGTTACACTGGAATTCGACCTCAGCACCTCAAAGAGATGGTAAATCCAGTACTCGGTGTATCTGCATCAATTCTTCTCACCGAGTTAACAACTTTCGTCAACAACTGCCTGGCTGGGCGAATCCCAGAAGAAATTAAACCTTTCTTTTTTGGAGCCTCACTATGTGCTTTGAAGAAGAGGGATGGGGGAATCAGACCCATTGCAGTTGGAAACACTCTTCGCCGTCTCGTTGCTAAAGCAGCAGTGAGAAACATTCGCCTAGAAGCTGCCACTTTACTCCAGCAACACCAACTGGGCTTTGGGGTCTTTCAAGGCAGTGAAGCTGCTGCTCATGCGGCAAGGGCATACATCAGGGACCTACCAGAAGACAAGGCCATAGTCAAACTTGATTTTAGAAATGCCTTTAATATGGTGAAGAGAGATGCTATTTTGCCAGCTGTTCGGGTTCGGTTCCCCAGTCTCTTTCCCTTCATTTCAGCTGACTACAGCAAACCCTCAATTCTTTTGTTTGGAGAACATGAAATTCAATCATCAGAGGGTGTTCACCAGGGTGACCCACTCGCTCCACTTCTCTTCTGCTTGGCAATAAGAGAACTAACTTCCAGCCTTCGCAGTGAGCTCAATATTTGGTACCTGGATGACGGCACTCTGGCAGGTACTGAAGAGTCCCTGGTGGGGGACCTACAACTGGTGAAAACACAGGGAGGAGACTTGGGACTCATCCTCAATCCCTCCAAGTGTGAAATCATCACAGCAAACCAGGAAATAATCAATGCTGTGCGAAGAATCCTCCCAGAAGTCTCAACTACAGCTCCGTCCAACAGTACCCTCTCGGGGGCACCGCTGGGTCATCAGGCCATCGATACTGTCCTCAGGGACAAATTGAATGACCTGATGAGAATGGAGGAGAGAATAAGCGATCTTGATGCCCATGATGCTCTGTATCTCCTCACAAGGTGTCTTACTATGCCAAGACTCACTTACTTCCTGAGGTGTGCACCCTCTTTTGACAACCCAACACTCGATGAATATGACGCACACCTGAGATCAACTTTTAAGAAGGCACTGAACCTGTCACTAGAGGATGAGCAATGGGATCAGGCAACCCTCCCAGTGCGATTGGGAGGTATAGGGGTGCGTAAAGCAACGCATGTTGCTTTACCTGCTTTTCTGTCTTCGTGTTTGGCTTCCAGTGCATTAGTCAAGAAGATAGTGCCCGAACGCTTGAGAGATGTGGTAGGAGCTCAAGACCCAAGGTTTACTGAAGCGGGCGATTCGGTGGGCAACACCTTACAGACTCCTCCAGTAGACCAGATCCTCCCAAACAGCACAAACAGTCCCACTGGAACAAACCGATTATGGAAAAAATCGCCAACACAATGCTCTCCAATGCTTCAGGAAACAACAAAGGTCGTCTCCTGGCAGTGAAGGCACCACACTCAGGAGATTTCCTGTTAGCTGTTCCCAATTCCTCCCTGGGCACCCGTCTCGAACTACAGGCCATTCGGATTGGTGTTGCTCTTCGCCTAGCCGCCCCCATCCTCACCGAACATAGGTGTATTTGCGGCAGGGCGACAGCTGATCAATTCGGACTTCATGGTCTCGTGTGTCACACAGCAGAAGGGAAGTATGCCAGACATGAGGAGGTCAAATGATATAATAAAGAGAAGCCTCGCCACAGCCCGTTGCCCAGCTCAACGGGAACCCCAAGTACAGAGGTCTGATGAAAGTCAAAAGCGTCCTGATGGAGCCACTCTGCTACCCTGGAAGGATGGAAAGCTGATTGCCTGGGACTACATCTGTGCTGCCACATTGGCAGACACCTACTTGCCATACTCTGTAGTGGAAGGGGGTGGAGCTGCCAGCCACAGGGAGACCCAGAAGATCCGAAAATATGAAGACCTTCCCCTTTGTTATAACTTCATTCCAATAGAGTCGGAGACCCTTGGAGCATGGGTGAAAAGCTCATCATAGAAACCAAGGACCACAGGGCGACCAGCTTCCTCTTTCAGAGACTCAGTGTTGCGATCCAGAGAGGAAATGCCTGCAGCATTCTGGGCACGCGGCCCACCGCCGGGGAGCTGGACGAAGTATTCGAGATGCAGCTCTGTTGTATTTTTGTGAATGTTTGGCCAATGTATTTTGTCTTTAAATAAAACATACTTGAAATATAGGGGGTGGTAGGAGAAAATTCTCAAACAGCTTCAGGGAGAACCTTAAGTTTTCCTGAATCAAGTTTATTCTAAATATAATATATATATATATATATATATATTATATATATATATATATATATATATATATATATATATATATATATATATATATAAAATATATATATATGCAATAAGATCACTGTAAACAGGTGATTTCAGAATATGTAAAACAACCACTGTGAAGGAATAGAGAAATTCCAAGCGCTTTCGTGACTACTCACATTATCAGGGAACAATAAAAGGGAATGGTATACAGCTCTATGTTAAAACAAAACATTCCCAATTGCCCTCAAAGATTCTTTAAGTCTTATGATACACTTAATAATAATAAAAATTTGCGCCTTATTAAAGCAGATAAAATAAATGCAATAGTAATTATGAAAGAAAATGATTACCAACAAAAAATGAATAATCTCTTAGATGATAATAAAATCTATTCTAAACTTAGAAAAAATCCCCTAGAAACCATTAACAACAATTTTAATAAAACAATAAAACTTCTACTGAAAGGCAAAGATGAATTAATCAAACAAAATTTTCTTCCACTAATCCATCTGTAAACCTTACATGTATGGACTAATAAAAACACACAAACCAGGTAATCCAGTCAGACCAATTACTAGTTCCATAGGATCAGTTTCATATAAATTATCCAAATGGCTTGTTGACTTTTTCATCCGTATTGTTGGCAAAATTTCTAACTTTAATGTTAAAAACAACATAGAATTAGTTGATAAATTTAGCTCCTGGACTGACTTTAATGATTTTAACATGGTTAGTTTTGATGTTACTTCCTTGTTTACGAAAGTTCCTGTTGATGATTTATTAAGTTTCTTATCTGAAAAACTCGTTAATTATGATTTACCATTGCCCGATTATACTATAATTAAACTTATTAAACTTTGCATTGTTGATGCAAAATTTGTATTTAATTATAAGTTTTACACTCAGAAGTTTGGTATGGCAATGGGAAATCCTCTTTCACCTGTTTTAGTAACCTATACATGGAATTTTTTGAAACAAGGCTGCTTAACACAATCCTCCCTAATAGAGCTAAATGGTTTAGATATGTTGATGATATTTTGTGTCTTATGCCCAAAAATGTAGATATACACCATTTCCTTGGCAAATTAAATAGCTTAGCCTATTCTATAAACTTTACTGTTGAATTTGAAGAAAATAACTCATTGCCTTTTCCAGATGTTTTAATTATTAACGGTAATAATAAATTCAAAATTAAAATTTACAGAAAACCTGCAAATAACTGTTCCTATGTCCACTATTATTCTTCATATCAAGATAGAGTTTAACTGTCTATTTTCTCATCAATGTTTTTGAGAGCTTTACGTATTTGTAGTACAGAGTTCATAGATGAGGAAATATCCAAAATTTCTGAAATAGCTAATGATTTGAAATACCCAAGAAACGTAATTGATAATTTTTTTAAAATTGCTAGAAATACTTTTTACAATCCAAAAAGGGACAACCAGCCTTATTCAACTAAAAATATGTTGGTTCTCCCTTACCATGAAAGCTTGGTTGATAAGCTTTCTCTTCTTAAGACTTTTAATATCAAAGTTGTATTTAAAAATCTTGAAACCGTAAAAAAAACTTTTGATAAAGAATTTTCCCCAAAATGCTGACGGATGTGTCTATAAGATTCCTAGTAAAATTTGCGATAAAGTTTATTACGGTCAAACCGGTAAAAGTCTCGAACTAAGATTAAAACAACATAAATATAGCATTAGAACTGGACAAGATTCCAATGCTCTATTTATTCATGTGAGAGATTTTAACCATCCAATTGATTTTCAAAAAGTTGAGAAAGTTGTATCAAGCAAGTCCATGGTCGACAGGAATATAATTGAATCTTGTTTCATAAAAAGCAGTTTTGAAAATAATATGAATATTTCCTTTGGTTTATATAAATTAGATTCATTTATAATTAATAGAGTTTCGGAAGAAATTAATAATGCATTGGAAAAATTATAAATTTTAAAATTCTTAATTCTTGGGTAGAATAGTTTGTTTGTGGGTTGTGTGAAGGACCTGTCTAGCTGGGCCAGCGGGCCTGCTGCAGTGTTCTCTTTCTTATGAGTCGCGCATCAAGTGTTGCTTTGTTGTGGGATGAGATAGTGAGGTGTGGTCCAGACCCTTTATATGCCTTCCTTTGATGCATTGCTTGTATTGTTCCTTGATAATGTGAGTAGTCATGAAAGCGCTTGGAATTTCTCTATTATTTCACAGTGGTTGTTTTTCATATATATATATAATATATATATATATATATATATATATATATATATATATATATATATATATATATATATATATATATATATGAAGGGATTCAGGGAAACCGGCAGGCCGGACTTGAGTCCTGGAGATGGGAAGTACAGTGCCTGCACTCTGAAGAGGGGTGTTAATGTTGCAGTTTAAAAACTGTAGTGTAAAGCACCCTTCTGGCAAGACAGTGATGGAGTGAATGATGGTGAAAGTTTTTCTTTTTCGGGCCACCCTGCCTTGGTGGGAATCGGCCGGTGTGATAATAAAAAAAAAATATATATATATATATATCATATATATATTATATATATATATCATATATATATCATATATATATCATATATATGATATATATATATATATCATATATATATCATATCATTTACGAAACTGCGGCAGGGCCAGGATTCGACCCCACGTCCGCTGACCCACCTCAAGAGGCCACACAACGTACATGTCACCTTATCATCGGAGCCACCGATCCTGCAAACAACATTAGCCTGGGGAACTAGGCTTGTTTCAAGTTGCTAGGATACTCGTGGCAGATGTATCCTCGAGGTCCTTGAGCATACATCTGCCACGATGTTGGGCGGTACCACCTCTAGGACTATGCTAGGAACACTCATCCTCTGAGAGTTCCCAAACAGAATAGAATTATATAGGGAGGATCTCCATTATCTACATCATCCAACATGCTACATACTATAAAAAAAATTTGCATCAATTGGCAATTGGTGGTAATGGTAACGTTCTAGCCTCTTGATTCTCCGGTATGCTGGATGATACTTTTATTGGGGTACCTCATGATAACAGTGGTAGTGCTGACTTCTGCTTATACTTGCTGATTTTAATTCTTGACATTTCTCAAAAAACTTAGAATTTAATTTTTTTATTTCGTATTAACACGTTCTCATATCACTTATATTCATGTGTACGATTATTTTACACTGGTCTAGTCTGTTAGTAAGCACCTTATACCCCCCGCCCTACCTCTCCCTCTCTTTCTTCTCTCTCTCTCTCTCTCTCTCTCTCTCTCTCTCTCTCTCTCTCTCTCTCTCTCTCTCTCTCTCTCTCTCTCTCTCTCTCTCTCTCTCTCTCTCTCTCTCTCTCTCTCTCTCTCTCCCTCTCTCTCTCCCTCTTTCTCTCTTCTTCTCTCTCTCTCTCTCTCTTTTACACTACGGTTGTACAAGGCTAGGTTAAGCGATCCTAAGTTAATTTACTAAGAGATATTATTATGAGATATGCAAATAGGGAATAGGATGACGTTGGAACCAATTATGGGCCAGCGATTTCCTTTGGTCAATTGAGTTTATTTCGTTGATGTCGCTAAACTGAGAAAATCCTTGAAATAAATGATCTCTCTCTCTCTCTCTCTCTCTCTCTCTCTCTCTCTCTCTCTCTCTCTCTCTCTCTCTCTCTCTCTCTCTCTCTCTCTCTCTCTCTCTCTCTCTCTCTCTTCTCTCTCTCTCCCTCTCTCTCGTTTGGATTGCGTATGTTTTTATGGCTGAACTTTGATAAAAGTAGAGACAAATGATATACATTGATTAGAGAGACAGAATTAAACTTACACATACACACACCAGCAGAGAGACATCCATGGTACACAGGTCTTTCACAAGTCCAGCAAAGATGCTTCAGGGGAAAAGTTAATTAACGAAGAAAAAAAAGACAGATTAAATGTCAAAGGTTAGCATTAACTAGGCCGTAACCCAGTGAATGAGGCGATATTAAATTGCAAGTTTTATTAAAGAGGGAATTTCGTTCATGACACAGGGTCACTTGTTTTCACTTAGCTTTTAATTAAACCAGTTTAACATCGGCTGTTCGAAATTAAATGCAATATAGTGACAGTTGAATTTATGGTCTGCATAAAAAATGGGATATGTCGAGTTTAGTTCAGGGAACTGTGGAAAAAATATAACACTGATACACAATTATTAAGACGGTATGAAAGAAGTTAATTATGCCATAAAGGCAAATGAGCTCATACTTCTGATGTGTTAGGTGTCAAGCAGGCGACGCAATAAATGCATTAGGGAAAGATTTAAAGAAATTCTTCTGAATCGTCACTGAGTTTTCAGGTGTGACTCAGGATAGTTCATGAACAGACTCTCTATAGAGATATCAGCAGACAGCTGAGAGGCTGAAGTCAACAGACAGGTATGTGACTGATCAGTGCGTCAAAAGACGGCTTGCAGATTGATCAGAAAGTCAACAGACAGCTAAGAGACTGATCAGGATGTCAACAGATAGCAGAAAGATTGAATAAACATCAAGAGACCGCTAACAGCAACACTAAGTACCAAACATTTCAATGTTTAAAAACAAGTAAGAGAAATACTAGCATTAAGAGACAAACTTCATAAACATGCTTAAAAAGAGAACTAACTTGCTAATCAGATTATCAACAGACTTCTTCAATATTATTCAGGCACTTGAAGTCAGTACCTAACCAGCTGGGCTATGGTTCGTACTTCGGTTTGCGTGTGGCCGGGAGTAACAGCCTGATTGATCAGGCCCTGATCCACCGTGAGACCTCGTCATGACCGGGACGAGAGGGCGTTGTTCCCCGGAACACCCTCCAGGTATACTCCAGGTATACCATTAATAGACAACTCACAAACATATCAACAGCATATTATATTTTTGGGAAAGAGATAACCCCCCAGCAGGGGTCATGCAGGGCTCATGAAGGAGTCATGCAGGGGTCATGCAGGAGTCATGCAGGGGTCATGTAATGATCATGCAGGAGTCATGCATGGGTCATATAATGATCATGCAGGAGTCATGCAGAGGACATGCAGGAGTCATGCAGGGGTCATGCAATGATCATGCAGGAGCCATGCAGGGGTCATGCAATGATCATGCAGGAGCCATGCAGGGGTCATGCAATGATCATGCAGGAGTCATGCAGGGGTCATGCAATGATCATGCAGGAGCCATGCAGGGGTCATGCAATGATCATGCAGGAGTCATGCAGGGGTCATGCAATGATCATGCAGGAGCCATGCAGGGGCCATGCAATGATCATGCAGGAGTCATGCAGGGGCCATGCAGGGTATTTGGAATAGGAGGTAATCAGGCTTTATGTGAGAGAAGGGAGGGTAACTCAAAGTTCTTGGATCAAGATAAAATCTCATCCTCCAGACAAAAAAACAGCAAATCCAATAGAAAGATTAATGGGTGTGTGCAACAGAGGACAATTCTTTACTTCTGGGTCATGTTGCACAGATCAACAAATGTGAATTTTGGGAAGTCCTTTATCAACTTATCATTATTCTCTATTTTTTATTACCTCTAAATTCTATACCTTCTTTCTTCCCTATTCTTCATTAATCTTCCTTTCTTTACAACCTTTCTTCTCTTTAAATCATCCAATAAATTCTCATCTTTTTGCCTCATTTTTACACTTTCTCTCTTTTCTGTAACCCACTTTTTCATTTTCAGTTTATTTCCCGTTCGTCACAACTGTTAATTTCTCTACTTTTCACTTTTACATATGAATTAATTTTCCATCTTTCTCTTTCCCTGCCACATTAAACAACCAAAGAAGAACACAAAGAAACTATTCTAGTGGTGAAGTAGGAAGGAAATCGAGGGACAAGAGCAAGTGGAAGAGAAGGTGGTGGGGGAAATGAGAAGGAGGAGGGTACGTTTGGGAAAGGGGGGGACAGGAAAGGGAAGGGGCGAAGGGAGAGGGAGGAGAAGGGTTGGTGTCCACTAACAGGCAGACTCACTGCTTTTACCTCATGGATAATTAATGACCATTAGATTTGTTGCCAGCATTTAAATGTCGGCGGTTCTGTATGGTAATGATTGGTAATTACATTTTTATTTTTTAACACAGCTGTCGATTCACACTGACACAGAAGGACTCAAAGATGAAACCATATTCATTATCATTTATTAGCTAACTATCGTTCCTCAGGTAGAGTGACGGCCCAAACAACGAGTCTCCAGAATTATAAATCTCAATGTTTGCTCTCCTTCATCATCTTTGTTTCAGTTTTTCAATACAAAGGAATATTATTACGAGAACTATTTTCATAATTATTGGCTTTCTATTGTGCCTACTTTGGAATAATTCATGTAAACTTAATGCATTCCTTGGATGGCTCAGATAAATTACTATTAATAAACAATCTCATCATTCCATTAATCATTTCTCTTCCTTCTTGCACCCGCCCTCATTTAGTCACACCCTGACAACACAACAAACTGGTACAATACAGTCAGATGATGGCCAGTTTAAAAGTGAAAGAATCACTATTCTACCGCAGCTAGATTTTATACTTCGTACCAAAAAACAAAGTATCGCTACACAATAGCTCTTCCTAAGGTAAAATGTTGATGTGGCACTTTCAAGCTATATATATATCCATACTTTCTAAAGGGATGGACCGGTAAGCCATCGGTCACATGACCAAAATTTCCAGCTGCTGGCCATTTTATGACCATGACCCTGACGAAACACTTGTCCTGTTTCCTGACAAACCTATCTAACCTAAATAATTTTTTAATCTGCCAAAAATATTCACAGTATTTAATATGTTTCAGTGACAGTGTTAATTAAAATATTATTTAAATAAACAAATATCCATATAGCATAGGTTACTTTTCAGTAAACGTCTGTTAACGTTGAGTTTCTCATTTATTTATAATTAAAATTCATTTGATGATTATTAATTATACTGTACTGTTACGGAAGGTTACTGCTAACTAAATCACACTCGAATTTTTAATATGGATTCAGTTAGCGAACTGCCAACAACTGTAAAGAAATGATATGTCGTAGAACAAGCATATATGAGAACAATGTTTCCTAGTATCGAGCTTATCAATAAAGAACTTTACAGAGCAAAAACTGACTTGCAATGTGAATCTTTTTCTAAATAAATGTATATATTTAAAGGACTGTAAGATTTATTATCTTCATGGTTGTTTGTCTAATTGGTTTTAAAATCTATGTAAAGGTCATTATGGTTGTAAGTAATCGATTCACAACCAGGCCATAATATTTTAATCCATGATTAAAATAAACTCTGAGCATATATATACTGAAAGACATGTATATCTCGGTGTATATATGCTTGTTGCATTAGGTCTGGCAATAACATTTAATACTCTAGTGTTTAAAAAGCCTGGAATAAGAAATATGATTAAACAATATAAATTAGAGGTCCACCAACGAGATTATCTGGTAACCCCCAGCATCAGTTCTTATAAAATTTGTGAAAATTAATGTCGTTTTCATGTTCGGATGATATTAGAAAACAATACAAAAATATCATAAAACTGCACTGGTAACCTAGAAAATATTGTTAAACTAATGTGACCCCTACAACCACAACTAGGTGAGTAGGTGGGTACAATGGTTTGCAACAAGGTTAGTTCTGGAGCCCAGGGGAATGTCCTACGAAGAAAGGTTGAGGGAAATCGGCCTGACGACGCTGGAGGACAGGAGGGTCAGGGAAGGCATGATAACGACATAGAAAATACTGCGTGGAATAGATAAGGTGGACAGAGACAGGATGTTCCAGAGAGGGGGCACAGAAACAAGGGGTCACAACTGGAAGTTGAAGACTCAGACGAGTCACAGGTATGTTAAGAAGTAATTCTTCAGTCATAGAGTTGTCAGGAAGTGGAATAGCCTGGGTAGTGATGTAGTGGAGGCAGGATCCATACATAGCTTTAAGAAGAGGTGTGATAAAGCTCACTGAGCGGGAAGAGTGACCGGATAGCGGCCAGTTGAAGAGGCGGGGCCAGGAGCTGTGAATCGACCCCCGCAACCACAACTAGGTGAGTACACACAACTGGAAATTAAAAACCCAGACGAGTCATAGGGATGCTTGGAAGTATTTAATGAGCCTTAGAGTTGTCATAAAGTGGAACAATCTGGAAAGTGAAGTAGTGGAGGCGGGATCCATACATTGCTTTAAGAAGAAGTACGAGAAGGCTCTTAGGGCAGGAAGAGAGTGACTATAGTAGCAACTATTGAAGATCTGATGGCAGACACTGTGATTTGACCCCTGTAAACACAAATAGTTGAGTATAGACAGGTGAGTACACACACACAAAAATGAGGCTGGCATCAGGAGGAGCAGAGAGCGTGTGGCTGTACTGTCATCCCTCAGGGCAGAATATTTAGCAGGCAAAATAAAACATTTCATTTCGGAATAACTCCTACAACGTTATTTACCATGTTAAGTGCGAGATATTCCATATGAACTGCATTTAGAATCGTTTTCAGAATTATAATAAAGATTCTGACAAACAGAATATATTTTTAATTTTATCATGCATTTTTCACTTTCAAAAAAGTAGCTTTTACACAAATATAATTTTACGCATAAACCATGATATTATACAGAATAATAATATATCATTCGAGTACGTTTTTCGCTATCAAACGACATTCATAAGCCTTCGCACGTGGAATTTAAAAGTCATTTAAAAGGGTTAAAATCATATGTTTAGATACACTGCATATTTGCCGTATGAAGTCTCGGATATTCCGCTCATTGTCATCAGAAGAGCAAGATTTTATTTAAAAATAATTTTAAAAGGAGTTTAAACGTTTTTCAGCGAGTTAACCTCTGTGAGGAGTGTTTCCAGTTCCACCTTATTCCACTCTATCTCACTAGCAATTCCCCTTATTTTTTTTTCTCATGCACTGACTTTCGTTATCTTTGTGTTTCCCACTCAACCTAACACTAATTTATATATATATATATATATATAATATATATATATATATATATATATTATATATATAATATATATATATAATATATTATATATATATATATATATATATATATATATGTATGATCGATCTCAATCAGCAGATGTGTCTTTAAAATCATGGACATCCAATATTCTAATTTAAAGACATCTTCACACCTGTACACGCTTAAGCAAACAATTCTTAATGTGCTCTTCGCCATATTTCAAATATTTATTTTGTCTTCCTGGAACATGTATTGCCATTTACCAAACCTCACCACAAACACTCAAATAATGGTTCCCACATGTTTTCCAAACACGATACTTAAAGCAATTTTGCTGCACCTTCAACAGAAGTCTCCTACTTTGCTCTCTTCATGGCTAAATACTTGTTTTTATTATTATTATTATAATGTTATATTATTATTATTATTATTATTATTATTATTATTATTATTATTATTATTATTATTATTATTATTATTATTATTATTATTATTATTATTATTATTATCATCATCATCATAATTATTTTTATTATAATTTGCGCTACGTGGCAAATAAGTACCGATGTTAGAGACAGGAACATCACAACTTTGCCATGAAGTTTAACCCAAACTATTCAGACATATTAAGGAGATCCCTTTCTGGACTATTGTTAAACTCCAATCAAACAATTAATATTTTTCACTGCATGGTAACTGGTCATTGAAACTATTCAATTCACTGTTTATTGCAGTAGTTCATGGAATTTGAAAGCAATTACTATTAGATATTTTTGTGCTGTATTTCCAGGTGATAGTATTCTATTTGATTCACTTATTAATTATTTTTTTCCAAGCAGTTAATACGAGCTCTTATAGAATTTTCTTGGTCCTTTTGAAGTGAGTGTTTGATGCACTGTTTAGATGAGGCTTCTTCGTTAGTAGTCGTCTGTCTCGACTAAGTTCGCATGCAAGTCAGTAAGTTAATGGTGTTACTTCTTCCAGTTTGAAAATATATTTGATATTGTTAATGATTTTTGGAAATTTTCACCGGTTGTCTTTCATTGTGTCTTCATGACCGTCTATCTGTCTCTCTTTCTCTCTCTCTCTCCTTCTCTCTCTCTCTCTCTCCTCTCTCTCTCTCTCTCTCTCTCTTTTCTCTCTCTCTCTTCTCTTCTCTTCTCTCATCTCTCTCTCTCTCCTCTCTCTCTCTCTCTCTCTCTTCATTAAGCTCACCACCATCCTTCTCAGCCAGCAATTTCTACCTCTCTGCATCTCCCTTTCTTCCCTGCTGCCTCACCCTTTATCTTTATCCAACACCTGTGAGTTTTTCTATCCACAGTTATTCCTGAGGATTGCCAACTTATGAAAATTCTGTTAGTGGGACGACAGACGGGCGAAGACAAGTTGAAGCTCGCAATGGTTGGATTATGCAAAATAAACAGTGCTGGAGAGAGAGATTTGGTCGAGAAGAGAATTGTCAAAAGAGAAATTTTCGAAGAATTGGAAAAAGGTTAATATGAAGAATGTGCTAATGAGAGGCACAAAGGCTATTATGTGTGTGTGTGTGTGTGTGTGTGTGTGTGTGTGTGTGTGTACTCACCTAATTGTACTCACCTAATTGTGGTTGCAGGGGTCGAGACTCAGCTCCTGGCCCCGCCTCTTCACTGATCGCTACTGGATCCTCTCTCTCTCTGCTTCCTGAGCTTTGTCATACCTCTTCTTAAAACTATGTATGGTTCCTGCCTCCACTACTTCACTTGCTAGGCTATTCCACTTGCTGACAACTCTATGACTGAAGAAATACTTCCTAACGTCCCTGTGACTCGTCTGAGTCTTCAGCTTCCAGTTGTGACCCCTTGTCCCTGTGTCCCCTCTCTGGAACATCCTATCTCTGTCCACCTTGTCTATTCCCGCAGTATCTTGTATGTCGTTATCATGGTCTCCCCTGACCCTTCTGTCCTCCAGTGTCGTCAGTCCGATTTCCCTTAACCTTCCTCGTACGACATTCCCTTGAGCTCTGGGACTAGCCTTGTTGCAACCTTTGTACTTTCTCTAAATTCTTGACGTGCTTGACCAGGTGTGGGTTCCAGACTGATGCTGCATACTCCAGTATGGGCCTAACATACACAGTGTACAGTGTCTTGAACGATTCCTTATTAAGGTATCGGAACGCTATTCTCAGGTTTGCCAGGCGCCCGTATGCTGCAGCGGTTATTTGGTTGATGTGTGCCTCCGGTGATGTGCTCGGTGTTATGGTCACCCCAAGGTCTTTCTCCCTGAGTGAGGTCTGTAGTCTTTGTCCACCTAGCCTATACTCTGTCTGCGGTCTTCTTTGCCCCTCCCCAATCTTCATGACTTTGCATTTGGCTGGATTGAATTCGAGAAGCCAGTTACTGGACCACATGTCCAGCCTCTCCAGGTCTCTTTGCAGTCCTGCCTCATCCTCGTCCGATTTAATTCTTCTCATCAACTTCACGTCATCTGCGAACAGGGACACTTCAGAGTCTATTCCTTCCATCATGTCGTTCACATATATCAAAAATAGCACTGGTCCTAGAACTGACCCCTGTGGGACCCCGCTCGTAACAGGCGCCCACTGTGATACCTCTTCACGTACCATGACTCGTTGCTGCCTCCCTGTCAGGTATTCCCTTATCCATTGCAGTGCCCTTCCTTTTACGTGTGCCTGATCCTCCAGCTTCTGCACTAATCTCTTGTGGGGAACTGTGTCAAAGGCCTTCCTGCAGTCTAGGAAAACGCAATCTACCCAACCCTCTCTCTCATGTCTTACTTCTGTTACCTTGTCATAAAACTCCAGGAGGTTTGTGATACAAGATTTGCCTTCCATGAACCCATGCTGGTTTTCATTTATAATCTTGTTCCTTTCCAGGTGTTCGACCACTCTCCTCCTGATAATCTTCTCCATGACTTTGCACACAATACATGTCAGAGACACAGGTCTGTAGTTTAGTGCCTCGTTTCTGTTTCCTTTCTTAAATATGGGGACTACATTAGCTGTCTTCCATTTCTCAGGTAGTTGCCCAGTTTCAAGGGATGTGTTGAAGATTGTGGTTAGAGGCACACACAGCATCTCTGCTCCTTCTCTCAGGACCCATGGGGAGATGTTGTCCGGTCCCATCGCCTTTGAGGTGTCAAGGTCACTTAAGAGCTTCTTCACCTCCTCCTCAGTTGTTCGTATGTCATCCAACACTTGTTGGTATATTCCCTCTTGATGTTCCCTTCTGTTCTGTGTGTGTGTGTGTGTGTGTGTGGTGTGTGTGTGTGTGTGTGTGTGTGTGGTGTGTGTGTATGTGTGTGTGTGTGTGTGTGTGTGTGTGTGTGTGTGTGTGTGTGTGTGTGTGTGTGTGGTATGTGTGTGTGTGGGTGTGTGTGGGTGTGTGTGTGTGTGTGTGTGTGGCGCCAAGTGTGTAACGAATTAAATTAGCTTTTTTCCCTTCCAACATCCAACAGACGTAAAATGTTATAAAAATTTTGACATATTTTTTTTTCCATATTTCGAGAACTATGACCAAAGGGATGCAGCAGTGAACTTTGATCTACCTTCAATTAATACATTTTTATTTTATTTTAATATTTAAAAACAGCAAGAACGCACCTGCTTGCAACGTTTCAGCAGAATAGGTTACCTGTTAGTGGAAGAGGAGAGAAAACCACTTAGAGGCATAAATGAACCAAGAAATTAGGAGATGCGGTGTATATTTCGACCTTGGGCTGAGGTCCTTTTTAAAGGGGTGAACGGTACCTGAAGACGATCTTAGTGAGAGGTCGAAATGTACAGCCTCTCCCCCTCTTCGTTTTAAGTTTCATTCATGTTTCTAAGCGAGTTTCTCCTTTTTTTCATTGACCGGTTGTTCATTACTTTTCAAACACCGTACCAGTTAATGCTTCGTTCAGCACTGTGCTTGTTACGTTTTATCGGCTCCCAAGATCATGTTCCCATTGTGTCATTTCTCTTATGGAGAAATCTTGAGTTTTTTTCCTTGACGTCACTTTATTTTCTCCGAGACGATTGTTTCTTGTATCTGGCACTAGAAGTGGACTCTGTTGTCCCCTCCCTTCTCCCCCAAATACACACACACACACACACACACACACACACACACACACACACATATGTCGTGCCGAATAGGTAAAACTTGCTATTTTGGCCTAAATAGCAACGCTTTTGTTGCCGAATAAGGCAAACGATAATTTGTGTATGCAATAATTTCGCAAAAATCATTCCGAACCTAACAAAAAAAATATATTTCATTGCGTTTGTTTATTATTAAAGTATTGTAAACCTATCTAAAAAATATTTAGTTGGATTAGGCTAAATCAAATTGCGCTTGTTATAATAATGTTAGGTAAGTTTTCTAAGGCTCTTTTGGTACAAAATTATTAATTTTTATGTTAACATAAATGATAAAAATATATCTTTAAACATATAACAAAATTTTTGAAAGGACTTTATTTTAAATGAGTTGTCGCTAATTGACCAATTTTACCTATTCGGCACGATTATATATATATATATATATATATATATATATATATATATATATATATATATATATATTATATGCACCACGCAGAAACAAGAGGGTATATACAAAGAAAGATCGCAGTTAGCAGGATTCGAAACTACTACTGGGGACGGTCAAAATTCCCAGGCAGTGCTCTAGCCCACTCGGCCACACAAATGCCACACATACTGGGCAGCCTGGCTCACTGACGTGCCTGTGCTGGGAAAGAAACGTGGCTTGTGAACCAGGTTTCCTATATATATATATGTAAGTGTGTGTGTGTGTGTGTGTGTGTGTGTGTGTACTCACCTATATGTACTCACCTATATGTGGTTGCAGGGGTCGATTCATAGCTCCTGGACCCGCCTCTTCACTGGTCGATACTAATTCACTCTCTCCCTGCTCCATGATATTTTTCATACCTCTTCTTAAAGCTATTTATGGAACATGCTTCCACTACTTCACTCTCCAGATTACGCTAAAGAAATATTTCCTAACATCCCTGTGACTCATCTGGGTTTTCAGTTTCCAACTGTGTCCCCTTGTTTCTGTATCCCATCTCTGAAACATTCGATCCTTGTCCACCTTGTCAATGCCTCTTAGTATTTTATACGTTGTTATCATGTCACCTCTATCCCTCCTATCCTCTAGTGTCATCAGGTTGAGTTCCCTTAACCTCTCCTCATAAGACATACCCCTCAGTTCCGGGACTAATCGTGTTGCAAATTTTTGCACTTTCTCCAATTTCCTGACGTGTTTGACTAAGTGAGGGTTCCATACTGGCGCTGCATATTCCAGTATAGGCCTTACGTACACTGTGTACAATGTCGTGAATGACTCCTTATTCAGATGTCTAAACTCCAATCTCAGGGTTGCCAATCTCCCATATGCTGCAGCAGTTATTTGATTGATGTGTGCCTCAGAGGACATGTTCGTTATAATGCTTACCCCAAGATCCTTTTCTTTAACTAACGTTTGCAGCTGTTGGTTTCCTAACCTGTACACCGTCTGCGGTCTTCTGTGTCCTTCCCCAATCTTCATGACCTTACACTTACTGGGGTTAAACTCCAGGAGCCATTTGTCGGACCATACTTGTAGTTTGTCCAGATCCCCTTGTAATCTTAACTGATCCTCGCCCACTTGTATTCTCCTCATCAGTTTCACATCATCAGCGAACAGTGACACTTCTGAATCTGTTCCTTCCACCATGTCATTCACGTATACAAGAAACAGCACCGGGCCTAGGACTGAGCCTTGGAGCCCCACTCGACACATTCGCCCACTCCGACACTTCAGCACGTACCAACACACGTTGTTTCCTTCCTGTCAGGTATTCCCTGATCCATTGCAGTACTTTCCCCGTTATTCCTGCCTGCTC
Source organism: Cherax quadricarinatus (assembly GCF_026875155.1). Classification (NCBI taxonomy): domain Eukaryota; kingdom Metazoa; phylum Arthropoda; class Malacostraca; order Decapoda; family Parastacidae; genus Cherax; species Cherax quadricarinatus. The sequence continues at coordinate 34,105,901 of NC_069411.1, read as the reverse complement.
CTCTAATTTTTGCACCAGTCTCTTGTGTGGTGCTGTGTCAAAAGCCTTTTTGCAATCTAAAAAGATGCAATCTACCCATCCCTCTCTCTCATGTCTTACTTCTGTTACCTTATCGTAGAACTCAAGTAAATTTGTGACACAGGATTTCCCATCTCTGAAGCCGTGCTGACTGCCATGTATGAGCCCAATCTTTTCAATGTGTTCCACTACTTTTCTCCTGATAATCTTTTCCATGACTTTACATACTATACAAGTCAGTGACACTGGTCTGTAGTTTAATGCTGCCTGTCTGTCCCCTTTCTTAAAAATTGGAACTACCTGTGCTGTCTTCCACGCCTCAGGCAGCTGCCCTGTTTCGATAGATTTACTGAAGATTGCTGCTAATGGCACACAGTTCCTCTGCTCCCTCTCTCAGTATCCATGGAGATATGTTATCTGGGCCCACCGTCTTTGAGGTATCGAGTTCGTCTAGCAGTTTCTTCACCTCTACCTTGGTTATGTATATTGTGTCCAGCGCCTGCTGGTGCACCTGACCTCCACAGTTTGCTGGAAGCATTCCTGACTCTATTGTGAATACTTCTCTAAATCTTTTGTTTAGTTCATCACATACTTCTTGGTCACTCTTCGTCAGCTCCCCTCCTTCTTTCCTCAGTCTGATTACCTGGTCCTTGACTGTTGTTTTTCTCCTAATGTGACTGTATAACAACTTTGGTTCAGATTTGGCTTTTGATGCTATGTCGTTCTCGTATTGCCTCTGGACCTCTCTCATTATCCTTGCATATTCGTTTCTGGTTCTTCTGCTCAGATCCTTGTTTTCTTGAGTCCTTTGCCTTCTATACCTTTTCCATGCTCTAGCACACTTGGATTTGGCCTCTTTACACCTCCATTTAAACCATGGGCTCACTCTGGTCTTAACATTTTTTCTGTTGCCCTATGGTATGAACCTTTCCTCTGCCTCCCTGCACTTAGTGGTTAATATTTCCATCATTTCATTTACTGTCTTTCCATCTAGTTCTCTTTCCCACTGCACTTCATGCAGGAAACTTCTCATTCCTATGTAGTCCCCTTTTTTGAAGTTTGGTTTCTCTCTTTGTTCTCGTGCTGCTGCATTCTCCACTTTTAACTCGACAAGATATTCAGAACTCAGGACATCATCATCACTAGTGCAAGGGGTCTTTCGTGGGTGATATCCCTTATGTCTGAACTATTCAAGGTGAATATGAGATCCAGCCTTGTTGTAACATCCTCTCCTCTCTCTCTGGTTGTATCCCTAACATATTGATGCATGAAGTTCTCCAATACAGTCTCCAACATCTTAGCCCTCCATGTTTCTGGTCCCCCATGTGGCTTTAGGTTTTCCCAGTCAATCTCTTTATGATTGAAACCCCCCATTATAAGCAATTTTGTCCTACCCATATGAGCCCTCCTGGCCACTTCAGCTAGTGTATCCACCATTACCACCATTGTGTGTGTGTGTGTGTGTGTGCTAAATTTCGCCTTTCAAGAACCGACCGATACACACTGATATCTTGGTATTTACTCTGACGCTGCTTAGGATATCCGGCTACTCGCATCTACCTTCAGCGCAGCATTTTGATATAGATCTAGTGGTACCGAAGAGTAGAAGTGGTAGTAGTATTATGCAGAAGAGGTAGAGTATATTTCACTCCTTCCATCTACTATAAATTTCACGATGTTTTCTGTTCAATATGGTGGTGTATGTGTTTCCTCATACTAAGTTTTCTGTCACTGTGTCAACCATCTACATTATAGATGATATTACCTAATCAAGGTGGAAGAAGAAAGTTCTCCGTACAGAGCCTCGCTCTGGACTCTGAAGTCGTCTGCTATCTGTTTTTCCCATGTACTCTTCCCCCCCCCCTCTCTCTCTCTCTCTTTCTCCTCCTCAAATTATCACATATTTCGTTCTCCTTTCCCTCCCTATCTCCCCATTCAAACAATTAATTCATTCTTTCATAAAAGTGAATGTCACTTTCCATTCAGTACTTGCTGCTGCCTCCGCTTATGCCATTAGCACAAAGCTCAATAATAAAGTTACAGCTTATACAAAATAGACATTTACATTCATGCAGTATACATAATTAAACTTTTTTAGCCTCACACACAACGGAATAATTTATTATACATTGTACAACTTTTCAATTATACACTTAATGCATGCAACTTTCAAATTATGCATTCATTATCAGTATATTGTATAACTCGTTTTTGGTGCAATAATTTTAACAGCATTGAAATTCATGTCAATTGTTTGCCTTGCTGTGACAAAGTATTTCCCAGGAATTATTTTCTCCTTTGCGCTTTTGAGGAGCTGGCGGAAATTCGTATTCTGTTTTCCAGTGTTGATGTTTTGTAGGTATGGTTGTTTTAACTAAACTTTAATAAAAAATATAATAATAGTAATAATAATAATAATAATAATAATAATAATAATAATAATAATAATAATAATAATAATAATAATAACTCTAATAATAATTATAATAATAACAATAAGGCAAAAAGCTTATGGCTTCTATACGGCCGATTTCGGTCAGTAATTAAAGTCTGGATTGTGAAATATTAATTTGGATTTGCAGCTAATATAGTATTTTGTATATCGTAATCATGCCTTCCCTGATTTTTCTTTCAGACATGGTCGCCAGGTTGGTTTTCTTCAACCTCTTCTCATAGTGCATGCTTCTGAGTTAGGGTTATTAGTATGCTTGAAAATCTCTGGACCTTCTCGAGCTATTGCCCGTGCTTGACCGGGTGAGGGTACCATGCTGGGTCCTCATACTAAGTGAGTGGGCTAACATATTCTATTAATTTGCCATTTCTAAGCCTTTGCTGGTTATAATTTATTAACCTACTTCCCTCAAAGTTAGTTAACGGATGTTAAAAGCAATTTTCGACAGACATTTGGCTTTCTCTCTCTCTCTATTAAGACTATTACTGGTATGGAGCATGAATTTCGATTAGCTTTACAGAGGCTCTGCCAGCGATACAATCTTCCTCAGGAGAAGTAACTGTCTTACTGATATAGAGAAACTTACTTTTCTCTCGCTACAAGTGCAGCCTTCACAAACAAGGCTGCTAAGATCCTAAGAATATCTGCTTTAGGGAGGAAACAGACCCACGAATCCCTCAGGATTGTGCTGCGAGCGCACAGCGTGAGTAAACACACCCGCTGAGGATTTTTATTTTTTTTTGGACAGAACTGAATTGGAAGCTTTAATGTGGAGTGTTGAGACGAGGCTGCAAGAACTGAGATGGAACTAAAGAAACGCCTGTGCTGATTCATAACTTCATATTTATTCCATTTAGACAGCTTCCTTTCTCGAAATACTATTTTTTATATTTCAGTTTTTCATATTTTATACCAAAGCATTTTTTTTTTAACATTTGGAATCTCTGCGAATGTAAAAACAACAACGTGAAGCTTTCTAACGTTCTCTTTTCTTGTTCAACCCCCTCACTTTTTTTTCTACAAACTTTGGCATTTCCTCCTCTTCACGTATATATGATTTTCATGTATGTATATAAGATTTAATTATTTTTTTCGTTATATATGAATTCACAAGTTTTTATTCCAGATAATTACAGTGAGTCTTTATATCTTGTGTGTTATTTCTGTAACTCTAATACAAAAACTCATCGAGTTGGAAATACAAGATTTGTCTTTTTGAAATTGCATCATTTTTTCTTAACTAGTTTGTTATAAAATTATTTACTACTTTCCTTTGCTAACATTAGGGAAACATAATTTATCATTATTTGTTATTAGAGTTACTGATTGAAAGAGTCACCTGAAATATCAATATAGGAGACGCCAGGACGCACGAAGGGGATGAGAGCACATCCTCTTCAAGGAACCTTAATAAATTAAGGAAGCAGCACGTCTGCCTCAAGGAACCTTGGTACAACAGGGGATAAAGTCTCCTAGGGCAAGCATCCAGGGAGGAGCCCTAATAAATTAGGAAAACACCTCCCTTGGCAAGAGTCCTGACACACCAGAATAGCAACACGTCCCCTGAATTTTAAATGAAAGTGAGTGCTGGTCCGGCACTCAACATGCCACTCTCTGATGGATATTAAAAATTTTCACGCAGCGGTAAACGAGAAGTAACAGTTTCCCCTTGCCTTTAGAGCTGTATATGTACTGCACAGTGTATCTGTGCTGAGATGTTCTTGCACAATCCTTAAAGGTAGGGGGATGTTCTTTATGCTGGTGAAAGGCTCATGATCAAAGGAATTGGAGATGCCTTCTTTCTCGGATCAAGCCGTTACTAAGCTGTGTTATTACCCGTTTGTATTTAGTTTCCCTACAAATATAGTAATAATCATAATTATTATTATTATTATTATTATTATTATTATTATTATTATGAGGAGGAGGAGGAGGAGGAGGAGGAGGAAGAGTAGGAGGAGGAGGAAGAGGAGAAAGAGGAGGAAGAGGAGGAAGAGGAGGAAGAGGAGGAAGAGGAGGAAGAGGAGGAAGAGGAGGAAGAGGAGGAAGAGGAGGAAGAGGAGGAAGAGGAGGAAGAGGAGGAAGAGGAGGAAGAGGAGGAAGAGGAGGAAGAGGAGGAAGAGGAGGAAGAGGAGGAAGAGGAGGAGGTGGAGACATTGGGAAGATGGAGGGAATATTTCGAGGATCAGTTAAATGTTGCTGAAGAGATGGAGGCAGTAATGTCATGCATTGAGCAAGGAGGTACATATAACATTTAGGAGTTAGGAAGAGCCAGATATAGTGTAGGGAAGGTGCTTATAGCGGTGGATAGAATGGTAAGGGTAAAGCAACTGGCTTGGATTGATGGAATCACGACATGGAAGTTAAAAGCAGATGGGGATATAGTTTAGGAGTAGTTGGTGCATTTGATCAATAAGTGTATGAAAGAGGGGAAGGTATCCAGGGATTGGCAGAGAGGGTGCATAGATCCTTTGTATACAGGAAAAAAGGAACAAAAGAAAGTGCAAGAATTAAATAGAAATGTGCCTGTTGAATATACTATGTAAAGCGTATGAGTTATTATTGAAATAATTTAGAGTAAAACAGAGAGCAGGATCACAGATGAACGAGGTGGTTTAAGGAACAGTAGGGGATGCGTAGACCAAGTTTTTATATTGAAGGATATACGTCAGCAATATTTTGATAAAGGTAAGGAAGTTACGATTGCAATTATGGATTGAGAAAAAGGAGGGAATCTAAATAAAAGGAAATTGAAAGTGAACATAGGAAAGAGCAACGTGATGAGAGTAATAAAAAAATGTAGGTAATTCAAGATTGGGTATTATTGTAGTTTGAAAGGAGGAAGTACGGAGGAAGTGAGCTTGTTCAGATATTTAGAAGTAGACTTGTCGGCAGACTGCTCTTTGAAAGACGAGGTGAACCATAAAACTGAGGAAGAGAAAACGGTGGGTGGTGCACTGAGACGTCTGTAGAGACAACGTTTTCCATGGAGGTAAAACAAAAAAGAGTGTTGGTATCTTTGTAAGAGCATAAAGATACCAACACTCTTAAATGGGTGTGAAGCACACACACACACACACACACACACACACACACACACACACACACACACACACCGCGACAATCCCAACGCAACTGAGCAACCTTAACTACAACCCACTCACTGTTCCCTCCGCCACCAACCCCCACATCACAAACCTCACCCCAACAGCTGTCCCTTATGGGCATTCTGACCCCAACCCCATCATCACAAACCCCACCTACACCACAGCCCCCCATAGGCCCCCACCAAGGCTCTCGCTCCCCCAGCCCCAATATTCTTGCAGGACCACAGTGATAGAAAAGAAGCTGAAAGTTTGGTACACAAACGCGGACGGAATAACGAATAACATCATAGCAGTCACAGAAACAAAACTCGCTGAGACAATAACAGGCACAATCTTCCCACCGGGATATCAGATCCTGAGGAAAGATAGGAGTAGAGGGGGAGGAGGGGTTGCACTGCTCATAAAAAACCGATGGGGATTTGAGGAAATGAAAGATATGGATGTGATTGGAGAAAGAGACTACATAGTAGGTACAATTCAGTCTGGAGAACATAAAGTAGTCATTGGAGTGATGTATAACCCACCACAGAACTGCAGGAGGCCAAGAGAGGAGTACGAAGAAAGCAACAGGGCGATGGTGGACACACTGGCTGAGGTGGCAAGAAGAGCTCACTCGAGCAGAGCAAAGTTACTGGTAATGGGGATTTCAACCACAGGGAGATCGACTGGGAAAACCTGGAGCCACATGGGGGTCCCGAAACATGGAGAGCCAAGAAGATGGATGTGGTACTTGAAAACCTCATGCATCAACATGTCAGGGACACTACCAGAGAGAGAGAGGAGGATGAGCCAGCAAGACTGGATCTTGTGTTCACCCTGAGCAGTTCAGACATTGAGGACATCACTTACGAGAGGCCCCTTGGAGCTAGCGATCACGTGGCTCTGAGTTTTGATTATATAGTAGAGTTACAAGTGGAGAAGGTAACAGGAATTGAATGGGAAAAGCCAAACTATAAAAGGAGACTACACAGGTATGAGGAACTTCCTGCAGGAGGTTCAGTGGGACAGAGAACTGGTAGGAAAATCAGTAAACGAGATGATGGAATATGTAGCAACAAAGTGCAAGGAGGCAGAGGAAAGGTTTGTTCCCAAGGGAAACAGAAATAATAGGAAGACCAAAGCGAGTCCTTGGTTTACCCGAAGGTGTAGGGAGGCAAAAACTAAGTGCACCAGAGAATGGAAAAGGTACAGGAGGCAAAGGACCCAGGAAAATAAGGAGATTAGTAGAAGAGCCAGAAACAAGTATGCAGAGATAAGGAGGGAGGCCCAACGACAGTACGAAAACGACATAGCATCGAAAGTCAAATCTGACCCGAAACTGCTGTATAGCCACATTAGGAGGAAGACAACAGTAAAAGACCAGGTGATATGGCTGAGGAAAGAAGGTGGAGAACTCACAAGAAACGATCAAGAGGTATGTGAGGAGATCAACATGAGATTCAAGGAAATGTTTACAGTGGAGACAAGAAGGCCTCTGGGAAGACAGACCAGATGGGGACACCAGCAAGGAATATACCAACAAGTGTTGGACGACATACATACAGATGAGGAGGAGGTGAAGAAACTGCTAAGGGATATCGATACCTCAAAGGCAATGGGACCGGACAACATCTCCCCGTGGGTCCTTAGAGAGGGAGCAGACATGCTGCGCGTGCCACTTACCACAATCTTCAACACGTCCCTGGAAACTGGGCAACTACCTGAGGTATGGAAGACGTCAAATGTAGTTCCCATTTTTAAAAAAAGTAGACAGAAAAGAGGCACTAAACTGTAGACCTGTGTCATTGACGTGTAGAGTATGCAAAGTTATGGAGAAGATTATCAGGAGGAGAGTGGTGGAACACCTGGAACGGAACAAGAGTATAAACGCCAACCAGCACGGATTCATGGAAGGCAAATCCTGTGTCACAAACCTTCTGGAGTTTTATGATAAAGTAACAGAAGTAAGGTACGTAAGAGAGGGGTGGGTTCATTGCATCTTCTTGAGAATCAGAAGTGTCCCTGTTCGCAGATGATGTGAAGTTAATGAAGAGAATTAAATCATATGAGGACTCGGCAGGACTTCAAAGAGACCTGGACAGACTGGACACCTGGTCCAGCTACTGGCTTCTCAAATTTAATCCCACCAAATGCAAAGTCATGAAGATAGGGAAAGGGCACAGAAGACCGCAGACAGAGTATAGGCTAGGTGGCCAAAGACTTCAAACATCGCTCAAGGAGAAAGATCTTGAGGTGAGTATAACACCGAGCATGTCTCCGGAAGCACACATCAACCAGACAACTGCTGCAGCATATGGGCGCCTGGCAAACCTGAGAACAGCGTTCCGATACCTTAGTAAGGAATCGTTCAAGACACTGTACACCGTGTACGTCAGGCCCATACTGAAGTATGCAGCACCTGTTTGGAACCCGCGCTTGATAAAGCAGATCAAGAAACTAGAGAAAGTGCAAAGGTTTGCGACAAGGTTAGTTCCAGAGCTAAGGGGAATGTCCTATGAAGAAAGGTTAAGGGAAATCGGCCTGACAACACTGGAGGACAGGAGGGTCAGGGGAGACATGATAACGACATATAAAGTACTGCACGGAATAGACAAGGTGGACAAAGACAGGATGTTCCAGGGAGAGGACACAGAAACAAGAGGTCAGAATTGGAAGTTGAAGACACAGATGAGTCAGAGAGATATTAGGAAGTATTTCTTCAGTCATAGAGTTGTCAGGCAGTGGAATAGCCTAGAAGGTGACGTAGTGGAGGCAGGAACCATACATAGTTTTAAGACGAGGTTTGATAAAGTTCATGGAGCGGGGAGAGAGAGGACCCAGTAGCAACCGGTGAAGAGGCGGGGCCAGGAGCTAAGAATCGACCCCTGCAATCACAAATAGGTGAGTACAAATAGGTGAGTACACACACACTCACATACACACACACACACACACACACACACACACACACACACACACACACATACACACACACACACACACACGCACACACACACACACACACACACACACACACACACATACACACGCACGCACCAAAACAACAAGCGGGAAGTAGAGAAAATCCGTATAAAACTATAAGCGTCAAAAGTCAGGCAAAACATCTTCCTGAATATTGAAAAAGGAAGTGACAAACTCTGAACAAATCCCTTGCAGTGATCTTCAGTAATACACTAGAGACAAGAAGTCTGCCACAAAACTGGAAGACGGATCCCGTAAATCATCCATCTAGGTGTATTTCTATACACCACAGGCGAGTCTCCCTTCAAAAGAGTTTTGACTGACGTGCGATATTGTATCATTACGATTTTGAGAGTTATAGTAAGCCTTTATATAAAACGACGTTTCACTAAATGAGGGCTTTATCTTATTGTATCGTTATCGTAACTAGGAGACGATCTCAAGAGCTAAACCCCCCAACATAGTCAACATATAAGACAAACATCTGATACATAGACAACCTCTCTGATCACTGCGTTGTTCTCACATTATAATACATTTGCTGGCCAGAATCTAAAATTAATAGGCAGGTGTAAAGTTTTTTATTATTAACCCGGGTCGTTGCATCGGTAAAAGGCAGATGACACACACTACATGGGCAAGTTAAAAATATCTGGGCCAACTTTCTCAATAGTTTACATACGTCTGCCAACAGCTATGTGTTCTTTTTATCAATATTCTTCAGTGATCAAACCATTGCATTAAAACTATAGGAAATTCTGGAAATCTATTAATTGTGAGACGCGTTTGCATATATGATAGCATTAATTGCTTTCATAATTAGGCATGGATATTGCCATTGTGCATACAAAGGGTATGAGCTGTAAGTAGACAAAAAATATTTTGAGCTCTCATAACTGATTATGGTGATTTCGACTACACGATAGTGATTAAGGCTGCCTGTCAGTCAAGAATACTTCCCCCCGCCTAGAGAGGAGATTGAAGTAGAGACATGTATCTCATAGTATATATATCTTGTGTTATTGTACAATTGTTGTGATATTGTAGTTAGTGTTTCAGTATTGTAGTTCAACTGTGTTCTACTCTTATAAAATTATTTCAGTGCTAAAAGCAGGTCAAGTAAATATATTTTTGATACAAACTCAAGAGTAATGAAAGAGAGAGAGAGAGAGACCGACTGACAGGCCGAGAGAGAGAGAGAGAGAGAGGAGAGACAACGATAGAGAGACATCGAGAGAAAGACGAGAAGAGAGAGTCGCTCATCCGAAAGCGCACTTGTCCACTGGAATATTACCCACCTCGATAGGTGCAACTGATGGGATCACAGGCTGAGAGACACGAGGATAATTGGATTTGCTGCGATTGTGGTGCATATTAAAGGATGGTGGAGATCTCGACGCTGGAATCTTTCTACGCTGGCCTTCCTTCCGGAGAGTCGGGCCGTATCAGCTGTCAGAATCAAGTCATTAACCGCGTCCAAAGAAATAAACAAAATAGAAATCAAACAAAAACACGAAGTAACCTCAGCAATTTTACATTCCTGTTGTTGTCTGTGTTTGCTAGTAACTGCTTAAATCAAGGATGGCTAATATATCAGTTACGATCTACCAGGAGATCACTCAGCAGATTCTAGTTGGTCCCATAATTATAATAAGCGGTATACGTTAGATAAGTTTTTAGGAATAAATTTAATAGAAAATATATATGTGCATTTCATTTTATTCTTGGCTATCCTGTGTGTGTGTGTGTGTGTGTGCGTGCGTGCTTGTGTGTGTGTGTGTGTGTGTGTGTGTGTGTGTGTGTGTGTGTGTGTGTGTGTGTGTGTATGTGTACACTCACCTAGTTGTACTCACCTAGTTGAGGTTGCAGGGGTCGAGTCCAAGCTCCCGGCCCCGCCTCTTCACTGGTCGCTACTAGGTCACTTTCCCTGAACCGTGAGCTTTATCATACCTCTGCTTAAAGCTATGTATGGATCCTGCTTCCACTACTTCGCTTCCCAAACTATTCCACTTCCTGACTACTCTGTGGCTGAAGAAATACTTCATAACATCCCTGTGATTCATCTGTGTCTTCAACTTCCAACTGTGTCCCCTTGTGTGTGTGTATGTGTGTGTGTGTGTGTGTGTGTGTGTGTGTGTGTGTGTGTGTGTGTGTGTGTGTATGTGTGTGTGATTTTTAAGCTTCACATTTCCTGTACATTATTTACACCTAAAGGCTGGATACAATGTGCATTACTATAATAATATCTCGCTACATATTTTCAAAGTTTGCCACTCTGCAGTTTGTTATGGTCATAAAACTGTTTTTGATATAAAAATTCATGTTTATTGTAAATCGAACAATGTTATGGTCATTATTGCCTGTTTTTATACTGTCCTCAGAGGAATGAATCACCTCTCATTCTCTGATAATAACACCGTCCAAAATATTGCTTTTAGGCCTATTACCAAAATTGGAAGTTATCCTACATTATTAGCTGCTCTTGTTTTTAAATACTCTGAATTTTTTTTCTCGCTTGATGTTTGGTTGATGAATTGTGTCTAAAATTACATTAGTATTTAAACTTATAATAAATTTAATATGAAGTAAGAGAAAAAATCAAGTAAAAATTTCGAGGTATTTAAAAACATCAAACTTACTTTTTTTTCATTATTGCAAATATATTTTTAATATTTATGGAATTTACTATTTAGCAGCAAATATTCTTAAAAAGAGCAGAGCCTATTACAGTCAAGCTGTGCTAAAATTTCTGACGAATGAGGTAATGCGTAAAAGAGGATAGTGGCCCTGTATAAGAGGGTAGTGACCCTGTATAAGAGGGTAGTGACCCTGTATAAGAGGGTAGTGACCTGTATAAGAGGGTAGTGACCCTGTATAAGAGGGTAGTGACCCTGTATAAGAGGGTAGTGACCCTGTATAAGAGGGTAGTGACCCTGTATAAGAGGGTAGTGACCCTGATAAGAGGGTAGTGACCCTGTATAAGAGGGTAGTGACCCTGTATAAGAGGGTAGTGACCCTGTATAAGAGGGTAGTGACCCTGTATAAGAGGGTAGTGACCCTGATAAGAGGGTAGTGACCCTGTATAAGAGGGTAGTGACCCTGTATAAGAGGGTAGTGACCCTGATAAGAGGGTAGTAACCCTGTATAAGAGGGTAGTGACCCTGTATAAGAAGGTAGTGACCCTGTATAAGAGGGTAGTGGCACTGTATAAGAGGGAAGGGACCCTGTATAAGAGGGTAGTGACTCTGTATAAGAGGGTAGTGGCCCTGTATAAGAGGGTAGTGACCCTGATAAGAGGGTAGTGACCCTGTATAAGAGGGTAGTGACCCTGTATAAGAGGGTAGTGATCCTGTATAAGAGGGTAGTGACCCTGTATAACAGGGTAGTGGCCCTGTATAAGAGGTAGTGCTGTTGAGTGTTGACCCTGTATAAGAGGGTAGTGGACCTGTATAAGAGGGTAGTGGACCTGATAGGGTATAGGCCTGTATAAGAGGGTAGTGACCCTGTATAAGAGGGTAGTGGCCCTGTATAAGAGGGTAGTGACCCTGTATAAGAGGGTAGTGGCCCTGTATAAGAGGGTAGTGACCCTGTATAAGAGGGTAGTGGCCCTGTATAAGAGGGTAGTGGCCCTGTATAAGAGGGTAGTGGCCCTGTATAAGAGGGTAGTGGCCCTGTATAAGAGGGTAGTGACCCTGTATAAGAGGGTAGTGGCCCTGTATAAGAGGGTAGAGTAATAGGTAGGACCCTGTATAAGAGGGTAGTGACCCGTATAAGAGGGTAGTGATCCGTATAATAGGGTAGTGACCCTGTATAAGAGGGTAGTGACCCTGTATAAGAGGGTAGTGACTCTGTATAAGAGGGTAGTGACCCTGTATAAGAGGGTAGTGACCCTATATAAGAGGGAAGTGGCCCGTATAAGAGGGTAGTGACCCTGTATAAGAGGGTAGTGACCCTGTGTAAGAGGGTAGTGACCCTGTATAAGAGGGTAGTGACCCGTATAAGAGGGTAGTGACCCTGTATAAGAGGGTAGTGACCCTGTATAAAGGGTAGTGGACCCGTTAAGAGGGTAGTGGCCCTGTATAAGAGGGTAGTGACCTGTATAATAGGGTAGTGACCGTGTAAGAGGGTAGTGACCCTGTATAAGAGGGTAGTGACCCTGTATAAGAGGGTAGTGACCGGTATAATAGGGTTGTGACCCTGTATAAGAGGGTAGTGACCCTGTATAAGAGGGTAGTGACCCTGTATAAGAGGGTAGTGACCCTGTATAGAGGGTAGTGACCCTATGGTATATATAAGAGGGTAGTGACCCGTATAATTGGGTAGTGACCCTGTATTAGAGGGTAGTGACCCGTATAATAGGGTAGTGATCCAGTATAAGAGGGTAGTGACCCGTATAATAGGGTAGTGACCCTGTATAATGAGGGGTAGTGACCCTGTATAAGAGGGTAGTGACCTGTATAAGAGGGTAGTGACCCTGTATAAGAGGGTAGTGACCTGTATAAGAGGGTAGTGACCCTGTATAAGAGGGTAGTGGCCCGTATAAGAGGGTAGTGACCCTGTATAAGAGGGTAGTGACCCTGTATAAGAGGGTAGTGACCTGTAATAGAGGGTAGGAACCCTGTATAAGAGGGTAGTGACCTGTATAAGAGGTAGTGGCCCTGTATAAGAGGGTAGTGGCCTGTTAAGAGGGAAGGGACCCTGTATAAGAGGGTAGTGACTCTGTATAAGAGGGTAGTGGCCTGTATAAGAGGGTAGTGACCCTGTGTAAGAGGGTAGTGACCCTGTATAAGAGGGTAGTGACCCTGTATAAGAGGGTAGTGACCCTGTATAAGAGGGTAGTGACCCTTTATAAGAGGGTAGTGGCCCGTATAAGAGGGTAGTGCCCTGTATAGAGCGAAAGGGTAGTGACCCTGTATAATAGGGTAGTGACCCTGTGTAAGAGGGTAGTGACCCTGTATAAGAGGGTAGTGACCCTGTATAAGAGGGTAGTGACCGGTATAATAGGGTTGTGACCCTGTATAAGAGGGTAGTGACCCTGTATAAGAGGGTAGTGACCCTGTATAAGAGGGTAGTGACCCTGTATAAGAGGGTAGTGACCCTGTATAAGAGGGTAGTGACCCGTATAATTGGGTAGTGACCCTGTATTAGAGGGTAGTGACCCGTATAATAGGGTAGTGATCCAGTATAAGAGGGTAGTGACCCGTATAATAGGGTAGTGACCCTGTATGAGAGGGTAGTGACCCTGTATAAGAGGGTAGTGACCCTGTATAAGAGGGTAGTGACCCTGTATAAGAGGGTAGTGACCCTGTATAAGAGGGTAGTGACCCTGTATAAGAGGGTAGTGGCCCGTATAAGAGGGTAGTGACCCTGTATAAGAGGGTAGTGGCCCGTATAAGAGGGTAGTGATCCTGAATAAGAGGGTAGTGACCCTGTATAAGAGGGTAGTGACCCTGTATAAGAGGGTAATGGCCCGTATAAGAGGGTAGTGACCCTGTATAAGAGGGTAGTGGCCCGTATAAGAGGGTAGTGACCCTGTATAAGAGGGTAGTGACCCTGTATAAGAGGGTAGTGACCCTGCATAAGAGGGTAGTGACCCTGTATAAGAGGGTAGTGACCCTGTATAAGAGGGTAGTGACCCTGTATAAGAGGGTAGTGGCTCGTATAAGAGGGTAGTGATCCTGCATAAGAGGGTAGCGACCCTGTATAAGAGGGTAGTGACCCTGTATAAGAGGGTAGTGACCCTGTAAAAGAGGGTAGTGACCCTGTATAAGAGGGTAGTGACCCTGTATAAGAGGGTGTGACCCTGTATAGAGGGTAGTGCCCGTATAAGGGTAGTGACCTTGTATAAGAGGGTAGTGGCCCGTATAAGAGGGTAGTGACCCTGTATAAGAGGGTAGTGACCCTGTATAAGAGGGTAGTGACCCTGTATAAGAGGGTAGTGACCCTGTATAAGAGGGGAGTGACCCTGTATAAGAGGGTAGTGACCCGTATAATAGGGTAGTGACGCTGTATAAGAGGGTAGTGACCCGTATAATTGGGTAGTGACCCTGTATAAGAGGGTAGTGACCCTGTATAAGAGCGTAGTGACCCTGTATAAGAGGGTAGTGACCCTGTATAAGAGGGTAGTGACCCTGTATAAGAGGGTAGTGATCCTGTATAAGAGTGTAGTGACCCTGTATAAGAGGGTAGTGACCCGTATAAAAGGGTAGTGACCCTGTTTAAGAGGGTAGTGACCCTGATAAGAGGGTAGTGGCCCTGTATAAGAGGGTAGTGACCCTGTATAAGAGGGTAGTGGCCCTGTATAAGAGGGTAGTGACCCTGTATAAGAGGGTAGTGACCCTGTATAAGAGGGTAGTGACCCTGTATAAGAGGCTAGTGACCCTGTATAAGAGGGTAGTGACCCGTATAATAGGGTAGTGACCCTGTATAAGAGGGTAGTGACCCGTATAATAGGGTAGTGACCCTGTATAAGAGGGTAGTGACCCTGTATAAGAAAGTAGTGACCCTGTATAAGAGGGTAATGACCCTGTATAAGAGGGTAGTGACCCTGTATAAGAGGTGTAGTGAACCTTAGTTATAAGAGGGTAGTGACCCTGTATAAGAGGGTAGTGGACCCGTATAATAGGGTAGTGACCCTGTTAAGAGGGTAGTGACCCTGTAAAGGGAGGGCGTAGGAGTGACCCTGTATAAAGGGTAGTGGCCCTGTATAAGAGGGTAGTGCCCTGTATAAGAGGGTAGTGACCCTGTATAAGAGGGTAATGGCCCGTATAAGAGGGTAGTGACCCTGTATAAGAGGGAAGTGGCCCGCATAAGAGGGTAATGACCCTGTATAAGAGGGTAGTGACCCTGTATAAGAGGGTAGTGGCCCGTATAAGAGGGTAGTGACCCTGTATAAGAGGGTAGT
This sequence comes from Cherax quadricarinatus, assembly GCF_026875155.1. NCBI lineage: Eukaryota > Metazoa > Arthropoda > Malacostraca > Decapoda > Parastacidae > Cherax > Cherax quadricarinatus. The sequence goes on along the minus strand of NC_069411.1, from coordinate 34,090,459 downwards.
GGCCCGTATAAGAGGGTAGTGGCCCTGTATAAGAGGGTAGTGACCCTGTATAATCGGGTAGTGACCCTGTGTAAGATGGTAGTGACCCTGTATAAGAGGGTAGTGACCCTGTATAAGAGGGTAGTGACCCTGTACAAGAGGGTAGTGACCCGTATAATAGGGTAGTGACCCTGTTTAAGAGGGTAGTGACCCTGTATAAGAGGGTAGTGACCCTGTATAACAGGGTAGTGGCCCTGTATAAGAGGGTAGTGACCCTGTATAAGAGGGTAGTGACCCTGTATAAGAGGGTAGTGACCCTCTATAAGAGGGTAGAGGCCCGTATAAGAGGGTAGTGACCCTGTATAAGAGGATAGTGGCCCGTATAAGAGGGTAGTGGCCCTGTATAAGAGGGTAGTGACCCTGTATAATAGGGTAGTGACCCTGTGTAAGAGGGTAGTGACCCTGTATAAGAGGGTAGTGACCCTGTATAAGAGGGTAGTGACCCTGTATAAGAGGGTAGTGACCCTGTATAAGAGGGTAGTGACCCGTATAATAGGGTAGTGACCCTGTTTAAGAGGGTAGTGAAACTGATAAGAGGGTAGTGGCCCTGTATAAGAGGGTAGTGACCCTGTATAAGAGTTTAGTGGCCCTGTATAAGAGGGTAGTGACCCTGTATAAGAGGGTAGTGACCCTGTATAAGAGGGTAGTGACCCTGTATAAGAGGGTAGTGACCCGTATAATAGGGTAGTGACCCTGTATAAGAGGGTAGTGACCCGTATAATAGGGTAGTGACCCTGTATAAGAGGGTAGTGACCCTGTACAAGAGGGTAAGTGACCCTTATAGAGGGTAGTGACCTGTATAAGAGGGTAGTGACCCTGTATAAGAGGGTAGTAACCCTGTGTAAGAGGGTAGTGACCCTGTATAAGAGGGTAGTGACCCGTATAATAGGGTAGTGACCCTGTTTAAGAGGGTAGTGACCCTGTATAAGAGGGTAGTGACCCTGTATAACAGGGTAGAGGCCCTGTATAAGAGGGTAGTGACCCTGTATAAGAGGGTAGTGACCCTGTATAAGAGGGTAATGGCCCGTATAAGAGGGTAGTGACCCTGTATAAGAGGGAAGTGGCCCGTATAAAAGGGTAGTGACCCTGTATAAGAGGGTAGTGACCCTGTATAAGAGGGTAGTGGCCCGTATAAGAGGGTAGTGACCCTGTATAAGAGGGTAGTGGCCCGTATAAGAGGGTAGTGGCCCTGTATAAGAGGGTAGTGACCCTGTATAATAGGGTAGTGACCCTGTGTAAGAGGATAGTGACCCTGTATAAGAGGGTAGTGACCCTGTATAAGAGGGTAGTGACCCTGTATAAGAGGGTAGTGACCCATATAATAGGGAAGTGACCCTGTTTAAGAGGGTAGTGACCCTGTATAAGAGGGTAG
>NC_069411.1:34074048-34079048 GCF_026875155.1 Cherax quadricarinatus | reverse complement strand
AAAAAAATTTTAAAATGAAAACCAAAACTTTTAATTTTTTACAACTCCCAGCGGGTGGTTAGTTTAACACTGACGACCATCTGGACAAGTTGGGTTCCAACTCTCAGACACTACATAGAGAAGCCGGGAAGATATAAAAACCCGAATAAAAGGGGAAAACGGTTTTTTTCCCCTCCTAAAAAAACCCCAACGAGCACCTTTCAAAATTTCTTCATGAGATTTTGTTTCCCCCAAAAAAAATCATTTCCCGGGATCAGCAGTGCCCTACACAAACTGGGGGGGCTTTTTGGGCAATCATTTTAAAATTTTTGGGTAAAAAGGGTAAACGACTGTCGAAAAGGGAAAAGGAAGACATGTATAATTTTAGAATATAAATTACTGAAAACATTTCAGTACTTGGCCCTTGATCACTTCACGAAAAAAGAGGAGAAATGAAAAGAATACTGAGTATGCTTTAATAGAGGGCGAGAAAACAGTAGTGATAGTGGAAGTCAGGGGGGCGGTAAATTTCGGCTGCATCAGGGGTAGTGGGGGTTCCCAACGGGGATACGCCACATTTCTCTCTATTTCCTCTTTTTCCCCCCTTCCCCTGGCCTCTCTAAAAAAGCCGTATTCCCCTCCTTGTTTTCCCCAATGTACGAAGTGGTCAAGGTTTTTAAAACCCCGAAACGTCGTCAATAAAAGTGCCAAAGTGTATCCTTAAATCTCTTTTCAAACATACCCAAGATTTTTAAAACGCCGTCAGCGGGGCACAAGCCCCAACATTCGGGAAAACCTTTTCCTTAAAATTTAAACAATATGGTTAAAAAAAACAAATTCCCTCGTTAGTACGTATGTGACCCCCCTCTTCACTTGGATCTCTTTCTAAAAAATAATTAAGTTTCCAGCTTTCCTGTCAACACAAAAACCTTAAAAACCCCAAATTTTTTCCTGCATAAAAAACCTTCTTGACCTCTTCAAAAACCTACGTCCGTTAAACCCTTCCCTTCGGAAAAAAAACCGTTTAAAACTTTAATTTAGAACGGCGGGGGAATTCCCCTTTTGTTAAAGATTTGAAAATTATCTACTTGAAACCTTGGGGGAAGGAGCGTTTCCAATACAAACCCCAACTGTAAATCGCAAGCTTAGATGGGGTAGACGATTGCTTTTTAAAAACCCCTTTCACCTTTTTTGGGGAAGTTGCCCCAAAGCAAAAAGGGAAACTTTTCCCCAAAAAACTGGGGTTTTAACAGAAAAAAAAACAAAAAAAGATGTTTAAATTTACTTTAAACTTCTCTAACCTTGACCGAGGAGTTTCAAAAAATGATTCTTTCCTTCAACCCCCGGTTTTGCACGGCCCGTTTTTCTTTCAGAAGGAAAAAAAAAAAAAAAAAAAATATTGAGGATATTTGCTCCCCCCCAAATTCCCTTTTAAAAAAAATTATCAGCTTTTTTAAAAATGAAGAGAAACTTATTAACAATACACACAATGAGGGCCCAAAACATTAAAAAACCCGGGAGGGTTTTCCATCAGCTAGACTTCCATAACTATCGTGAATTCCTTATTTACAAAATTTAAGAAAAAAAACAGAACCCTTTAAGATCCAGAATTCTTCCACAAAATGAATGTACAGCATACCATGCAATGGAAACGATAAATTTTTAATTTTGGGGGAAACCCGGGCCCCAGACCTTCTTTAAAAATATTTTTGCTAGATAAATTAACACAAACAACAAAATGTTTAAAGCCCACCCACCTACATTCTTGAAAACGGACGGGGGAAAAGAGAATAACGTTAAAATCAAAAAGAACGACGGGAAGGGCAAGCCCCCAAATTTTAGAAGCGGCCAGGACCCCCCCCTTTTCCCCAATAACATCGAGAAAAGGGAAATTAAAACCTTACCCAAAAATCATTTTAAAGTTTTTCCTGCTACCGTATTTTCCTTTCCTCCTGTCGACTTAAAAATTTTCACTGTGGGTTTACTAGGCAAGACGAGTTGGGGAGGAAAGTTAAAAGCCCTCTCCCCAAACTGTATTAGACAAAAGTAGCTAGAAATAAACTTTTTTTGTGTGGGGAAAAAACATCCATGCAGGGTCGGGGAATTTGTTTTTTGAAGCAATTTAACTGCCCCCTAAGGTGTCTAGACGAAATTTAAAAACTCCCCTTTAATAGCCCCGGAAAGCGTTTTTTCCCCCCCCTCGCCCCCTTTTTCCTACTATCGAGAAAAAAGAGGGGATGCATAAAAGGGGAAAGGGAGGGCAGAAATAGGAAGGGAATGTGAGAAAAGGGGGGGAAAGGGTTAGAAAAGGGAAAGGGGGGGAAGGGGGGAGAGGCCCCGGAGGAAAATTTTTTTATAATTATCCTACTCTCCAGCTCCCGTGTTTTTTTTTAGGCTGTTTGCATTTTTTTTGCAAAGAAACCTGCTGACATTAAGGCCCTCCCCCTCTTCATTTCTCCTCCCCCCCTTTCCCTGCCTGCCCTCTCCCTTCCTCCCCCCCTTTCACTCCCTCCCCAAAAATCCCTCCCTCCCTCTCTCCCAGACTGTTTACATTAGGGTTTTCGGGGCCCTTTTTTAATGCAGGAAATAGTGGACGGGGTTTGTGCCCTTTTGGGTTTGGGTGTTTTTTGCGGGAGCTTTGCAGCGCTGGTTTAGAAGTTTTTCCCTTATGGTTGGGTTTTTTCTTAGCTAATTTTGATATTTAAAAGGCAAAGCTCAAAAAAAAAATCCCTGAGAGGGGACCAATGTCCCCCCAAATTTCCCCGAATTGTTGATAATTTTTTTCGCCCCCCTTTTTTAAATGGTTTTTTTTGGGTTAATGGTTTTTGCCTTTTTGTTGATGGGGGATATGCTAATGTAGGATTTTTCTTAGATCTTGAAATGTTTTTCGCTGGGGGTTTGTGAGGAACGGGAATTAAGGCGGGGAAATAAAGTTTTTTTGTTTTGTGTGTGTGTGTTGTGTGTGTGGTTTTGTGTACTCACCTAGCTGTTTTTCACCTTTTGGGAGGTTACGGGGATCGAGCCCAAGCTCCTGGCCCCCCCTCTTCATGGTCCTACTGGGCCCACTCCCCCTGAACCGTGAGTTTTATCCTTTCCTCGGGTTTTAAAAGTATGTATGGATCCTGCCCCCCCAACAACATAGTTTCCCCCCAAACTTTTCCCATTCCTGACAAATCTATGGCTGAATAAATATTTCCCTAACATCCCTGTGATTCCCCTGTGTTTTCCCAATTTCCAAAACTGTGCCCCCTTTTGCTGTGTCCATCTCGGAAAACCTGTCTTTTTACCCCTTGTTAATTCCTCTCAGTATTTTGTTGTCTTATCATGCCCAAACTATCTTCCTGTCCCCCAAATTTCCGTCAGGTCGTTTTCCCCTTTAAAAATCTCCTCTTTTGGACTTACCTTAGCCCCGGGGGACTAGTTTTGATGCAAACCTTGTAGTCTTTTGGGCCCCCCCTGGGACTGTACTCCGTCTGGGGGTCTTTTTTGCCCTTCCCCAATTTCATGATTTTTGACTTGGGGGGGTTGAACCCCAAAGGAGCCAATTGCTGGACCGGGTCTGCAATTTGGGCCATTTTCCCCTTTTGAAATTCGCCGGGTCTTCGACCGAATGAATTCTTCTCATCAACTTCACGTCATCGGCAAACAGGGACATTTTCGGGGCTATTCCTTCCTTCATGCCGTTCCCAAATACCGGAAACAACATGGTCCTGGGGCGGACCCCTGGGGGGCCCCCCGTTGGTCACAGGCCGCCCACCCCGGAACCTCGCCACGTCCCAAATGACTCGTGCTGTTTTCCTTAAAATTTTTCCCCCTGCGTGCCTTCCCCTTTTTTTTTTTGTGTGTGGTGGGTGGGGGGTTTTTTTTGGGGGGGGGGGTGTGTTTTTTTTTTTTTTTTTTTTTGTGTGTGTGTGTTTTTTTTTTGGGGGGAGGGCCCCCCCGGGCCCCCTTCCTTTTCCCTTTTTTTTTAAAACCCCCCCCCTTTTTTTCCCCCTTAAAAAATTTTTTCCCCCAATTTTTCCCCCCTTTTTTTAAAAAAATTTTGGGAAAAAATTCCCCCCTTTTTTTTTTTTTTTTAAATTTCCCCTTTTGGTTTTTCCCTTTCCCCCCCCCCCTTTTTTCCCCCTTTTTTTTTTTTTATTTTTCCCCCCCCCTTCCCCGGGCCCCGGGGGGGTTTTTTTTTTTTTTCCCCCCCCTTTAAATTTTAGCCCGGGGGGTTTTTAAATTTTAATTTCCTTTAAATTTTTTTAAGGGTTGGGTTTGGGTTTGGGGTTTTTAAAAAAAATTCCCCTTTGGTTTTTTAAAGGTTTTTTTAAAAACCCAAGGGGTTTTTTTGGGGGGGGTTTTCCTTTAAAAATTTTTTTTTTTTTTCCCCCGGCCCCGGGGGGGGGTGTGTGTTTTTTTTCCCCTTTTTTTTTAAGGGGGGGCAAGGGGGGGCCCCCCCCCGGGGGGGATTCCCCCCAACCCCCCCCCTTTTTAAAATCCCAAAAATTTTTTAAAACCCCCCCCCCCCGGATTTTGGGCCCCCCCCTTTTACTTTTTTTAAAAAAATTTTTTTTTAAATTTTTTTTTAAAATTTGATTTTTTCCAATTTCCCCCCTTTTTTTGGGGGTTTTCCCCTTTCCTTTTCCCCCCTTTTTTTTTTTTTTTTTTCTTTTTTCCCCCCCCCTTTTTTTTAAACCCTTTTCCCCCCCCTTTTCCCCCCCCTTTTTTTTAAAATTTTAAAAGGGTTTTTTTAAACCCTTTTTTTTAATTTTGGGGGGTTTTTTTTCCAAAAGGGTTTTTAAAAAAGGGGGGGAAAATTTCCGGGGGAAAAAAAATTTTTTTTTTTTTCCCCCCTTTTTCCCGGGCCCCAAAGGGGGGGGTTTTTTGGGGTTTTTTGGGCCCCCCCGGGTTTTTTTTAAAAGGGTTTTTTCCCTTTGGGATTTTTAAAAATTTTGGGGTTTTTCCCCCCCCTTTTTTTTTTTCCCCCCCCTTTTTTGGGGGTTTTCCGGGTTAAAAAAGGGCCCGGGGTTTTTTGG
>NC_069411.1:34014048-34069048 GCF_026875155.1 Cherax quadricarinatus | reverse complement strand
GGGTGGGGAAGAAGGTGAGGAAGAGGGTGGGGAAGAGGGTGAGGAAGAGGATGGGGAAGAGAGTGGGGAAGAGGGTGGGGAAGAGGGTGGGGAAGAGGGTGGGGAAGAGGGTAGGGAAGAGGGTGAGGAAGAGGGTGGGGAAGAGGGTGGGGAAGAGGGTGGGGAAGAGGGTGGGGAAAAGGATGGGGGAGAGAGTGGGGAAGAGGGTGGGGAAGAGGGTGGGGAAGAGGGTGGGGAAGAGGGTGGGGAAGAGGGTGGGGAAGAATGTGGGGAAGAGGGTGGGGAAAAGGATGGAGGAGAGATAGGGAAAGAGGGTAAGGAACAGTTGTGGGTGATGTGGAGTCCTGGCCCAAGAACTGCTTTGGCCTTAGTTGGTGTCGGAGATCCGCATGCATGCACTGCTCCATCTCTATTTCCCCCACCATATACCTCCCCCCTTCCAGTTCCCTCCCCTTCATCTCCCTTGCAACACTCCCCTCCCTGAGGGTCTCTTCCCATTCTTTGCAAAACCGCTGTCCGTACAGCACTCTCCCCTTCATTGCAACTCCCTCACAGCTCTTCCCTCCCGTTACAGCTCGCAGTTCGTCTGGTCTCTCCTGTTCTCCCACTCCCTTCAGCCACTTCCTCAGCACGTTTCTGTTCCCCCATCCCTTCCTCAACCAGCATAACTCCTGTTACTCTCCTCTCCAAAACAGTGCCTGTCACCATCCACCACAGTGCCAGTCACCTTGTGTGTGTGTGTGTGTGAGAGAGAGAGAGAGAGAGAGAGAGAGGTGCGCGTACGTTAACCTAGATATACATATGCATGACCATGTTCACATGTATACATGTGCGCTTACGTCTATGACCGCTTGAACATGTATCTAGTTTTTATGTATGCGATTTCAGCACATAAATCAAGTTTGAATCCATATATGAAAACGTGTATGAATACTTGTGTTTATATATCTATTAAACGTACATGTGCGTGTTCATGTCTGTCAAGGTCCTTAATGCCTTAATACCAATAAAAACTGGATGAAGATAAAATATATTGTTTAGCCTTCAACTTCGACGTCTTTAATCCTAAATAGTTTTGTGGAATTTACAGCAGAATGTGCATTGTGGAAGATTTATATATGTATCTAATCCTTTAATTTTATGGTTCGACTAAAGACCTTGAGATTTTTTTTTTTTTTTCGGGGGGAGGGGCGGTTATTTGTTTGATAAAAATGTATACAGCAAGAAGGATGTGGTTATAGAAAATTAAAGCGTGGAGACGAGAGAGGGAAAAGAGAAAGGGCAGAGAAAGGATAGCTAAAGAGACAAAAGAAAGGTAGAAGGAGGGATGAAAAGAGGCAAGAGGGATGAAACAAACGAGAAATGGAGAGAGACTTTAAGAGAAGAGCAAAAGAGAGCAAAACAGACGATGCAAGAAAAATTTGCAGCATCTCTTCTGACTCAACTCTGCCAAGTCTGCTTATTAACACATATAGCAACAATACACAATAATCTTACGTCATACGACAGTATGCCCGAAACACCATCCAGAGTAGAGACAAAAACACCGAGTCGAACCAGTGTATCATGATCACTAGTTGTCTGTTAGAATATTCATCAGGAAAGATCACCTGACATGGATCGTTGATCCACTGATATTGAATATCTACGTGTCAACGATGTACTGCACCTCACCGCTTCACGTTCAGTGTCTACACCTGTGACTGGGTTCTCATTTCTAGTTCTTTTTTGCCCTAAGTGTTCGTTAAAGGATTTTATATGGTAGAATCTTGCTTCAAGTGCTACATGAATATAGCCTCAGCGTGATTCTTCAGCGCTATGCGGCCATTGACATTTCCTGTATTTTCTTTACATTAAGCTGGACTTTCTTAATACACATTTAATACTAATTCTTATACGTGAGAGAAGATGCCCACTGCCCGGAGAGCTATTAGTCGCCAACTTGTAATTATATCCGAAGACTAAATATGATTGAATTTATCATTTCGTTAGAGACTTATTAGTATGCACAAGGCCAATATTATGAAGATCTCCCACCTGGTACTATTTCCTGAAAAACTAAAATACACATATATATCACATAAAGAGCAGTTATTAGCACCTGCTTCTTTTCGACTGAGCTTCACGGCTTATAAAAAGCAGGAAAATTAACTTGATGCCTACAGAACCTTAATGATAAAATGAGAGAGAAAGAGAGAGATCGCAAAGGAAAAAGAATTCTACTTGTGCGTATGCTCTGAAAAAGGAAAAAGAAGAAAAATCCACGGAGAAACTCAGCAGCTCGCATAAATCACCACACACGATAAGGAATTAATTAAGATTGACAACAGTGAATAATTAGCGGGGAGTAATGAAGCCTCAATATTTTTACTCGGAAGCTCTTGGCGAAAAATCTTGAGAGGAAAAAAATCCTTGATGGAGAGTCTCGAAGAAGATCATTGAAAAATATTCGTGAAGAAGATACTAGATGGAAAGATTTAAATAAGAGATGATAGACAAACTCTAGCAAAATCTTCGAGAAAAACCTTGATGAAGTACCTTTAAGAAGAGTCTTGAAGGATAGCGTTGAAGAAGAGCTTTGAATAAAATCCTTCAAGGAGGTCTTTGAAGGAGAGCGTTGAAGAATATCGTTGAAGGAGAGTATTGAAGAAGATCCTTGAAAGAGAGCGTTGAAGGAGATCCTTGAAGGAGTGCCTTGAATAAAAGTCTTATTGAAGATCCTTGAAGAAGAGCTTAGAATAAAAGCCTCCGAAGCCATTGATGTAGAAGAACCGTTAGAAAAGTTTTCAAGGAGCTCCTTGAAGAAACACTGAGTAAAAGGCTTAAAGGATCCATAAAGGAAATTTTTGACCGAAAACCTTACATAAAACGTCTTGAAGGAAATCCTTGAAGGAGATCCTTGAAGGAGATCCTTAAATAAAAGTATTGGATAAAAATTTTAAAGAAGAGTCTTGAATGAAGACGATTTTTTAAGAGAAACTTGGGAAAAACGTCTTGAAGTAAATCTGTACAAGAACTTCTTGAGATGTTCGAACACTATATTTAGCTTCGTTTCGTTCGCCGGGAACTTTATCAAGCCTCAGTGTACATAGCAGGACAGAACAGTAGGTGTATACAGTATTCAAAGCAAAAGCAGCTTAAGAAAATATAAATCAATCACAAATTTAAAAAAAAACCGGCCGAGTTGTGGAATCTTAAGATAATTCTCGCTAATACCACTAAGATGTTGAAGCTGCCTCTATTTTCAGTGATTGTACCCTTGTTTGATAAGAGATATGCTTCCATTTACCTCCTTTAACGAAGATCGGATTAGTTTATAATTAATACTGCATCTTTTCACAACATGAGAATTGTTCGTGTTGTCGGAACTTCAAATGTATTTATACTTACCTATACAGGTATTTAAACTTCTTGATGTTTCGCCTATGTAAACACTCTGGAAGCCTCCACTTGGGAAACTGTAAATGTCAGCATTGCTGTTGTCGAGGCTTCCCCTTTAACATAGGCTTGATAAAGCTCCCGTTGAGCGAAATGTAGCCTTATTAAAATATCCAAAAATTGCAATGTGTTCATTTTTCCATTTTCCCAAATTCATAACAAATCTTGAAAGAAATCTTGGAGGAAGAGTTTGGAAGAACCTTAAAGAGGAATCTTGAAGGTGAAGAGCTATTAAATACACTAAGGAAGACACCTAGAGAATTGCAACGAAGAAAAGCCTTAAATAATTGCTTTTTGATAGCGAAACTTGAAATTCACTGACACGGAAAGAAACATAACCTGCCTTTGTGATGTTAAAGGCTCTTGATGCAAGGAATTGGAGTTAACCCTTCCTCCTTTTCTCGGATCAAAACTTATTGTCTCACATGCTCTAGGCTCTGTTTGACTCCTATGAGCTTTTCGTTTCCCCCTAATAATAATAATATTACTTCTACTGCTACTACTAATGATAATAATAACAAATGGCACTGAATATGTGGTACGTATTTTTATGCTGCAGCATTGATGGAATCTTGGCATAAATTTGTTCAGGAAAATTGTTTTCATGTCGTTGAACACATGTTTGGTTGTTCCAGTTTACTCTCACAGACTTCGTCCTTCCTGCAGTCTTTTTTCAGTTGTCAGCTTCACAAAGTTTTGTACAGCGATTTCACTGTTTTCAAAATCAATTGTAATGGGACCATGCATTTCATTAGTCTTACCATTTCTGCGCTGATAACATATTCATACTCTTTGTCTGAAGTTACTGCAAGAAGGAATGGTGCATTAAAAGAATCGTAAGAAACTGAGTTGTTAAAATGCCTTTAAAAGGAAGTCAAATTATTTTAAGCATTGTTGATTTTGGCTGTCTTCACTATTTTTCTGTGTACAATGTATGTCCGTGATTTTAGTCAGATTATGAACAAGCACTGGACGAATTATCGAATCTACCATCGATCATAGTCATGTAATTATATATTTATCACCTTTGAGTATTTTCTACAATGTTTAAGAGATAAACTTCTCCATTTTCTACGAGTTCTGCCAAAACATTCATTTGTATTTGAGATATCTGTATTCAGTAAAGTTACAGAAAGATTCCCAGTGACAACTGGTTTGATACATGAGTGTACGACCAAACATACATTTAACCAAGTAAATTTTTACCCAGTCAAGATGTCGCTAGATGAACATGAAAGCTTTGGATCGCAAAGGTACTTTGCTCTTCATAAGAGCCATAAGTTCTTGACTGGTGGGTAAATCGACTTTGTAAATGATCAAAAACTGATGTGTTCCATCAAGACCTCAGAAGGATTAGGTAGAGACCGTGGCATTTTTGGAAAGCATCCTTACTAGATGGATCCATGCTCTGTCAGCTTGCTGTTTATCATGGAAACATTGCCTGGCATCTCAGCAGGTCATCAAAATAACACCCGAAATAATCGCGCTGATCCCTACTGCGAGGTAAACCTCATTTCGTTGCTTAATTAAAGTCAATGATTCATTTTGATTTTAATTATTGGATTTTTTGTCAGTGTAAACTGAAGTTGTTGGATGTGACACCATGAATTGTGAATGTGAGAAGCTCAAACGCAAGAGAAAGATTATCATTATCATGCTGTCACACGTAAACTTGGGCTTCAATGAACGGGATGAAATCGCGGCAGTGGCATGACAAAATACATTCAGACGAGTCGTATATAATGAAGTTTGTAATTGACTTTGCCGACTACCTGCCGTCTGAACTTGGTACTAGGCTCCCAGAACTGTTTGGTGGCATATTGTTACTAAGAACTTACGAAATCAGCTCTGACATTAATATTTAACTCAGAGGTTGCGGGACAACTCACTAGTTTCTGGTTGAATGATAGTTATTCGTGTCCACTACAAAGTAATATACAACAAAATGTGCAAATTATACATCAGTTACATAATTTCTCACCACACGCAAACCAGAATGAAAATCAACGCGCCTCATTCCAGTTCAAGAATTCCTCCCACCAGCTCCGCTCAGAGAATACCCTATCCGGACTTACCTTCATGTCCTACGGCATCAAGGTAATTGTATACCTCTGTCATATTGGGGATAGAGTGTCACTGACAGCAATGTACTTACAGTACCAACTAATTTTCCTACAGCGATGATTTCATCAATACAAATAATCTCACGCAATTGTAAGAATGGCAGTAGTTATTTAAAAAGTAACGGAGACAAATAGCGTTTAGCTGACAAGTTGAGTGACTCGTGAATCTTAACTCATGGATGTCACCAGTGAAAAGGTCGCTGACTTTTTTTTAGCTTTCTGTGATGCCAGGCAGGTCTTCAGGCATCACGGCATCAATGAGCATCTCGCGCACTACCTTCGTCATGTTAATGAAGCGATATATTGGTAGAAGCATGACAATACCGACACACTTTATAATATAGAAATAAATGAAACACTTGCGACATTTAATTAGGAGACTTCTCGCCCACTGAAGAATTTTTTAATCCGAGTGGATTGAAAGAACCCCAGCGAGCGAAGTGTTTCCTAATTAAATGTCCATTGTGTTGCGTTTATGTCTTTATTCTGGTGAAGGGGTATTGATGAAGAGGTTTTGGTGAAGGGATCTTGGAGAAGAGGCCTTGGTGAAGGGTCCTTTATCATAAAAAAATGAAGCTAATCTCCATTTTCTTGGATCAACTGATTTTTAGAACTTTCCCATAAATCTAATAACAATAATAATAAACTAGAGGACCTTTACATATTGTGCAAATACTTCAGCAGCAGACATGGGAAGCACTCTAGTGAAGTGAGACAAATCTCCCTGATGTTGATTACGTATTTCAAGTGTTAAGTCAGTGAAGACTTGATGGAAACGAAGACTCACTGAAACACCCTAATGTTAGGTTTAGCAGTCAGGCGAACCAGAAAACATTGTCAACATTCTTATGGTGGTATCGATCAGAGGAGCGTGTGAGGAGAAGACGAGGGAAGAGTCATAGGAAGAGAAGATAAACGAGTTGGGAAGGTGTGCATGGAAGAAAGGGAAAAGGAAAACAGGTGAGAGTAGGTGAAAAGACGAGGAGGAAAGAGTGGAAGGAAATGAAAAAGGAAGAGATGGTGAGGAGAGGATGGGAGAACAGGTAAGCGAAAGGACTTGAAAGTGGAAGTAGGACCTAAAAAAATGAATGTAGAGTGGGGGTAGAGAAGGATGAAAGGAGAGGAGAGAATAGAAAAAGATAGAAAGAGTAGGCAGGAAGAAAGAGAAAGTAGAAGAAAAGAGGTGAAGACTTAAACAACAATGTAAATATAGATCACATAGAATACTTGATGTGGTAGAGGCAATTTGTACCTGCCATTGATACCTGGGTGAATATCGACCATCGACGCCACATTCATCTATCTCTCTCCAGCGTACTCTTTCTTCCATCTATCTTTTACAGCTTTTTAGCTTCTTTATTTTCATTCATTTTCTCTTCCTTCTTAGGGGTGATAAAAGGCTTAAATTTTGTACTTTAACGATCGTGTACGACTTGAGTTGCTGGGACGACGATTAATCTGAATCTACTTGTTCAATACTTATTTTCGATTACAGTTGTTCTGTTACCTCCAGGTTTTATGCATTCTTTACTTACTCTGATCTATCCTAAATTCCATCTATGTTTTCCCACTTCCTAAATTCTATGTTTTCCCACTTTTTAAATTCCATCTATGTTTTCCCACTTTCTAAATTCCATCTACGTTTTCCCACTTCCTAAATTCTATGTCTTTCGACTTCCAAAATTCCATCTATGTTTTCCCACTTCCTAAATTCTATCTATGTCTTTCCACTTCCTAAATACCATCTATGTTTTCCCACTTCCTAAATTCCATCTATGTTTTCCCACTTCCTAAATTCCATCTATGTTTTCCCATTTCCTAAATTCCATCTATGTTTTCCCACTTCCTAAATTCCATCTATGTTTTCCCACTTCCTAAATTCCATCTATATTTTCCCACTTCCTAAATTCTATGTCTTTCCACTTCCTAAATACCATCTATGTTTTCCCACTTCCTAAATTCCATCTATGTTTTCCCACTTCCTAAATTCTATCTATGTCTTTCCACTTCCTAAATTCCATCTATGTTTTCCCACTTCCTAAATTCCATCTATGTTTTCCCACTTCCTAAATTCCATGTATCTATCCCCACCTTCACCATCTATTACCGCCTGCACCATCTATCCAAACCTGCACTATCCATCTCCACCTGAACCACTTATTACCATCTGCGCCGTCTATCCCCACCTTTGCCTATATCCCCAGTGTCTGGTGCAGAAGCAATACATCAGTGAAGTAGGGGAAGTGTTCTGGTGTGTGGGCAGGCAGCCTCACCCTTCCCAGAACTCATTTCATCTAATTTGTCTTCTTAATTTCCTTTTGTCGGCGATGGTGAGGGCAGAGGTAGTGTTGGTGATGGTCACGGTGGTAGTGGTGGTGGTGGTGGGGGTGGTGATGGTGGTGATAGTGGTGGTGGTAGTGGTGGTAATGCTGGTGGTAGTGGTAGTGGTGGTTGTGGTGATGGTGATGGTGGTGGTGGTGGTGGTGGTGGTAGTGGTGGTACGGGTGGTGATAGTAGTGGTGCTGGTGATGGTGGCAGTGGTGGTGATGGTGGTGGTGGTAGTGGTGGTGGTGGTTGTGATAATAAATGTTTCAATGTATGACATTGAAATCTAGTTTAATTTAACGTCGATAAACCTTGAGGAGTTGTTTAGTAAATTGCGCAAGCACACACACATATATTATAAATATATAAATATATATATATATATATATATATATATATATATATATATATATATATATATATATATATATATATATATATATATATATATATATATATATATATATATATATATGCAAAACAACCACTGTGAAAGAGTAGTGAAATTCCAAACGCTTTCGTGACTACTCACAATGTGAGTAGTCACGAAACGCTTGGAATTTCAATACTCTTTCACTGGTTGTTTTGCATATTTTAAAATCACCTGTTTACTGTGATCTTATTGCATATATATATATATATATATATATATATATATATATATATATATATATATATATATATATATATATATATATATATATATATATATATATATATATATACACTGATGCGTAATACATGTGTTTCTTTCTGCCTCAGCGATTTACTGTTCTTTTACGTCCAAGCTTTTTGTCTAAGATGTTTTGGATCTTTAGGTTTTCCTCTTTCTCTTCGAGCTTGCGGTTCCTTTCTTTTATTCATTTCATGTTTCTCAGTTTCGAGAATTTAATATACTGGTTCTTGTCTCTTAAATAGTCATAGTGCTCCATTTTCTCTCTCAGAAGCTACATGTGTTAATGTGTTAACATTTGAAAAATATCCGTTGTTTGTCTGTGTTAAGCACAGGATATGTAACCTGGGGGATGAATTTCTCTTAGCATATATATGCTGAGAGATATTGTCTGTAGGTGCAAAGGTTACATGCTACCTTAACGTCCCCATTTTAGTAGACAGGCTTTAAACCCCATTAACCAACTAACTTGTGTTAAGGGTACAGTATTTGTCTGTGTGAATGGCACAGTGTGTGGCTATGTGAAGGGTCTGCTTGTATTAAGGAAACAGGGTTTGTGTCTAGGTTACAGAGAATGTCTGTGCTATGGTAACATAATTTGTGTTGCAGCTGAAGAATTTGCCTGCGTTATGTTTGTGTTAAAGCTACAGAGATTTACCGTGGCTGTAATGCAAACAACATAGCAGTGTCAACTCATGGAGAACTATGCCAAGGTATTATTTACTCTCTTCGAGCGACACGTTGTCGCTTCATTACTAAGGTTTTACCTTGAATGCTTCTCAATCTCTCATTTGTTTTGCTTCTGAAGAATTTTGTTATAATTTTTTTTAGGCTTGTGCGATTGAACTTTTGTCTCAAAAGTTCAAGGCTCGGAATTGATGGATATTTTTTATGGGAATCGGACGGCACTGATCCTCAAAAGGAATTTCATATATTGTACAGTTTATAATTAATTTTTCAACAGCGATGCCTCTCCTTCAAATAATTTCAAATAGTTCACGGACAATTTCCTATCGTTATTTATTAAGATTTTCTCATTCAAGATAATTAAATGTATTAATAAATAAAGATCTATGCTGAAATATTATTATCTCACAACTGTTATAATATACAGCTGTTACGAAAGATTCTTATGTATCCCTCGAGAACTGCTCTACCATAGACCTATCGTGTAAAATCTTTATTCATCAATTTGGATCTACCTCAATATAATCCTCTCTTGTAAGCCTATTGCATCTTGTCATTATCCTTATCATTGCTATATACTGCAAGGATATTTTTTGCATCTTCTGGGAATGGCCTTACCTTTGTCGGGCAGACGCAGTTTTGACTGCCTTTAAACACGTGCACCTTTACGCGTGTCATCCTACTCTTGCTGCGCATCTGGATTCCCGTTCTTAAATTCTGACCAATCACAAGCCTTCCCTGAGTCGCTTCAGCTAAGTGGTGATGGCGTTTGCCGGCTTCCCATTGGTTAAGAGAACAAAATGTAAACACTTGTGGCTTGGCGTCGCCCAGAGTGGGTTTTTTCCATCTAGTGTCACTAATATACTCTTGGATTTTACCCTCTACAATGTCGGTAAGTAATGATTGTTGTGTTTAGTGTGTACATGAATAGTTTAGGCATATTTTGATATATACATAAAGTCCGTGTGAAGCATAATGTGAGTGTAGCATGCAGTTGAAAAAAGTGCAACAAAAGAAGGGCAGTCAGGACTGCCTCTGCCCGAGTAGGGACATAGTCCACTTTCAGTAAGATAAATATTTATAAAAAAAATTCTACTGCATATATGAATTCGGTAGGTGTCTGGATGTATACAGAACGTTTTTATTGTCCTTCCAGATCAATGAGAAATTGTTTTATGGGGAGCCCTCCAGCACCAGGTCAAAATATGTCTGCATTTTGGATGACTGACTCAGAACCAGTGGTAGATGACCCTGAATTGCTTGATAGTGGTGATGAATACTTGCCACCAGATGCAGAGGTGTCGAGTGAAGAGGAGGAAGAAAGGCCAGCCAAAAAGCAGAAATTAGTCAAGAAAAAGAGAGGCATTACGATCGAGGAGTACCCTGATGAACATATTTATGACGATCTTGCTCTTCAAGGTGAATCTAAGTGGTCCCAGGTTGACCTCCAAAATAACCCTTTGCCGGCATATGAACATGAAAAGCCTCTTCAAATTAGGTCTCCATATCAGTATTTATGTGATTTCTTTACTCCAGACATGGTAGATAACATAGCATCTCAAACAAATTTGTAAGCCAAGCAAAAAAACATAAATAAAAATTTTGCAACAGATTCTGAAGAGATCATGAGGTTCATAGGTATTTTGTTGTTCATGGGTATTATTCAATCACTATCACTCGAAGACTATTGGGCAGGTTCATTTAGGATCCCCCAGGTTGCAGAAGTCATGGGGTCTAAGAGGTTTAGGTTACTTAGACGTACTATCCATTTCAATGACAACACACAAAAGGATAATGACAGATTCTAATTGCTTCATAGACTTCCATTCTAGCAATTAGTAATATACAATGATTGATCTTCCTCATGAATCTCAGGAATATGGGACTTGAAAGTTTTATCCCTTTGCAATGTGTCCTTGTTGCTATTTCTTTCATTTTTATATTTTTCTAATACTTACAAAATGTTTTGATACAAGTTCCATTGATGTTTTTGATATTGTATGTTTGTATAATAAATTTTAAAAATAGTTATTGGGTGTTTTATTAACAAATGTAAGTTTGCAACATTCAAATTTATACTCCCTATTTAGGGCATGGGCGAGTTTAACTGCCTTTCGCAGATTAGCAATTGCTCGGAAACTAACCATCAGAATTCCATTTATATGGCCTCATTCATCTTGTATTGAGTTACTCTATCCACTCTAAAGGAGTTAAGTGTGAAATTCCATTATATCAGACATTGCCCGACAAAGGGTTAACAGCTTTTCTGTTTTAAAATCCACTCGATTGTGTTGCATTAAAGAAGTTTATTTTTTTCATATCAAACGATAAACGCAGAATTAGGGAACGTAGGAAGTGAAGCACACTCTAAAGTATATTGTACTACGTTTGTTTAAAAACTGCAAAGCACTCGTCCCCCCCCCCACCTCTTTTAAGAAGTGCAAGTCTCCAGTGCTCGTCTTGAGAGTTGTAATGCATTTTTCTCCTTCCTGCGGGACCTACAGTGCTGTTAAACTTTTGAAGAGCTGCTTCACTTCTATTCTCCTCTTGTTTTTTTCCCTTTCCCCCCAAAAATACAATATTCATTTGCAAAAAATATGTAATAAGAGTTTTTTTTAATATATAACCTCGTTTGAACAAAGCCGGTAATAATTAATCTAGTTATACTCACAATTGTTTATGTTGTTGGTAAAAATCAATATAAAACTCCATTCTCAAAATTTATATTTTGTCTTGGACAGATGTGTTGCTGTGGATGCTGCTGCTTCACTAGTAAATTAAATATCAAATCAAAGTCCAGAGCTTGAAAATTTACCGAGTTTTACAGACTTTTATAAGCGAGTTCCACAGAAGCAATGATTTGGGAATAAAGGCACGAATGCACACACACACACACACACACACACACACACACACACACACACACACGCACACACACACACACACACACACACACACACACACACACACACACACACACACACACACACACACACACATTTATATATACATATATATATATATATATATATATATATATATATATATATATATATATGTATATATATATATATATATATATATATATATATATATATATATATATATATATATATATATATATATATATATATATATATATATATATATATATATATATATCTGCAAAACAACCACGGGGGAAGTTGAAAAATAGCTCTAGGCCTTTCGTGTTGCAATCGACACATTATCAGGAACTTGCATTGTTGCAGAAAAGAGGATGAAATCCGAGTAAACACGTTCCGAGTGAGCGTTTTTGTTCAGTTTATTTATAATTTAGCCTTAAAAAGGCAAATAGACTATGAGAAAGTTATATTTGATTAGAGTATTATTTATAACCATAGTTGTTAATTTAGTGTATTTGATGTGACAACAGTCTAAAATTGTTGTATCAAAACAGAGGAAGTATTGCAATAATCTAACAACATCGGGTTCAAGATCCAATACTCTATCAGTGAATATCACATCCAGGGCTCCGTCAGATTCAGTTACCGGTATTCGCTCCTCATTACACTCGGTGACATATCTGACTCTCTCGTTTAGGGTTTAATTAGCTCTGCCATTATCTCACATTTCTCCAAATAAAAGTTTTTAATTAATTATTTCTGTCAAAATCGGATAGTTTATGTTTCAACCCATGCTGTCGCAGCTATTTTCCTATTGGTAAATAGCTATTGTTTCGAAATTTCCGAAACTGATTCATTGCATGAATTGCTATATGTTTTTAACACACCAGAATTCCTACAATTTCGATAATTCCCACAATTCAGATGACTCAGTTTTCTTGTACGTTTTTCTCTTGTCTATTTGACGCAAAATATGCAATAAATTTTGAGGGTTCGAGTCTTGCTGTGGACGTAGAGACAATGTTTGTAAATAATTTCTCTTGTTTGCGAATTGTTAAGCATTTCAAATATCTTTCGTTGTCCACTGCATGTGGCAGGATTCGATGAAGTAACTTTCAAGACGAGCTTGGTGCCCGGGGGTATGGGGTAACATCGCTTAGCTTCGGCTAAGAGCCCATACTTAACTTTGGTCTAGCTCAGTGGTAAAGTACAGAAGTACTGTGGACTCTGATACAGAGTTAGCAGGTTCGAGTCCTGCTGTGGACGTGGAGACAATATTTGTATATATATATATATATATATATATATATATATATATATATATATATATATATATATATATGTATATTTTTTTTTCAACAAGTCGGCTGTCTCCCACCGAGGCAGGGTGACCCAAAAAAGAAAGAAAATCCCCAAAAAGAAAATACTTTCATCATTCAACACTTTCACCACACTCACACATTATCACTGTTTTTGCAGAGGTGCTCAGAATACAACAGTTTAGAAGCATACACATATAAAGATACACAACATATCCCTCCAAACTGCCAATATCCCAATATATAATATATAATATATAATATATATATATATATATATATATATATATATATATATATATATATATATATATATATATATATATATATAATATATAATGTATAATATAAATATATATATATATATATATATATATATATATAATATATATATATATATATATATATATATATATATATATAATATACATATATATATATATATATATATATATATATATATATATATATATATATATATATATATATATATATATATATGTTGCAAACAATCGCAGACAGGCGATCTTAACATTGCAAGACAAGCCACGGGGGTGAAAATCTTTAGCTCAAGTACTCTTACACTTCTCAGTGCGTCATCAAGCGCTGTGTAATGTTGCAAGGGCAGCAACAGGAGAAATAGGGTAAGTTTTTCTGAGTATGGTAGCACGGTGGCACCAGCCTCTGACTGAGGAAGAGATGCCAGTGGGATGCCAACCACACCCTGGTCCCCACAACACTTCACCACATAAGGGGTCGGGTGGGGTAGTCCCCACAGTTTTCAGATAGCATGAGGTAAAATAACTAGCCAGCCTTAAGCTTCTAACCGCTGGGAACAGAACATGTGACATAAGAAGTTACATTATAATAGTGGATCATTTACATACAGAATGCAGCTAATATGAACAACCTTCTATTGAAATAGAGAGGAATATATCCCTCATTCTGTCAAACGGTGTCGCAGAACATTCCAGAATATTCAGGAAATACTCTCAGTGTCAATTAATATGCTTGTGTGAATTCTCCTATTCAGGCTTTTCTCTCTTATAATAAATTGGCAATTCCTGATTTTTTTTTATATTTTTAATACCATTACTATCATTATTATTCAGTATCATCCGCTGATATCATTATTATTACCATTATCATTATAATATTACTAACAACCTAATTCAGTAAACCACTATACTAGTTGCAATCACCATGTTGCAGTTAACTATGTATCCCTTATATCGGTGTACCTAGACGAGTTAGGGCGTCAATAGGTCACACTGCATTACTTTTGGACTATCCCAGGATGATCGCATATGTGAACGCATACCTAATGAAGCCCCATGACTACTTCCTTACTACTGATGTTATATCACTCAGGTTGCAGTCTGTATTACAGCACACCACCTGTAGCATTACAATACCAGTATGCTGCAGTAGCTGAGTGCGTTATACTGACGGTCACGGCAGACCTAACATTAAATATCGACGTTCGCGACGGACTTACCAAGATTAACTAAGTATCAACGTTCACGAAGGGCGTACCAGTATGCGCAGTTTGCAGATTCTGGTTGAACATAACCGAAACATCACGAAGCCCCCTGGTATATGGTGCAATCCTGCGTTTTTGTATAACATTGTTGTTTAAAGCTGTGCTCAATAGACTCCACTAAATAACTATCGAGTTTGTACAACTTATAATTTGAATTATATACTGCATCCCTACCATGTTTAAAGAGGGAGGACTTTCCATGTCCATATTATATTATATATATATATATATATATATATATATATATATATATATATATATATATATATATATATATATATATATATATATATATATATATATATATATATATATAAATTTTGGTTCGTGTCTCTTTTTAAAAAGTGTTTCTAGCAACTTTAAAAGATTTATCAATTACATTTCTTGGGTATTTTAAATCATTACCTATTTCATAAATTTTGGATATTTCCTCATCTATGAACTCAGGACTACAAATTCGTAAAGCTCTCAAAAACATTGATGAGAAAACAGACAGTTTGACTATCTTGATGCGAGGAATAATAGTGGACATAGGAACAGTTATTTGTAGGTTTTCTGTAAATTTTAAATTTGAATTCATTATTACCCTTAATAATTAAAACATCTAGAAAAGGCAATGAGTTATTTTCTTCAAACTCAACAGTAAAGTTTATAGAATGGGCTAAGCTATTTAATTTTCCAAGAAAATGGTGTATATCTACATTTTTGGGCATAAGACACAAAATATCATCAACATATCTGAACCATTTAGCTCTATTAGGGAGGATTGTGTTACGCAACCTTGTTTCAAAAAATTCCATGTATAGATTACCATGTATAGATTACTAGAATAGCTTGGGGGTGAGTTTTGCAAAGGACCTATCCAAGTTGGCTCGCCGCGCGTCACGTGTTTAACCGTTGTGGGATCTGATAGTGAGGTGCTGGCCGGACCCCTTATATAGCTTCCTTGGATGCTTCACTTTCATAGTTCCTTGATAATGTGAGTAGTCACGAAAGCGCTTGGAATTTCTCTATTCTTTCAGAGTGGTTGTTTTGCATATTTTGAAATCACCTGTTTACTGTGATCTTATTGCTATATATATATATATATATATATATATATATATATATATATATATATATATATATATATATATATATATATATATATATATATATATATATATAACACACACACACACAGCAAGACAGTGGTGCGTACTGAGTCATTAATTTTTTTAATTCCCGCTATCGCACATCATAATGTGATCTTGAATTTTTCACGGTGTAGACCGTAAGTTAGTGGAAGGCCTCAGTCATATTGCCAAGTGTCAAGTAAAATATTACTACCTACAGTCATCGAACACCTCACACATTTATGCCCTTTGTTGCACAGCTGCTGCGTATATGAACTTCAGTATGTGATGAAACCTGTTTCTTCTTCTTCGTTACAGTGAACAAGTTTTCTATAGCCATTATCAAGGAAGATGTTAGCGCCAAATAAGCTTCCTTCTGTGTCGTTATTTATCACTCTCAAATTACAAATACAACAATAAAAAATGTAAAGTGATTTTTAAACAACATCTTCAGTTTCGTTAAATAACAAGTGTTCCTTAGTTCTGAAAGTAAATGATAACGAAAAGAAGTGAAAATAGACACTTACAGTTCAGGACATTTATGAAAGGAAACGTTCCGCCTAATTCAGAGACAACTAAGAAATAAGTATGTACGAATATAGTGGTGAGAGTCAGATGTCAATCTGCGAGAGGGTAATAATAGTAATAAAGGTGGTAGCAGTACTGCTGTGGTGAGATGCGTAGAGTTTGAGAAAGGCATGTCACCATGGGTCAGTAGACCTGCTGTAGAGCTCTTGCATTCAAAGTAACCAAGTAGGCATCAGGTTACAGCAGTCTCCAAAATGGTCAGTATCCTCTTAATGAATAGTTTGTATATGGTGTAACTGCCGGACTTCTGGAGAGCTGCGTTACTAACTACAATCAGGGCGGCTTCTATACATTTTTGTCTGCACCAGTCTTCTTCCCAAACGACTAATCTGACCTCATTCAACTTCATAAGGTGTCCATCTTCTTTTCTGTGTTGGTTGCAGGCATTTTTTCAAGGTTAAAGTAGCTCTTCTGTTCACTTGTTCTTCAAAGATCTTACTGTTTCGCCTACGTATCTCATCACACACCCCGTGTGGTATTATTCATACTCCCGTGATGATGATAAAATCGAGCATTCCTAGTATTGCACGTGTGTGTTAGTCATCAAACTGTTTACACTGTGTACCATTTATAATATGAAACTGCTGGCTTAACAGAGCGACTGCACGTGGACGATTATCTTTCACTGCTATTAAAATAATTCACAGGCATGACCTGGTAAACGTAATACTTTATTTTATCTTCTAAGACTCTGGGTTAAATTCTGCGTGAAAGCTAATTATTAAAATAAAAAAAATGCGCGATATATATTATCAAATTACAAGTTTAGACATTTTAATATTCATGAGAATATTATTATTATAATTAAAAAATTTTGGAATAGATTTTTCATATATTTTATATTGGAGATTAAAGGCTCACCGTAGTTGTAAACCTACAGTGAAATTTTAATACTGGCTCTAATTAGAAGCTTAGTGGTTAATGATTAACGTGCCTATATATAAATCCTGCAGGACGCTCTGATGAGATATTAAATTACTTTAACGAAAATTATATATATAATATATATATATATATATATATATATATATATATATATATATATATATATATATATATATATAATTATATATATATATATATAGGCAGTTTGGAGGGATGTGTTGTGTATCTTTATACGTATATGCTTAGTCAGCCATTAACGAATGTATTCAATGCGTCCATCCTTACCAGTGTTGTGCCAGAGATGTGGAAGATGGCTAATGTGGTTCCTATATTCAAATCAGGGGATAAGTCCACTCCTTCAAATTACCGTCCAATAAGCCTGACATCTATAGTGGGCAAGTTATTAGAATCAATTATAGCTGACATTATCAGAAGTCACCTTGAAGAGCATAACTTGATAAATGAATCTCAGCATGGATTCACGAAAGGTCGTTCCTGCCTGACAAACTTACTGACGTTCTTCAATAGAACATTTGAGGCAGTTGACAGTGATAAGGAATATGATATTGTTTATTTGGATTTTAGTAAAGCCTTCGACAGAGTACCTCACAAGAGACTCTTAAGAAAAAGTGGCAGCTCATGGTATAGGAGGTAAAGTTCTAGCATGGATTGAGGCATGGCTTACCAATAGAAAGCAGAGAGTTACCATTAATGGAGTGAAATCTGAATGGGGATTAGTCACTAGTGGCGTTCCACAAGGATCAGTTTTAGGCCCTCTCTTGTTCATAATTTACATTAATGACCTTGATGAAGGGATTACTAGTGACATGAGTAAGTTTGCTGATGATACAAAGATAGGCCGTATAATTCACTCTGAGGAGGATATCAATGAACTCCAGGACGATTTGAACAAATTAATGTCTTGGTCTGAGAAATGGCAGATGAAGTTTAATGTGGATAAGTGTAAGGTACTTGCCCTTGGTAATGAAAATAACCCTCGAAGCTATAATCTAGGTGAAGTAGAGCTTGGTCATACAGAATGTGAAAAAGACTTGGGAGTCATGGTAAGCAGAAATCTAAAGCAAGACAGCAGTGCCTCAGTGTGCGCAACAAGGCCAACAGATTACTTGGATTTATCTCAAGAAGTATAAGTAACAGAAGTCCAAAAGTTATTTTACAGCTCTATACATCACTAGTGAGGCCTCATTTGGATTATGCTGCTCAGTTTTGGTCACCTTACTACAGGATGGACATAGACTCATTAGAGAACATACAGAGAAGAATGACTAAAATGATTTACTGTGTAAGGAACCTCCCGTATGAAGATAGACTTAAAGCCTTAAATCTCCACTCTCTGGAGAGGCGTAGAATGAGGGGAGATATCATTGAAGTGTATAAGTGGATGACGGGCATAAACAAAGGAGACATTAATAAAGTACTGAGGGTGTCGAACCAGGTAAGAACCAGGAATAATAGATTTAAGTTGGATAAATTTAGATTTAGAAAGGACATAGGTAAGTACTGGTTTTCTAACAGAGTTGTAGATGCGTGGAACAGTCTTCCCAGTGGGGTGATAGAGGTTAGGACCTTGGGTAGCTTTAAGAAGAGACTGGACAAATATATGAGTGGGAGGGGCTGGGTTTGATTGGTGTCAAGGGGTACGGGAGTTATTTCTTGAGTAGCTTTAGGTAGATGTCGTTTTGATAAGGACCTGCCTCGTATGGGCCAGTAGGCCTTCTGCAGTGTTCCTACATTCTTATGTTCTTATACTGAGAACTTCTGCAAAAACAGTGATTATGTATGAGTGAGGTGAAAGTGTTGAGTGATGATGTAAGTATTTTTTTGGAGAGGATTTTCTTTCTTTTTGGGTCACCCTGCTTCGGTGGGAGACGGCCGACTTGCTTAAATATATATATATATATATATATATATATATATATATATATATATATATATATATATATATATATATATATATATATATATATATATATATATATATATATATATATATATAATCATGAAGCCTTATTTTATACAGGACACTTGTAAAGCCATTAATGATAGCTCACATGCAGACAAACACAAAATAAATGGACAAAATATTTCAGTCTCCGAGATCTTCAGTAGTAGAGGAGAGGCAAACAGTCTAGATGTATATAATGATCCACTCAGTGTATTGAGGGGGAAAAGGGTATTAAGTTCAGTCAGACAGTGAGGGAAGTAGTTGGGATCCGAATGGTGCACTTTACATACGCTTTCGTGGGTGCATGCAAATACGATATAGTAGTCACCGAGCAGGACGTGGTAATTTTAAGTCTATACCAGGAAGGTGTATCTTCTAGGCCAGTTGTGAAATAACCTCAGGAATCCATTTCTCTTTAGACACATTGAAATTTGGATTTATTTCAGTCAGGGAAGCTTCAAATTTTTTTTCTCTTGCCATTATCGTCTATTTTGTATATTTCTCTTTTGCATTGTTTACTCTTTGGTGGTAATTAAATGACTGAGTCACAAATTTCTTACCTGATAGCTACCAAGCGAACACAGTGCCATGAGAACATAAACGTGCAAAAGACCTTGAATATGTATTAGGATATGATTAGTTTTAAGTTGAGATAGCAGCACAAGGAAGAATATCTTCGTCAGTACCAGCACCACCAGCCCCAGCAGCAGCACCAGCAACACCACCGCCACCACCACCACCCCCACAACCAATGCCATTAGTTACAAATCCCAGCTGGCGTGCGGCCCTCGCAGAACTTTGCTAGGAAGGCAAAACAAGTTTCTCAAACGTTTGGGGTTTTCAGTGTCCTTCTTGATTAGCCTTTTTATTCCCTCTTCCCTCTCACAATTTGCTGACTCTTTGGAAAGGACTCACTCCAATGCCCTCTTGATTAGCCTATCTTGCCTTCACAATTTGCTGACTCCAAGGAAAAGACGCCCTCCAGTGTCCTTCCCTTGATTATCTTTTCTTCTATTTTCTCTCACAATTTGCTGACTACGTGGAGAGGACTCCCTCTAGTGTCTTTCTCTTGATTAACCTTACTTCTCTCTTACAATATTCTGACTCCAAAGAGACTGCGCCCTTCTGCAGCCTATTCCCACACTCCGAATGAGTGGACATTTGAATGTTCTCTGGTGCGTCCAGCCACTACATTGCCAGAAGAGTTGCAGCAGATTTTGTCCTTTCTCTTTTGTGGATGAACATACGTTTTTTTTATAGGATTACGTAACTTAACCCATTTTAACTTAACATAACTTAAATTGAAATAAATAAAATAATGCTTGTAAATTTACAAGGTCCGTTTAGAGACTGACAATGGGTATAACTTAATGCACTTAAATGAAAGCGATGAGAGGGACGATAATAAACTCTTCAAGGGCCATATCCTATATAAATAACCATAGATGATGACCGACAGTGAATTTATATAAGACAATTTAACTCAGAATAAATGCTGTGTTATGATTTTACATTGTTGAAAAAAATCCGCATGATTAACTACGTTGTTTCTTACATTCGTGCCAGTTTTGTTGTTGTTATTAGTGTATCTTTCATTGGTACTGTTAATGTCACTGTCATTGCTGCATATATTGTCACTACTATTACCCAGTTACTTGTAATGTTATTGCAGCTATCCTTCTTCCTGTTTTTGTCACTGCTACTGTAATTTTTATTTTTATTATTATTTTACTATTATTGTTGCTTCAAATACAATATATATATATATATATATATATATATATATATATATATATATATATATATATATATATATATATGTATATATATATATATATATATATATATATATATATATATATATATATATATATATATATATATATATATATATATATATATATATATATATATATATTATATATACAAGAATTTACCTATTTTTCCATTAAGATAAAAGTATATTTGTTGTCTGTGTAACCCGTGCCTTGATAATCCACTGTAATGCAGTTGTCTTTATTTTTTCTTTTAACCATTGTAATGATTTCTATCCCAGAGGCCATGCATCCTGATTACCAGCAGTCAATCGCTCTAATGACTCTTTAGATGTTTTAATTGATGTTAGTGTCCGGCAGGCGAACACGCTTTCACTCTTATTAAATTTCTCTTTTTTTCTTCTCTCTCAGCCGTTATTAATGCTGATGGAATGACGCCTCCCTCATTATGGCGGCCCACGCTGCTTCGATTCTAGTGGGAGGGAGGAAGGGTAGGAAGCCGGGGAACGGTGATAGGTGGAAGTCGGTTGGGCAGGTTGATCGGGGCAGGGGACTAGAAGGAGTGGTTGGTGGGGCGCAAGAGGGGAAAGAAGAAGGGTGGTTGGGACACACAACAGAGTAGGATGGCACAATATGGAAAGGAGAGCGAGTGAGGCAGAAAAGGGAAAGGTTAGTAGGGAGACATTTTTTTGCTGTGAGAGGTCGAGTGAGGCCACAGAAAATAAGGTTATACAGCGCGTCGGAGACTGACAAAGCAGGTGACGGTGATAAGGTGAGGTGCAGGGAAAAGTTTATGGGAAGGTGGCGTGCAGGGGAAGGTTCAGGGGAAGGTAGCGTGCAGGGGAAGGTTCAGGGGAAAGGAGAAGAAATTGGAGTGCCAAAGAGGGTGCCTGAAGTGGGGGAGGGGAAGGTGGTGGGATGCCCAGGAAGGCGTTGAGGAAAAGGGGAGGAGGAAGAATGTCAAGTCACTGAAGTCCACGAGACTTGGTAAGACATGATGTATTCCCCTTGTCTCAGTATGCGGGTGTTGATATCCAGTTATTGAACCCGCCTCTTAACTTTTTGGTAGTTAATGTAAACTATCTGAGTCATATTTACATTTAAACCCATGAACTGGATTTTATTATGTGTTTAGTTTTTCCAGGTTTATCGTTCCAACCATCAGAGCATTTAGAGTCCATCGGTGTCCCCTTCCTCCTGCTCTAATTTTAATAAAAATTCTGTCTGTCCACAATGTAGAAAAAAAATTGGATAAATTATTGAAACTTAATAACCCCCAATGTGTGGGCGAAATATTGTCGATAAAAGATAACATTATACTGCATTTGTGTCCCTTTTTTCCTATTTCCACCATGTTCTGGAGTATTTTCTATGTCGTGATCATGTCTCAATATACAGTTTTCGTTCAGTCTTTGTTCATAGATTTTATTATTATTTTTATGTTCCAGCTTGGTGGCAAAACAATGTACATCAGTTATTCTTTGTTTACATTTTGCTAGTTGCGTATTCACACTTGAGTTATATCCTAGTCAGTTTATCTAGCATTTATGAATAGGGCTTTGCTTAAATTTCTAAAGATCATTCATACCTTTGCTAGTCTGTCGTATGCTGCTGATGTTAGTATGTTTATGCGGTATATGTCAGTTGGGATACGAGTGATGCTTATTCCATTATTTTGTGAGTTGCTCTTTATTCTGATCTTACAGTGTATCCTGCATTCTCTTCCATGAAACATTCTTGCTTAACTTGAATTCTAATAATAATTTGTTTAGCTGTCGTTCAATAGTTTCTCTATTTTCATCTTCTTCAATTTGTTTGTGTCGTCGACTGCAAACATTACTATGTAGAAGTCTAACCTTTCCTACAAAATCCTTTAGCTATACCAGAAAGTGTGGGACAGAGGACTGAACCTTTGGTGGTTTTAGTGATGGCGCTTGTCTATTATGGCGTTTTATCTCCCATCATGACTCTGTTTTCTGTTTTTCAAATATTTATTCATTCATGCAAATGCCTTAACCGTACCTGCAGTTCGCGACAAAAGTTTGTTGGGTAGTATTTTGTTATGCAGTATTCTATCGATGGTGATGCAGTATTCTATCGATGGTGATCTCTCAGCCTGTGTAGAAATAATCATTTCATTTATATTTCTCTTTTCTGCGGGATTTTCCTTGGTCTGTGAAGCATAATTCTTCATTTTTCTACCTGTATCTTAATATTTCTATGAATATTTTTTTTTTGCAATAATCTTGCATGTGATGCTTATCATAAATGCTGATTTGTATATGCTCTTAGTTTCTATGTTTTGTTTTCCTCCATGACGATCGAGTTAAGGGTTCCCCATTCATATAGTCGTTTTCTTCTCAAAACTTGACTTTGTTGTTGTCCCTATTTACTCTTCATGTTTGAGGTTCAAGAACAAATCAAACTGATCCTCATTACTCACGAAATCGTAGTGACACTAGTGAAAACAAACCATACCACGGGCGGTGATAAGAATCCGCTATCAGAGTCATAAAACTCCATACCGACGCTCTAGCCACTGGGCCAGCTGGCTACAACAAGACTTGTCCAACTAGGTATATTTATGCGCCAGAATAAGGTTAGAATAGGCACCACTGTGACCACAAATGCAAGTTTTACAGACGAATCTCCCGCCACCATGACCGTGACTAGCTCTAGCTCAAGTCCCCTCAAAGCTAATGGCTTACGCGTCTATCTGGAGTTTTATGACTCTGATTGCAGGTTCTATCCCAGCCCGTGGTATGGTTTGTTTGCAATCGTGTCATTACGATTTCGTGAGTCATGATGACTGCTTTGAGGGGACCTGAGCTAGAGCTAGTCACGGCCACGGTGGCGAGAGATTCGTCTGTAAAAACTTGCATTTGTGGTCACAGTGGTGCCTATTCTAACCCTCCTATGGCGTATAAATATACCTAATTGGACGAGTCTTGCTGTAGCCAGCTGGCCCAGTGGCTAGCGCGTCGGTTTGGAGTTTTATGACTCTCTGATCGCGGGTTCTACCCCTACCCGTGGTATAGTTTGATCTTCATTTTCCCTTCATAGTTTCATATAAACAATTTTCAATTTTAAAGTCTTGTGTTAGATTCAATATTCTGGCTTCCCTTTGTTGAATTGTTCTCGACCAATTCATTAATTATACCTTTAAGTTGCTTAATTCACCAATCATATATTCCTTGAGTGTGGCCTATATCCCTGCCCTTCCTCCTGCTGCCACATATGCCATCGAACTACACGAAGTTCGGGTCTCGTTACTGCTCATCTTCATGCCAGACCACAAATGTTATTGGACATTGCAGTAAACTTTACATATCTCCTCTTCTTTTTTATGGAGAATCGCTTCCTGCAATGTAGGCGAGGATCTCCTGCAAAAGCAGGTAGTCAACCTGGGGTGGTGGTGGTGTTGATGATGGTGGTAGTGATGGTGGTGGTCGTGGTGTTGATGGTGGTAGTGGTGGTGCTGGTGGAGACGGTGATGGTGTTGAAAGTGAAACTTTAAACTCTATTTTGATTATATTTTGTTATACACTTCCCACTTTGTTTACTCACAAAAATGCTAAACATTCCTGCTGACACTTCACATTATAACATTATAATCACATCTTCCCCATCCACTGGGAATTATCTCTTGTACTTGGTATCGAAGAATGAAAGATCCTGTACCGTAGCTGGAAGGAAAAAATTCTTAACTTATTGAAAAATTGGAGGAGAAAGTCATACGAAATTCGGTTTATGAGGAACGGAAATGTCTACTGGTTTTCATATCCAGTCAGTAGGGAAGAGGTGAATAGGTGATCTTATCAGTGACATATTGATGTTTTGCGCTATCTTCCCACTATCAATCCTTCACTCTGTCTCTCAATAGTCTTGAGATAACGAGCTCTTCTAACGTGCTCTGAGTCCTGAATGCTTACCAAACTGTACTTGCCGTGTGAGGAAAAGATACAAATATCAGAATAAGTTTCTATTAGGACAACATTTCGCTGTGTAAAACAGTGCAAAGTTCTGCAGAGAGCGAAACGTTGTCACATAAAAGCTTGTCCTTCAATTTGTTTTTCCTTTACTCTTGTTAGTAGTAATCCTTATGGAACTAGTAGTGAAATTAGTAAATTTATTTAGATACAGGTGATAAGTACAATTATTATACCTCGTAACATACATGTAAAGTACCAAGAATTTATTTAGATACAGGTGATAAGTACAATTATTATACCTCGTAACATACATGTAAAGTACCAAGAATTTAATCTCTTGGCTTCACTTCCCTTGCTAGCTCCTAGCATTTCACCGGGTCTTATCACATCTTGTCAAACTACGTACAAATTTTGCCTCCACTACACTATTATCCAGTTCGTTCCACTGTTTTGCTACCGTTACACTAACGAGCTATGGTTTTATGTCACTGTGTCTCACTCTGTGTATTTACCAATCCTCTTGGTCCCTTATTCTGGCCCCCTCTTATGTCAATACTTCTCTGTTTACCTATCTGCGAACATGTGCATGACTTCTAGAGGCTCGCTTTGGAAGTTACTTTGATGAACGTAAAGGGTCTGTTGATCCAGGTAATTATTACTAACATTCGTTTCTCCCTAATTCAAATTCAATTACCTCCCATTTCCCAGAAGATGTATGGCACCTGCAGGTAACACACTTTTCATGTAATATTCTAATAATAGTAAAAATAATAATATAATAACAATGATAGCAATGATAATAATAATATGTGGGAAGTGGCAGAACTGATGCAAGGTGATGATGATAGAGATTCCACGAGGGTAAGATAAAGATGCTTTTCATGTGTCTCCCCGAAGCAGAATCTTTTCCTAAAAGGTTGTTTTTTGTAACTTGATAACGCCAGAGTCGATCGACTTGAAATTTTCGACGCTGGTTCACTGTAAATAGAAAAAAGTTCATGCAACTGGTCAATTTTACATAGTCCTTTCCTGAAATTATTTTGGGTGAAATGACTTGAGACAACCTCTTCCTATCGGCTTCAAACTTTGACACCATGCCCAGCCCTTCTAGGGCAGGGTAGGTGCCTGAGCCAGAGCTTTCAGCTCACAAGCCTGCCATTCCCATTAGCCCCCTTGGGGCGGGGATGGCAGACCAGAGAGGCCTAGCTTCTCCCTACGAGCCCCGTGAGGACGGGGAATGTGGCTAGGCCTGGGGATAGTTGGTCCCAAAGATGAGGGGGTACTTGTACCTCCTCCCATGGGAGACTTAAGTCTCAGACACTCCCTAGACAGGGAACCAAGGCCGGGCCACCACTTGGAAAAGGCCCGGGCCGGGAGAATTCTGGCGAATCTTTAATAATAAATAATAAAAAAATTCAAACTTTCACTCCTAATGCAACCTACTTAGAAGACTGTTACTGAACTTTGCTGTTGCCAATTCATCAACTTAATTTTAAAATGACGAGATATTTTTGGGTTAATTAACTCGAGCATTCTTCACTTCTACGATTTTAACCATTAATGACGAAAATTAAACCTCATGAGTTTAGACTGTACACAGAATTTTACACAAATAACTTACGGAGACGTGCTTGTGTATTTTGGGATATTCATTTATAGTTGTTAAGTAAAGAATTACACTTCTGACTGGCTTCTGACTTGGTTTTTGGTCAGTGTAGGTGACAATTTGCAATTTAGAGGTTATTTTCATGCGATAACTTGTAATAATGTTGGTAGAATTACCGACAATATGTTAGGTAACAGGAGGTTGACATAATAAAAAGTTACAATAGTTGTGCATGTGTCCTTTTAACCAAATTGCGATAGCTTGTAAATGTCTCTCCTGATACCTGTTCTGACTGGCTTTGAATCTTCAAAATTTATATATTACATTAGAAGCTTATGCACACACTGTACTATTCCTTTTGCGTGAACTGAGATAGGAGGGTTCAGGTTTATCTTATATTAGAGCATCTTTCTCCGATCTCGTAGCGACTGAAGGATATCTAATATTTTTCTGAAAAGCTATCTGAGTCGTAGGCTATTGTTTAGTTAGGCTATCACATAATACACTAAATTACGGAGAAAAAATATGGACTAGAGAGATGAGTGAGGACGTAGCATAGAACCTAACACGTGGTGACAGAAGCTGAGTTTCCAGAATGGGGAAACCTCTGGATCCGAGGTTATGGAACATTATGTCATTATGTTTATGAGAGAATGCGCACCGTTGCAGATGCAATAAATAAGAAATTTGTATTCGAAGAGACAAAAGACATAGAAACATTCCTCAATGGCAAATGTTATTTTTCAAATACATGTATATGCATAAAGCAAAAAATGTTAAATGTACACATGTAGACACACAGATACCATAAAAAAAAACTGACAGTGGACAGACAAACTAATAGATAGGAATCAAGGAGATAAACAGGAGAAAGACAGATGGACAGGAGACAAGCAGACAGAGAATAATATACTGTACAGAGAGGAGACAAACAGATATACAGGAGTCAGACAAACAACTCGACAAATTAAATAAATCATTTATTAATAACTAACAATGCAAAGATTAAAAAAACAATATAATATATGCTTTCAAATATTTTTCATTGGACTTTATCGCTTGATGCACTGTGAGAAAAAAAAGAAAACTGGAAAAAATTAACATATTAAAAAATATCGACAGACTTTCTAAATAATAATGAGAGCGTAAAAAGGTATAATTATTTTAACAAATTAAAAATTACAATGTGGGGGTAATTCAAATACCAGCATAAAAAAAAGACAGTTTGACACAGTACCAACATTATTATTATTATTATTTTGCGACGTACAATGAACTGTTTGTCTGTCTGTCTGTCTGTCTATGATTGTCCGTCTGTGTCTCTGTGTTTGTCTGTATCTCTGTGTCTGTCAAACAAACCAAGTGAGGCATATCAAAGCTGTGTCGCACAGACACAATAAAACAACTTATTGCTTATGATTAATGGGCCGATTGTGGTATTTTATTTTAGCTTTCGTTTTTGTTGCTAGCAGTTGTTATTGTTGTTGTTGGTGATATTGTAAAGTTTTGTTGGGTAATGCTATTGTCAGTGACTCTTAACATTTTAACTGTACTACTACTACTACTACTACTACTACTACTCCTACTACTACTACTGCTGCTGCTGCTGCTGCTGCTGCTGCTGTTGCTGCTGCTTATAATAATAATAATAAATAATATAATAATAATAATAAAAATAATAATAATAATAATAATAATAATAATAATAATAATAATAATAAAATAATAATAATAATAATAATAAAAATAATAATAATAATAATAATAATAATAATAATAATAATAATAATAATAATAATAATAATTAATAATAATAATAATAATAATAATAATAATAATAATAATAAAATAAAATAATAATTAATAAATAATATTAATAATAATAATAATAATAATAATAACAATAATAATAATAATAATAATAAAAATAATAATAATAATAATAATAATAAATAATAATAATAATATAATAATATAATAATAATAATAATATAGTAATAATAATAATCATGAAGGTTACGTTAAGCTGGGTGTACAATATTTGAGGATTAAGGAGTTTATTTGCCACCTTCGCGTGAGTCTTGTCTTGCCTTTGATCTCACGAGTTCAGAGTTAACAAAGTTCATTTACATAGGCGAGGCTTCCTTCCCATTTGCTTGAGCAGTCAAACACGTGTTTTAAAACTGTGCTTTGTTTTGGTTGAAAGATTTTTAATAAGAATTCGCTGCGGTGGTGGTGGGAGTGTTTTGGGTGGCGATAGTGGTTTGATGATTATTTTAAAGATACTTTGTGACAAAAGTGGTTAAGATTTATGGTTTGTGAAAAATGCAGCTCCGGCTTCGTGATAATTTAATATAATTAATAATTAGAAATGGTGTGCTCTCTCTCTCTCTCTGTCCGTTCGTTTACCTATAACTTCAATGCAGGCGACCTGGCCTCGTCCTTATAGCTACATGAATAAGTAAGTAAGCGGGTGATAAATGTGAAGAAGGCGCTGTAATCCATCTTGAACCATAAACAGATCAAGACTGATAATGGTCCAAAAGGGACGGAAACATTATCTAAAATATTCTTCCACGATTTTTTCCTCTAGCTGTGTGTATTCCAGACATGGTACTGTGATTTTTATACACAATGCCGCTCTCACCTACTTGCTGCACCTCTATTTTCCACACCTTGCCCACAGTCTTGTAGAAGCGAAGGCCACACTGCAGACAGCTGAATGAGACTGTAATTCCTGAATGGAGTGAAGCAGGTGGTTAAGTTAAATATTCAATAACAAGGGACTGAACACGCTCCCTTGTGGTAAGCTGTCACAAATGGAGTAGCCTTCAGATATCGCTAAATTAAGACTTACCATCATAGATTCGTCTTGCAGGTAATCACATTGTTCCAGAAAAAAACACATTCGAAGAACTTATGTCTCTGAAAGGAGGCTACAGTGCAATGCCCATTAACAGTTAATAGATTTATTCAGTAACTTCGTGCCACGAAATAAGACAGAATGAAACAGTTGCAGACTGATTAGCGACGAAGAAAAATGCGACGGAGAATAGATGGTGAAAGAGCTCGATGAGAGTGAAGACAGCGAAGTAGAAGCTGCAGAAAAACCGCGCATTCTTTAAGAGTTTTTTCGCAGTGAATTTTGCAGATTCTCCCCAAGACATGAAGTGTTCAGATTAATTAAGCTGTTGCAGTTCGTCTGACTGAATTAATGAATTCCGCCATCTGGGTGTGGAGGCAGCACGGGGTGCATATTTAGTGTGGTGGTGCATGTCGATGGGGGGGGGGATGGGGGAGAAGACTGCACCCCCCTCTCTCTCTATCTCTCTCTCTCTCTTTAACACACATATACTCTCTCTTCTTATCCCTTATCTTTCTCAATTCCTTCAATTTCCTACTTGTTTCTCTTTCTCTATTTCTGTATGCATATTTTCCAACATTTCTTTTTTCCCCATGAGAATATCAACAATGCTTTCGGGTAAACCTGTCTAAATTTATTGAGGACTCTGATTTCTCGCCTACAATATTTTAAGGCAACTGTTATTCTGCCGTCTTTTTGACCTTCTATTTTGGAGTGTCACTGAACTTCTGATCTCTCTTTCTTCACCGTATTTTGTTGGTAACATTTGAAGCAAATTTCTTCATTTTAATAGATCTTGCTCAGCTGAGTATAATGATTGCGGCATCATTTAAGTTTTCTTTGGATACAATGATGAAACAGTATGTTCAGTCTTGGACATAATGAAGAGACAGTTTCACTTATCTGTGGAAATTTGTCTCAACAGTAAGACTTTCCACAGTGACTCGATGGTATAATTCTCAATTCTAATGAAAATAAGATTATCACATGCAAGTTACCATATGGTTCACGCCAATATACTTTTAGCAAACGAGAATCACGAGCTAATGCTAAAACAACTATACTTAGTAGAAATTGATGAAAGAAAGTGTTTACAGTGCTAAAGTAATCCTGCCTCGACTGATAAATGAATATACACGTAAAAATTATAAAAGGTAAATTTTTACTAAGACAAGGATTGTATCAAGACTTAAAAACCTCGTGGAAAATGCTGTCTTTACACCATTATTTTGTCTGATTTACCTCACTGATATTTCATAATGCCATGACTGCAATAAATTGAAAGTCAAGCAGAATTAAATAATCGAACGCAGGAACGAGGAAGAAGCACACTTTGCTAATTATAAATTAACATAAATATTGCAACCGGCACGACATATATATATATATATATATATACATGTATATGTCGTGCCGAATAGGCAGAATTTGCGATCTTGGCTTAAATAGCAACGCTTATCTTGCCATATAGGACAAGTGAAAATTTGTGTATGCAATAATTTCGCCAAAATCATTCTGAACCTAACGAAAAATATATATTTGATTGTGTTTGTTTAGTATTAAATTATTGTAAACGTATTTAAAATATATTTAGTTGGGTTAGGGTAAAATAAATTGCTCTTGTTATAATAAGGTTAGGTAAGTTTTCTAAGATTCTTTTGGAGCAAAATTAAAAAAATTTACATTAACATTAATGAAAAAAATATATCTTTAAACGTATAAGAGAAAATTTCAGAAAGGACTTAATTTTAAATGAGTTCTTGCTAATTGACCAGTTTTACATATTCGGCACGACATATATATATATATATATATATATATATATATATATAATATATATATATATATATATATATATATATATATATATATATAATGTGTGTGTGTGGTTGAAACCTCCAAGAGAGCAGTATGAGCGTGTCAGATAAGAGTGAGTAGAGGCAAGTCGTTTTTTTGATCTGACGTGCTGTTGAAGTGTGAGCAAAATGACATTTATGAAGGGATTCAGGAAAACTAGTTAGCCAGACCTGAGTCCTGGAGATAGCAAGTACGGTGTCTGTACTCCGAAGGAATGATGGGGCTGTTGCAGTTCGGAGGATCTTCTGAGTTGTCGTATCTGCACGTTTCTGACAAAACAATGATTATGAATCATTTCGAAAGGGTTTTATCCTACCTTTGTAGGAGACGGCAGGTATGTTAACAAAAATATGAATAAGAATGTGTGTGTGTGTGTGTGTGTGTGTTTGTGTGTGTGTGTGTGTGTGTGTGTGTGTGTGTGTGTGTGTGTGTGCGTGTGTGTGTGTGTGTGTGTAAATTCCTCTCTCTCTTTCCTTCTGTTTCTCGCTACATTGTATACTCTTTTCCTTCCCTCTCTGTCGTCACGAGTGTAGTGAATGTATGTACTCTAAGGATTATAACGGCATTTTAAACAAAATTATTGGCTACTGCAACAATCAATCTGCTTTGTTTACATACTGATCCATGAATGAAATCTTAGTTATAAAGTAAATTCCGTATTATTTCCCCCATTCCTACATTTTTTTTTTTTCCTTAATTCGAAATTGTTCTACCCAGCCCTATGATGATGGAGATATCTATTTCTCCTGTGTATGGGATAGGCAAAATTGAGAGATGATAATTCTCATGTGATAACTCCGGATCTATTGGAGATACCTGGAGAGAGTTTCGGGGGGTCAAAGCCCCCGTGGTCCGGTCTGTGACCAGGACGCGGGGAAAGAAACTGGAAAGAAAACTGGAAAGAAACTGTTAAAGATCCCGAACCTGATTAATTTTAATGAAATACTTGACAAAATAAACCCATTTCCTTACTGAAGTCTTCCAGATCAAGCTAACAGATTTCAGCTCAGTGTATATATGGAACCCAGCCTGTGTAATGAAATATGACAGGGTGACATGGTATGTTTTTGTTGCTACTTTGTAACTATCCTATGGAATACGGTAGCGGCATATTACTGATGTATCCACTTTTGGTTAATAAAAAAATACATTCACGTCTCTCCCGCTCCTCTTCTTCCACTGTCACCCTTCACTTTTCTTTCTTTCTCTCTTCCTTCCTCCTCCTCCTCCTCCTCCCTCATCTCTCCTCTTCGTCCCTCTTCCTCTCTCTTTCCATTTACTCTCCGAGGAAGGACGCGCCCTGATCTCTAGCTCTCTTTTAATTTGGGGTTGACGAGCATATTACAGCGGCTGCGGCTGTGACCAGCTGCGTGTACGCTCGCGTTATTATCCACGACTCAGCGAGCAACGACCAGAGTTCAACACGGGAGCGATGCACATTCACACGAACACGACCAGCGTTCACACCGTCGTCGTGCACACTACAGTTGTTCCACACGACCGGTGTTCATACGACCGTTGTTCACACGACCGTCGTTCTCACGACCGTCGTTCACACGACCGTCGTTCACACGGGGAATGGTTAGGGCACACTCCAGCGTTGACAGGCAGGCGGGGAAGCTCTGAGGTGAGGAGATTGGATGAACCAAGTGAATGACAAAGGAACGATTTTGCTGAAGGAAATGAAATATAAGATCCCCGGCCGTGAAAGAAGAACAGATGAGATGAGGTAATGAAAATGAAAAAAGGGGGAAGTGGGCGAAGGAAGGAATGGTTAAGAGTAAGAGAGGGACAGAGTGAAGGAAGAAAGGGAAGCTGGAAGAAAGGAAGAAAGAAGATAGAGAGGAAGAGAGTTAGCAAAGGAGGATAGGAATGATTAGACGGTTAGAAAGAGAGGGAGTCGGGGATAAATACTGGGAGATGAGAGAGGGAAGAGGGAACGTAAGAAAGGGAGAAAGTAAGAAAGAGAGTTACGGAGTTAGCAACGAAAAGATAGGAAGGGGAGGAGAAAAAGAGAGACAGATAGACAGATACAGAGAGAGGGGAAAATGAATAGAGAGAGAGAGGGAGAGAGAGAGAATAGGATGAAGGGAACATGTCAGAGAGAGAGAAAAAAGTCTCAACAAAGGAGAAACTTGTTTTTGTCTCTTATTTTTTTAGTTTGTTGTTATATTAATGAGGGTCGCAAGTCACCCTCACCGCCACACAAAGAATGGAAAAAAAACAGAGGCAAAGAATAGGGGAGTTTGTCCATGTCACGAGCAATATTAAGACGTGTTGGGGGAGTTCAAGAGGATGTCTACACCCACACACACACACACACACAACACACACACACACACACACACACACACACACACACACACACACACACACACACACACACACACACACACACACACACTATTTACTGTCACAGATTAATTTTATTTTTAAATCAACGTTTCAACAAGAAACATTTTTTGGCATTTCAGAAAAAAGCTAAACAATTGTGGGTCATACTGCTCAAGAAGTTAATGGAGGTCAAGTCTGCTACCTCTCGTTCAGTAATGGAAGTCAGGTCTCCTACCTCTCGTCTAGTAATGGAAGTTAGGTCTCCTACTTCTCGTCCAGTAATGGAGGCCAGGTCTCCTACATCTCAGCGCCATCTACCCTGAATCCAATAAAGTTGACAATTAAAACAGTTTACAGCCGTGTCTTCAGTTTTTAATTACATGCACAACTGTGACGTGTGAGGTAACTGTGGCCTGCGATGTCCCTGTAACCTGCGATGTACCTGTGACCTGCGATGTACCTGTGGCCTGATCTGTGATATACCTGTGAACTATGATGTACGTGTGACTTGTGATGTACCTGTTACCTGCTATGTACCTGTGACCTGATATGTAATATACCTGTGAACTATGATGTACGTGTGACCTGTGATGTACATGTGACTTTTGGTATCACCATCATCATAATAACAATGTGTATCTCGGAAAGCGAAGTGTCAGGGTGCGTGTTGAGGTAGTCTTCAAACCAGAGTATTCTTCCTGCTAGCTGGGAGCATTCTGTCTGCTAGCTGGGAGCATTCTTCTTTGTTGCTGAGAGTATTCCTGCTAGCTGGGGGTATTCTTCGTGCTAGCTGGGAGCATTCTGTCTGCTAGCTGGGAGCATTCTTCTTGCTTGCTGAGAGTATTACTGCTAGCTGGGGGTATTCTTCCTGTTAGCTGAGCGTGTTCTTCCTGCTAGCTGGGGGAATTCTTCCTGCTAACTTGTAATTGTCTCAGTGAGGATCTTTGATAAACACCATTTTTTAAGCTCGTCCGTCTCTATGCTTCTTTCCAAACTATCATCCTCTGCTTTTTTATGCTTATAGAGTCCATGATCTAGCAAACTACCTTTCCAGTTATCCCTTCCTTCTCTTCCAGGCTGTTGAATAATCTCGTGTGGGGTACAGTGGCAAATGTCCTCTTACAGCCCAATTAAGCAGGGACACTACTCATGAAAACACTACTCAGGGACACTACTCAGGAAAACA
Organism: Cherax quadricarinatus; assembly: GCF_026875155.1. Classification (NCBI taxonomy): domain Eukaryota; kingdom Metazoa; phylum Arthropoda; class Malacostraca; order Decapoda; family Parastacidae; genus Cherax; species Cherax quadricarinatus. The sequence goes on along the minus strand of NC_069411.1, from coordinate 34,033,948 downwards.
CTACTCAGGGACACTACTCAGGAAAACACTACTCAGGGATATTACTCAGGGATACTACTCAGGAAAACACTACTCAGGGACACTACTCAGAAAAACACTACTCAGGGACATTACTCAGGGACACTACTCAGGAAAACACTATTCAGGGACACTACTCAGAAAAACACTACTCAGGGACACTACTCAGGGACATTACTCAGGGACACTACTCAGGAAAACTCTACTCAGGAACACCACTCAGGAAAACACTACTCAGGGACACTACTCAGTAAAACACTACTCAGGGACATTACTCAGGAAACTACTCAGGAAAACACTATTCAGGGACACTATTCAGGAAAACACTACTCAGGGACACTACTCAGGAAAATACTACTCAGGGACACTACTCAGAAAAACACTACTCAGGGACATGACTCAGGGACACTACTCAGGAAAACACTACTCAGGGACACTACTCAGGAATACACTACTCAGGACAATAACAAGGAATTCTGTGAGGAAATCAATACAGGTTAAATTTGGCATATTAAATTTTTGCATAACTTAAGTAAACTGTTTTCTAATGATGATGGGTGAGAGGTGTGAAGACCGAATCATCAAGTGAACCCAACCAATTATCTTAACTAGCTCTCATTTGTGTCATTTCAGTTGTTTACTCATCATGGCCATATACTTTCTACCACCTACACTCTCGAATTAATGACAAAAACAGCTTCCCTCCCCTCTTCTTTCTTTTTACTCTTTCCCTTATTCTCTCCCAACAAGTTTCTCGCTCCCTTACTTCCCCCTCCATCGCTTTCCCCCTTTCTTTCTTTCACTACAAACGCTCAACCACAGTCCAAAATCAGATTTCTTTTTACCCCTTTCAAGGTCCACGCTTCCGCCTCTATACACTTTACCTGCACATTACTGAAGCCTAAACAAGATAGTTTAAATGTTTGCACCAGCCGTAACATTCTTCACTTCCTCTACCTCTGTTTTTGTCGACTGTCTCTTACAGCGAGAATGAGAGTGTGAGTGAGAGTGTGTGAGAGTGTGTGAGAGATTTTGCACATATACTGTGGGAGGCTGAGAGGGAGAACTAGTTAGAGCACGTCCTGGCTCCTCTGAGCCCTGGCATAATGCTCCTTTGATTTACTTGCCCTGTTAACTGGTGCTTACTTACCGAGCTGGAGCAGCATACCTCGCCCCACACCCTTATCTGACACACACACACACACACACACACACACACACACACACACACACACACACACACACACACACACACACACACACACACACATCACATCACACACTACACACACACACACACACACACACACACACATCACACACACCCACACACACACCCACACACACACACACACACACACACACACACACACACATACACACACACCCACACACACACACACACACACACACACACACACACACACACACACATACACACACACACACACACACACACACACACACACACACACACACACACACACACACACACACACACACACACACACACACACACACACACACACACACACACATGAATTCATATCCACTTATAAGTATACACACATGCATGTATGCATACATTTACCACGTATGCATACATGTACATGGCGGGTTTAAGCAGGTGAGGCTCCCAGTTATGTATGTTATATCCCTATCCATTACTGATGGATATAATGTTTTTCGGCCATTTATGATAATCTCCTTTTCATCCTTTCTTCCTTGTTTAATATGTACAAATGTAGGGGGGAGAGAGAGAGAAAGAGAGAGAGACATACACACAGAGAGAGCAAAAGGGAAAAGAGAGAGAGAGAGAGAGAGAGAGAGGAGAGAAGAGAGAGAAGGAGAGGAGAGAGAGAAGAGGAGAGAGAGAGAAGACAGACAGACAGACCAGACAGAGAGAGGAGAGAGAGAGAGGAGAGAGAGAGAGAGAGAGAGAGAGAGAAGACAGACAGACGACAGACAGACAGATAAAGCAGCAGACAGAGAGACAGAGAGAGAGACAGAGAGAGACAGAGAGAGAGAGACAGATCATTTATTCCCAGGATGACTGAATCTAGAACACATTTTTACAGCATTATGATGTCAACGAGATAAAGTCAGTTGATCAAATGAAAATGCTGGCCCACAGATGGCTCCAATTTCATCCTGTTCCTTACTTGTATGTCTCATAACAATAAAAATGCTTTCAAATGAGCTGATGTAGGCAACAGCTCTTAGCTTGCCAATAAAGTTAGGAATCCTTAACCTGTAAATAGCTGTCAATAAAGCTAGAGATCCTTAACTTAACCTTGTCAAACCCTGTGTAAAAAAAAAGAGAAAGAAAGAGAGGGCGGAACATAAGATGTAAAGAGCAGGGAGAATGATGAAGAGAAATAGAGAGGGAGGGAGAGAGGAAGGTCGAGAGAAGAGAGGATAGAGTGAGAAAGGGAAAATGGAGAAGGGGCACGTGTAGCAAGAGAGAGAACAGCGAAAAAGGAATAGGAAGACCGGGAAGGGAGTGAAATACCAAGAGGAGGGGAAGAAATAACCGACTAAGAAAGGAATAGAAGATAGAAGGGACAGAATGAAGGTAGAAGAAAATGAACAGTGGGTAAAGAAAAAAAATAGTGGCAGAAATATATTGAAGGAAGGGTTTAAATTGTAAGAAAGTAAAATAAAAGGGAAGAAGAGAAGAAAGAAGAGTATGTAGGCATGTGGAAGTATTAAGGAATGTTGGGGTATGTGGTAGCATGCATGTTTGTGGGTGCATATATGTATGTGGTATTATATAGGCATGTGGGAACATGTATGTTTGTATGAGCTTGTGTGAATGTGGAGAGAATGTAGGGGTGTGTTTGTATGTATTAGTATATAGGTTTGCAAAAATATTATTCAATTAAAACTTCACAATCATCTGGATAGGCTTCAAGAATGGCTGGGAATTTGGCTGATAGAATTCAATCCCAGCAAAGGCAAGACGATAAGCGAAGACGTAAATTGACCAAACAAGACTCACGAAATCGTAATGACACGACTGCAAACAAACCATACTTCGGGCGGAGTTAGAACCCGCGATCAGAGTCTTAAAACTCCAGACCGACGCGTTAGCCACTGGGCTAACGCGTCGGTCTGGAGTTTAAAGACTCTCTGATTACGGGTTCTAACCCCGCCCATGGTGGTATAGTTTGACCAAACAAGGCAAACTCAGGAAGAGGGAAGAGCAACCCAGGAATAAAACGAGAAATATCCTCGGTTACCATTACTCCAAAATTGATCACCAAAGTTCACATAAATATGAATAACGTAGGTGGCGTATTTAAAACTTGCGCATGTGAGTAATATTCAAAGCATTAAATGAGAAAGCACGTAGAATACAAAGTTAATAAAAGGGTACGAAAGTTTTCAACATTCTTGGCATCAAAGCGATAAACGTTTAGAAGATAGACAACGAAAACTGAAGCTCAAGACACTTTAAGGTTAGGCACAAAAGGAAACGTAAGCATGACATGCAAAATACTCACAGAAATAGACAAGTTGTAAAATAACATGTTGTTAACATAACAAGAAGAGCTGACAAAGAGGCGAAAATAAACCCCCCTTTAATGACTGGCAGAGACGTTAGCAAACTTTCAGGTCAGTGAAAAAGAAAAAAAGAAAACCAATGAAGAAAAAACACTTCGAAACAATCCACAACATTTAAAAAATATCACAGAGTGGAAATCACGTCAGCCAACTGAGCATCAAGAAGTGAGCGAAAGAGCGAAGTTTAAATGACATATAATGAAGTATGTTATTTCAGCGCGGTAAATACAACTAGTTAATTACACCCATTCACCAGCGCCTGCGCTCGCAAATACATCAATTTATATCACTAATTACGAATAGATAATTTGCCATAAAGCAAGACTGTGACATATTAGCCTCTCCATCATGCACTTTAGAACAACACAGTCCATTAACTCAAATGATATATATTGCGTTTTCAAAATATTATCAAAATTTATGTTACAGTTCGTATACTCATTTACCTGATCCAGTCGAGTGTGTAACAAAGATATTGAATAAAATTATATTCACAGATCTCTTTCTTAGGCTTCCAGGTACACCATATTTGTTTCCAAAGCTTTTGAATTTTAAAGCAAGATTAAATGTCAACATACATCTTTGCTCTTGCTTAAATCTTTCTGAGAATCATCGTTACAAAATGTACACCAACTTCTGTCTCTCCGTTCCGTTATTATCATTCGTTTTTTATGAGTAGTATCAACCGATCACAGCCGCGTACAAAATCACATTGCACGTTTTCGTTAAGCAAAACATATATATATATATATATATATATATATATATATATATATATATATATATATATATATATATATATATATATATATATATATATATATATATATATATTATATATATATATATAACGTATATATATGAAATTAAGACACATGTGCAACATCTGGGTATCTTTATTGTAGACGTTTCGCCATCCAGTGGCTTTATCAATACAAACTCCAGGACATAACTTGAAGACAGTAGAACTAAGTACAGAAGATGAGGTACAGTCCCTCAACCTTGGAGTTGGTGCTCTTCGCACCTAATTTCATCTTGTCGGTATTGTATACCATTCTTGTACAATGTATATATATACATTACCGCTGAGAGACGTCTTGCTTTCTTATGCAGAGCCGCACTTCTTGGCATCTGAAGCTAAGATAGTTTTGCCAAAGATAGTTTTGCCAAGCAATAATTCTCTAAAAATCAGTTTGAATATTAAGAAATCAATATATTTAATTGATGTTATATGAGCATCATTTAACATCAATTAAATTTTAAGCTGATCTAAAACGAGCTGTGTATGATAGAAGTATATTATTTAAAGTTCCTTTGACCATAGTTAAGTCTGATTTCTATGTTAGTTTTGATGCAATACTATTTTTAACATCATGCTTATTCACAAATATACATATATTTATCAAAGCATGAGAGAATTATATAGATTTTTTTTAAGTCGTTTTGACCTACCCATCTTATTGTAGCCATCTGGTCCAGTGGCTTACACACTGGCCTGGAGTTTTACTACTGATTCACCATGTGTTCAAACTCCACCCGTTCCGCGGTTTAGCTTACCTATTCAATTCCGTGGTTTAGCTTACCTATTCAATTCGAGCCAGAAAGTATGACCTAAATACGTTCACGAGGCTCGCAGGTTTGCGCTGAAGAAGGATATGATAAAGAGTAACGAATCTGTATTACAGTAAGCACTCTTACATAGTTACTCTGCATGGAGTGAATCACAAATAACACTCACCTAGGAGATTGAAACTCAGGACGACTTTTCAGTCCGACTTGGACCACTAACTAGTAACTCAGTGTCTTTTCATTCCCTCTGATTTGATTTTTTACAAGTTTGATTGAAACATCACGTATTATCAAGGTCTCTCACGCGTTAGTCAATTTTGGATGTTTTTTTTTTTCAATCGTATTTCAAAAAAATCACACTACATTTGGAAGATTCATATGATAACTTGTTGTATTTCTGTCTGTCTGTCTGCTCTCTCTCTCTCTCTCTCTCTCTCTCTCTCCTCTCTCTCTCTCTCTCTCTCTCTCTCTCTCTCTCTCCCTCTCTTCATCTTTCTTCTCACTGTTGTGATGAAACAGAATGTTACTTTCTCTGGCCAAATTATCAGGCAACTCATCATGGTATGTGAGCATTATCGAATAAATGCTCATTGTGGGGTGAAATTTGGGCACAGTAATTTTCATTGTATATATAAATGGTAATAATGTTTGTACATAGCGCTGTGACCGAAATTACTGATACATTAATATACACAACGAATGAGAATGTCGGTACTATATTGCAATGTATAATAAAAAATAATGAAAATGGCTTACTGAAAACCATTGGTCAATGTTCCATCTGACTGTTTCTGTTAATGGTCCTGCTGATTGTCACTGGTGACTGTCACAGCTGATCATCACTGTTAATCGTCCTGGTCGTCAGAGCTGATCACCACTGCTGAAGGCCACTGCAGTTCGTTACTGCAGATCTTTATCGCCGATCGTCACTGCTCAGTGTCACAGCTGATCACCAATGATCGTCTTGCTGATCTACACTGCTGATCGTCACTGCCGATCTAAATAGCCGATCGTCACTGCTGATCATCATCACTGGGTCGTCACGGCTGTAGATCACTACTAAAGATCACACGGAAAATGTAATTTATGTTTCATGAGCTCCTGAAGGTGTTTCCAGGCGGGCTAAAGTGTATATGCACCTCCTTCCCTGGCGAAGATCCAACTCAAAATTTGCCTCTCTTTACCCGCATCCACCACCACAATAACCATTCATCCGGCCCTTAACGTAAATTTCCATAACACCTTCATGAATTCAGTTAAAGCTTCATAAATTGTCTTTACCGCACTACACATTTGGAGCCCCCAGGAGCTTGGGGCCGTATTTAGGAAATAGCTCCATACATCCAGGTGTAATTCCACAGGCTTGTGGGATAATGTCGGCTGGTTGCTTGCTTTTTCTTGGATATAACCGGCGTCTTCAATGACATATCCTAAAGGATATGACTGCTCTCTTTTCAATTATGAGTGGCGCTTTCCTGGATACGACCGGTTTCTTCCTGAGTATAATTGTCTCTTTCCTGGATATAACTGCCTTGGTGGATATGACCGGCGTCTTCTTGGATAAGAATATTGCTTCCAGTATATGGATGCTTGCGTTGAGGATAAGGTTGAGCGCTTCCAGCATACAGTCGACTGCTTCTGGAACGTATCTGGCGTGTTCCAGCCCACTGCTGGCTGCTGCATTTATTATAATGGTGGCTGTTGCTTCCAGGAAGCAGTAGGCTGTTTGTTTCATGTGAACGCTCACTTCAAAGTGGTCCAGACTGCTTCCTGGACACATGATTCTTCTTGCAGGATACTGCCTGATGGCGCTGCTTAAATGCTGAACACTACTTCTATGATGCCGCCAGATTTGGGTTCAAGGACACCACAGACTGCTTCCAACATGCAGATGATGCTTCGAGGACCTGACTACAGAATGGGGTGGTGGCAGCAAGACACTCAGACATAAGAGCAAGAGTATCTCGCCGTGTTATGTGGACCCCAAGACACAGAGCCGACGCTTTACTGCTGTCTGCTTGATTCTCGCCGCCTGATGGCAGAATTTATGTCTCATGTTGACACAGATTTTCGGCTTTATGGTAGACTTGGGTTGTGAGATGTGAGTGGATGTGAGATACGAGCGGATGTAGCGGTTTCGTTCTCTTACCTCCGTCTTCTCTGTCTTCGACTCTTATGTAGATTATTCTTTGCTGCTACCTCTCACTTCGACTTATCTTCTTAACTTCAAAATTACCCACCTTATCTTTCTATCCTTTTTTTCATTTTTTTTTACTCTTTTTCCAGTATTTTTCCTCTTACACTATTATTGCTCTTCTTTTCTTTCCTATTCGTTCCTCCTTCACTTGTCTTCCCATTCCTTTCTCCTCAAGCGCTACCACTACTAGTTCTCATTTCTCAGTTATTCATAAGTGTTCCATCTAAAATTGTACTTGCGAGAGCGAGACGCAACAAATTTTTTATAAGAGGCAAAGTTGTCTAGGTGTTTTATTTCTCGATGCATCTTCGCTTAATCTTTTCTTGTAATTTTCGTTTCCTGGTAACTTACATGCTTAAGCCATTCTGCGAAGCTGGAGAACTAGTGTGCTCGCTTTTCTTCATAACTTGGCTTCTCTGGATTGCTTTACAGGTTCGTCAACGTGACTTACCTGAATGCCTAATTTAGTTATTTGGTTGACTGAGTTGTAAAATTGACTTAGTGTCTTTGCTTGTCTGATTTTTATACTGATTTACTGCCTCGTTGACTTTGCTTGTTCTAATAACTAGAAACTTACTTACAACATTCATGCTATTACTGAATGCTTATTTCGTTTGCGCCTCTGTCAGGAAATCTGCCTGACGCCTGCATGACAACATTGCCTCTCTGACTGCAAGAAGTTTACGCTGATGTGATTCTGACGAGTGCTAGCTGCTCGCTACAACACCTACGCTCTAGCGATAACACCACCACAGGATGATCAGGTAGGAAATCATCATCAGGAGGAAAATACTAAAGAAAAGATAAATTATAAATCTTAACAGGTCCTCAGCGTGGCACAAATACACTTAACTCATATTAATCTTCCATTTATTGTGTGCTTGTGGGTTTGTTTGATTTAAGAGTTATTTACGAGCAACAGAAGTGGCTACATCACAGCTTATTATCTAATCAGAACAGTAAGATATTCTTTTGTACCCTTAAGTGCTCAGTGGTAGAATGTTTCCTGCTGCCGTGCAGTTTACAGTCCACACCAAAATGATTATTTTTCAGGATTTGTTACTTTCATGATAAAAGAAAATCTCGCATTGCATTGACAGGAATAAAGATAATATACATTAACCTTAACATGAAGTAGTTGTCATATCCAACCTAATGGCAAGTCAGATATAATTATTTTTTACCATATGGACATATGCAATAAAATATAAATATTGGTAAAAAAGAATGAAAAGATGGGGTGGTAGGGGAAGTGGAATATTAAACGGCTTCAGGAAGAAATCCAAAAATTCTTCCTTGTAGCCTTTTTATCCATTTCTCCGAGGTTATGGGTCCCACAATTTACACCAGAGGTGATATATAATATATATTAATATATATAGATATATATTATATATATATATATATATATATATATATATTATATATATATATATTTATTTTATATATATATATATTATATATATATATATATATATATATATATATATTATATATATATATATAGTAATATATATATATATATATATAGTAGGTAGTAGGTTGGTAAACAGCAACCGCCCAGGGAGGTACTACCGTCCTGCCAAGTGAGTGTACAACGAAAACCTGATGGTAGGATTGCTAGTGTCTTTTCTCTGTCTCATAAACATGCAAGATTTCAGGTATGTCTTGCTACTTCTACTTGCACTTAGGTCACACTTCACATCCATGTACAAGCATATATATACACACCCCTCTGGGTATTCTTCTATTTTCTTTCTAGTTCTTGTTCTTGTTTATTTCCTCTTATCTCCATGGGGAAGTGGAACAGAATTCTTCCTCCGTAATCCATGCGTGTTGTAAGAGGTGACTAAACTGCCGGGAGCAAGGGGCTAGTAACCCCTTCTCGGGTATAAATTACTAAATTTAAGAGAAACTTTCGTTTTTCTTTTTGGGCCACCCTGCCTTGGTGGGATACGGCCGGTGTGTTGAAAGAAAGAAAGAATATAATATATATATATATATTATATATATATATATATATTATATATATATATATATATATGTGTGTGTGTGTGTGTGTGTGTGTGTGTGTGTGTGTGTGTGTGTGTGTGTGTGTGTGTGTGTGTGTGTGTGTGTGTGTGAGTGTGATTCTTAAGTTTAATTTAACTCTCCTTTAATACGTGTAGGAGTAAACATACTTAAAAAAAAAGAATCCATAGATAAATATACTCAGCACGCGCCTGTATGCTTGCCAACCTTCATTAGAGTTGCACCACTTATACCCCTGGTAATAACTTACCCCTATCTCTCTTTCTCTTCATCCATCCTTCATTCCCCTGTCTTCATCCATCACTTATTCCCACAACTCTCCATCTTAGGTCATTTCTTTCTTCAGACCTGGTTCTCACTGTTACCTCAACTTACATCTCTCTCTCTCTTATCTTTCCTTTTATCCCGCACTCCATCTCTCCATTAATTCATTATGCCTTCCCCGCCCTCATTCGCTCTTGTCTATGCCTACCTCTCCTTAACCCACCATTCTTCCGTATATAACCTTAACCCGTGGATGACCTCCTGCCTGAAGATAGGAATTTCAATCACTCTCAGGCTGATTCTTTCCAGAAACTTATGGATTGATTACCGTGGAGAAAGCGGGCAGGATCTGCTAGACAAAAAACAGGATTATCGTTGTTTTCAACCACAGCATCATGGTAAGTGGGGCAGGCGAGGAAAAATAGATGGATCTCATTCTTGTAAAGTGAGAAAGAAGTCTGGTTAAATGCGCAGTTCATCCAATAGATGCAGAGCTAAGTTCGTCTCCCAGGAAACTTTGGATTGGCTTAAAACTTGCTAGATGGATCGTTCCTACCAGCCTCCTCATCTTCATCGACCATCACCAGTTTCAATTTTCTGGCTGTGTATTTATTTTATTTATTGGTTTATTGATTTCACTTCTACACGAGAGAAAAAGTATGATGTAATCCATTTTATGTCTCGGTGCTGGAGGAAACGATCTTGGGAAGAGTAGGAGCGAATAATCTGTTTGCTAGCAATAGTTAAAATTAGGATGAAGAGAGGGGTCCTTACTCTCTGTTGCATTCTGTACTAGTTGGAAATGAGTGGTTGTCCAGTGCAATTGGTACTAATAGTTGGCTAGGCAAGTGTTGCAAGAATATATTGCATTACCATTCGTTCTAGACTGCGATTTTTTACTAGAGCAAGCATGACATGTAAGCTCGATGAAGGGAGCTTCTATCTAGGTTCTAGGATGTAGAAAGTGGCAATTGCTGCTTCAGTTGAAGGGGATGAATGTGGAATAAGAAGGTATTTTTGCAATAGCAATCATCAAGAGAGTAAAGGAAATATTAGTAACTGATATTAATAATTCATCAGAAAAACTAATATAAAAATAGTTAAACAGAAAGAAGTTACAGAAGAAAAGCTTTCTTAATATGTATCATTTAAATTGTTATATGGATAGAAATGGATGTACTAGAGATTGGTTGCATGACCAGCAAACGTAGATGTTATTGTAATAACTACGATGATATTTCATTTGAAGAGTCTGGGCGTTTCTGCAAAATCACATTTTTTCGACAGTGCAACAAAGGAACAGGCAGTCTCGACAGTAGATTCTTCAACTTTCTTTATTTTCGGATTTTTTCCTTCTTGCATAACATTTGCAGCTGGTATCCTCATTCTTATTCCGGAGAGGAATCTTCCTGTTCTTCCCAGCATCATCCTCTGCTTTCACTTAAGGTGCATCATTAACACTACAGTAAGTAGCACTCGCACATAAAATCCGCTAATTCACTGAACACTAATCACCACTATCGGTTCACTGTTACTAAGTACTCTCAGTTCAACATACTCTCGGTGTAATAAGTACTATCACCCTTCTTTCTCCATAGAACATAACTTAAAACATTCCACTCTTTTAGACTTACAAAATGCACTGGAAAAAAATCATTCCTAATCTGCCTACCAGCCCACCTGCATTTAATGCCTGGTTCTGCTTCCCACCAAACGTTTTTTTTAGCGACCTTTTCTAAAGTCAGAAATTTCACGTGAATCATGGCTCCCAGCTTTAAATTCTCCATTTACATTCAATTCTGTGACTCAAAAATACTCTCGTTGAACAAACGTAAGTCAATAATGCTATTCAAGAGATAACTCAAGTTTAAATGTTTCCTTTATTCAGTGTTTGTTCGGACCAAATTTTTAAGCTGATTTCAGCTTCCATTTTAATACTGTAAGTTCCTCGTCTATTTATTTTACTAACAGCTTTGTTAGTGTGTTAGATTTAAAGCTAACCGATTGCACCAGTCTTATTATTATTATTATTATTATTAATTATTATTATTATTATTATTATTATTATTATTATTATTATTATTATTAATATTATTATTATTATTATTATTTATTTATTTATTTATTTATTTATTTATTTATTATTCATCGTTAATACTTTATAATTTAGCAGTTAATCCTTCAGTGTGTCTGAGTTTCATCTTTCATCCTTTAAACTCAGAGTAAACATCAGAAAGTTTGATTGTAATTCTGGACGATGGCAAGAAGTTCGGCTGCAATATTATCCACAACTGTTTCCATAGAGGGAGGTTGATGGGCAGGGGGCTAGGGGATGTGTAGAGAAGAAATGAGGGTAGATAGAAGAGGAGAAAGAGGATTGTATCACCAGTCCTCCCCTCTGACCTCTCGGAGCCACACTCAATAGATACACAGAAAGTTTAACCAACTTTATCTCTGTATGTATACTGTATACAACGATCCCTGCCTCCTTCTATATCCTGGGATACATGATGTATATATGTTCGCGTGGTGTGTTTGTTTTATCTCCCTTTCCTTATGGAGAAAAAGTTCAATGCTATTTTATGTATTTTTATGTATTGCCAGTGATGGTGATACATAAGATTGTGTAGTGGATATACGGCGCTGCACGAGCGTTTGACTGTAACACCAGCGAAGTCTTTGTACGTAGAACTGATGAGCACAAGTGGACCACAACTTCCTTACCAGGAATGTACCCAGGCTTAAGCAACAAATCAAGTGTATGCCATGTGTCTACCAACCTGGAGATTGTTCCGGGGTCAACGCCTCCTGCGGCCCGGTCTTCGACGAGACCTACCGGTGCATCAGGGCCTGATCAACAGTTTGTTGCTGATGGCCGCACGCAAGTCAACGCACGAACTACAGCCCGGTTGATCGGGCACTGACTTTAAGTATCTCTTCAGTTATCTCTTGAAGACAACCAGGGATCTGCTGGCAATTCTCCATGTGAATGATGGGAGGCTGTCGAACAGCCTGGAACATCCAGTTGATACACATGATATTATTCACATTTTATATTGACTACGCCTCTTTACTGACGCTTTCATTACATTAACTTTCTGGAACCAGCTTTATGCTGGAATAGAACATTCCCAGACTGATGACATTTTTCTGTATTTGAAGGCTGTTTTCTTCTGGTTGCAGAAGTCTTAGCAACATCACCTCGAGGCTCTCTGGTTCCTTACCTCTGACTACGGCGCAGATGATTTCTGGCAGGCAGTCTAGGTGGCAGTAAACGGTGATGTCTTTTTGTCTTGGCTTATAAATGTGGTGTTTCCATTGTCTACCGGGGGATGTGTTCGTTCTGCTGAGCAACGACGAAGATCTCAAAATTGACAAAAAACTTTGGGCCTTTCACCTTAGCTCTGGTAAAGCTCTTAGTTTGACCACAATCTAGTGTTTACAAGTTCGTTGGCTATTTAATTGTATTTACATCCAGTCGATTACTCAAGGATTATTATGACTGCAAGTAACCTGCTCACCATCAGTCAAGAATACCCTAGATCCTTAAAACAGGATTAAAATAAGATCTAAGACATACACATCTCGGAGTATATACCCTGTCTGGCGAACAGATGATGGTCACATTGATAATTCAATAGAATTTTTTACTCGTGTTGGTTATTGTAACTTTATATGCTATTATTTATTTGTGGTATCTGTTTTATTAGAGTCAGTAGTTTTTACTATTTGTTAATGATAAATTTGTTTTTATTCCTCGAGTGTTATATAATTTTGTTGCTCAAAGTGATGAATGATCTTAGCAGTCAAAGCGCTTTTCAAATATAAAACTACAGACCATGATCGAAGGCGAATTGTACTCTCAGTCTCTCTCTCTCTCTCTCTTTTTTTTTTTTTTTTTTTTTTTTTTTTTTTTTTTTACACAGGGTTTGACAAGGTTAAGGATCCCTAGCTTTATTGACAGCTATTTACAGGTTAAGGATTCCTAACTTTATTGGCAAGCTAAGAGCTGTTACCTACATCAGCTCATTTGAAAGCATTTTTATTGTTATGAGACATACAAGTAGGAAACAGGATGAAGTTGGAGCCATCTGTGGGCCAGCATTTTCATTTGATCAACTGACTTTATCTCGTTGACATCATTATGCTGTACGAATGTGTTCCATACTCTAGCCATCCTGGTATGTATGATCTCAGATGGAGTGATGTTCTGGAGAAGGGTACAGCCAGAGTGAAGTTGCTGCTTTCTGCCCGTCTTGTGGCATAAAAGCTTGTTTCACGCTGTCCTCGAAGTGGATCCAAGTGTGGTATTTTTGACAATATTGGCCTTGTACATAACAGTAAGGCCACCCACATCCCTCCTATGTTGAAGGCTCTGCTGAAATGACAGATCTATCCAGGATGGGTCCAGGCGAGAGATGAGACGTCTTGCTCTGTTCTCTACTCTGTCAAGCAGTCGCAGATGAGAGGGGGGCAGGCAAACCAAGAAAGTGGAGCATACTCAAGGTGTGAGCGTACTTGTGCCTCGTACAGGATCTTGCAACCCCTACTGTCAAGCAGATGGGAGATACGGCGAAGTGCTGTAAGCTTCCTGCTGCCTTGTTTGCAAGATTTACAACATGGTTCTTCATGGTTAGCTTGGAGTCAAATTTCACCCCAAGATATCAACTTCTTCTCCAGGTGCCAACATCCTCCCATTCATCCTTACTACTGCACCAGCATTACCATCATGGTGCCTAGAGACGATCATCATTTGCGTTTCTCAGGTGCAAATGTTACTTGCCATCTATTTCCCCAAGCTGATATAGCTCTCAGCTGGGATTGATGTAGCTTAGAGCAGCTGGCATTTCTTCTGTTGGATAAGTGAATGTCAGTGTACAGTCGTCTGCATATGCATGTGATTCTGGGATGAGATGAAGAAGGTCGTTGAAGTAGACATTCCATAACAATGGACCCAGCACGCTTCCTTGTGGAACACTTGCCCCAATAGGATGTCTTGCTGATTCCGTTCCATTGAGAACTACACTTAGAGATCTAACATGAAGGTAGTCACTGAGGAGACATAGCGTAGAGCCTGCAATTCCCAGTGCTTGAAGTTTTGCTAACAGGCCCTGGTGCCACACCCAGTCGAAAGCGCCAGCAATGTCCAGTGCTACCACACAGCTGACTTTGGATTCATCCAGTGACTGGCGCCACTTAGTGGAGAGGTTTAACAACAGATCAGCAGCAAAGTAACCTTTCCTGAAGCCATATTGACGATCACAAAAAATGAGTGGTAGTCAAAAAACTCTGTCATTTGTCTTGAGATTATTGTCTCAAGGATCTTACCAGTGATTGACAGGAGTGACACTGGTCTGTAGTTGCTGATTTCTGCTCTGCTCTTCTTTTTGTGAACAGGGACTACATTCGCCTCTTTCCATAGAGAGGGCCATTTACACTGTACTAGGCAGTGCTGAAAGATGCGAGTTAGAGGTGCTGCTAGCTGGTCTGCACATCTTCTCAACAATCTTGGGCTCAACTTGTCTGGGCCCACAGCCTTTACTTGGTCAAGCGATTTAAGTAGGAAATGCACCTCCTCCTGCCTTATTGTCACCACTGACAGTTTTGACACCGTTCTTGCAGCTAGCCAAGGAGGGTCCCTTGCTGGATCAGGAACTTGCATTTTGGTAGCAAAGTGTTCAACAAAGAGGTCCGCCTTCTCTTGACTACTAGTAGAGGTGGTCCCATCCTGTCGATTTAGAGGTGGAATAAGTTCATCAGGCAGATAACCTTGTCTGTCCTTGACCAGGGACCACCAGGTTTTGGAGCCTACCCTACCTGATGCTAACTTTCTTTTAGTGTCCACCTCCCATTTAGCAATGCCCACTTTTGAACATCACCCATATGCCTATAGGCTTGCATGTGCAAGTTCCTGTTATAGGTGGTAGGATGTCTCTTATACCTTCGCCATGCTTTGTACTTAGCAGTAGCAGCCTCTCTACAAAGAAAGCCAAACCAAGCTGATCTGTAGGCTCTCTCTCTCTCTCTCTCTCTCTCTCTCTCTCTCTCTCTCTCCTCTCCTCTCTCTCCTCTCTCTCTCTCCATCTCTCTCCTCTCTCTCTCTCCTTACTTACTCTCTCACTCTCTCACTCTCTCACTCTCTCCTTACTCTCTCTCTCTCTCTCTCTCTCTCTCTCTCTCTCTCTCTCTCTCTCTCTCTCTCTCTCCTCTCTCTCTCTCTCCTCTCTCTCTCTCCTCTCTCTCTCTCTCTCTCTCTCTCTCTCTCTCTCTCTCTCTCGCTCTCCTCTCTCTCCCTCTCTCTACTCTCTCTCTCTCTCACTCTCGCCACTCTCTCTCTCTCCTCACTCTCTCACTCTCTTACTACTCTCTCTCTCTCTCTCTCTCTCTCTCTCTCTCTCCTCTCTCTCTCTCTCTCTCTCCTCCTCTCTCTCTTCTCCTCTCTCTCTCTCTCTCCTTCTCTCTCTCTCTCTCTCCCCTCTCTCTCTCTCCTTACTCTCTCTCTCTCACTTTGCACACTCTCTCTCCTCTCTCACTCTCTCTCTCCTTACTTACTCTCTCTCTCTCTCTCTCTCCGCCCTTCAACCCTACTCATTCCGTCTTCTTATATAATCTTTTCACTCACTTCCCTCCTCCTCCCTCTCCATTCATCTTCTCTCTCTCTCTCTCCTCACTCCATTTCATTTTCTTTCCAATTTCTTTCTTTCCCATTCCCATCTCTATACGCTTCCTAAATCCATTTCTCGTCACCTCATCTTTCTCTCTACTACTTCTCTCTCCTCTGGTCCCTTTTCCCTTCCTTCTCACTTTCCAGGATGTTTGACCCCCATCCCTCTAATCCACGGATACATTTCCTGTCTTATGTTACATAAGACCTCATTGGCTTATTTTCCCTCCTCCCTGTCCCAGCTTTCTCTCTCTCTCTCTCTCTCTCTTTTTTTTTTTTTTTTTTTTTTTTTTTTTACACAGGGTTTGACAAGGTTAAGGATCCCTAGCTTTATTGACAGCTATTTACAGGTTAAGGATTCCTAACTTTATTGGCAAGCTAAGAGCTGTTACCTACATCAGCTCATTTGAAAGCATTTATGTTATGAGACATACAAGTAGGGAACAGGATGAAGTTGGAGCCATCTGTGGGCCAGCATTTTCATTGATCAACTGACGTTATCTCGTTGACATCATTATGCTGTACGAATGTGTTCCATACTCGAGTCATCCTGGGTATGTATGATCTCAGATGGAGTGATGTTCTGGAGAAGGGTACAGCCAGAGTGAAGTTGCTGCTTTCTGCCCGTCTTGGTGGCATAAAAGCTTGTTTCACGCTGTCCTCGAAGTGGATCCAAGTGTGGTATTTTGACAATATTGGCCTTGTACATAACAGTAAGGCCACCCACATCCCTCCTATGTTGATGGCTCTGCTGAAATGACAGATCTATCCAGGATGGGTCCAGGCGAGAGATGAGACGTCTTGCTCTGTTCTCTACTCTGTCAAGCAGTCGCAGATGAGAGGGGGGGGGCAGGCAAACCAAGAAAGTGGAGCATACTCAAGGTGTGAGCGTACTTGTGCCTCGTACAGGATCTTGCAACCCCTACTGTCAAGCAGATGCGAGATACGGCGAAGTGCTGTAAGCTTCCTGGCTGCCTTGTTTGCAAGATTTACAACATGGTTCTTCATGTTAGTTTGGAGTCAAATTTCACCCCAAGGATATCAACTTCTTCTCCAGGTGCCAACATCGTCCCATTCATCCTTACTACTGCGCCAGCATTACCATCATGGTGCCTAGAGACGAACATCATTTGCGTTTTTTCAGGTGCAAATGTTACTTGCCATCTATTTCCCCAAGCTGATATAGCTCTCAGCTGGTGATTGATGTAGCTTAGAGCAGCTGGCATTTCTTCTCTTGGATAAGTGAATGTCAGTGTACAGTCGTCTGCATATGCATGTGATTCTGGGATGAGATGAAGAAGGTCGTTGAAGTAGACATTCCATAACAGTGGACCCAGCACACTTCCTTGTGGAACGCTTGCCCCAATAGGATGCCTTGCTGATTCCGTTCCATTGAGGACTACACTTAGAGATCTACCATGAAGGTAATCACTGAGGAGACATAGCGTAGAGCCTGCAATTCCAGTGCTCTCTCTCTCTCTCTCTCTCTCTCTCTCTCTCTCTCTCTCTCTCTCTCTCTCTCTCTCTCTCCCTTTCCCTCTCTCTCTCTCTCTCTTTGAGATTATGTATTTAATACAGTCTCTCTCAGTCATTATGTAGAGATCTTCCCAATGTTCACCTTCAGTGTGTATTGTTTGTGCTGTCTGGTGTTTGTGGTGTGTAGTGTTTGTGGTGTGTGGTGTTTGTGGTGTGTAGTGTTTGTGGTGTGTGGTGTATGTGGTGTGTAGTGTTTGTGCTCTGAAGCGATTGTTGTGTTTTGTGACAAGTAGCATGTTTTGTGTTGTGTGGTGTTTGTAATGTGTTGCCAGGTGTGGTGTGGTGTGGTATACTGTGTGTGTTGTGTGCCGATATCCTCATAACTATTCCTTCCCTATTTTACCTGTAGCGAGGGATAATACCTTTCATCTGAATTTATGGATCCCTCATAGAAGAGATTACATCCAGTTCCACTGTTAATGCCAGAAGGGTCATATATTTACCCCTCTGACTGCTGTTAGCGAGTACACCTTCCAAGTTTAATGAGCCACACTTGTATAACCGTAATCTTCTCTGAGATGTTGCTTTTTATTTCCCCCAAAGATAAATTTGGTATCCTCTGTAGATCAAAGACATTATCTGATATTTCCACATATTATCTTTCCCTTTGTCTGTTTCTTTCTTCCTTTGTCTTGTTTATTTACCCGTCATTCTTTTTCTCATCCAGTCCATCTGACGCCTTGTCAGCTGGTGCGTTTCTTTATCCTTCCATCCATCACCCTGTGTATCCGTCACTCATTGTCTCCTCTCACGCAGTCGTGTGCAGATTCACAGACACGAACGTACAAACTCGCCCTAATCAAGTACATAATTTTCACATAATTGCACAACCTCTCACACGCTCAAGTCAAAATCTCTCACACACTGAGGTACAAATTCTCAGACACTAACATGGAAACTCGCACCCTCAAGTACAGATTTTCACACATTAGTGCCAACTTTCAGGCACTCAAGCAGAAACTCATATGCTAGTACAAACGCTCTCTCACTCTCGCTGTTGTGCTGCTCTCTGCATCTGTCACATTGATCACACACAGTCTCTGGCTCAGAGGCTTTAATCCTCAGGTAGAGTTTCACGGTCGCATTTCGCGCTGCTTCCGGTTCACTGCGGATTTACCATCACGTTTCGCTCATTTTGTGACGCTGAATTAATACAGTGACAACTGAAAACTATCGTTCACATCACGATGGCCTCGACATTTAAGCTGCGTTTCCTTTCTATATCACTTTTGTTCAACCGAACTTACATACAGGTTTATAAACAATTGTTAAATATATGAATATAAATTTTACTGTCGTCGTGCCTGAAAGAAAACGAGAGGTGGGAGTTCTGAGAGCTGGAACTCCGAGTTCCTGAACGTAGAGGAAAGAAGAGGATGCACACTCTATTCATCTACCAGGGCAATAATGAAATTATAATGCAAACTCATAATGAGGCCACCAAATAATCATAGGCCTCACGGTTACCACTTAGTACCAGTGCTAACTCAGGTGCCAGATGGTATCTGGTTTTGCATTCCTATATGACTGTTCCTTCAAGGTGGCGTCTGAATGCTACTGAATGAATTTTGATTTACAAAACTGAAGCCAGTCTTCCTATTTTTTGTTCAAAATAAACCTTATTACCTTCCAATCACCAGGTACTTCCCTATGAACACGTACATACTTGTAAATATACATTTGTCAGTGTAATACTCAAGCTGCCTCTACAATCAGGCCAGATTTACCTGAAGACTAAAAATTACGACACGAATGGTGAATAACGCCTAAATAATTATTTGAAATGTGTCTTGGAAAAACAGAAATCATCTCGTGGCTCTGAGAGTTCCTCTCGCTTGATATTTTCTATAGAAAATTCCTATTTTCATCATGTACACTCGTCATGGCCACTCCTGTCACAGAGAACACAGTTGCAATAACTACAACATATCAAAATATCAAAATGGCATCTATAGAAATACTTGCTGTAGACCACAGAGACAGAAACACGCAATAAGAAGTCTTACTTCAACCTTCTGGTAGACGCAGAGGAAACCCCAGCTATGTAAACCCAT
>NC_069411.1:33984048-34011548 GCF_026875155.1 Cherax quadricarinatus | reverse complement strand
GAGGTTCCTCGATCCTGGTGAGAGGCTATTAATCCAAGGAACTGGATTTAACCTTCCCCTCTCCTTGGATCGAGCTAGAGTGTCCCACATATCCCTAGCGCTAGATGGTTTCAAAACTATATAGATTTCAAGTTGTGACTTGAGCTGAGTGGTAGGATCATCGTATCAAAGCTGACGAACCCAGGTTCAATACCCGGGTTCCATACATCTGATTCTCTTCTTTATCTAACAGTAAGCTAGCACTTTGAGTGTTGGCTTGGACCTGCCTCACATGGGCCAGTAGGCCTGCTGCAGTGTTCCTTCTTTTTTATGTTCTTTCTTTTGTGGGTGGCATCCTAAGGGGTAGGTATTTGCTATTGTACCTTAGACATAGCTAGGCTATTACATGGCGTGATGTAGCTTAGCAGATCTTAGCAATTCTTATTCTACACATTCACAACTCTCTTGCACATCTTGTCCAGTATTGCCTCTGACACATTTTGAAGATAGCAGAGAACTGCCAGAGGCAACTCATCTCTTGCCTCGACTCATCCTAGCTGGAAATATCTTTTTAATACAAAATAAAAAAAAAAACAGAGATATGACGTTGATTTTTGTGTTATGTTTGCAGCCAACGTTTCTAAGACTCTCCAGTAGCGAAACATTTTTATTATATCACAGGTTGAACTGTCAACAAAGAAGGTTACTCTGAATCTACCTTTCTCAGAAAGTTTTCTTTCTCAGCTGTTATTCATTCCTCGGTCAACTAAATAAGAGAGACTAAAGCAATGTTACGAAAAATGACAGGAGACTGAAAATAAAAACAGGGAAAACAGGAAAAGGAAGAAGGTGGGAGAAAATAAGGAATAAAATTGGAAGATGAGATGTTCGTGTGTGTGTGTGTGTGTGTGTGTGTGTGTGTGTGTGTGTGTGTGTGTGTGTGTGTGGTGTGTGTGGGGGTAAGGGGGGAGCAGGAGGAGTGGGAGTAGGAAAGAAAAATGGAAATGAGGGCAAGAGAAGGAGAAGGAGAGTAAGTGAGCAGGGAGTAATCCGAGCCCAGCACTAAGTCGCATGCCATGACCGCACTGGGAGACCTGGGAGCACTGGCTGGAAATTCTTGGTAGTGGTGGTGGCGATGGTGGTACTGGCGACCGTAGTAGTGGCGATGGCGGTAGTGGCGATGGTAGTAATGGAGATGGTGGTAGTGACGATGGTGGTAGTGACGGGGGTGGTGGTCGTAATAACGGTGGAGGTTGTGATGTGGTAATGATGCTCATGATTGTGGTGATGCTGGCTGTTGACAATTGTGGTGTTAACAGTTGTTAGTGGTTACATTATTATTATTATTATTATAATCAAGGGGAAGCGTTAAGCCCGTAGGATTATACAGCGCCTGTGGGGGAGTGGGGGATGTGGAAGGTATTCAGGCTTAATTCAGGGAACTGGAGCACAGATCCAATTCCCAAGATCAAGAGCCCCTCACCAGCATCAAGGAACCTTCCTTGAGGGATCAGTTGTTACAGAGGTGGTGTATGTGGTGTGGTTGTGTCATTGTTGGTGGTGGCAGTGGTGTTTGTTATTTACAGGCGTATAGTTGTGGTAGTGGTTCTGTAGTTGGTGTGTTGCTGGTGGCTATTTTCAAGGTGACGGTATTGGTGATGGCGCTGATGGTAATTATTGATGTTGGTGATGCTGGTTGACCAGGCAAGCACCAGACGAGCCTGGTCTTTGACCGGGCTCCGAGAATAGAAAAACTCTCGGACCTCATCAAAGATGCTGATAGTGGTAGTAAAAGTGCTAGTGGTGATGTTGGTTGTGGTAATTATTGTAAGTGTGGCAGTAGAGAGTGATACTTCATATTGTGAGACAGGAAATGCTTAAATCGCTTAGTAAAGCTTGTCAGTAGTCAAGACTCGTCTCACCTTAAGACTCACCCATACTAGCTGCACATAATGTTTCAATAAATCCTACACCAATAGAAGGATGTTTGTGGCCCTTCTGTCACACATAATGTCAATGTTTTAAGGTCCCAACCTGATCAAACGCCGTGGAAACAGTCAAGGAATGTAATATTGCACATGACGAGCAGTGACTCACGAAATCGTAATGACAAGATTGCAAACAAACCGTACCACGGGCGGGGTTAGAACCCGCGATCAGAGAGTCTCAAAACTCCAGACCGTCGCGTTAGCCACTGGGCCAGCTAGCCCAGTGTAGGGGGTGGTGGTGTAGCTGGAGCTGGTTGAGATGGTCCTTAGGATTTTACACACACACACACACACACACACACACACACACACACACACACACACACACACACACACACACACACACACACACACACACACAACACACACACACACATACACACACACACAGTCGTCAAAACTTCTCTATAGTCGTACCTCCTTACGGGAAACGCGGCGTCAGTAAAAATTAATTTCTTGAATGAGGCGCATTTGGAACATGCTTTTACAATAATTATTTATTCGAAAAATCAAACCATCTGATCACGTAAAAGTTTTGACTTTCAGACGGCTCCAACTTCGCCTTGTCCATTTTAAAAAAGTTATTTGGTAAGTCCTTTAAATAAACTAAGTGTGAAGGGCATGTTTTGAGTTGCAATTTTCAAAGCGGAACTTTGATTCATAATCTTGAAGCATCCTTAAACGTAAAAAACATAAAAAAAAAATGGCAGAAAAAACAGGAAAAGTTAAGAGTAAAGGAAACTAGATGTCATGGTGGCGTTTGAAGTTACAGCTAAAATAAAGAGCGTAAATCGAATATAGGAATGTAACGACACAAGACAGGATAAAAAGAAATTAAAGTATAATGCAATGAATGATGTTCCTTTTAGGTCACCACAAAGTGCTGGCTAAGAGACGTTAAACGGTATCCTTACAACGGCAGCTGAGGATGTTTGATATGTATTGGCAGCGTAATTAACCTAGACTATAACTACATGGAAAAATCAAGTGAACACTCAGTAGAAAATTAACTGTAGGAAGTAAGGTATATAGTGTGATAAGAAAAAAAGAGAAAAAAACTCACAAAAAAAGAGTTAGCGTCTGGTAAGAAAGTGAGAAAAGGAAGAACGCTGGAGGACACTGTTCTGAAATGCCACCCATTGCTGCCTCTATCATGTGAATTCCCATGTAACGAGTCATAGGCCAGTCTACCAAGAGGTTTGTCATATCAGAAGTCAGACAGGTATCTGAAGCCTCAATAAAATGAGCTGAAGAGATTTCTGCTCTAGAAGGATATTCATCGCTGGTCAGACACCTGTACTGAATGAAGAATCGGTAAAATGCAACATTGTTCAGGGGAATATAGATTATTGTCCAGTGGACCGTGTGAAGTCATCACCGGTGAGAGGCTATTGAAGTTTTATAGTCTCAGTTATTCTAGTTTTTCTTGGTTTTTACTTTGATGTTGCAAGCTGTAAGCGAATCTGGTGTTACACGTTGTAAGCGATATATGGAACTGGTGTAAGTTGTTATAAGCTGAGTATGTATGGAACTAAGCTGTTGGAAGGCTTATACTGGAGAAAAGAAAGCAGCTGGAGTCAACATATGGAACAAGTGAAGAATTGCTATAACAAATGTGAAAATATGGCTAAAGATTTTTTTAAAACAGCATGTGAAACAAAGGGCTAAAGACTTTGGAAAATAAATTCATCTTTCGGCAAAAAATGCATTGCGAAGAAGGAACTGTTCCAATAAGACTGAAGAAAGCCTTTGAGAAAAGTGTAAGATGTCTGTAGTGATAAGCGCTAGCATAGAAATGAGAACTTTGCGTCGCTTAAATATGGTCAAGAGAGGGGCTGTCAAGCTCCCTTAGTTGTTTAATGTCTTTACAAATGGAGTTGTAGGGGAGATGCGGGCTGCCTACATATTGGCTGGAGAATAACACTGTGGCAATGACTGCGACTGTAGAAGGACGAAAAAACGGAATAGCTGTTGTTTACAGATAATGCAGAAGAAATCGAAGGGGGCGCGGACGGAGGAGAAAAAACGAAGATCGTGTTGTTTATGGATGATGATGTGTAATTTGATGAAACTCAGAGGAGCAAAACACCGAGTGGAAATTTTAGAGTATTGTGTACTAAGGTGGAGCTGAAAATGAACGACGATAAAGGAAAGGTGATGATGGCTGAGAAACTGAAGTCTGTGTAGAGATACGGCTGCATGTTGATAGGTTAGGGAGGGCTCAAAATTGAAGCTATCTGGAGCGCACACTTTTGGTGAAGATGGAGGGATGGGAAGCCGAGATACCGGGGAGTGCGTCGGTAGATAGGCAGATGGAAGGAGTTACTGCTAAAGTTACGAGAAACCGGCTGAAGGAAGGTTGTTACTGAGCTTGTATGAGCGAAGGTGTGCGGTTGTGCATATGTGTGTGTACGTGTGTGCATGTGTGTGTGTGTGTGTGTGCGTGCGCGCGCGCGCGTGTGTGTGTGTGTGTGTGTGTGTGTGTGTGTGTGTGTTTTGTGTGTGTGTGTGTGTGTGTGTGTGTGTGTGTGTGTGTGTGTGTGTGTGTGTGTGTGTGTGTGTGTGTGTGTTTGTGTGTGTGTGTAAAATCCTAAGGACCATCTCAACCAGCTACAGCTACACCACCACTGCTACAACCGACTCACTCCCCACCAGCATCCTCACGGTACCACCATCACCACTAGAGCCACCAATATCATCACAACCAGAAAAATCCCCATACTGAATAACACCGCCAGCAGAGCTACAATAACCGCTGCCTTCACCAAAAATAACAACAATATCCACCGTCACTAACAATAAGCATTAATATACCTCCAACTCGCGGCCAACAGGAACCATCAACAACATGTAATATCTCGTTACTTAAGAGACTAGTAAGCCTTTCAACAGTGTCTCGCAAACTAAAAATTTGAAAGGAACCATTAATATTTTGCTTCTCAGATTAATAAGTACTGAAATGAAAATAATACCACAGTGAAAATAGGAAATAAAACCTGAGCGCTTTCATGGGCTCACACACATCTTCAAAGAATATGTGTAAGCACATGAATTCGCTCAGGTTTTATTTCCTAATTTCACTGTAGTATCTTTTCATATTTACTATCACGTGTTTTATTGTAATTTCTTCCCAAGTGTTTATATACTTAAATAATGCCCATAAATGCAGCAAACAATACCTCAGAAGCCTCTAGCTTTTATATACGTTCACACCTGAGGGAACACAGCTTTATTCAAACATAATTAATCATTTGGTAATTTTTTCTCGTCCATTCTGTTATTGGAAATTTATGCATATGCTTTGGGCTAATTTTCTAAGCTCAGTAAACTAACATCAGTTGCACACGGTAAGAGTACAAGGAAATGTAGGTAACAAGACCCTTAGATATATTATAATGAAATCTGCTAGGAATTATAATTTTATGGAACTACTAGATAGAGAATAGATGTATAAACAGACACAGAGAAAAAAATGTTAACGCTGATATACGCTCTTACGATAAACAACAAATGTAAAGTTTGACCTCATGTACCTGGATAAGTTCCGTAGTTCTCGCTCTTCCAGGAGACCTCGATCTTTTGAGAGTTGTTTCTACTCACCTACACTCAAAGGTAAATAGATACTTGGGTTCGTACTTCTGATAGTGAAAACAAATGTATCATAATATCCTCGTGTAATGGATCACTAACCAGAATAAAAAAACAACAAGCATTACGCTATCATGTGCAGCTATAACTTACAACATACCAAATCCCTTTGAATAAATATGAAAGTCAGTATAATGGATATATACGAGCGATGCACCATGAATCATCGTTGATGGTAAAGTAGTAAATATTGCTGTTAATCATATCAAAAGCATATATATATAATATGTGTTGAATTACGATGAATGTCACGGATGTAAATCACAACGGGTTATTTTACGCTCAACTAATGTGAGAAGTGAAATATTTCATGTGATGGATTTCTTGGTTTCCGATGTATTGCAACTGGGTTACAGTAGTTACAGGCGTGCAAGCTCACATGGGAATCTCCAGGCAACGTTTTGGCACTTCAATCCCCATATGGGTTTAGCTACCTCACCTAAGTATGTTGAGTGTACAAGTAGTGCGCTAGGTGTATGCGCTCGTCAAGGAATGCACGCGCTTGCGCATACACAGAGTGAGCTGCATTTCATGAACATGTTACAGACACACACACACACACACACATATACATACATACATAATATATAATATATATATATATATATATATATATATATATATATATATATATTATATATATATATATTTTATTATATATATATATATATGCAAAACAACCACTCTGAAAGAATAGAGAAATTCCAAGCGCTTTCGTGACTATCATAGTTCCTTGATAATGTGAGTAGTCACGAAAGCGCTTGGAATTTCTCTATTCTTTCAGAGTGGTTGTTTTGCATATTTTGAAATCACCTGTTTACTGTGATCTTATTGCATATATATATATATATATATATATATATATATATATATATATATATATATATATATATATATATATATATATATATATATATATATATATTATTGATTATATCAACCATTTTTCTTTTAAAGGGATAGTGCGTAGAGGCGTGAATTTATCACTAGAGCTCTCCTCTCCCCCCCCACTCTGTAACATACGCGATACATACTCTCTTTTTTTCCTGACTGCAAGCAAAGTTAATATCCTTCTTCCCCCCTCCGTAAAGTATGCGATATACGCCCTTCCTGCTGGAGCCAACTGCGAAATTCCCTCCTCCCCTTCCTCACGCTCCAATAAAGTATGCGGTATATCTGTTTATTTTTAGAGTAGAAGAGAAGATGTGTGTTGGTGGCGACCACTCCTTATATCTTCCATTCTTCCTCTATGCATCTCCCCCTGTATTTCATCTTGTATTTCATGCTGCATCTCCTCCATCTTCCGCTGCGTCTTCCCTTCCATGTCTTCTTTGATCTCCTGTATCTCCTATTGTATCTCGTGCATCCCCCTGCATATTCGCTCTTATCTCCTGCACCTCCTCCCTGCTCCTCATGTATATCCTGAGCGTCCTTTTGCATCCCTTGCATCTCTTCTTATGTCTACTGTGTCTCCTCTTACGTCTCCTGCATCTCCTATGTCTCCTGCATCTCATGTCTCCTGCATCTCCTCTTATATCTCCTGCGTCTCCTCTTGCGGCTCCTCCATATGCTCCTACATCTATCACTGTATTTATCTTTCTTTAAGAAAGATTAAGTGAATGGCAACCCAGAACTGCCTCACTGTATACGGTTACAAAGAGAAAACAATCGAAATTAAACAGTAGATTATTTATAGACATACACATACCTGTACCATATTGTTATAAGATTTTATGATGATGATGGATGAAGAAGCATCCCTAACGTTATGCAATAAGCAGAGAGAGAGAGAGAGAGAGAGAGAGAGAGAGAGGAGAGAGAGAGAGAGAGAGAGATAAAGAGACGAGAGAGAGAGACAGAGGAAAGAGAGGGAGATATGCCGTAGCCTTCACATGCGACCCTACCATCCCAAAGTGATAGTAAAAATCCAAAATCCAATCCGAGAACAGTAAAAAGCCCAGAGCTGCACTGTTCTGACACATGTACTCTCTCGTCCTTCTATCAGACACAGAAGAAGAAACACAAGCAACAGTTTCGTGTCGTCTTTTGCTACTCATACCAGAATAAACATGAAAATTTCGTACGTTAAAGACAATGAAAACTAAAGGTAGATAACGTAGTCATCTGCTGCTCAGGAGTTTCTGTGCGAAAAGAACGATTATGACAAAAAAAAGGGGATAAAAGCGAGGCACTTCGATAAAAAAAAGTTCTTTAGGAACAATTAGATAAGAATGCTGATATTAGATGGCCAATTATTAACAGAGCACAATAAAACATATATAAACCTAACTAAGAAAACAGTCTTTTAAACCAGTGCCAAGGCTCTTAACAGCACTTATTTTCTCTTGTTTTGTGAACTGTTTATGCATCTTCGTCTCTTTTCAAGGCAGGTGAGACACCCGAGGCAGAAAACAGAAAACTCATTTACTCTTAGCATATACTCGCATCCGCCTCAAATACTTGGGATGTACATTATATATTTATAGATGGAAAATGCTCCAGACACGGCATTTAAAATGCAGACAAAAATAGTATACAGGAGCGAGAGATGAGGGAGATCAGCTGAGCAGTGTCAACAAGCATGAGACAACTCTTCAATTTTCTTCGAGAAAATATAAGAAATATTTTCGTTGCAAAAGTGGAAGTTATCAATGGACGAGAAGACGAGGTTTTCCTAGGAAGCATTTGATCGGCGAAGTTTTGATGACTATATGGGCCTGCAGGATACAGGTAGCAATAGTCTGGTTGGTCATCATAAATGACTGACAAAAAGTCGAGTTGTGGAAATCGAAAAAGTTTCAAAACCGACCACTGATATTGTACTAGAGGGTCACTCACCAACCAAACCAACCACACAAACACACACACACACACACACACACACACACACACACACACACACACACACACACACACACACACACACACACACAACACACACACACACAAACACACAACACACACACACACACACACACACACACACACACACACTCACACACAAACACAACACACACACACACACACACACTCACACACACACACACACACACACACACAAACACATACACACACACACACACACACACACACACACACACACACACACACACACACACACACACACACACACACTCACACACACTCACACATACACACAAGATCACAACAGTTCTGCATATACATATATATATATATATATATATATTATATATAATATATATATATATATATATATATATATATATATATATATATATATATATATATGCAATAAGATCACAGTAAACAGGTGATTTCAGAATATGCAAAACAACCACTGTGAAAGAATAGAGAAATTACAAGCGCTTTCGTGACTGCTCACATTGTCAAGGAACTATGAAAGTAAAGCATCAAAGGAAGGTATATAAGGGGTCTAGCCAACACCTCACTATCAGATCCCACAAAAATGAAACACCTTTCTTATTAGTCGCGCGTCAGGTGTTTCATTGTTGTGGGATCTGATAGTGAGGTGTTGGCTAGACCCCTTATATACCCTCCTTTGATGCTTTACTTTCATAGTTCCTTGATAATGGGAGCAGTCAGGAAAGCGCTTGGAATTTCTCTATTCTTTCACAGTGGTTGTTTTGCATATATATATATATATATATATATATATATATATATATATATATATATATATATATATATATATATATATATATATATATATACATATTTTATATATATATATATATATATATATATATATATATATATATTATATACATTATATATATATATATATATATATATATATATATATATATATATATATATATATATATATATATATATATATTATATATACAGATGTGCTGAATAGGTAAAAACTTGCGATTTTGGCTTAAATAGTAACGCTCTTCTTGCCAAATAAGGCAAGCAAAAATATGTGTATGCAATAATTTCGCAAAAATCATTCTCAACCTACCGATAAAAATATATTTCATTGTGTTTGTTTAGTATTAAATTATTGTAAACTTATAAAGTATATTTAGCTGGATTAAGCTAAATAAAATTGACCTTGTTATAATATGGCTAGGTAAGTTTTCTAAGGTTCTTTTGGTACAAAATTATTAATTTTTACATTAACATAAATGAAAAAAATATATCTTTAAACGTACATGAGAAAATTTTAGAAAGGACTTAATTTTAAAGAAGTTTTTGTTAATTTACCAATTTTACCTATTCGGCACGATTTATAAATATATAGGGAAGGACAAGGTTGTTGGAATTGCTAATAATCATTTATCAAATATGCCAAGAAGATATCAGTTATTAGTCGGTAAACTGTAGTTTCCCAGCTACAGTAGATGATAAATTTGTAGGCAAAAAGAGCAGAAATCAAAGGAAATTTTTAATATATGCACGTCGCTATGTTTTAAGGTGTTTTTCTGAAAAGTAACAGCAGAAAGGTGAATACAAATAATTTATTATAGGCAATACAGTAACAATAAATAGGTAATTACAGAAACATCATAATTGTATACACAGAAACCTTCCTATTACAGAAATGTCAGTTTGTTTATTCCAGCATGGAGAGCGTAATCTAGCCTCCCCCGTCTCTTATTTTAATCTCTTTTATGTCTTCTCGTTGCTTCTTAACGACTGTGACTTTTTAGCAGACATCGCTGGGTGATTTACGTGTTACTCTGGCCTTAATATCGTGCTCCAAAGATTAAAACTTTTTTTTTGGTGGTGGATGTGGAGCGGGAAAGAGAAGTCGGCTTATTACGTTAAAGTGTATATGCATCCACTCACTCACTAACACACATACCACACACACAACACACACACACACACACACACACACACACACACCACACACACACACACACACACACACACACACACACACACACACACACACACACGTCAAGAAATTAGAGAAGGTGCAAAGGTTTGCAACAAGACTAGTCCCAGAGCTACGGGGATTGTCCTACGAAGAAAGGTTGAGGGAAATCGGCCTGACGACACTGGAGGACAGGAGGGTTAGGGGAGACATAATAACGACATATAAAATACTGCGCGGAATAGACAAGGTGGACAAAGACGGGATGTTCCAGAGATGGGACACAGACACAAGAGGTCACAATTGGAAGTTGAAGACTCAGATGAATCAAAGGGATGTTAGAAAGTATTTCTTCAGTCATAGAGTGGTCAGGCCGTGGAATGGCCTAGAAAGTGAAGTAGTGGAGGCGGGAACCATACATAGTTTTAAGGCGAGGTATGATAAAGCTCATGGGGCAGATAGAGAGAGGACCTAATAGCAATCAGTGAAGAGGCGGGGCCAGGAGCTATGACTCGACCCCTGCAACCACAAATAGGTGAGTACAAATAGGTGAGTACACACACACACACACACACACACACACACACACACACACACACACACACACACACACACACACACACACACACACACGCACACAGTTTAAGCAGGGCCAGGAACTGAAACTCGATTTCTGAAACCATAAATATGTGAGTATAACTTTTGTAAGAGTGTGTGTGTGTATGTTTGTATGTGTGTGTGTGTGTGTGTGTGTGTATGTGTGTGTGTGTGTGTGTGTGTGTGTGTGAGTGTGTGTGTGTGTGTGTGTGTGTGTGTGTGTGTGTGTGTGTGTGTGTGTGTGTGAGTGTCAAGTTTACGTTAACGTAAAAGTATATGATGAAAAAACCACTGTCAACAAATGCTTGAACTAAACATTAGTGAACAATATCATATGGCACCTTGATACTAGGCCCGGTCCTTCTCTGTCAGAATTGTGAGTATCAGACGCCAGTTAACAACCAGATAAAATGTTCGATCAAAAGACTGTATAATAGTGACGGGTAAAGTAGCACCAATACGTTCATAGGAGATTCTTAAATCCCATAACATTTCACTCATAAGTAGATATATACTGGAGCCAGAAATCTCGTAACCTATCGAGGGAACTTGAGGTCACTATATATATATATATATATATATATATATATATATATATATATATATATATATATATATATATATATATATATATATATATATATATATATATATATATATAATATATATATATATCAGCAGGGAAATATAGCCAATAAAATACATCGACCAAAAGCAGAAATGCTGCCCCGAGGATCTCCGGCAAAATACTCTAGAAGCTATTGTATATAAATAAAAAAGAATGGACTTCTGTGCTTTAGTGAGAAAATGAGAAACCATTAAAAGTAAATTATAAGACCCGAGATATTGGTAGGGGAAAATATATAAAGTAGTGAAAGAGAGAAAAAGAAAAATCTCATGACTGAGGAAGAGAAGTGGAAAGAGAAAGAGAGCGAGAGAGAAAGACCGACTTCTCTTATTTATACAAAGTACTGGTATTAAGAGTATCAATAAACATTTGTCTTCATTTTGCAGATAAAGATCGTAGAAATATGTACTCTCATCCACACCCCTCACCCACACCCTTGCCCACACCCTCTCACCCACACCCTCACCCATACCCTCCCATACCTCACCCATACCCTCACCCATACCCACCCTCACCCATCACCACACCCTCACCCATACCCTCACCCACACCCTCACCCACACCCTCACCCATACCCTCACCCACACCCTCACCCACACCCTCACCCACTACCCTCACCCATACCCTCACCCACACCCTCACCCACACCCTCACCCAACCCTCACCCACACCCTCACCCATCACCCTCACCCACACCCTCACCCCCCTCACCCACACCCTCACCCACACCTCACCCACACCCTCACCCACACCCTCACCCCACACTCATCCACACCCCTCACCCACACCCTCACCCCAACACTCCCACCCCAACATACACATCCACACCCTACTTGCACCAGCACCCGTCACCCCAAACTATACACACCACACCCCACTGCCCACCATACCCTCATCCCACAAAGCTCACTCCCTACACCTCCTCACCCAACATACACACCCAACCCTACCACACCCTCACCCACAAACCTCACTCCCTCACCAACATCCTCACCCAACTCTACACACCAACTACACCACCACCCACACCCACCCACACCACACCACCACAACATCACACCCTACCAATACCCTCACCATCCAAACTCACACCCTCACCCACATTCACACTTACTCTCACCAGCTGCCACATAAGAGCTATCCTCCTGCACCTAGGGATAGCGATATCACCTGTATCTTATTCCTTTACTCCCTCGGAGTTCTCTTCTTCCCAGGTTGTCAGGTATAAAATGTGTGAGAGGAGGAAAAACAGAGATAGAAGGAGAGCAAGATGAGGGAAGAGGTGGAAAGTGGAGTGAATAGACAGAGAGAAAGGTGGAGTGAGGAAAGGGATTGAGAGATGAAATGTGAAAATTAAAAAAAAAAAAAACAGAAAAGACAGTGGAAAGAGGAAAGAGAATGAGAAGTGGTAAGAGTGTAAGGGAAGAGGGAAGGAAATCGAGAAAACAGCTAATCTTCCATACCACCTCCACTTCCATCTTCTCCTCCACCTCCATCTCCTCCTCCATCTCCATCTCCATCTCCTCCTCCATCTCCTCCCCTTCCTCCAACTCCTCCGTCTCCTCCTCCTCCATCTCCTCCTCCTCCTCCTCCTCCTTCTCCTCCTCCTCCTCCACTTCTCACAACCTCATGGCTACACAAAAACATCTTTGTAAAAAAAAAATGCAAGTCATCGCTACTTCTGTTGACAAGCTTATTTTTCCCAGTACCGTCGCTTAACCCCCCCCCCCACAAACAATATTGACACACACACACCACACACACTACAACAACTAAAAATATCTTTGCCACCATTACTATTACTACTACTACCACCACCACTACTACCAGCACCACCTAGTCCAGACGAAATTCGACTCCGGAGGGAAACATCTGGGATGTATTTCTCTCATTGGGAAATGTGTCGTCAGAGATGGATATGCGAGATGTATCTGGAATTTGAGATGTGTTTATGAGATGTTTCTTGGAGATGTGTGGGAAAATATGTGTGACAAACGTGTGTGGGAGATGTGCCTGAGATATGACTAGTTGGTATATGCTTGGGAAATGTGGGAGAGGTTTGTGGGAGATGCTTCTGGGAGATGTGTCTGGGAGATGAACCTGAATAATATCTGGGAGATATATTTGGGAAATTTGACTGGGATCTCTCTCTCTCTCTCTCTCTCTCTCTCTCTCTCTGTGAGATGTGTCTCTGAGAGCTCTCTCCGGAAGCTGTTGGGCAGAGAAATGTCTGACAGGAAGTAAATTGTCCCATGTGAGAAAATTCGTACTGATTGCTGACGGACAGAAGAGTTGTGCACGAGGAATTTCGCGAATATAGTTGTACATGAGTGTACACGGGAAAGACAGGTGGAAGAGGACTTAAAGTCTACATCGATGCTCTCTGGTGACGACTGTCTACTTCCATTTAAATATACGACTCTAGTGCATTTTCTAGGTGTTTGAGTCAAGGATAGAAAAAGCAGAATAATGATAGAGTGGTTGGCCATTTTGACAGTAGGGGTGATAGGAGAGTAAGGATAGCGTAAATGAGGAGAGGTGGGGCATAAATGAAAACATGCAGGGCGTAAATAGAAAGACTGAGAGTGTAAATGAGTAGGAGAGCGTAAATAAAGATGCATAAATGTAGGATAGAAATAATGTGGGTAAAAATAATGAAAACGATCGAGATGATCACATTAGGGCGAGAAAGAATGACTGGGTATAGGAAAGTAGACAAGGAAATAAGACACAATAATGAAAAAGGTGAAGTGGTTGTAAAATGGTGTATCGAGATGTAACCCATCATCTCAAGGAAGCATATTTTTTTATACGTACTGTAGGCTGGGTAATCCGACTAACACTAAAATGTACACGTAAGGTTTCCATGGAAAGTTTATATATCTCAGACAAATCACGTATAGAACCACAGTCACAGCAAGCATTTTTTTAGAAAGATACTAGAGGGATACTAATCAGGTTCAGTGAGAACCTGATTAGTATCCCTCAGTGGTAGCTTTATCAAGTAACAGTCTATAGGTGTCTTTGATTTACTTTGTGTGAGCTAACTGTATTTTACCTAAGTAGATAAATTGGCTTAAGCAGGTACTCTAGAAAATCTACGATCGTGATGTTGAAGAGTGAGGAGGTGAGAGAAGTATTAATAAATTAGTTAAGACTGACGTGTGAATTTATTGAAACTGAACGCAGTGGAATAATATGGAAAGAGGATTTTAAGGTTTATCTGAGCTCTTGAAAGACGACAAATTTTGTTCCAATACTTAGGTTAAGATTGAAAACCAGAAGACTTTCTCCCTCTGGAGGATAAGCTGGATGAAAAATCTGACAATGTACTATAAAAAATGCATGGATATGTAAAAAGAAATAAGAAACGTTAATTCAGATATTACTACTGCTGCAACTATTTATATTACTAAAAATATCATAAGAAGCTAGTTATCCCTGATAAATTTCTGCATTTTAGTATAGATGGTATTAAAACGAGAGTGTAACGGCTCCCCAAAGTAACATTATTAACAACCCATGAGAGTAAACTCAGCTTTGTGAGAGGGGAAGAGAGGTAAAAATGGGAGGGAGCTTAGAACCGTAAAGGGGGGAAATAAGAGAGTGAGGGAGTGTGTGATAGGGCTCATAGTTTAGGGATTTGGAAGAGAGAAGGAATAATGTAGTTGACTGACTATAGTATGTTTGGCTAAGATTAAAATCTTTGTTTTCATGAGTATAAGTATAGAATGTGTAGAATTTTACCGCAATCAAAATTTTCCGTCATTCATGGCCTTCAGAGTAGACCGTGAAGGAAGGTTCACAGTAGCAGTAGGTTCAGTTAGCGACATAGAGCACAGCAGTGGTTCAGTTAGCCACAGAACACCACGGTGTTAACCGGGCACATTAGGATCTTCCCAACCACTTCTCTTCGAGCTATCAGTGAAGACTATAATCCTTAATGCATGATGAACATCATGATCAAGGAAATTGGACAGGGTCATTACCGGAGCCGAGCACTAAGGGATACTCATCCTCCCCGCCTGCAGATGCATATTAGATTCAGATGGCTTACTATCAACAACAGTGAAGAAAAGAAAACTTGCAGAACAGGCTTTTATTGAGACAGCGCTCCGAACTGCCTACGGGTTTATCACGCTTGCTCTGTATTTTTTTTTTCACTAAAAGCGACTTATCGTACTGTTTGACTAAGGAGAACAGGGAAAAGTTCCGGCATGCCGAATGATCAAGGTAAGGCCACAGTTAGTGGGGCTAGAAAATATGCTTCCCAATAAATGCTAATTCAGTGTTACCTTTGACAATCATTAACGCTCACCACTCATTTGCATATCAGCAAATCAACCCATAAACTAATCAAAACAAGAGGTAACGTATAAATGCAACTTCCCTAATGAGGACCCGAGGCTTGGAGTGCAGATGGATCCCACTCGTGCAGTAGCTCTTATTTACACTCCGGGAGCCAGATGAGGAGACGGGTTTGGAGAGCTAAGGGTGATGGAGGTGGTGTGAATAATAGTGTAAGGGTAAAGATGATAAAGTTGATGTGAGGTAGGTGTTCTAAGTGTCTACTGATGAGTCTTTAACCATAACTTGTAGAAGTTGTAGAAGTTACATGCTGCGCTGGACCAGAAGGAGTCTCGCATATTAAATGAAGATGGGTACAGCAGCACTGAGCTGTAGCTCTACTCAGTATGAACGAAAGCTAGCTTTGCTTTCTTGTTACAGTCCATCATAAAGTGACAGCAATAGATACGAGAAAGGGAGAAGGAAGGATGGACAGGGTAAGGAAGATGAGGGTGAAAAGTCTGGCAGCGTCTGGACACCTGATACTGTCGACCCCACTACCTGGAACAATATCGATGAGCTGGATATCGGAGACGAAGGTCTTGGAGTCTGCCAGATGAGAAGGATAAATTAGCCAAGATAGTGATAAATTAGCCAAGATAGTGAAGAAGAGAGGGCAAGAGAAATTGTATTTCATGAAGCGCTAAACCCGTGTGGGACTTTGAACGTAATGAGTGTCTCTGAAAACAAGAACCTCCATTTGCTAACCTGTGCCAGTTCTCTGAGTAATCAAACTGTTGGTGATCAAATGCTACGACAGAGAAATGAAATATAATAGAAGGAAAATTCTATTGAAGCGGAAAGTTGACGAAAGGAAAAGACAGGGATTAAAGACTGGAAGGGGTGAATAGTGGACACGTGAAAAGTATAAGTGGCCTGGGTTAATAGTGATAAGCAGAAGAGAGAGGAGAAGTGTAGAAAAGTTTAGGAGAAGGCGAAGTGTAAGGGATGTGAGAATGATGACAAGAGACATGAGAGTTGATACGTGAAAAGGGAGAAGAGAGATAAAAAAAGATGGATGACTAGGAGTGAACTCTGGTGAAGGGAGAGAGAAGCAGGACAAGATGAGCGAGGCAGAGGTCCGAGAGAAAATAAATGAGAGAGAAGTAATTGCTAAAGGAGGGAAGAGGGAAGGAAGTGTAATGAAGCGAGAGAGAGAGAGAGAGAGAGAGAGAGAGAGAGAGAGAGAGAGAGAGAGAGAGAGAGAGAGAGAGAGAGAGAGAGAGAAAGATAAAAATATTTTGAATCTAAAAATATGTAATATGTAGAATAATAGGGAATCGAACCTGTAAACTGGTTCTTGCCAGAGATAACACTAGCTGTGCTCAGACCTCTGCAACACAACTGTTCTCAAAGATTTTTTAAGTTATACCATGAGTTAAGGAAAGATCCTGGACTTCACCTTACGAAACAGACAAAGCAAATTCTATAGTAATTATGGACAAGGTAGGTTATAGTGGAAAAATGAATATGTTATTAGACGAACATGTTATTAGAAGGGGAACTTACGTGCCCCTTAATGTTGTAATGAGCCAAAGGGATATTAAATACGAATTTCAACAGGAAGATAGTATACAAAAGGAGTTTATAAAGAACGGTTGTGGTGGATGCAAACACTATATATGGATATAAAGTTAGCCAGGTCAACTCATCAACTCAAAATAACCCGGTATAGCTTGTCACAAAGCAAAATGATGTGACAGTAAAATATTTCTCTGCATATGTCTTTTACACAAGTTAAAGTATAGTTACACTAGCTGAGGCAAAAGTCTACCAGCTAAGGTACAAAAAGCACCTGAGGTTCAATTACACCAGCTGAAGCAATTATACCAGCTGAAGCAATTATACCAGCTGAAGCAATTATACCAGCTGAGGCACAGTTATGTAAGAACACGCACAAGCAAACGCACCTAAATTCAACAACACATGTAAACAGTTACAGTATATATTAATTGTAATTATTATCCTCTTTATTATAAAAACATTGCTGATGATTATGATTTTGATAATTAGTTTACTGATAATATAATCCTCATGATCACCATTACTGGAAATTTTTGTGAGTTATTGACAGTGTTATCAGCAATGTGGTAAATTTCTAATTATGAAGTTTTGTAACCAGATCTCGAGGAATCCCCTGACCCGAGGAGGAAATTACCAAGCTTCACGGTATGCTGATCCCAGGTGAACCTAACTCCCACCACACGTCACCACCTGCTTGTTATCACTCGTCACCACCTGTTTAATATCACTCGTCACCACCTGCCTAATATCACTCGTCACCACCTGTTTAATATCACTCGTCACCAACTGCTTAATATCACTCGTCACCACCTGCCTAATATCACTCGTCACCACCTGTTTAATATCACTCGTCACCACCTGCTTAATATCACTCGTCACCACCTGCTTAATATCACTCGTCACCACCTGCCTAATATCACTCGTCACCACCTGCCTAATATCACTCGTCACCACCTGTTTAATATCACTCGTCACCACCTGCCTAATATCACTCGTCACCACCTGCCTAATATCACTCGTCACCACCTGCTTAATATCACTCGTCACCACCTGCCTAATATCACTCGTCACCACCTGCTTAATAACATACGTCACTACCTACTTAATATCACACGTCATTACCTGCTCTCCACATATACTCTCTGAATTTTCATCTTTCCACTATCTTAACAGATTTTTGCTG
This sequence comes from Cherax quadricarinatus, assembly GCF_026875155.1. Classification (NCBI taxonomy): domain Eukaryota; kingdom Metazoa; phylum Arthropoda; class Malacostraca; order Decapoda; family Parastacidae; genus Cherax; species Cherax quadricarinatus. The sequence continues at coordinate 33,992,823 of NC_069411.1, read as the reverse complement.
ATATTCTAAACTATTAATAACCCCATCACTAACCATGGACACATTATTATTATAATCAAGGGGGAAGCGCTAAACCCGGAGGATTATACAGCGCCTGGGGGGGGGGGATATGTGGAAGGCATTCAGGCTTAATTCGGGGAACTGGAGCACAGATCCAATTCCCTAAATCAAGAGCCCCTCACCAACATCAAGGAACCTTCCTTGAGGGGACCATGGACATGGACACAATATGTAGAAACTTTGATTCCAGGAACGAAGGATTAAAAGCCCTGCACTAACGTCAAGACTTCCATTTTTAATGGCTACTACCCTACTACCCTTTGTGAAATTCAACATTAAAATTTGCTGGTTCTAAATGTCTCATAATTCGCTCTGAACTGTAATCGTACAACTTTTGCAGAAGATTTTTTTCTTATCACACCATGAGTAAGAAAGTCACTTCATCCCTCCAGCGAATAACACTGTCAGTCTCATAATGCTTGATATTAAACTCTGTTCTCAGAGTATATGTTCAGATATTCTTAAGCAGATTTCTGGACTTGAGCGCAGTATTCGAAGCTTCGTACTGGTCGATGGCAAAGTGTTTTAAACCCCAGTAATGCCCACCCTCGAAATACAACCGACCCTAAGTGAACCCAGTCCTAGTCATTACGGATTAATTAGAGAACAGAGTCTATAATTCCTAGGAATTGAGAGACCGACTGGAATGCCTCGACCGGCGTATTCAAGCCCTGGCAGTGGGTGCAGAAACGCATTTACTTTATATTATTGCACTTTTTTGCGCTACCATTTAATAATAGGATTGGAATGCTTTCAGTGGAGGCTTTGCTCAGGGTCGACTCTATTAACGGGATTGGGTGAGATTATCTACATGACTTCAGGGCCGAATGTGTGTCCCGGGTTTATGTCTCACGCTGCACTTAGGAGGGTAAACTTATCCTTGAGTTATTGGAAGTTGTTGCTGTCTCTGTTATGACTAAATTAGTTATTCCCCCCCCCCTGCATATTTCAAGGTTACAAAACAAAGGGATTTCGAATAGGTACAACATTCAGGCAGAGATGACGGGAAATGTAATACGGTGAACCATCTTTATATTATGAAACAAGACACATAAGTAGATTCTGTCATTTATTAAATTGTACTTCTAGCTAGTAGTGGTTTCTCCAGTCTTCAAGCAGGTTAGAAAGACCGAAAGCTTTCCATTAATAAATGTATTAACTGTACAAATGTGTCTTCTTTCTCAATAGTTTTCATAGTCATTAATGTGTGGAAAAAAGACAGGCCACTTCTTTCTTCTTGCTTCTTTCTATCCTTCTACACGTCTTTCGCTGCTCCATCGTACCTCAATCCCTTTCTTTCCATCCATGATATTCAATAGCCTTAAAAAATTACAGTTGATAAAGAATAACACACACACACACACACACACACACACACACATATTATATATATATATATATATATATATATATATATATATATATATATATATATATATATATATATAAATATATACATATATATATATATATATATTATATATATATATATATATATATATATATATATATATATATATATATATATATATATATATATATGCAATAAGATCACAGTAAACAGGTGATTTCAAAATATGCAAAACAACCACTCTGAAAGAATAGAGAAATTCCAAGCGCTTTCGTGACTACTCACATTACTACTCACTTTCATAGTTCCTTGATAATGTGAGTAGTCACGAAAGCGCTTGGAATTTCTCTATTCTTTCAGAGTGGTTGTTTTGCATATATATATATATAAATATATATATATATATATATATATATATATATATATATATATATATATATATATATATATATATATATATATATGATGCATAACTAATGAGGAGAAGGCTAAGGCTACAAGCCATGGGTTTAAATCTCTCCTGTACCATGTTTTTATGCAACAAATAGACGTGGATATATGACTTTAAAACTACGAATAAGAATTTCTCACGGCTACTACGAATACACGAAATCAGTAGTGTACAAAACTGATTTTGAATCAACCAGATCATTGTTTTATATACTACTTATTTTGTCTGTTCCTTGCACTTATTTTGTCTGTTCCTTGCACCGTCGTGAGCAGTGGAGACGCGAGGACAGGTGCTGAAACTCGACACCTTCAAGCACATTAAGGCGAATAAAAACTTGGGAATGTGTTCGATAGCGAGTGTGCTCCTGTATGGTCGTATGAAAAACTTAGTTAATAGGGCTTATAGATGATGCAAACGATAAATATAAATAAGAAATTTTTAAAGAAGACTTGCATATTGAGAGCAAGATGACCGACAGATTTTGCATAGAATGCAAATAAGGCGAGTGACACGAATTGAAAATGGGAGAACACGAATGCTGGCCAAAGATAGAATATGGAAAAGTGAGAGAATATAAAAATTGCTACACAGAAAAAATCTAGAAGTCTTTCAACAGAGAGGGCTCTAGGAGAGTGTGTTACAGAGAGGGATCCTAGAGCGTGGGACAGAGAAAAGACTGACAGACAGAGACAGACTGACAGACAGACAGACAGACATACAGACAGACAGAAGAATGTAGAAGCATTAGGCAGAAAAAGAGGATTACGAGGGGATGAGAGGAAACAAGGAGACATAATAACCATATGTTAGATAACAAACTGTTACAACAAATTTGACACAGATTTTGTTATTATTAGTTTCATTTTATTATAAACACCCGCAGGTTGTTTTCTGTTTATAAACATCTGGAGTTTCTTTCACAATCATATTTGCAACTTGCTTGCCCTGGATGCAACCCAGAGCAGTCTACTGACATTCAGGTACCTATTTACTGCTAGCTAAACAAAGACAGGAGGTTTAAGGAGACTTGTAATAATGTTGGTAGAATTACGGACAATATGTAAAGTAAAAGGACACAAGTGTCCTTTTACTATAAGGAGACTTGCCATAAGCCAGTATTAAGATTTATTAGCTCCATAATCAAGGAGAAAAGAACACAGTCGTAAACTGAAATATATATATATACATATATGCATATATATGCATATATATATATACATACATCTAGGTTTTTCTCTTTTTTCTAAATAGCTCTTGTTCTTTTTTATTTCTTCTATTGTCCATGGGGAAGTGGAAAAGAATCTTTCCTCCGTAAGCCATGCGTGTCGTATGAGGCGACTAAAATGCCGGGAGCAATGGGCTAGTAACCCCTTCTCCTGTATACATTTACTAAAAAAGAGAAGAAGAAAAACTTTATAAAACTGGGTTGCTTAAATGTGCGTGGATGTAGTGCGGATGACAAGAAACAGATGATTGCTGATGTTATGAATGAAAAGAAGTTGGATGTCCTGGCCCTAAGCGAAACAAAGCTGAAGGGGGTAGGAGAGTTTCAGTGGGGGGAAATAAATGGGATTAAATCTGGAGTATCTGAGAGAGTTAGAGCAAAGGAAGGGGTAGCAGTAATGTTAAATGATCAGTTATGGAAGGAGAAAAGAGAATATGAATGTGTAAATTCAAGAATTATGTGGATTAAAGTAAAGGTTGGATGCGAGAAGTGGGTCATAATAAGCGTGTATGCACCTGGAGAAGAGAGAAATGCAGAGGAGAGAGAGAGATTTTGGGAGATGTTAAGTGAATGTATAGGAGCCTTTGAACCAAATGAGAGAGTAATTGTGGTAGGGGACCTGAATGCTAAAGTAGGAGAAACCTTTAGAGAGGGTGTGGTAGGTAAGTTTGGGGTGCCAGGTGTAAATGATAATGGGAGCCCTTTGATTGAACTTTGTATAGAAAGGGGTTTAGTTATAGGTAATACATATTTTAAGAAAAAGAGGATAAATAAGTATACACGATATGATGTAGGGCGAAATGACAGTAGTTTGTTGGATTATGTATTGGTAGATAAAAGACTGTTGAGTAGACTTCAGGATGTACATGTTTATAGAGGGGCCACAGATATATCAGATCACTTTCTAGTTGTAGCTACACTGAGAGTAAAAGGTAGATGGGATACAAGGAGAATAGAAGCATCAGGGAAGAGAGAGGTGAAGGTTTATAAACTAAAAGAGGAGGCAGTTAGGGTAAGATATAAACAGCTATTGGAGGATAGATGGGCTAATGAGAGCATAGGCAATGGGGTCGAAGAGGTATGGGCTAGGTTTAAAAATGTAGTGTTAGAGTGTTCAGCAGAAGTTTGTGGTTACAGGAAAGTGGGTGCAGGAGGGAAGAGGAGCGATTGGTGGAATGATGATGTAAAGAGAGTAGTAAGGGAGAAAAAGTTAGCATATGAGAAGTTTTTACAAAGTAGAAGTGATGCAAGGAGGGAAGAGTATATGGAGAAAAAGAGAGAAGTTAAGAGGAGTGGTGAAGCAATGTAAAAAGAGAGCAAATGAGAGAGTGGGTGAGATGTTATCAACAAATTTTGTTGAAAATAAGAAAAAGTTTTGGAGTGAGATTAACAAGTTAAGAAAGCCTAGAGAACAAATGGATTTGTCAGTTAAAAATAGGAGAGGAGAGTTATTAAATGGAGAGTTAGAGGTATTGGGAAAGATGGAGGGAATATTTTGAGGAATTGTTAAATGTTGATGAAGATAGGGAAGCTGTGATTTTGTGTATAGGGCAAGGAGGAATAACATCTTGTAGGAGTGAGGAAGAGCCAGTTGTGAGTGTGGGGGAAGTTCGTGAGGTAGTAGGTAAAATGAAAGGGGGTAAGGCAGCCGGGATTGATGGGATAAAGATAGAAATGTTAAAAGCAGGTGGGGAAATAGTTTTGGAGTGGTTGGTGCAATTATTTAATAAATGTATGGAAGAGGGTAAGGTACCTAGGGATTGGCAGAGAGCATGCATAGTTCCTTTGTATAAAGGCAAAGGGGATAAAAGAGAGTGCAAAAATTATAGGGGGATAAGTCTGTTGAGTGTACCTGGTAAGGTGTATGGTAGAGTTATAATTGAAAGAATTAAGAGTAAGACGGAGAATAGGATAGCAGATGAACAAGGAGGCTTTAGGAAAGGTAGGGGGTGTGTGGACCAGGTGTTTACAGTGAAACATATAAGTGAACAGTATTTAGATAAGGCTAAAGAGGTCTTTGTGGCATTTATGGATTTGGAAAAGGCGTATGACAGGGTGGATAGGGGGGCAATGTGGCAGATGTTGCAAGTGTATGGTGTAGGAGGTAGGTTACTGAAAGCAGTGAAGAGTTTTTACGAGGATAGTGAGGCTCAAGTAAGAGTATGTAGGAAAGAGGGAAATTTTTTCCCAGTAAAGGTAGGCCTTAGACAAGGATGTGTGATGTCACCGTGGTTGTTTAATATATTTATAGATGGGGTTGTAAGAGAAGTAAATGCGAGGGTCTTGGCAAGAGGCGTGGAGTTAAAAGATAAAGAATCACACACAAATGGGAGTTGTCACAGCTGCTCTTTGCTGATGACACTGTGCTCTTGGGAGATTCTGAAGAGAAGTTGCAGAGATTGGTGGATGAATTTGGTAGGGTGTGCAAAAGAAGAAAATTAAAGGTGAATACAGGAAAGAGTAAGGTTATGAGGATAACAAAAAGATTAGGTGATGAAAGATTGAATATCAGATTGGAGGGAGAGAGTATGGAGGAGGTGAACGTATTCAGATATTTGGGAGTGGACGTGTCAGCGGATGGGTCTATGAAAGATGAGGTGAATCATAGAATTGATGAGGGAAAAAGAGTGATGGTGCACTTAGGAGTCTGTGGAGACAAAGAACTTTGTCCTTGGAGGCAAAGAGGGGAATGTATGAGAGTATAGTTTTACCAACGCTCATATATGGGTGTGAAGCGTGGGTGATGAATGTTGCAGCGAGGAGAAGGCTGGAGGCAGTGGAGATGTCATGTCTGAGGGCAATGTGTGGTGTGAATATAATGCAGAGAATTCGTAGTTTGGAAGTTAGGAGGAGGTGCGGGATTACCAAAACTGTTGTCCAGAGGGCTGAGGAAGGGTTGTTGAGGTGGTTCGGACATGTAGAGAGAATGGAGCGAAACAGAATGACTTCAAGAGTGAAATCAGTCTGTAGGGAAGGAAGGCGTGGTAGGGTCGGCCTAGGAAGGGTTGGAGGGAGGGGGTAAAGGAGGTTTTGTGTGCGAGGGGCTTGGACTTCCAGCAGGCTTTGCGTGAGCGTGTTTGATATGGAGTGAATGGAGACAAATGGTTTTTAATACTTGACGTGCTGTTGGAGTGTGAGCAAAGTAACATTTATGAAGGGATTCAGGAAACGGCAGGCCGGACTTGAGCCCTGGAGATGGAATTTACAGTGCCTGCACTCTGAAGGAGGGGTGTTAATGTTGCAGTTTAAAAACTGTAGTGTAGAGCACCTTCTGGCAAGACAGTGATGGAGTGAATGATGGTGAAAGTTTTTCTTTTTCGGGCCACCCTGCCTTGGTGGAATCGGCCAGTGTGATAATAAAAATAAAAAAAAAATATATATATATATATATATATATATATATATATATAATATATATATATATATATATATATATATATATATATATATATATAATTATATGATGAAAACAGAAAACCATAAATCCATTGTTTACAGACGGCTGGAAGGAACAACAAGAGAAGGTGAAATATACTACATCATCTGGAAAGACATTGTCTCTTAAATCGTGTTTTAACTACATGTAACTTCGTCAGCAAGAATAAACAGTTTAAAGCATTGTAATCGGTCGTAGATTGAGCCAGATCTTACCCCCCGTCCTGCCAAAGTATTCTCTCTCATACATTGACTAGAACATTTGACCAATTTCTGATATCGGCGCGATAAAACAGATTGACAGAATGTACAACTATTTGTTACAAATAAAAATCACATGCTATATTTCTTTCAGAAAAAGCGATTTTAATCGAGATTAAACCTTTTATATTTGCCGGTAGTATTACGGTATGTTTTTCATTACAACTTTTAGTTTAGTCCTGCTGATACAAGGGCATGTTAGATCACGAGACTTGGTGTAACAGAATTGCGTGAGGGTATGATACCCATGACCCACTGAACAGGAAAATTTAAATCTAGCAATATCTAACCAGACAATAAGTTCTGCTACACCACAAATCTCGATGTACACAGATAACAGTGAAAGAAATATTCAGAACTAGCTTTAATTGTGATAGTGTTTTGATCTCTTAAGATCTTTTCAAGTCATTGACTTTATGAAGAACTTAACAGATCGAAACTCAGTCGAAATAATAACTTATTATATAGGTTAATAGCTTAATATATAACTTTTTTACAACGTAATATTCCTGTACCTTACTCAGATGAACTTTTGCCTAAAAGGAAAGAAATGACCTTCATTTCAGTATTTTTTAAGAAAAGTCACACATAAATGAGAAAACCGAGTAATGAAAACAAGTAACTTAAATGCGTATTGCATATTAATAACAAATAAAACAGCGTACAACATTATTGCTATCATGTTTGTACATATATTACTACTTATTGCTTAGAGTAAACCGAAGTTGCAGTTTGTTTTTGTTTCTGCAGGGGGCATACAGTCCCTGCATATTTATGTATGCACATTCATCACACTGATTCCTTTTCGGTATGTTGAGTGCGGACGGCTCCTTCTCCCAGTGATTTTTCAATTAATTCAGTGCTTTTTGGTAAAGTTTCAATATTTCTGACAAATTCTTGAAGTCATTTTCATCGTACATCTGATCAGTAAACCAATAATCTGCCCAAGTGTATGAAATAAATCTGGATATTTTCTCCAAAGTCTTCCGTCTTGTAGGTATAAGAATGAATGCAAGAATAGCTAGAATGGCTCTTGAATTCCACCTCCATTCTCTCCATCCTAATTTATGGAGGATATCTTTTGTTCCATTAACAAACTGTGCCTTTAGTTTCTCATAATTCTTCACCAGTTGGGATATAAATGGATACTCGATGTTTAGAGAACTGGTTTTAGCACCAAGATTTTCATCCATTACTAAACTTAGTATCCTGTCCAGAATGTGATGCTGACAACTGATAAACTGTGGTTTGCTAATCCGCTTCTCTTATTATTCTTCTTATTAATATTTTTCATTAATTTGAGTTGCCAATTAATACTTTTCTGAGTTGCTACTTATGAGTAGTAACGCAGATATATGGTGATTCATAGTTTTTATTTTGGGGTGACCTTTTTTGAAAACTGATAGGAATTAAGGACTTTTCCATTTTTTAAAACAAAAGTTCATCGGTTTATGACACAGGAGATGTTTTATTTGGAAAAAAGTAATAACCCTATATATATATATATATTTATATATATATATATATATATATATATATATATATATATATATATATATATATATATATATATATTATATATATATATATATATATATATATATATATATATATATATTATTATTTATTATTTCACACTGGCCGATTCCCACCAAGGCAGGGTGGCCCGAAAAAGAAAAACTTTCACCATCATTCACTCCATCACTGTCTTGCCAGAAGGGTGCTTTACACTACAGTTTTTAAACTGCAACATTAACACCCCTCCTTCAGAGTGCAGGCACTGTACTTCCCATCTCCAGGACTCAAGTCCGGCCTGCCGGTTTCCCTGAACCCCTTCATAAATGTTACTTTGCTCACACTCCAACAGCACGTCAAGTATTAAAAACCATTTGTCTCCATTCACTCCTATCAAACACGCTTACGCATGCCTGCTGGAAGTCCAAGCCCCTCGCACACAAAACCTCCTTTACCCCCTCCCTCCAACCTTTCCTA
>NC_069411.1:33941548-33979048 GCF_026875155.1 Cherax quadricarinatus | reverse complement strand
CACGGAAATCACCAGCACTGTAAGTGAAAATAGGAAGAGTGGGTGAGGGTGTTGGAATAGGAAGAGTGGGTGTGGTTCCTGGAGTAAGAAAAGATGGGTGTTGGAATATGAAGCGGGACGAAAATGTTGGAATAGAGTGTGGGTGTAGCTGCTGAAGCAGGAAAACTGACTGTGGTAAGCAGGCGTAACTGTTGAAATTGGGAGAGTGGGTATAGTTATTGGAATAAGAACAGTAGGTGTAGCTGGTGGAATAGGAAACGTAGGTGGGATTGGGGGTGAACGGAAAGAATGGGGATGATTGTGAAAGAGGAAAAGTGTACTGGGATTAGCAAATGGAAGGGGCCTGTAAAAATGCAAATTTATTTTAAAAAGGGTGAGTGCCATTGGAAGGTATAGAGTGGGAGAGATGTAATAAAAATGGCAAGAGTGCCAATCGTGATTTAAGGTGGGGGGATGTGGGGTTTTCAAAAAGGAGGGGGTGCGTAAAAATAGGGCAAAGTTTTGGTAGAAGTGATTTAGTGAAAATTTTAAAAAAAAGGATATATAGATTCGGAAAGTAAAGGAAAAAGAGGAAAGTAAAGAATAAAATGTAAATTTTCCGTCGATATCCTGAGACAAAGCAGAACTAACTATACTATACTATACTATACTATAACTATACTATACTAACTATACTTACTAACTGTAATTGTCCATAGTATCTGTAACTTTAGGGGCAAAAAAAGTGTTCTGGGGGTTTGTCTTCAAAAGTAAACTGAAAACGGGGGAAAAGTGAAAATGAAAAACAGGAAAAAAAGCTGATGAAAGGGGAAAAAAGTGAAAAAAAAAAGAGAAAAGAGTAGGGAACAGAGAAAAAAGGCAGAGAGTAAAAAGGGAACGAAGGCTAAAGATCGAAAACAGAGTGAAGGAAGAGAATGGAAAACGAGCAAGAGTGGAAAAGTGACATAAAAGTAAGAGAGAAAGAAGAAAGCAACCAAGATAAAGAACCCCAGAGAGAAGAGAGTGGGGAAGGAAACAAAGTGAAAGAGGGGAAAAGAAGCAAATAGGGAAAAAAAAAGATAGTCCCCAAAACGACTCGACAGAAAAGATTTTGTCATTAGTTTGATCTTGTTAAAAAGTTTTCCTCAAATTTTTATCAAGCTTCTTTTAAGAATTCCCTTTGACAGAAGTTTTCCCTTTAATCTTCTTCGAATTTAATATCCTTCAAGGTGAAAAGGGTGTGAATGAGGTATATTAGAGAGAGCAAAGAGCACTTAACTTGGCCCAGAATATGAAAATATCAGTGTTTAAGTGTGTACATTTAAAATGTATTTCCATGGAGAAACACGCACATGCACAAGCACACACACACACACACACACACACGCACACACACTGTACACACAACCGAGGAAGATGTGAAGAGGCTTCTGAGTGAGCTAGATACCTTAAAGGCAATGGGACAGGATAACATCTCTCCATGGGTCCTGAGAGAGGGAGCAGAGGCGCTGTGTGCATCCCTAACAACAATATTCAATACATCTATCGAAACAGGGAGATTGCCTGAGGCATGGAAGACAGCAAATGTAGTCCCAATCTTTAAAAAAAAAGACAGACATGAAGCACTAAACTACAGACCAGTGTCACTGACATGTATAGTATGCAAAGTCATGGAGAAGATTATCAGGAGAAGAGTGGTGGAACACCTAGAAAGGAATGATCTCATCAACAGCAACCAACATGGTTTCAGGGACGTGAAACCCTGTGTCACAAACCTACTGGAGTTCTATGACAGGGTGACAGCAGTAAGACAAGAGAGAACAGGTGGGTAGATTGCATTTTCTTGGACTGTAAGAAGGCGTTTGACACAGTTCCACACAAGAGATTAGTGCAAAAACTAGAGGACCAGGCAGGGATAACAGGGAAGGCACTACAATGGATCAGGGAATACTTGTCAGGAAGACAGCAGCGAGTCATGGTGAAAATAAATGATATAAAATACCGACACAATGGAAACAAAACATAATGACGATTCACTTGATCTTCCGATTTCATCGACCTCGTTGAACTATGTGTCGGCTTTACGTGTTTCTCTTTCGAAAATAACCTCTTTCAACAGACTTTTGGTCTACCCATGGGCTCGCCACTCAGTGCCGTCCTGGCGAACTTATACAGGAACATCTGGAAGCCGAGCGTTTCTCCACCATTATTCCTTCGTCTGTCACCTGGCTCCGTTATGTTGACGACATTCTCCTCATAACTCCCAGGCGCTTCAACGTTCAAGCTCTCCAAGACAAGCTCAGCCAGATCGAGCCTTCAATCCAGTTCACACTTGAAGAAGAAGTCGACAACACTCTTCCTTTCCTTGATGTTCTTCTCTGCAAAGCTGACCATGAACTTCGTTTTAAAGTCTATCGAAAACCAACCAACCAAAACGGTCTTCTCCACTTCTACTCTCACCACGACACCAAAACTAAACGTGGTGTAATTATAGGCTTCTTCCTGCGCGCACTCAGAATCTGCAGCAATGAGTTCCTTGAGGAAGAATGCACTATAACTGAACAAGTATTTTCTAAACTCCACTATCCTCGTCACTTCATCAGAGACTGCAGACGGCGGGCATTAAACATCGTCAACACACCCAGAGAAGACACTGCCGAGAAGAGATACATAGTCCTCCCCACCAACTCCATTGCCAAACATGTTTCCAACACCTTTTCCAATACCTCATTCCAAGTATCTACCTCCACAACCACGACCATCAAGGACATCACCAGTAGTAGACAGGACAAGCTTCCATCCTCTGCAGGGGTATACATAATCCCTTGTAATGACTGCAACAAATTATACGTGGGCAAAACATCAAGAGACCTCCAAACACGTATTTCAGAACACCAATACGCAAGCAGGACTGACGATAAAAGGAATGCCTGTGTACAACATCGCAATTCACACAATCATTTAATTAACAACAGAAACTCAAGACTCATCGCCACCGAAGACAACACTCAATACCGAAGAATCCTGGAATCATTGCTTATCTCTATAACCAACAATTTCAACTAGAACAATGGCTTCTGTAACATAGCAGATCCACTTGCCAAGAAACTTCTTCATCGCTATCCCACATAAGAACATAGAACACTGCAGAAGGTCTACTCACAACATATCCAATACCCCTGCCAAGCTACCCAAGACTCTATAACCCCACCCGGTAGATCATCAGATGCAGCATTCTCCACCTGACCTCAACATTCTGAACCTGACTATTAATACTCACGTACCTTCCACCCCAGGTAGATCTGTTTGTGACTTGAAAAAGCCCACTGTGGGGGCGAAACGTTGCCAGTAAAGGATCACATTAAACTGCATATGTGTTTATGTTTCCAGCGAGTCATGGTACGTGGCGAGGTGTCAGATTGGGCACCTGTGACCAGCGGGATCCAACAGGGGTCAGTCCTAGAACCAGTGCTGTTTCTGGTATTTGTTTACGACATGACGGAAGGAATAGACTCCGAAGTGTCCTTATTTGCAGATGACGTGAAGTTGATGAGAAGAATTCATTCGATCGAAGACCAGGCAGAACTACAAAGGGATCTGGACAGGCTGCAGACCTGGTCCAGCAATTGGCTCCTAGAGTTTAACCCCACCAAGTGCAAATTCATGAAGATTGGGGAAGGGCAAAGAAGACCGCAGGCGGAGTACAGTCTAGGGGGCCAGAGACTACAAACCTTACTCAAGGAAAAAGATCTTGGGGTGAGTATAACACCAGGCACATCTCCTGAGGCACACATCAACCAAATAACCGTTGCAGCATACGGGCGCCTAGCAAACCTCAGAACAGCATTCCGACATCTTAATAAGGAATCATTCAGGACCCTGTACACCGTCTACGTTAGGCCCATATTGGAGTATGCGGCACCAATTTGGAACCCACACCTAGCCAAGCACGTAAAGAAACTAGAGAAAGTGCAAAGGTTTGCAACAAGACTAGTCCCAGAGCTAAGGTATGTCCTACGAGGAGAGGTTAAGGGAAATCGACCTGACGACACTGGAGGACAGGAGAGATAGGGGGGACATGATAACGACATACAAAATACTGAGAGGAATTGACAAGGTGGACAAAGACAGAATGTTCCAGAGATGGGACACAGCAACAAGGGGACCCAGTTGGAAGTTGAAGACACAGATGAATCACAGTGATGTTAGGAAGTATTTCTTCAGCCATAGAGTAGTCAGGAAGTGGAATAGTTTGAGAAGCGATGTAATGGAGGCAGGATCCATACATAGCTTTAAGCAGAGGTATGATAAAGCTCACGGTTCAGGGAGAGTGACCAAGTAGCGACCAGTGAAGAGGCGGGGCCAGGAGCTAGGACTCGACCCCTGCAACCTCAACTAGGTGAGTACAACTAGGTGAGTACACACACACTCAAACACACATGTACACACACACATGCACACGCACATGCACACAAACACATCACTATAATACATCGAGTCATACCTGATAGGAATAGTTGCAAGTGATGATTGGGGTTCCACAAGGATTACTCCTAGAGCCTGTTCTGTTTCTTGATAAGAGAATGACATGAGAAGTTATAAAGTCAGGAGTATTCCTCTTCGCAGACGAAGTGAAACTAATTATGTAAATATAAGCTGGGGAGCACTAGGAAAAAACCACAAGTGGATCTGGACAGGCTGCGGGCTTGGTTTGACAAATGGCTCTTAGAGTTTAATTCCACTAAATGCAACTTATGAAGTCTGGGGAAGGGCAAAGAAGTCTGTTCACGGAGTACAAGATCGAGTGGCAAAAGCTGCAAACCTAACTCAAGATGAAGGACCTTTAGGTGGGTATCATACCGAGTATATCCCCTTAGATGCACATCAACCAAATAACTGCTGCAGCAAATGCTCGTCCGGCAAATCTAAGAATTGCTTTTCCTTCGATATCTAAGTAACGAGTCATTCACGACACTGTATAATGTGTACGTTAGGCCCATATTGGAGTATGCAGCGCCAGTATGCAACCCACACCTAGTCAAGCATTTCAAGAAATTGAAAAACAGTGTAGAGGTTTCCAACAAGACTAGTCCCGGAGCTAATGGAGTATGTAGATAGAGAAGAGGCTAGGGAGAATATGATACCGATGTACAAAATGTTGAGAAGAATTGACAGGGTGAACAGAGACAGAATATTTCAGAAATTTGCAATGGGAACAAGAGGACACAGCTGGAAACTGAAAACTCAGATGAGTCATAGAGATACTAGGAAGTTTTTCTTCCGCCTGTCAGGAAGTGAAATAATCTGGAGAGCGAAGTGGAAGAGGCCGTATCCACAGAGATTTTAGAAGAAGTACGATAAGGCTGTCGAAGTAAGGAGAAAACCTAGTAGGGGCCAGCGAAGAGGCGGGGCCAGGAGCTGTGAATCTTCCCCTCCAACCACATACAGGTCAGTACAAACATCGTCGAGAACGCACACAAATTCAGGATACTTGAGAGAAGGTACAAAGTAGTGTAGGCATCCATATCACCCATTCTTTGCTCCATCCTCTTCAGATCATTCAATTTATCCTCAAGGATTTCACCAATGGCGCTGGAACCCAACGGTACTCCCAGCAGGATGTTATCAACCTCAACAATCATCCCGAGGATGAGGAATGAGCTAGAATGGTCGTCACTGCAGCGTGGTGTGCGTGTGTGTTTGTGTGTGTTTGTGTGTGTTTGTGTGTGTGTTTGTGTATGTGTGCATGTGTGTGTGTGTGTGTGTGTGTGTGAGTGTGTGTGTGTGTGTGTGTGGTGTGTGTGTGTGTGTGTGTGTGTGTGTGTGTGTGTGATTGTGTATGTGTGTGTGTGTGTGTGTGTGTGTGTGTGTGTGTGTGTGTGTGTGTGTGTACTCACCTATTTGTACTCACCTATTTGTGGTTGCAGGGGTCGAGTCTTAGCTCCTGGCCCCGCCTCTTCACCGGTTGCTACTGGGCCCTCTCTCTCCCCGCTCCATGAGCTTTATCAAACCTCGTCTTAAAACTGTGTATGGTTCCTGCCTCCACTACGTCATTTTCTAGGCTATTCCACTGCCTTACAACTCTATGACTGAAGAAATACTTCCTAATATCTCTCTGACTCATTTGTGTCTTCAACTTCCAATTGTGGCCTCTTGTTTCTGTGTCCCCTCCCTGGAACATCCTGTCTTTGTCCACCTTGTCTATTCCACGCAGTATTTTATATGTCGTTATCATGTCTCCCCTGACCCTCCTGTCCTCCAGTGTCGTGTGTGTGTTGTGTGTGTGTGTGTGTGTGTGTGTGTGTGTGTGTGTGTGTGTGTGTGTGCGTTCTTGTGTGTTTGGGGGTGGACAAAAGTAAAAAGCACAGAACACCACGACGCGGCTCCTGCGTATCCAATTAGGAAATGAAGTATTGGAACCTTGCCATTACTTTCCTGGGAATCAATAACACCTGCAAGCTGTTCCCGTGTTACAAAAAAATCTTTTTCATGAGCACCCAACGAGATCCAGGAATATTAGCTCTGGCGAGATAGACACGTACACTTTCAAGGGACTTAAGAACAGTCTCGCTTCGGGGCAGATATGTATAATTTTGGCTCGCGGCAGATAACTACATTCTCGTATCGCAGTAGATGAACACACCCTCAGCTTGGGATAAATAAAGTCTCAGCTTGAGATAAAGAATCTTGCCTCACGATATACAAATCGTCCTCATATCGCGGTAGATGACATGATTCGCTAAATCGCAATAACCTGATTATCAATAACCCAGGAGACTAGCAGGGCTCGACTCGTTTAAGCCAGTCCTAAAACAGTCAAGCCAACACTAACTACTACACCATGCCGGCCTAAAATGCTCCTATTAGACCGGCCTAGGCCTAGTGATTAGAACACTGATTTGGCAGTTTTAATATTAGTTTGCCATGGGTCAAGCTCTACTCGGTAGATAAATAATCTCTACTTGCCACATATAAATGATAGACTGAGATCGCGGTAGATAGCTATATTATCTATTTGTGTTAATCTTGGCTCCCGGGCGCTCACTCCTCGAGGGAATTCCTTCACTTTACAAGAGAATTTCTGAGATATTATTAGTTTTCGTTCACTAAAACTTAGATTTTTCGCGTAAAATTTCCTCCATTTTTGTATTGTGGATTTCAAAACTTTTTTATTTGTATACAAACCACTGTGAACGATACATGATATGTAACAGACCATACCATATTTCATTCAGTTATTATCTCTGAATTGTATAAAAATATAAGCGACTAAATTAGTCATTTCAGCCTTAAAAAATGATCCCCGTGAAAGCAAACTAAACCACCTAAACCAGCTTTCTATAGGATGCAGAACCTCCGAGGTTTTGGTCCGATTTGAACCACTGAACCGGAAACGTTATCATGAACTTCAGCCACCTAAGTGCGAGTTATTTATGTATTGTTCCAGTTACGGTATTGTGAATTTTTATTCTTCAAGAAGGGCAAAATGTAACAGCTATGGTTAAGATTTTTTCCTACAAAGCTACAGAAGACTTTGTGAACCCAAATACAGTGTTGCTCTTTTGGAACCAGTTGGAAAAGCACTTTGAAAACATGTTATTAATTAAATACAAAAGTCCTGACCTGTAAATACACAAACTACTGTCCAAGGGCCATTTCTCTCTAGGTTTGCTAAAAAGTGGATTATTTTTTTTTTATGCTTAGGAGAATTTGCATTGTACACTGGATCATTGAGGCTCATTCAAAGAACTACTAAGTATTAATACTGCTGGTAGTAGTAGTAGTAGCAGCAATAGTAGTAGTAGTAGTAGTAGTAGTAGTAGTAATACTAGTAGTAGTTGCAGTAGCAGTAGTAGTAGTAGAAATTGCAATAGCGTAAGCACTGAGACTGTTAAGTCACCCTTCTCATTTCTAATTTAAACTCCATCAAGATTTTAATGGCAATAGTGAGGCACATGAGTAGAGACCTCGAGTAATTTAGTCTTTCTCACTAGCTAACCGACCTTTTCCATGCACTCTTCTTATTTTTCTTTTTATTTACACAATGATTTTTACGGGGTTTGGTTAAGTGTTCCTACCCTTGTTTACAAGCTAAGAGCAGTTATTTATTTCAGAGTTCTCTCTCTCTCTCCTCTCTCTCTCTCTCTCTCTCTCTCTCTCTCTCTCTCTCTCTCTCTCTCTCTCTTCCCTTTCTTCCCTGGCATCATTTTCACCGTTGGCTATGTGAGAAAATTGCATTACACCTGCCTAGCCTCGCCGTGTGCCAATTCACAGCGCGGAGCTTTTTATCTTTTTTCCCCTTTGCCTGCAACTCGATGGCCGGCTTAATGGTTTAGGGAATGGAGTCATAAAAGAGGATTTAGAGGTTTTCTGTGGCAGCATAAAGTGAGATATTTACAATAAATTCCCTGAGCGAAGTTCACGCTATACTTTGGAAGTCAGTTAGAGAATCTACCGCCTCGGGCCCTTGATTTCAAGAGCTTCTAACTATTGTTTTATGTCCTTATGAGGGTAGTGGAAGGACTTCTCATCAGTGACGACTTTTCGGAGGACTGTCTGCAGAGTTACAGATGTTGGGGATGTATGTGCATTTACATTTATACTTGTATGCATAAACCTGCATGTAAATACTAGTATGTGAGTGCTAGTGTGAGCACACCTTTCTAGGATCCGAAGATATAACAGTAAAAGAGTTGGAAGGACATTAGGATCTTAACAAACAGAGAGTTCGTCTCTCATGGACACTTTGGTAAGCCGGAGCAACATGGAGGACTGATTCACCGAAATTACGGCACCAAAAATACTTGGAAGTTACAATGAAGAGAAAAAAAATATTTAAAAGAATCTGTAAGCAGAAGGAAAAAAATAATGATGATAAGGTAAAAATCTGACCCCATACTGTGTCTGCAGCAATATCAGCTGAAACTACTAAGACTAAGAACTGTCAAGGACCTATAAACAACTTGGCTGTTTGTAACTGTTACATTACGTCTAGTTATCTTATGTTTTCTCATCTGTGAGTTAGAGTGTTAGTTACAGTGGTCATATAGAAAACTACAGCAAAAAGATATTGTGACTCGTCGCGATCAGTTCCTGTGTTTTCTGAAACAAATTCAAATATTGCAGTGGGAGATGTAAAAGAACCTTGTTCATCTAAATGGTTCTGCATTGTCCTCAGTTATGAGTTTATATATTTATATAATTACATATAATACATCACATGGATTAATTATTATATTCATTCGGGTGTTGTGAAATCAATTAATATTAGTATTCAGCGAATAATAATATTTATTTATTACGGATATTTTTTTTAATGTTTTATTGTTCTCTATATCATAGTGCTGACATTCTAAAATAAAAGCCCCTTTTACAGAGAAAAAAAGGTGACGGGAGCGTTTTATGTATGTGGGTAAGAGTGCCCACTGAATGTGGCCATCAGCTCCTCATTCACTATTAAGGATTTGGTAAAAAAAAAATAAAACGACAAAGTCCCAGGGTTGCCAAAACAAACGTGGGTATGTATCTCATCCCGTGTGGTGGTTGCGATAAGGTGTACGTTGGTGTAACATCCAGAAGCTTAGACCTGCTACTGAAGGGAACACAAATATGCAAGTAACATAGAAACGTGGGCAACGCTTGTGTAGTTCACCACAACTCACATGAACACCTAATGAAGTGGAAAGAAGCTAGGTTGTTGCTGAAGGAGAAGGATTTTCGGAAATGTCGTGTTCTCAAGTCATCTTTGATCATGGTGTCCATCGCAGTGGTTCAGACCTCTGGAAATTTTTAGCATGTCACTCATCACCAGACTAATCCTATTCCACCAGCGATGCTAGCAGGTGACTGAGACTTCAAGTGGTGATCAACACTGACAGATATATAAGAAAGGCAAGTGCGTGGATTGACAAACCCACTGGATAGCGATAAATACGTTTCCATAATAAAATATCTTAGCGCTTGTGTGTCTTACATACAAGCAGGTGATTCACGCAGGCATCTAATCTCACTGTACCTGACCCCACTTGATTCACTTGATCTCTGTTCACCATATATTTTGTGCTTTTCTGCTCTCTACTGGAGTGATAAAGGCCCCACATGACAATACGTCCCTTAAAAAAGTCCTGTGTGTTACAAGTCTTTATTTCACAGTTTGTTGGTATTGTCATACATAGCACCTGAACATATTTCGAGTCAGAACTTGAGTGTGTAGCACCAGTGAAGAATTACCAAAGTCAAGCATGTGAAAAAAGTGTGAGAAATTTACAGGTTTATTGTTATAATTTTTTCTTGTTCAAAATTAAGGTTTTAAGGAGAGGCAGAGCTGAGTCTTATGACAATGAGGGAATGAAAGGTCATGTGAGATATTATCGCAACATACAAGATACTCTGAGATAATGACAGTGTAGATATTGATAAAATATTTGTTATTTGATATGAGAGAGAGAAGAACGAGAAAACACTGGTGGAAACTAAATTCCAAGGGGATCCCTACAAGAAGAAATTATATTAGTTTAAGTGGATATAAAAGTGGAATACTATCGCGAAAAAAGGAAATGTCAACAAACTAGGTACATTAGTTCATAAGCATGTGCATTTCCCAAGGGTCTTAGTCTCTAGGAACTAACTGCACTAGTCGACTGAAGGTCTCTAAGAGATGCTACTAGGAGTTTCAACTCAAACACAACTTGTTGATCACTGAGTAAGTAAACACACACGCAAAAGAAATATATTCCTCTCTAATACAAATACTTCCCTCTTCTGCTCTCTCACTCTCTGTCTCTGTCTCTCTCTTCTTCTTCCTCCTCCTTACGCCTCACACAAACACTCACCAACACGACCCTAATTGCACTCGGCCACATCCACAAGAAACTTACCCTCGTGCATCACACGCAGACTGCACGAAAATGCAAGAATCCGGTACGTTAATAGTAAAGTTGTATGATTATTAGCTCGCTGCCTGAAACCAGAGGCACGATAATTATCATAAACGTCGCCACCAACAGCAGTGGCCATTAGGCGCTAGTGGATAGCACCGACTCCTGCTAAATTTAAAGAGTCGCTTTTCACTCGTTTGGTGAGCGATAAATGACGGCTCGAACGGCGGAATATAAGAAGCTTAGATGTGGAATGGTAAGAGTCAATTGAAGTGAGGTGCGCGAAGGAATGAATGTTGTCGCTGATTACCAGTTGTTCTGTCTACTAACTTATCTCTTATGGAATGTAATAGTTTTTTTTTTGCTGGAAAACGGAAGGTCAAGACAGAATAGTTGTTTAATACTAAGGGAGAAGAGGGAGAGTGTAATCGGTGATAGGGAAGGAAGGGGCAGAAGAAAAAGGATTTTACCTATCACCAGAGGCAGGGTGATTAGTGACGAAGTGGGCGAGGAGATTCCTGGGGCCAGTTTTTCAGTATTATCACTGATCACCTAACCACTTGGGTTAGGTGATCAGTGACGAGGAGAGAATGAAGGAAGAGGAGGAGGAGGAGGAGGAGGAGGAGGAGGAGGAGGAGGAGGAGGAGGAGGAGGAGGCTCTTATGTCATTACACAATGTGTGTGCAAAGTGCAAGAAGTGATCTTATATCGGTTTCTAATCAAATAAAAATTATCTCCGAGTATTTATCTGGATTTATTTTCACAGGCTACCATGTTTGCATGATCTGCTGGCATGTCCTACTTCCATGTACTGATCCCATGTTCTGCTGGCGTATGGTGTTGGCATATCCCGAAATGCGTATGCGCATGAGGGAGAGAGAGAGAGAGAGAGAGAGAGAGAGAGAGAGACAGAGAGAAATATAGAATATGTAGTAAGAATATATTACAATATAGATTTTTAAAGGAGAAAAATATAGTCTGAGTAGGAAAAAAAGTATTTAATCCATACTCATAACCAATGTTTGCAGCACTTGCGTGTTTACTGGGAAAAACTGTTGAGAAAAACATGAACTTACTTACATAACCAAGAGTTATTTTATTAAAAAAATGTATTTCTTTACAGAACAAAGTCATTATATATTTAAACAGCATTAATATGTACGTGTGTCTTTTTTGTGTGTGCACTCACCTAGTTGTGGTCGCTACTCGGTCACTCTTCCTGCTCCATGAGCTTTATTATACCTCTTCTTAAAGCTATGTATGGATCCTGCCTCCACTACATCACTTCCCAAACTATTCCATTTCTTGACAACTCTGTGACTGAAGAAATACTTCCTAACATCACTGTGATTCATCTTAGTCTTCAACTTCTAACTGTGACCCCTTGTTTCTGTGTCCCATCTCTGGAGCATCCTGCTTATGTCCACCTTGTCAATTCCTCTCAGTATTTTATGTCCCTATCATATCATCCCTATCTCTCCTGTCCACCAGTGTCGTTAGGTCTATTTCCCTTAACCTCTTCTCGTAAGACATGCCCCTTCGCTCCAGGACTTGTCTTGTTGCTAACCTTTATTTACACTTTCTCTAGTTTCCTTACGTGCTTGGCTAGGTGTGGGTTCCAAACTGATGCTGCATACTCAAATATAGGCCTAACGTAAACGGTGTACATGGTCCTGAACGATTCCTTATTAAGGTGCTGGAATGCATAGGTTTGCTAGGCGCCCGTATGCTGCAGCAGATACTTGGTTGATGTGCCCCTCAGGAGATGTGCCTGGTGTTATATTCACCCCAAGATCCTTTTCCTTGAGTGAGGTTTGTAGTCTCTGGCCCCCCTAGACTGTACTCCGTCTGCGGTTTTCTTTGACCTTCCCCAATCTTCATGATTTTGTACTTGGAGGGGTTGAACTCCAGGAGCCAGTTGTTGGACCAGGCCTACAGCCTGTCCAGAACCCTCTGTAGTTCTGCCTGGTCCTCTTCCGATTGAATTCTTCTCATCAACTTCACATAATCTGCAAACAGGGACATATCGGAGTTTATTCCTTCCGTCATGTGCTTCACAAATACCAGAAACTGCATCGGTCCGAGGACTAATCCCTATGGCACCTCACTCGTTACAGGTGCCCACTCTGACACCTCGCCACGTACCATGACTCGCTGTTGTCTTCCTGACAGGTATTCCTTGATCCATTGCAGTGCCTGCCCTGTTATCCCTGCCTGGTCCTCCAGCAATTGGACTAATCTCTAGTGCGCAACTGTGTCAAACGCCTTCTTACAGTCCAAGAGAATGCAATCTACCCACCCCTCTCTCTCTCTCTTGTCTTACTGCCGTCACCCTCTCATAGAACTCCAGTAGGTTTGTGACACAGCATTTCCCGTCCCTGAAACCATGCGGGCTGTCGTTGATAAGCTCATTCCTTGCTAGGTGTTCCACCACTTTACTCCTGATAATCTTCTCCATAACTTTGCATAATATACAGGTCAGTGACACTGGATTGTAGTTTAATGCTTCGTGTCTGACTCCTTTTTAAAAATTTGGGAACATTTACTGTCTTCCACACTTCAGGTAGTCGCCCTGTTTCGATAGATGTGTTGAAGGTAGTTGTTATTGTGTGTATGTGTATGTGTGTGTGTGTGTGTATGTGTGTGTGTGTGTGTGTGTGTGTGTGTGTGTGTGTGTGTGTGTGTGTGTGTGTGTGTGTGTGTGTGTGTGTGTGTAACGTATACGGAGATACCACCTATAGAACTGACTGAGGACTCAGCCTCAGGGGAAAGAATAATAGTACTTCAGGGAAAACTCGGGAGGTTTCTTCTCATAGCTGTTCAAGCATAACCCCCCCCCCCTCAATATGCTATGTTTATGAACTTTATTTGATAACACAATATTGTTAAAAAAGATTCACTGGAAGGAGAAAAACGTGCATGATTCTCAGAGCCAACATTTCCAATACTTCATCCATCGCCTGGCGGTGGGTCGTGTGCCCAGAATGCCGCAAGCATTTCCTCTTTATGTTGCAACACTAAGTCTCTGGAAAAGGAAGCAGGTCGCTTCGGGGTTCCTGGTTTTCTTGATGAATTTGTCAGCCAACTCTTTAAGGAATCTGAGAGCACACTTGCCCGATGCTCCGAGAGTCTATAAAAACACATTTTACAAGGAATTCTGTGACCGAAGGGACGTCCTTGCAATAGCAAATTCAGAACTATACCAACTCAACCACAGAACGTACAAAAGATAGTTCTCGTTGGATTTAGGCAATTTTTAGTGACATTCTTTATCAGCCAGATATCATTTATATTCAAGAAGATTAATTGACTTAAATATGCTCTTGTACACATATAAATCACTTGAAAACAATTACCCTACCAGGATTTTGACAGAAAAAATATAAATCTGTGAATTCCCGGGAGGTTCCTGCCAAGAATGCCTAAATTATGCAGCTTATGCTAATGGTCTGAACTTTGGGAGGATTTTACGTGGCCGCGCCGGTAGCAAGGGGCTGTAAATTCTGCACTTACTAGATAATCTCTCCTGATAGCTCTCTCTGATTTAATAACTTTATTCCTCCGGTGTAGAGTTCATGGGACCACCTCGACACCATACCTCTGAAAGTTGATGTTTCTCTCTGGAGTACATGTGATGTATATTTTGTCTGTATTTTGTTAGAAATTCGCAATCATGTGTTGCTGTCATGACTCACGAAATCGTAATGACACGATTGCAAACAAACCATACCACGGGCGGGATTTGAACCCGCAGTCAGAGATTCTCAAATCTCCAGACCGTCCAGTGGCTAACGCGACGGTCTGGAGTTTTGAGACTCTCTGACCGCGGGTTCAAATACCGCCCGTGGTATGGTTGCTGTCATGTCTAAAATTCCGACTACCATAACGGGAACAATTCACATCTAGCACACAAACTGCAAATCAGTCTCCAGGCTACTTTTCATCCCTATCTGAAAGATTATCAGTGATTATTGAAGACAGATCAAGTTGTGGATTTGAGGACTGATTCTTACTTTGCAACGTGAAGGAAATGCTATGATAAAACGCTGTTAGTTGCAACTACTTATTAGAGGTAACGTTCTGTGCTATTCTTCACAAACACTTTTAACAGCCGAATAATTTGAAGACACTTGTCAACAGGAGCATGTTTGTGCTCCGTGGCCTGGTGGCTAGAGCTCTCGCTTCAGACAGCGAGGGTCTGGGTTCTATTCCCTGCGAGGGTACAAACACTGGGCGTGTTTCCTTACACCGGTTTCTATATTCCACATCAGTTAAATGGGTTGGCTGTTAGTCGACTGGTGTGGGTCACATCCTGGGACAAAACTGACCTAATTTGCCCGAAATGCTCTGCATAACAAGCAGCATTCTATATAGTAGTATGTGACTGATGTCAGGTATGACTGTATACCTTGTACATGTACTTGCAGAAATAAAGATATTATTATTATTAAAACATTGGTCTTAAACCTCACTCAAGAAGTGAGACGGACGCCAGAAAACGCTGCTCACTAGTGACAGCAACATACCATAATCGTAACATGTGCTTATATTTAAATTAACAACATAAATACTTCTTGTTCAAATAGTTCTCGTTAGGCTCCCTGAAATTAAATGTAAAATGATAATGCTTCGGAATTATCATTAAAGCTACAAACAATATCTAGTCTCTGAATAACTGTGCGCAGCATTTAATAGGTTGCCAGCAATTTTTTTTAGTTCCGGTATATCTTCGCAGAACGATCGTAAAGTAAGCAACCCAAGTTCAGGGATCCATTTTACTGCATATATAAGGACGTGAAAATTATCACATACTCGTATATTTAATACACTGCATATAAAAAGGCAAAACTTTAAGAGTTTCAAGACAGAGTGAAAAGTAGGAAATACTACATCTTCCAGAGAGCTGTAGATAAATTATGAGGCAATTTACTCGCTGAAGCCTTTTAACAGCGTAGCTTGAAGCAAAGGAATTAAGCACAGTTTTATTTAACATAAAGATAATGTCTGTTGTCCTTCAAGCACAAACAAGGCAAAACTTTGCTATACATTAAATTACGTCTATTCCTACTTTGATAATCTTGGGACCAGCCAAATAACAGTCACTCCATCCCTAACAAGATCCCTGGAGACCGAGGCAATCAACTCAATTCAGGTAAACATCTAATAAATTTACTTTCCTTAGACACTGTCGTAAAGTAAACGGAAAGTTTTCGACCTGTAAACATTCATGTTCAGCACTCAGAAAGTTTCAGTTCCACAGGCATTTTTCTTGTCAAGAAATGTTGCTGTGGGATATGAGAATGTAAACATTGTTGGTGTATGAAGGATTGATAATTACTTAAGGCTACCGTCCAGCACATTTAATGCACTCTCTCTCTCTCTCTCTCTCTCTCTCTCTCTCTCTCTCTCTCTCTCTCTCTCTCTCCTCTCTCTCTCTCTCCCTCTCTCTCTCTCTCTCTCTCTCTCACTCTCTCACCTCTCTCTCTCTTCTCTCTCTCTCCTCTCTCTCTCCCTCTCTCTCTCTTCTCTCCTCTCTCTCTCTCTCTCTCTCTCTCTCTCTCTCTCTCTCTCACTTACATACACACACACTTTACTAACATACTGAGCGCAGAAGAAATGTTTTTTGTCTTTCTGAATAATACAACTCAACAAATATTTAATTGGTCTTTATCGTAAATTTTCTCGGGTAATAGAGTCTCTATTTCTGTTTTTATTTTATTTTTTATTTATTTATTTTTTTTTTTTAAATTCAGAGAAAGTTTCCTCGTTTTACCTCACTGACCTAACTCATAATCAAGAATCATTGACCTACCCAGTGGTCAATGCTTACAGAACCTTACGAGGTGTCTACTTGCCAGTTATGACCACACCAATTATGGCCACACCAGTTATGACCACACCAGTTATGGTCACACCAGTTATGACCACGCCAGTTATGACCACACCAGTTATGACCACACCAGTTATGACCACACCAGTTATGACCACACCAGTTATGGCCACGCACTGGTTTATCGCATCACGTAACTATAATAATCAAATTCTCCAAGAAACCCTTGTTGATTTAAATTCTGGCTACAAGCGTGTCTGCTCCTGGATATACATAATTATATACATAACTATAAAGTTTGTGACGTTGCAATGTTGAATGTACAACTGACTCTGCAGTACTGATTCCATCACTGCCATGCAATGCTGTGTGTAAAACTGATTTTGCAACAGTGTGAATACATCTGCCATTGCAGTACTGAGTTTAGAACTGATTCTGCACAATTTAGTGTAGCTGACCTTACAGTGACGAGAGTGCACTTGATATTGCAGTATTGAATGTACAACTGACACAGCTGTACTGAGAGCAATATCTTTGTTGCTGCTGCTGTCGCCTCTATTAAAATATTGTATCCTGGAAAACCATACCACGGGTGGGGTTAGAACCCTCGATCAGAAAGTCATAAAACTCCAGACCGACGCATTAGCCACTGGGCCAGCTGGCTGCAATAAGATTTAACCAACTAGCTATATTTCTACACCATAGGAAGGTTAGCATAGGCATCACTGTGACCACAAATGAAAGTTTTTACATACGAATCTCACGCTGTCGTGGCCGTGACGAATTCTAGCTCAAGACCCCTCAAAGCCGTCAACATGACTCACGAAATCGTAATGACAAGATTGCAAACAAACCATACCACGGGTGAGGTTAGAACCCGCGATCAGGTCATTATATCCTGGACTCAGCTTGCATCATAACAAACGTCTTCTAATACTCTATATGTATGTAAAATATTGTGTTAGTTTACTATGTAACTTGCTATGAAAGATGCGCATCTTTTCGTTATTGTGTGCTATTCATGTACAACCTGTCAGACACTGTAGCATCATGGAGTCTTGGTTCAGAGGACATCTCCACAACCTTCTTCGCTACTACTAACCCGTACCTCGAGTATGACCTTGTTACTCTGGGGAATCCCGCCTACCAGAGATAATTTCTTCGTCTGCTACCCGTCCCTTACCATCCTGGTGCCAGGATATAAGCGCCAGCCTTCTTGCCTGTGTTCATAGAATGCAACACACACACACAGCAAGAGGCTTTCTTGACCTTCCCCAGCGCTCGGGCTTCGGCCCAAAGCTGGGGTATGGCTCCAAAAGGATCCTACAGTGCTAGCTGCCTTTGCACCTCCTGACATCGTCTATTGTCATGCAGCTACCACACCCTTCGAACCCAGTGTGGGCGGGTTTCGTGGCAGCCCAACGTGCCTAGCTTTTCCCTCCAATCCTCATGGGGGTGGGGAATGGGTTAGGCCTGGGGACAGCTGGTCAGAGACGATGAGGAGTTACTTGTACCTCCTCCCGTGGCAAACATTTTTCTGAGACACTCCCTCGACAGGGAGCCAAGGCCGGGCCAACTCTTGGCAAAGGCCAGGACCGGGCGATTATACCGGCTAATCTACAACAACAGTTGCCTGTGCTCAGGGTTCTTCACGACTACGGTGCTCTCCAGACCAACTCCAAGGCTGAGGGACTGATTACCTCATCTTTTGGATATAGTTCTACTGTCTTCCAATTATGTCCTTGAATTTGTATTCATAAAGCCACTGAATGGCGAATCGTCTACATTAAATATATCCAGATGTTGAATATGTCTCTAAGTTTCATTTTGTCGGTATTGTATACCATTCATGTACACACTACATATTAAGTTTCTCCAATATGTAGCGTGATCTCAAAGGTGCGTAATTATATTTAACGCTGTACGTAACTATTTTGAGCGTGATCTTAAAATTTAAATTACATAAATTTGTAATAGTTAAGAACACATTAAGAAGGATACATCCTGGGAGACACCGAGAGAGACAACAACGTAGAAAGAGGCACACCACCATGACAAAAAAAAATAAAAACTCATAAATAAGACACAACGAGCAAGATAAAGAAAAACAGGTATATCCAACGCTACAAATACAAGAAGAAATTAAACTTAAGTATGAGATAACGTGAAATGTTTCTCAAAAATGGAGATGCAGGAAATGATGGAAGCAAGGGACAGATAGGGAAAGGAGAGAAGAAGTAGGTAATGAAGAGGAGAAATAGAGAAAGTAGAGGAGAAATAAAGAACGAAGGGAAGAAAAACGGAAAGGATTAAAGAGAAGGAAAACTCACAGAAAAAAATAGGAAGGAAAGCATTAAAAAGATGGAAAAGTCACAGGAAAATAGGAAGGAAAGAGTGAGCAAAGGGAATTTAACGAAGGAGAGAGAGGTTGAGTGGTACGAAGAAACTGTAAAGAAAAAGTACACAAAGAGGATTAATACTGGTGTAAAAATAACAAGTAGAGATTTATGGTTGATTCTAATGCCATGGAAGCGAAAAGAGTTGGAAACTAAAAGCAAGAGATGATGCAATATAATCTTATGAGAATTGAAGGAACTACAAGACTGGCAAACAGAGAACTGTCAGGGGAATAACTTACGGCAAAAATAATGGAGTACAAATAATCTTAATAATGTGTTTTTGTACATTTTTATTTACAGATTCTGACCTGGTATCTTACCTTAGTTCATTTCTAACCCCATCTCTATTAAGGATGCACCCACAACAGTCAACTAACACCCAGGTATCTATTTACTAGTAAGAGAACAGGGGCTGCAGGTGTAACGAGATTCGAGTACAGAATATTCAGACACACTCTTAGAAAGATATGGACATGCATGGAAGGAAATACAATGACTTCGAGAGTGTATAAATCTGTAGTGGAGGAAAGGAGGGGTAGGGGTCGGCCTAGGAAAGGTTGGAGGGAGAGGGTAAAAGAGGTTTTGTGTGCGAGGGGCTTGGACTTCCAGAAAGCATGTGTGATCATGTTAGATAGGAAAGAATGGAAACAAATGGTTTTTAGGACTTGACGTGCTATTGGAGTGTGAGCAGAGTAATATTTTTGAAGAGATTTAGGGAAACCGGCAGGCGGGACTTGAGTCCTGGAGATGGGAAGTACAGTGTCTGCACTCTTAAGGAGGGATGTTAATGTTGCAGTTTTATAACTGTAGTGTAAGCGCGCCTCTGGCAAGACAGTGATGGAGTGAATGAATGTAAAACTATAGCCTGTAATTGTTTTACATGATGGTAGGTTTGCTGGTGTCCATTTTCTGTCTCATAAACATGCACGGTTTCAGGGACGTCTTGCTACTTCTACTTGCACTTAGGTCACACTACACATGCATGTACAAGCATATATATACACACCCCTCTTGTTCTTGTTTATTTCCTCTTACCTCCATGGGGAATTTAACAGAATTCTTCCTCCGTAAGCCATGCGTGTCGTAAGAGGCGACTAAAATGCCGGGAGCAAGGGGCTAGTAACCCCTTCTCTTGTATATATTACTAAATTTAAAAGGAGAAAGTTTCTTTTTTCCTTTTGGGCAACCCCACCTCAGTGGGATACGGCCGGTGTGTTGAAAGAAGAAAGATATATATATTATATATATATATTATATATATATATATAATATTTTATATATATTATATATATATATATATATATATATATATATATATATAAATATATATATATATATATATATATATATATATATATATATATATATATATATATTTTATATATAAGTAGGTAGGTAGATAGACAGATCATACGGCTTCTAGGGCAAGAGTCAGTAGAAGACCTCAATAACCATAAACATTAGGATAATTCAAACACTCACACAAACACACACTCACACACACACACACACACACACACAACACACACACACACACACACACACACACACACACACACACACACAAACACACACACACACACACACCACACACATACACACACACACACACACACAGCCACGACACCCCAAGGCAACTGAACAATCCAAACCAACCATCACACACCGATCCCTCTGTTTCCACCCCCCGCACCACAGTTACAGTATTAGAACAGAAGTTGAAGGTTTGGTACACAAATGCAGATGGATTAACGAATAAACATGAGGAATGGCAAGAAAGAATCAATGAGAAGTCCCCAGACATCATAGCAGTTACGAAACAAAACTCATGGAGACAATAACAACGCAATCTTCCCACCAGGATACCAGATCATGAGGAAAGATAGAAGGGGCAGGGGGGGAGGTGGGGTTGCTCTGCTCGTAAAAAACAGATGGAAATTCGACAAAATGGAAGGAATAGATGAGACGGGAGAAAGAGACTACATAGCAGGTACACTTCAGTCTGGGGAACACAAAGTGGTCATTGCAGTGATGTATAATCCACCACAGAACTGCAGGAGGCCAAGAGAGGAATATCAAGAGAGCAACAGAGCAATGGTGGACACACTTGCTGAGGTGGCAAGAAGAGCTCACTCCAGCAGAGCAAAGTTGCTGGTTATGGGGGATTTCAACCACAGGGAGATTGACTGGGAAAACCTGGAGCCACATGTGGGTCCCGAAACATGGAGAGCCAGGATGTTGGACGTGGTGCTGGAAAACCTCATGCACCAACATGTTAAGGACACTACCAGAGTGAGAGGGGAGGATGAACCAGCAAGATTGGACCTTGTGTTCACCCTGGGCAGCTCAGACATTGAGGACATCAAGTATGAGAGTCCCCTAGGAGCTAGCGACCACGTGGTTTCTGTGCTTTGATACATAGTAGAGCTGCAAGTGGAGAGAATAACAGGAGTAGAATGGGAAAAGCCTGACTATAAAAGAGGGGACTACATAGGGTTGAAGAACTTCCTGCGGGAGGTCCAGTGGGACAGAGAACTGGCAGGAAAGCCAGTAAATGAAATGATGGAATATGTAGCAACAAAATGCAAGGAGGCAGTGGAAAGGTTCATTTCCAAGGGCAACAGTAACAACGGAAGACCAGAACAAGCCCTGGTTTACCCGACGGTGTAAGGAGGCAAAAACAAAGTGCAACAGAGAATGGAAAAAGTACAGAAGGCAGAGAACACACGAAAATAGGGAGATCAGTCGCAGAGCCAGGAATGAGTACGCACAGGTAAGGAGGGAGGCCCAGCGACAGTATGAAAATGACATAGCATCGAGAATCAAGACTGACCCGAAACTGTTGTATAGCCACATCAGGAGGAAGACAACAGTCAAAGACCAGGTGATCAGATTAAGGACAGAAGGTGGAGAACTCACAAGAAATGATCAGGAGGTATGTGAGGAGCTGAACAGGAGATTTAAGGAAGTTTTTACAGTAGAGACAGGAAGGGCTGTGGGAAGACAGCACAGTAGGGAACATCAAGAGGGAATATACCAACAAGTGTTGGATGTGATGAATGGTTTGAAAAACCGACAAGTTGAAGATTGAGACATTTATGCAGCATATGGGAATCTTTATTCAGGAAACGTTTCGCCACACAGTGGCTTCATCAGTCCAATACAAAGAGGAAGGCGTAAGGAGAGGAGGAGAATGAGGTAATCAGTCCCTCAACCTGGAGTCGATGTGTTTCAGTCCATCAATCTACAAGATGGATGGACATGAACACATCGACTCCAGGTTGAGGGACTGATTACCTCATTCTCCTCCTCTCCTTACGCCTTCCTCTTTGTATTGGACTGATGAAGCCACTGTGTGGCGAAACGTTTCCTGAATAAAGATTCCCATATGCTGCATAAGTGTCTCAATCTTCAAGTGTTGGATGACATACAAGCAACTGAGGAAGAGGTGAAGAAGCTCCTAAGTGGCCTTGACACCTCAAAGGCGATGGGACCGGACAACATCTCCCCATGGGTCCTTAGAGAAGGAGCAGAGATGCTGTGCATGCCTCTAACCACTATCTTCAACGTATCCCTTGAAACTGGGCAACTACCTGAGAAATGGAAGACAGCTAATGTAGTCTCCATATTTAAGAAAGGAAACTGAAACGAGGCGCTAAACTACAGACCTGTGTCTCTGACATGTATTGTGTGCAAAGTCATGGAGAAGATTATCAGGAGGAGAGTGGTCGAACACCTGGAAAGGAACAAGATTATAAATGAAAACCAGCATAGGTTCATGGAAGGCAAATCTTGTATAACAAACCTCCTGGAGTTTTACGACAAGGTAACAGAAGTAAGACACGAGAGAGAGGGGTGGTAGATTGCGTTTTCCTAGACTGCAGGAAGCCCTTTGACACATTCCCCACAAGAGATTAGTGCAGAAGCTGGAGGATCAGGCGCATGTAACAGGGAGGGCACTGCAATAGATCAGGGAATACCTGACAGGGAGGCAGCAACGAGTCATGGTACGTGAAGAGGTATCACAGTGGGCGCCTGTTAAGAGCGGGGTCCCACAGAGGTCAGTTTCTAGGACCAGTGCTATTTTTGATATATGTGAACAACATGATGGAAGGAATAGACTCTGAATGTCCCTGTTCGCAGATGATGTGAAGTTGATGAGAAGAATTAAATCGGACGAGGATGAGGCAGGACTGCAAAGAGACCTGGACAGGCTGGACATGTGGTCCAGTAACTGGCTTCTCGAATTCAATCCAGCCAAATGCAAAGTCATGAAGATTGGGGAGGGGCAAAGAAGACCGCAGACAGAGTATAGGCTAGGTGGACAAAGACTACAGACCTCACTCAGGGAGAAAGACCTTGGGGTGACCATAACACCGAGCACATCACCGGAGGCACACATCAACCAAATAACTGTTACAGTATACGGGCGCCTGGCAAACCTGAGAATAGCGTTCCGATACCTTAATAAGGAATCGTTCAAGACACTGTACACCGTGTATGTTAGGCCCAGTCTGGAACCCACACCTGGTCAAGCACGTCAAGAAGTTAGAGAAAGTACAAAGGTTTGCAACAAGGCTAGTCCCAGAGTTCAGGGGAATGTCGTACGAGGAAAGGTTGAGGGAGATCGGACTGACGACACTGGAGGACAGAAGGGTCAGGGGAGACATGATAACGACATGCAAGATACTGAGGGGAATAGACAAGGTGGACAGAGATAGGATGTTCCAGAGAGGGGACACAGGGACAAGGGGTCACAACTGGAAGCTGAAGACTCAGACGAGTCACAGAAACGTTAGGAAGTATTTCTTCAGGTATAGAGTTGTCAGGAAGTGGAATAGCCTAGCAAATGAAGTAGTGGAGGCAGGAACCATACATAGTTTTAAGAAGAGGTATGATACAGCCCAGGAAGCAGAGAGAGAGAGAGAGAGGACCTAGTAGCGATCAGTGAAGAGGCGGGGCCAGGAGCTGAGTCTCGACCCCTGCAACCACAATTAGGTGAGTACAATTAGGTGAGTACACACACACACACACACACACACACACACACACGCACACACACACACACACACACACACACACACACACACACACACACACACATGCACTCACACACACACACACACACACACACCACACACACACACACACACACACACACACACACACACACACACACACACACACACACACACACACACAGCAAGGGCAAGCACACACACAACTATTCTCAGAACCATACAACCTATCACACCATCCCAACACACACTACAATTCATACCCACAGCCTCCACCCAACACCGAGCTATAGAATCCCTCAGTATGCCACCAGGTCTCCCACCCTCACAGGCCCCCCAAACCACAGTGTTGGAAAGGAAACTGAAGGTATGGTACACAAACGCTGATGGAATAACAAATAAGTGGGAGGAGTGGCATGAAAGAGTCAAAGAAGCATCACCGGACATCATAGCTCTCACAGAAACCAAGCTTACAGGTATGATAACAGATGCCATCTTTCCAATGGGATACCAAATCCTGAGGAAAGACAGAGGGAACAGGGGGGAGTGGAGGAGTGGCATTGCTGATCAAAAATCGCTGGAATTTTCATGAGCAGGAGAGAGGAGACAGCGGAGAAGAAGGTGATTACATAGCGGGATCGCTTCACTCTGGAGGTCCCAAGGTGGTAATAGCAGTGATGTATAACCCACCACAGAACAGCAGGAGACCAAGGCAAGAGTACGACGAGAGCAATAGAGCGATGGTTGACACACTGGCTAGAGTGGCCAGAAGAGCTCATGCATGCAGGGCAAAGCTCCTGATCATGGGTGACTTCAATCACAAGGAGATCGATTGGGAGAACTTGGACCCACAGGGGGGCCAAGATACATGGAGGGCTAAGATGATGGAGGTGGTACTGGAAAACTTCATGTGCCAACGAAAGGGACACTACAAGAGAGAGAGAGAGGATGAACCAGCAAGGTTGGACTTAGTATTCACCTTGAGTAGTGCAGATATTGAGGACATCACATATGAAAGACCCCTTGGGCCGTGACCATGTGGTTTTAAAGCTTCGAATACACAGTAGAGCTACAAGGGAGGGAAAGCAGGAAGGCCAGGACGAATGAAGCCAAACTACAAGAAAGGGGACTACACAGGAATGAGGAATTTCCCCTGAACGGGGTTCAGGGGGACAGAGAACTGGCGGGGAAAAGTCAGTTAATGAGATGATGGAATATGTAGCAACAAAATCAAGGAGGCTGAGGGGAGGTTTGTTTCCCAAGGGTAACAGGAATAATGAAAAAGCCAGGATGAGCCCATGGTTTACCCAAAGGTGCAGGAAGGCAAAAACCAAGTGTGCTAGAGAATGGAAGAAATATAGAAGGCAAAGAACCCAGGGGAATAAGGAAACAGTCGTAGAGCCAGAAACGAATATCACAGATAAGGAAGGGAGGCCCAAAGACAATATGAAAACGACAAAGCAGCAAAAGCCAAAATCTGACCCGAAACTGTTGTACAGCCACATCAGGAGGGAAAAAAAACAGTCAAGGACCAGGTAATCAGGCTAAAAGGAAGGAAGGAGGAGAGCCAACAAGAAATGACCGTGAAGTATGTGAGGAACTCAACAAGAGATTCAAAGAAGTGTTCACAGAGGAGACAGAAGGGGCTCCAGAAAGACGGAGATGTGTGGCACACCACCATGTGCTGGACACAGTGCACACAACCGAGGAAGAAGTGAAGAGGCTTCTGAGTGAGCTAGATACCTCAAAGGGAATGGGGCCAGATAACATCTCCCCATGGGTATTGAGAGAGGGAGCAGAGGCACTATGTGTACCCCTAACAACAATATTCAATACATCTATCGAAACAGGGAGATTGCCTGAAGCATGGAAGACAGCAAATGTAGTCCCAATCTTTAAAAAAGGAGACAGACATGAAGCATTAAACTATAGACCAGTGTCACTGACATGTTATAGTATGCAAAATCATGGAGAAGAATTTTCGGGAGAAGAGTGGTGGAACACCTAGAAAGGAACGATCTCATAACAGCAGCCAACATGGTTTCAGGGGCAGAAATCCTGTGTCACAAACCTACTGGAGTTCTAGACATGGTGACAGTAGTAAGACAGAGAGAGAGGGGTGGGTGATTGCATTTTCTGACTGCAAAAGGCGTTTGACACAGTTCCACACAAAGATTGGTGCAAAAACTGGAGGACCAAGCAGGGATAACAGGGAAGGCCACTACAATGGATCAGGGAATACTTGTCAGGAAGACAGCAGCGAGTCATGGTACGTGGCGAGGTGTCAGAGTGGGCACCTGTGACCAGCGGGGTCCCAAAGGGGTCAGTCCTAGGACCAGTGCTGTTTCTGGGGATTTGTGAACGACATGACAGAAGGAATAAACTCTGAGGTGTCCACTGTTTGCGAGGAACGTAAAAAGTTGATGAAAAATTCTTTTCGATCCGAAGCCCAGGCCAGAATACAAAGGATCTGGACAGGCTGCAGACCTGGTCAGCAATTGGCTCCTGGAGTTCAATCCCACCAAGTGCAAAGCCATGAAGACGGAGACGAAGTACAGTCTAGGGGGCCAGAGACTACAAACCTCACTCAAGAAAAAAGATTTGGGTGAGTATAACACCAGCACATCTCCTGAAGCGCACATCAACCAAATAACTGGAGCAATGGGCGCCTAGCAAACCTCAAACAGCATTCCGAATCTAATAAGAATCGTTCAGGACCCTGTACAAACCGTAAACGTAGGCCCATTTTGGAGTATGCGCACCAGTTGGAACCACACTAGCAAGCAGTAAAGAAAACTAGAGAAAGTGCAAAAGTTTGCAACAAACTAGCCCCAAGAGCTAAGAGTAGCCCCTACAGGAGAGGTTAAGGAAATCAACCCTGACGACATGGGACAGGAGAGTAGGGGGGACAATGAAAACGACATACAAAATACTGAGAGGAATTGACAAGGTGGACAAAAACAGGAGTTCCAGAGATTGGAACGGGTAACAAGGGGACACATTTGGAAGCAAAGACACAGATGAATCAACAGGGATGTTAGGAAGTATTTCTTCGCCACAGAGTAGTCATAAGTGGAATGGGTTTGGGAAGCGATGTAGTGGAGGCAGGATCCATTTCATAGCTTTAAGCAAGGACGATAAAGCTCACGGCTCAGGGAGAGTGACCTAGTAGCGATCAGTGAAGAGGCGGGGCCAGGAGCTCGGACTTCGACCCCCGCACCTCAACTAGGTGAGTACAAACTAGGTGAGTACACACACACACAAACACACACACACTCACACACACAACACCACAACACATAAACACACACACACACACATCACACAAACCACACACACACAACACACACACACACACACACACACACACACACACACACACACACACACAAACCACACACACACACAAACACACACACACACACACACACACACACACACACACACCACACACACACACACACACACACACACACACACACACACACACACACACACACAACTATGCCACTCGTAGGCAGCTTCAATAAAGCCAGGTAGGTCAGAGGAAAAAAAAAATACATTCATGTGTTACTCGTTTGAAAATGTGATCATGTTAAATTAGGCAGTTTTGCCTCGTGATGGTGCCTGCATAATTTATTAGCTATTACACGGGGCCACACGGGAATGATCAAACGGCAGCGCAAGTGCTTCACTCAGTTCAAAGCTCTTTCATCCTGAGTTGAACACAGCTTGATCATTCTACCCTACCCAGCTCACCCAACCACCAAAAGGAAAATAGTCATTCATAATGTTATTATACAAACTAAATGACGCTTTTGACTACTAACAAACAGGTTTTCAGATGAAAAACTTACGTTATGTTATGGTACATCTTGGTTCTGTGTTTTGATGTACGTGATGTTTTTATTCATCTCGTTTGATCTTTTAAGTTCCCTCGCCCTAAAATGTCATTAAATAGCGGTCTTAAAGTAGAGTAAAGCAAATTGCTTAGCAAGATTATTTTTAATTGTGTCCTGCCCTTATTCCCTACCCTCGTTCCGTACCCTCATTCCCTACCCTCGTTCCGTACCCTCATTCCCTACCCTCGTTCCGTACCCTCATTCCCTACCCTCGTTCCGTACCCTCATTCCCTACCCTCGTTCCGTACCCTCATTCCCTACCCTCGTTTCCGTATCCCATTCCCCTACCCTCCGTTTCGCGTACCCTCAATCCCTACCCTCGTTCGCGTACCTTCATTCCCGCCCCTCGTTCCGTACCCTCATCCCTACCCTCGTCCGTACCCACATTCCCTAACCCTCGTTCCGTACCCCATTCCCTACCCTCGTTCCGTATCCTCATTCCCTACCCTCGTTCCGTACCCTCATTCCCTACCCTCGTTCCGTACCCTCATTCCCTACCCCCGTTCCGTACCCTCATTCCCTACCCTCGTTCCGTACCCTCATTCCCTACCCCCGTTCCGTACCCTCAATCCCTACCCTCGTTCCGTACCTTCATTTCCTACCCTAATCCCATATCCTCATTCTTAACTGCCATTCCCTTCTGTCAGTCCCTATCCCCGTCGACACTCGCCATCACTTGAGTAAAGTGTCCACTCGTCCGTGAAGAGTTTGAAATTTTAATAAATTTCTCTAGATGAGTTTTATGTCTTTTCCTATTTCCTAGAACGGACTTTTTTTTATATTTAAGGTTAAAATTTTCGGCCTTCTTTCCTTCAGTCATTTTCCTTGCATTGTAATTACTCTCTATATTTTCTCGTAAATGCAGATGTTGTATTTTCAGCCTACCAGTTTCATAGTTGTTGATCCGTTTCTAATCATTTACTCGTTTACCCATAATTCGATACCTTCAGTGGATTATCATTGTAATCATAACTAAGCGCTAAACCCACAAGGGGTCATACAGCGCTGATACCTTGAGTGGAAACGAGGCAAGAACTCAAGATATTTATATATTACAATGTGGAGACTAGAGCAACTTAGGTTACCAGTTAGGTTACTTTGAGCAAGTCGTGCACTTGCGTCGTCTCTTGGGACCTGGTTTTTATCTTCCATTCCACTACTCACTGTTTCCAACAGTGACCGAGCCAAACCAGTATTCGTGAATGGGAAAAACGGAGAAATTGTAGGATTGTCTAGAAAATTTATGTCTGGTAATGTTCATTGATAGACCGCTTAAATTTTAAATTAGTTCTGGACATTTGAATTATTGCGATTGAAGGAATGATACATGATACAAACGTACAAAACCTGGATAATGTATTAGTTGTACCTACTCCTGGTGGCTTCATGTGGTTATGGTAAGGCTGGCGTGTTGTTTATGCTGTTGTGGATTTTGTAAACTAGCATGGCTGTGGTCATCAGAGTTTATTTCCTTAACGCTTCAACATTGTCAACGTAGTGTCGTTGCTGTGAGTGGTTCTAAGCACATGAGACAGTAGGAACACTGTAGCAGACCTACTGGCCCATACTTGGCAGGTCCTTGTCAAACTCGAACCCACTTACAAAAATAATCACACCACCCATTATCACTGTTACCCAAGGAATAAGCTTTTATAACCTTATTAACTCAGTTGTAAGTTCCACTCAAATCCAACTCTCTCGCTTTATTCAAACTGTCTCGGTAACTTAGTGGTAAATACAGCTTTACTGCTCTCACACTTACATACATACTGCCATATCTTACACACTTGTACTTACGCAAACTGAAACTTCAAAGTGTTTTAAATGTAGCATTCTGTAAGTCAAGGGGCACTGCAGGAACATAACCCAGGTATCCAATTGTCTCTTCAGTCATTATGTTACAAGTATTGTAACAGGTTCCACGTTTGATGTTAGTATAGCAACACATCAGGTATCACATCAGTGTAACAATCCATCATGTTTCTGATGTCATTAAAACATTCTGCGACCTCTGATGTCAGTGTTACAATCTATCATCCTTCTAATATCAGTATAGCAATCCAATTCTGTGCACTTCAAAAAAAAAAAAAACAAGCTAAAATCTCGAGATGAAATATTGAATTGTACATATTTCTGTCAGGGGATTTGAGGGCAATTTTTAATATGGGAAGTCAGGGTTATATACTTCGCTCGGTCAACAAGTTTCTCCAAAATATATAATACAGGGGTTAATATTTTAATGATTCAGTTTTTTTTTTTTTTTGCATTCTCTGTAAATGTTTGCGCTTATTCACAAGTCCACTGGGTCAGGTATTCACTGTGCCACTGAGGTCACGGTATTCATCATGTTTCATAGTTCCTAATCATTAATGTTACTATCTTGGCTGGCAGGGCTATGCTCCTCAGGGAAATACTGGACCTCAGGGGAATACTGGACCTCAGGGGAATACTGGACCTCAGGGGAATACTGGACCTCAGGGGAATACTGCACCTGGAGAATCGGAGACGATCAAGTTTAATCCGAGAAAGAGGAGGGTAGCTCCCTTTCCTTTGATCAAGAGGCAACAATAATCAACGCAGCCTCCTTAAAGGGATCTGAGTCGTTGTGTTTCCAGTATCCAGCATGTGCTATTGAGTTCCCAGAGAGCAACAAAAGAAATTTTCTGAATAATAGCAGTAATCTTCTGCAGGCTAGTAGGGAGGAGGTGTGTGTGTGTGTGTTCTGAAGACAGGAAAATGCATCTCATGATTGGTGGCAAAGACCATGGCTGTCGTTTTTCTTTATCGGATGAGAGAATGTCCTTGTTATAGATTCTTACGTCGTGGCTACAGAGGAAAGGTATACGACTGTGTTGTAAGCAGGCGAGTCCTCGTACGAGTCTAGTCATGCACAGTGTGATCTTGCACACTCTCGTCTTGCACAGCCTGGTCATACAGAGTCTGGTCATGCAGGCGTGTGTCTGTGTGTGTGCTGGTCACATGTGCTCGTATATTCGAGAGTGAAAACCGATAACCCTGAGGGAGGAAAAATTATATTTCCTCACGAAATATGGACACCCAATATTTTTGGGTGTACCTTCAATTTCTCGCATCTTTTACCCATACTATATTGTTATTTTTTATTTTGTTTTGACATTAGTTATCTATCTTACATTCCTCCTCTTCCTCCTCCACCTCTACCATCGCCATCTATCCGTCCTTCCTGTCTTTCCCCTAAATCATATAGCTGCCCGCTCCTCGTGTTCAACCCATGGTTGGGGGTTCCTCTGTGCATGATGCATGCGGTGATCTTAGCTGCATGCTCAGCAACTAATATGA
This sequence comes from Cherax quadricarinatus, assembly GCF_026875155.1. Classification (NCBI taxonomy): domain Eukaryota; kingdom Metazoa; phylum Arthropoda; class Malacostraca; order Decapoda; family Parastacidae; genus Cherax; species Cherax quadricarinatus. Next base: position 33,947,725 of record NC_069411.1, on the reverse strand, counting down.
ATATCCTTAACATCTATCAGAGAGGCGTTGCACCAACCACAGGCTAGAGGATCGGCTCGTGTCTCCAGCCAAGAGAATATAACTCACCCAAAGGAGGATGGGTCTAGGCAGGCAGGTGATAAAGCAGGATTTTCTCGAGGAACATGTCTCTGGAAAACAATTTTGATATAAACTTTGTCAAAATATAATTTATTCTTGAATAGAGGGCATTTAGTCAGGAGGAACCACTCTTGGACGATGGTACTGACGGCGGAGAGACGAAGAAAAACGTCTGGAAGATGCAGAAGAGAAGGATGGTGGGAGTTGGGGGGTGTTCCTGAAGACAACCACAGTAATATTAATAAAGTCCAACAGAGTGATTATGCAATCCAGTGGTTATAATTATAACCATATTTTTAAAGCGCTGGACCGGTAAGCCATCTGAAGGCGTCTGTTAAATGACCAAACGCTTCCTGACCCTCGTCAGGAAACACTTCTCTCGTTTCCTGACATACCTTACCTAACCTAACAGTCATTATTCGCAGTAAGAAATAGCTTCTTCCTCATACTATATGTATGGTCAGTTAGGTTAAGATAGTTAGACACCATATCTGTCTAGCTATTAGACGATTCAGTACCAAAGCATCATTCATCATGTTGAGTGACGTTGCATGGGCTTCGTGCAATGCATGGAAATACACAGTTTTTTCTTGCACACACACCCATGAACCTGAGGTCCCCATGATGCGCAGCATATTCACACCAGCTGTCGAGTTATAGACGCAGCTCGCAAAGGAAGATGGATTTTCTCAGTCAGCCGAAACGTTTACTCTAACTTCATTTGGAATAATACGAGGACAAGCAATTGTTATGAATGACAATTTTATTCTGAGAATAAAATTCCGCGTTTAGAGGCTACTTTTACCCCAGGAGTTGCTTCATATGTACAGACATTTTGTGAAACAGTATAAAAGTTAGTATCTAATGGATGTTGTGCTGGAACAAAGGATGCCTGTTCCAGCTTTTTGGTTCCATGAATGTTGTGTTGCAGCCCCTGCAGTCAAGAACACCTTTCCCAGTCTCCTGATCCCCTTCATCTGCAAGAGTATAAAACTGAAGGATACGCAATAAAAATATATTAAAATATAATCTTGAGAAGCATGGTAAAGCTTTCCATTTGCGTAAGTAGGTAGTTTACACTGATAATTATCTTTCTTTAAATCAGGAGACTGATTAATATAATAATTAATTTTTCTGACACTGACGTTGTAAAAAATATCCTTCGTACAGTTTATCAGCCAGACCAACATTTTTATGAAAACATATCAGACTTCCATGTCAGCGCTTTATCAATGTACATATGAACTGTTGGCCTAACAAACTTTCATTAGAATTTCAAATACGGTCATCAGAATATTCATTTTTTTTCACTGCACTGAAATATATATTGAAAACTTTTGTTTCAAAATGTTCTCTTTCTTATTAATAGCTGTCTTCTCTAAACTTCAGCTGCCATAATAAAAATTAATCTGACGCCCTACACCTGACACCAGTGATGGAGACTGCTTAAGACATTTTAATTCTTTCATCAGTGTAATTAATGTGATTTAAGATCCACACACACACACACACACACACACACACACACACACACACATAAAACCCACACACACACACACACACACACACACACCACACACACACACACACACACAGAGCTAAGAGGAATGTCCTACTAAGAAAGGTTAAGGGAAATCAGCCTGACAACACTGGAGGACAGGAGGTTTAGGGAAGAACATGATAACGACATACAAAATACTGCGTGGAATAGACAAGGTGGACAAAGACAGGATGTTTCCAAGATGGGACACAGAACTAGGGTCACAATTGAATTTTAAGACCCAGATGGAGTCAAAGGGATGTAGGATTGTGGGAGACAGCATGAGAGTATCAAGGATAAGTGGAATAGCCTACCAAGTGAGGTAGTGTAGGCAGGAACCATACATAGCTTTAAGATGAGGTATGATAAAGCTCATGGAGCAGAGAGGGAGAGGACCTAGTAGCACTCAGTGAAGAGGAGGGGTCAGGAGCTGAGTTTCGACCCCTGCAACCACAATTAGATGAGTAAACACACACACACACACACACACAGCAAAAAGGGGTCACAACTGGAAATTGGAAAATCAGATGAGCCATAGGAAGTATTTAGGAAGTATTTCTTTAGACTTAGAGTTGTCAGGAAGTGGAATATTCTGGAGAGTCAGGTAGTGGAGGCATGATCTATACATAGCTTTAAGAAAAGGTATGATATCATAGATCTTCTTAGTAGTGACTAGCAAAGAGTCGGAGGCAGGAGCTGTGAATCGAACCTTGCAACCACAGATAGGTGAGTACACACAAACACAACACTCACCAGTAACTATCTATCTCCCTTAACAACAAATCATTCACCAAACATTTATACTCTCCTGCGAGTGATGGTACCTGTAATCTTTTTAAAGCCTTACTGGTAATCCTCATGTGAATTACACTGCTTTCAAAGTCCAGTCACAGATACATTATAATTTTTTACGTTTGTCAGTTTTTCTGCGTTAGTCTGTATTTAACAATATATTAAACGTGTTATCAAAATGGACTTCACTTTACCTCTAAAACTTTTGGTTGTTTGATGTGTCATTGTCTTTCATCGTTAATGACTGTCTTTTGTGTTTTAATAGCCATTTCTGATATTTTTGCAATATTAAGTCTTATTAAATAACAAGTGAAAACAGGTGGGTGAAAATGGCATACTGCAAACAATAGTGAATAAAAGTTACATACTGCAAACAATAGTGAATAAAAGGTACATACTGCAAAAAAAAAAAAAAAAAAAACAATAGTGAATAAAAGTTACATACTGCAAACAAGCAATAATCAGGACAACATTTAGCTTTGCAATAAGCTTTTCTAAGAGCGGAAATATGTATGAAAAAAAGGATTTTGTGCCAAATAGTGCACCATTGTTCACACAATGTGAAAAGATATAAAAATAAATATATGAAAATATGAATATACAAAGCTGACAGGTCGGACGAAGGCTTATTGTAGGTCCAAAGATACAAGAGATTCTTCTGAACACATCTTGATAATCAAGATAATCTGTAAGATAAAATAATTTAGAAAATATATTAATTGCAAGTTATCATTCCTAGGAATTATTGACGAAAGCAGAGGGCACCCAAGGCAACAGTGCAAAATGCCACAATTAAAAAAAACAGATGTAAAAAGCATACTACGGGATAATAAATAAGGGATTTAGGCATACCAACACTCACAATTTCTTTAAGGGCAAAACCGTGATGTCTGGCTAGTGTAAGTTTCTTAAAAAAAATGAGGGAATTAGAGCAATTTTCCTTCTTTTGTGTCACAGCAGATTACCTACCATTCTCCCATATTTCCTTATATAAGGAAAATTATCAGTGAGCTGTCTTAAACAGAAAGATTAATAAAAAAAATCTTATAAGCTATTGCTAATCCAACCAGCATGCCACGAAAACCAACAGTTTGGCTGATCAGCCTGCAGGAGATGTTCTGAATAATTTCATATTCCTTATAAAAAAAAATGAGAAGGTGAAATAAATATGTAAATGAAGGCTATGTAGTGAGAAAAAGTGGAGAATGTGAAAGAGTATAAGGGTAGAAGGAAAGTTAGAAAGTTAGAGAAAGTGAGAAACAGAATGCGAGATAAGAGAGCAAATTCTGAATTATTATGATAGAGAGAGACAAAGTAATAAAAAGGAGTAAACGAGATAGGAAGGACAGTGACAGAGATACACAGAGAGACAAGTGAAAATTTATAATGAAATGAATTAGAGATTGACAGCATTGTAAGATAGAGCGAGGCGACAGAGTAAACGTAAATAAAACGGTAAGTGAAAGTAAAACAGTGAGAGATGGTGAGACATCGACTCAAGGTGAGATAACGAGAGAAAGCGAGAAGTCCAGCGAACAGGTTCGATCCCCATCTGTTTGGCGAGGAGTTCGATAGAAAGACAAAGTGAGAATATAAGTGAGAAAATGAAGGTGAGATAGAAAGTGAGAAAACGTGGGAATGAGAGAGATATGGAAAAAATGAGAGTAACTAGTAGAAAACAAGAGATTGATAAAAAGTGTTCTAATAAATAGAGAAGTGGAAGAACTGAGAAAGTGAGAAAATGTGATTTTGCGAGAGAGAGAGAGAGAGAGAAAGAGAGAGCAGTTGAGAGAAAGCAATATGGAAAAAATAGAAAACGAGATATTAATACAAAGAGTTCCAATAAGCAGAGAAGTGGAAGATGAGAAAATAATACAGAAGTGTGGGTGGGGGTCGTTCTTAACCCACCTTAACTTCCTATAACTTCCTGTACCTTCAACGAACTCACTAACGTAATTAGATAGTAACTTCCTTTACTTTGCGATAACGCCTTGTTATAACGGCAATGTAACACTCTCTTTAAACTTTGTATTATTATGAGTTGGCGTCTTAATTAAAATATACGGCGTGAATTCTAGGTTAATAATCTTTGCTGGTAATATTCAAACAATTTTCAATGTAATACTACAATATACTGATGTTCTATCAAGACGGAGGATCGAGCTGTTAATAAAACAATACTACTACTAATAACAATAATAATTATTTAAACAATATTAATAACAGTTATAAAATACGTACTTGTCAAGCCATATATATATAATATATATATAATATAATATATATAAAATATAATATATATATATATATTATATAAAATATAAAAATATATTAAAATTTTATAATAAATATATAAATAAAAATAAGTATATAAATATATATATATAAATATATATATATATATAAATATATATATATATATATATATATATAATATATATATATATATTTCAACAGTCGGCCGTCTCCCACCGAGGCAGGATGACCCAAAAAGAAAGGAAATTCCCGAAAAGAAAATACTTTCATCATCATTCAACACTTTCACCTCACTCACACATAATCACTGTTTTTGCAGAGGTGCCCAGAAAACAACAGTTTAGAAGTATATACGTGTAAAAATGCACAATATATCCCTCCAAATTGCCAATATCCCAAACCCCTCCTTTAGAATACAGGCATTGTACTTCCCATTTCCAGGACTCAAGTCCGGTTACATAAAATAACCGGTTTCCCTGAATCCCTTCACTAAATATTACCCTGCTCACACTCCAACAGCTCGTCAGGTCCCAAATACCATTTGTCTCCATTCACTCCTATCTAACACGTTCACGCACGCTTGCTAGAAGTCCAAACCCCTCGCCCACAACATCTCCTTTACCCCTTCCCTCCAACCTTTTCGAGGACGACCCCTACCCCGCCTTCCTTCCCCTACAGATTTATACGCTATCCATGTCATTCTACTTTGATCCATTCTCTCTAAATGACCAAACCACCTCAACAAACCCTCTTCAGCCATCTGACTAATACTTTTATTAACTCCAGACATTCTCCTAATTTCCACACTCCGAATTTTCTGTATAACATTTACACCACAAATTGCCCTTAGACAGGACATCTCCATTGCCTCCAACCGCCTCCTCGCTGCAGCATTTACAACCCAAGCTTCACATCCATATAAGAGTGTTAGTACTACTATACTTTCATACATTCCCTTCTTTGCCTCCATAGATAACATTTTTTGCCTCCACATGTACCTCAATGCACCACTGACCTTTTTTCCTTCATCAATTTTATGATTAACCTCATCCTTCATAAATCCATCCGCTGACACGTCAACTCCCAAATATATGAAAACATTCACTTCTTCCATACTCCTCCTCCCCAATTTGATATCCAATTTTTCTTTATCTAAATCATTTGATACTCTTATCACCTTACTCTTTGCTATGTTCACTTTCAACTTTCTACCTTTACACACACTCCCAAATTCGTCCACTAACCTTTGCAGTTTTTCTTTAGAATCTTCCGTAAGCACAGTATCATCAGCAAAAAGTAACTGTGTCGCTTCCCATTTTGTATTTAATTCCCCATAATTTAATCCCACCCCTCTCCCGAACACCATAGCATTTACTTCTTTTACAACCCCACCTAAAAATATATTAAACAACCATGGTGACATTACACATCCCTGCCTAAGACCTACTTTTTTCGGAAATAGTCTCCTTCTCTTCTACACACCTAACCTG
>NC_069411.1:33870960-33941048 GCF_026875155.1 Cherax quadricarinatus | reverse complement strand
CCCGCATGCTGCACAGTTATTTGGTTGATGTGCGCTTCAGGAGATGTGTTTGGTGTTATACTCACCCCAAGATCCTTTTCCTTGAGTGACTTTTGTAGTCTCTGGCCCCTGTGTGTGTGTGTGTGTGTAACGTATACGGAGATACCACCTATAGAACTGACTGAGGACTCAGCCTCAGGGGAAAGAATAATAGTACTTCAGGAAAACTCGGGAGGTTTCTTCTCATAGCTGTTCAAGCATAACCCCCCCCCCTCAATATTCTATGTTTATGAACTTTATTTGATAACACAATATGTTAAAAAAGATTCACTGGGAAGGAGAAAAACGTGCATGATTTCTCAGAGCCAACATTTCCAATACTTCATCCATCGCCTGGCGGTGGGTCGTGTGCCCAGAATGCCGCAAGCATTTCCTCTTTATGTTGCAACACTAAGTCTCTGGAAAAGGAAGCAGGTCGCTTCGGGGTTCCTGGTTTTCTTGATGAATTTGTCAGCCAACTCTTTAAGGAATCTGAGAGCACACTTGCCCGATGCTCCGAGAGTCTATAAAAACACATTGTACAAGGAATTCTGTGACCGAAGGGACGTCCTTGCAATAGCAAATTCAGAACTATACCAACTCAACCACAGAGCGTACAAAAGATAGTTCTCGTTGGATTTATGCAATTTTTAGTGACATTCTTTATCAGCCAGATATCATTTATATTCAAGAAGATTAATTGACTTAAATATGCTCTCGTACACATATAAATCACTTGAAAACAATTACCCTACCAGGATTTTGACAGAAAAAATATAAATCTGTGAATTCCCGGGAGGTTCCTGCCAAGAATGCCTAAATTATGCAGCTTATGCTAATGGTCTGAACTTTGGGAGGATTTTACGTGGCCGCGCCGGTAGCAAGGGGCTGTAAATTCTGCACTTACTAGATAATCTCTCCTGATAGCTCTCTCTGATTTAATAACTTTATTCCTCCGGTGTAGAGTTCATGGGACCACCTCGACACCATACCTCTGAAAGTTGATGTTTCTCTCTGGAGTACATGTGATGTATATTTTGTCTGTATTTTGTTAGAAATTAGCAAACATGTGTTGCTGCCATGACTCACGAAATCGTAATGACACGATTGCAAACAAACCATACCACGGGCGGGATTTGAACCCGCGGTCAGAGATTCTCAAATCTCCAGACCGTCCAGTGGCTAACGTCGCGTTAGCCACTGGACGGTCTGGAGTTTTGAGACTCTCTGACCGCGGGTTCAAATACCGCCCGTGGTATAGTTGCTGTCATGTCTAAAATTCCGACTACCATAACGGGAACAATTCACATCTAGTACACAAACTGCAAATCAGTCTCCAGGCTACTTTTCATCCCTATCTGAAAGATTATCAGTGATTACTTGAAGACAGATCAAGTTGTGGATTTGTGGACTGATTCTTACTTTGCAACGTGCAGGAAATGCTATGATAAAACGCTGTTAGTTGCAATTACTTATTAGAGGTAACGTTCTGTGCTATTCCTCACAAACACTTTTAACAGCCGAATAATTTGAAGACACTTGTCAACAGGAGCATGTTTGTGCTCCGTGGCTTGGTGGCTACAGCTCTCGCTTCAGACAGCGAGGGTCTGGGTTCTATTCCCTGCGAGGGTACAAACACTGGGCGTGTTTCCTTACACCGGTTTCTATATTCCATATCAGTTAAATGGGTTGGCTGTTAGTCGACTGGTGTGGGTCACATCCTGGGACAAAACTGACCTAATTTGCCCGAAATGCTCTGCATAACAAGCAGCATTCTATATAGTAGTATGTGACTGATGTCAGGTATGACTGTATACCTTGTACATGTACTTGCAGAAATAAAGATATTATTATTATTAAAACATTGGTCTTAAACCTCACTCAAGAAGTGAGACGGACGCCAGAAAACGCTGCTCACTAGTGACAGCAACATACCATAATCGTAACATGTGCTTAATTTAAATTAACAACATAAATACTCTTGTTCAAATAGTTCTCGTTAGGCTACCTGAAATTAAATGTAAAATGATAATGCTTCGGAATTATCATTAAGCTACAAACAATATCTAGTCTCTGATAACTGTGCGCAGCATTAATAGGTTGCCAGCAATTTTTTTTGTTCCGGTATATCTTCGCAGAAACGATCGTAAGAAAGCAACCCAAGTTCAGATCCATTTTACTGCATATATAAGGACGTAAAAATTATCACATACTCGTATATTTAATATACTGCATATAAAAAGGCAAAACTTTAAGAGTTTCAAGACAGAATGAAAAGTAGGAAATACTACATCTTCCAGAGAGCTGTAGATAAATTATGAGGCAATTTACTCGCTGAAGCCTTTTAACAGCGTAGCTTGAAGCAAAGGAATTAAGCACAGTTTTATTAACATAAAGATAATGTCTGTTGTCCTTCAAGCACAAACAAGGCAAAACTTTGCTATACATTAAATTACGTCTATTCCTACTTTGATAATCTTCGGACCAGCCAAATAACAGTCACTCCATCCCTAACAAGATCCCTGGAGACCGAGGCAATCAACTCAATTCAGGTAAACATCTAATAAATTTACTTTCCTTAGACACTGTCGAAAGTAAACGGAAAGTTTTCGACCTGTAACATTCATGTTCAGCACTCAGAAAGTTTCAGTTCCACAGGCATTTTTCTTGTCAAGAAATGTTGCTGTGGGATATGAGAATGTAAACATTGTTGGTGTATAAAGGATTGATAATTACTTAAGGCTACCGTCCAGAACACTCAATGCACTCTCCCCCTTCTCTCTTTTCTCTCTCTCTCTCTTTTTCCCCTTCTCTCTCTCTTCTCTCTCTTCTCTCTTTTCTTCTTCTCTCTTTCTCATCTCCTCAATCTTCCCCCCTTCTCTCACAAAACACAAAATTTACTAAATACTGGGGCGCAGAAAAAATGTTTTTTTGTCTTTTTAAATTTAATAAAAACTAACAAATATTTAATTGGTCTTTATCGAAAAATTTTCCCTGGGTAATAGAGTCCCCTTTTTCTGTTTTTATTTATTTTTTTTTTTTTTTTTTTTTTTTTTGAAATTCGGAGAAAGTTTCCTTTTAAAAACCTCACGCCCTAATTCTTAATCCAAAAAGCATTGAATCCCCAGGGGGTTCCAATCTTACAAAAACTTACGAGGTGTTACTTGTCTACCTGTAGGGGGACACCCAGTTTACCACCCCCCAGTTAGGGCCCAAAACCATTTTTAGGGCCACCCCAAGTTATGGCCACACCCTTTTAGGGGGGGGACCACACCAGTTAGGGCCCACCCCGGGTTTTAAATCGCATCACGTAACTATAATAATCAAATTCCCCAAAAAACCCTTGTTGTTTAAAAATTCTGGCTAAAAGCTTTTGTTGTCCGGGTATACTAATTATATACTAATTTTTAAATTTTTGGGACTTTTGCAATGTTGAATGTACAACTGACCCCGGGCCGTACTGTTTAATACTGCCATGAAATTGCTGTGTGTAAAACTGTTTTTGGGGGCAAAGTGTGAATACATCTGCCTTTGCAGTACTGATTTTTAGAACTGATTTTCCAAAATTTTTGTGTGTAGCTGACCTTCAGTAAAGAGAGTGCACTTGATTGCAGTTTTGGGAATGTAAAAACTGAATGTTGTATAAAAGGGAAAGCAATATCTTTGTTGCGGGCTACTTTTCCCCTCTTTTAAAAAATTTGTATTTGGAAAACCATACCACGGGTGGGGTTAGAACCCGCGATCAAAAAGGTCTTTAAAACTCCAAACCGACGCTTTAGCCATGGGAAACCTGGTTTCCCAAAAAAGATTAACCCAATACTATATTTTCTAAAACCATAGGAAGGTTTAAAGATAGGCATCACTTTTGGACCACAATGAAATTTTTTAAATACGAACCCTAACGCAAATCGTGGCCGTGACGAATTCTAGATCAAGCCCCCTTAAAAGGGCCGTCAACATGATACAAAAAATCGTAATGAAAAGATTCAAACAAACCAAAACCCCGGGTGAGGTTAGAACCCGCGATCAGGTCATTATATCCTGGCCCTCCGCTTCCCATAAAAAAAGCCCTTCTAATACCCCTTTTTTATGATGAAAATTTTTAAATGTTATTTTTAATATTAAACTTCAAATAAAAGATCCCGAAATCTTTTCGTTTTTGTTGCTATTTGTAAAAAATGTCAGACATTTGTGGGCATCATGGATTTCTTGGTTCAGGGACTTCTCCAAACCTTTTCGTTTTTTTTCTCCCCCCGTACCCCCGAGTTTGCCCTTCTTACTTGGGGAAATCCCGCTCCCCAAGACAATTTTTTCGCCCTGCTCCCCGCCCCTTACCCCCCTGGTCCCAAAGGATAAAAGCGCCACCCTTTCCCTTGCCTGTGTTCATAGAATGCAACCAACAAAAGAAAGAGGCATTTTGCCCTTTCCCCCAGCGCTGGGGTTTCGGCCTCAAAGCGGGGGTATGGCCCCAAAAGGGACCCACAGTGTGCTGCCTTTGCCCCCTCCTACATTTTTTCCCGTCATGCAGCTACCACCCCTTTAAACCCAGGTGTGGGGGGTTTTTTGTGGAAACCCCCAACGTCCCTAGCTTTTTCCCCCCAACCTGGGGGGGGTTTTGGGGAAATGGCGTTAGGGGGGGAAAGGGGGTTTTTGGAGACGATGAGGAGTACTTTTTTACCTCCCCCCCCGTGGCAAACATTTGTCTGGACACTCCCTCGACGGGGACCCAAAGGGCCGGGCCAATTTTTGGGAAAAAAGGCCCGGGGAAGGGTTTTTTAAACCCGGAAATCTACAAAAACCATTTTGTGTGCAAAAGGGGTTTTCACAAATTACGGTGTCCCCGGGCCCAAAACCCCAAGGTGAGGGACTGATTACCTCTTCTTTTGGAATAGTTCTACTGTTTTCCCCTTTTATTTTGGGTATTTGTTTTATAAAGCCACGAAGGGCGAATTTTTAAATTTAAAATATATCCAGTTTTTGAAATTTTTTTTTAAGTTTCATTTTGTGGGAAATTGGGTTTTCCCAAATTCATGTAACATTTACATTTTAAAGGGTTTCTCCCAATATTAGCGTGATCTAAAAGGGTGCGAAATTTAAATTTTTAAACGCTGTACATAACTTTTTTTGAGCTGATCTTAAAATTTAAAATTTACAAAAATTTTGAAATAGTTAAGAAACTTTTAAGAAAAAACTTTGGGGAGACACCGAGAGGGGACAACAACGTAAAAAGAGGCAACCCACCGGGACAAAAAAACAAAAAAACCCCTTTAAAAAAAGAAAAAAAGACAAGTTTAAAAAAAAAACAGGTATTTTCCAAAGCTACAAATCCAAGAAGAAATTAAACTTAAGTATGAGTTTAACTTTGAAATGTTTCTCAAAAAAGGAAAGATGCGGGAAATGTTTGGAAGAAAGGGGACAGATAGGGAAGGAGAGAAGAATTTGGTAAGAAAAGGGGAAATAGAGAAATAGAGGAAAATTAAAAAAACGAAAAGGGGAAAAAAAACGGAAAGGATTAAAGAGAAGGAAAAAAATCACAGAAAAAAATTTGGAAAGGAAAACTTTTAAAAAAATGGAAAAATACGGAAAAAAGGAAGGGAAAAAGTGAGCCCAAAAGGGGAAATTTTAAAGGGAAGGGGAAAAGGGTTATTGGGACGAAGAAAATGTAAAGAAAAAATAAACCCAAAAAGGATTAATACGGGGGTAAAAAAACAAGTAAGGGTTTATGGTTTTATTCTAAAGGGCCCTGGAAAGGGGGAAAAAGAGTTAAAAAAAAAGGGAGATGCAATATAAACTTATAAAAATTGAAGGGCTTTAAAAAATGGCAAAAAGAGAACTGTCAGGGGGAAAAAATTAGGGAAAAAAAAATGGAAATACAAATAAACTTAATAAAGTGTTTTTTTACATTTTTTTTTTACAGATTCTGACCTGGTATCTTACCCCTTGTTATTTTTTTAAACCCCTTTTCATTTAAAAAAAGCACCCAAACATCAATAAAAACACCCAGGTATTTTTTACTAGTAAGAGAAAAAGGGGCTGCGGTGTAACGAGATTCGATACAGAATATTCAGAACCCCTCTTTGAAAGATATGGACATGCAGGAAAGGGAAAAACAATGACTTCGAGAGGTATAAATCTTTGTGGAGGAAAAAGGGGGGGTAGGGGGCGGCCCAGGGAAAGGGTTTGGGGGGAAAAGGGGGTTTAAAAAAGGTTTTGGGGTGCGAGGGGGGTTGGGCTTCCAAAAGCATTTGTTTATCATGTTAGATAGGAAAAAATGGAAACAAATGGTTTTAGGAATTTTAGGTTTTATTGGGTGGAGCAGAGTAATATTTTTGAAGAGATTTAGGGGGAAAACCCCCAGGCCGGACTTGAGGGTTGGGGATGGGGGGAAAAGTGTCTGCACTCTTTGGGGGATGTTAATGTTTGGGTTTTTTAACTATTAACCGCCTCTGGAAACAGTGATGGGGGTGAATGAAAGTAAAAAAATAAAGCCTGTTAATTTTTTTAAAATGATGGTAGTTTGCTGGTGTCCATTTTCCCGTCCATAAAAAATTTCACGGGTTTTAAAAGACGTCCTTGGGTACTTTTATTGATTAGGCAAAACTACACATGCATGTAAAAAGGGATATTTATACCACCCCTCTTTTTCTTGTTTATTTTTTTCTTAACCTTCCCCTGGGGAATTTTTAAAAAAGAATTTTTCCTCCGTTAAGCCCATGCGTTTTCGTAAGAGGCGACTAAAATGCCGGGAGCAAGGGGCTAGTAACCCCCTTTTCTTGTAAATTTTCTAAAATTTAAAAGGGAAAAGTTTCTTTTTTTTTTTTTGGGCAAAAACCCCCCCCAGTGGGATCGGCCCGGGGTGTTTTAAAAAAGAAATTTATATATATATATATATTTTATATATATTATATATTTATTTTATATAATTTTATATTTTATATTTTATTTTAAATATATATAAAATTGGTAAAACAGCAACCCCCCAGGGAAAGTACTACCGTCCTGCCAGATGACTGTGAAACAAAAACCTGTAACGTTTTCATATGGTTGGAATTTCTGGTTTCTTTTTTTTGTCAATTTAAAACGCTAGATAAACCCGGGAAAATCTTTTTACTCCCCAACCCTTTTACTTTTGGGCCACTTCAGGACAAAGCACAGCAAAATATATATATACTACATCTTTGGTTTTTACCTTTTTCTAAATAGCTCTTGTTCTTTTTTTTTTTTCTTTATTGTCCATGGGGGGAAGTGGAAAGAAACTTTCCCCCCCGTAAGCGATGCGTGTCGTATGAGGGGATAAAATGCCGGGGCAATTGGGGTAGTAACCCCTTCTCATGTATACATTTACTAAAAAAGAGAAGAAAAAAAAACTTTTAAAAAAACTGGGAAAGCTTAAATGTGCGTGGTTGTAGTGCGGATGACAAGAAAACAGATGATTGCTGATGTTTAATGAAAAGAAGTTGGATGTTTTTGGGTCTAAGCGAAACAAAGCTGAAGGGGGTTTGGAAGTTTCAGTGGGGGGGAAAAAAATGGGGTTAAAATTTTGGGGTATCTGAGAAAATTAAGCAAAGGAAGGGGGAGAGTAATGTTAAATGATCAGTTATGGAAAGGGGAAAAGAGGGAAAATGAATGTGTAAATTCAAGAATTATGTGGATTAAAGTAAAGGTTAGATGCGAAAAGTGGGTCAAAATAAGTGTGTATGCCCCTGGGAAGAGAGGAATGCAGAAGGAGGAGAGATTTTGGGAGTTTAAGTGAATGTATAGGAGCCTTTAAACCCAAGTGGGAGTAATTGTGGAGGGGCCTGAATTAAAGTGGAGAAACTTTAGAGAGGGGTTTTGGTAGGTATTTTGGGGGGGGTGCCAGGTGTAAATGATAATGGGACCCCTTTGATTGAACTTTTTTAAAGAAAAGGTTTAGTTTAGGTAAAAATTTTAAGAAAAAGGGGGATAATAAGTATACACGATATGATGTAGGGCAAAATGACAGTTTTTTTGTTGGATTATGTTTTGGTAGTAAAGATGTTGGTAGACTTCAGGATGTAATGTTTATAGGGGGGGCCACAGTTTAATCAGACATTTTTTCTATTTGTAGTACATGAGAGTAAAAGGTAGATGGGATACAAAAATAGAAGCATAGGGAAGAGAGGGGTAAAGGTTTATAACTAAAACGGAGGCAGTTGGGGAAAGATAAACAGCTATTGGAGGATAGAAGGGCTAATGAAGGCATAGGCAATGGGGTAAAAGGGTATGGGGTGGTTTAAAAATGTAGTGTTAGAGTGTTCAGCAGAATTTTGTGGTTACGGAAAGTGGGTGCGGGGGGAAGGGGGCGATTGGTGGAATGTGTGTAAAGAGAGTAGAAAGGGGAGAAAAAGTTGCATATGAGAATTTTTTTACAAAGTAAAAAGTGAGGAAAGGAGGGAAAAGGAATATGGAGAAAAAGAGAGAGGTTAAAGGGGGGTGGGCAATGTAAAAAGAGGGGCAAATGGAAAAGTGGGTGAGATTTTATCAACAAATTTTTTTGAAAATAAGAAAATTTTTGGAGTGAGATACAAGTTAGAAACCCCTAGAGAACAAATGGTTTGTCAGTTAAAAATAGGAGAGGAGAGTTTTTAAAATGGAGAGTTAGAGGTTTTTGGGAAGAGGGAAGGAAAATATTTTGGGGAAATTTTTAAAATGTTGTGAAAAAGGGGAAAGCTGTGTTTTTCGTGTATAGGGCAAGGGGAATAACATCTTGTAGGATGAGAAGAGCCAGTTGTGAGGTGGGGAAGTCGTGAGGCATAGGTAAAATGAAAGGGGGAAAAGGCCCCGGGATTTTGGGATAAAGTAAAAAGTTAAAGCAGGTGGGAATAGTTTTGGAGTGGTTGGTGCAATTATTTAATAAATGTATGGAAGGGGTAAGGTACCTAGTGATTGGCAGGAGCATGCATATTCCCTTTGTAAAAAGGAAAGGGGGGATAAAAGGTGAAAAAAAAATTATAGGGGGATAAGTCTGTTGAGTGTCCTGGAAAAATTTTAGGGTAGGTTAAAATTGAAAGAATTAAGAGTAAGGGGAAAATAGGATAGCAGAAAAACAAGGAGGTTTTAGGAAAGGTAGGGGGTGTGGGGACCAGGTGTTTACAGTGAAACATATAAGTGCAGTATTTTAAAAGGGTAAGAGGTTTTGTGGGATTTTGGTTTGGAAAAGGGTATTAAAAAGGGTGGATAGGGGGGGCAATGTGGCGATGTTTTCAAGTGTATGGTGTAGGGGGTAGGTTATGAACAGTGAAAAGGTTTTTTTTCGAGGTAGTGAGGCTCAAGTTAGATATGTAGGAAAAAGGGAAATTTTTTTTCCCAGTAAATGGCCTTAGACAAGGATGTTGATGTCACCCTGTTGTTTAATATTTTATAGATGGGGTTTAAGAGAAATAAATGCGAGGGTTTGCAAGAGGCGTGGGGTTAAAAAATAAAGAACAAAACCCCAAATGGAGTTGTACAGCGCTCTTTTCTAGCCTGTGCTTTTTGGGGAAATTTGAAGGAAGCTGCAGAGATTGGTGGATGAATTGGTAGGGTGTGAAAAGAAGAAAATTAAAGGGGAATCAGGAAAGAGTAAGGTTTGAGGATAACAAAAAGATTAGGGATGAAAATTGGTATAGATTTGGGGGGAGGAGTATGGAGGAGGTGAAAAGTATTCAGAATTTGGGATTGGGGCGTGTGCGGATGGGTTATGAAAAATGAGGTGAATCATAGAATTGATGAGGGAAAAAAAAGTGAGTGGTGCACTTTGGAGTCTTGGAGACAAAGCTTTGTTCTTTGGGGCAAAGGGGGAATGTATGAGAGATAGTTTTACCAACGCCTTAATGGGGGTGAAGGTGGGGGAGAAGTTGACGGGGAAAGGGGGGGTGGGGGGGATTTTAGTCTGAGGCAAAAGTGTGGTGTGAAATTTAAAGCAAGAATTCGTAGTTTGGAAATTTGGAGGAGGTGGGGATTACCAAAATGTTGTCCAGGGGTGAGGAAGGGTTTTTTTGGGGGGGTTCGGAATGTGGAGAATGGGCGAACGAATGACTTCAAAATGTATCAGTCTGTAGTGGAAGGGAAGGCGGGGTTGGGGGGGGTAGGAAAGGGTTTGGAGGGGGGGGGTAAAGGAGGTTTTGTGTGCGAGGGGCTTGGACTTCCCGCAGGCATGCGTGAGGTGTTTGAAGGGTGAAGGGACAAATGGTTTTTTAAAACTTGACGTCTGTTGGGTGTGAGCAAAGAACATTTATGAAGGGTTTTAGGGGAAAAAGGCAGGCCAGACTTGAGTCCTGGAGAGGGAAGTACAGTGCCTGCACTCAAGGGGGGGGTTAATGGTTTTCAGTTTTTAAAACTGTGTGTAAAGCACCCTTCTGGCAAGACAGTGATGGGGGTGAAGATGGTGAAATTTTTCTTTTTTGGGCCCCCCCTGCCTTTGGGGGGAATCGGCAGTGTGATAAAAAAAATAAAATATATAATTTTATATAATATATATATATTTATAATATTTATATTTTTAAAAAATTTTTTTTATTAATTTTTTTATATAAGAGGTAGGTAGATAACGTATAGGCTTCTAAGGCAAAAGTCAGAAAGACCCCAATAACCATAAACATTAGGATAATTCAAGCACTCACACAAAAACACAACACCACCCCAACGCACACACACACACACACACACACACACACACACCAACACACAACAACACACACATACACAACACACACCCCAACCCCCGACACCCCCCAAGGAAATGAACAACCCAAAACCCAAACCCCACACACCCATCCCCCTGTTTCCACCCCCCCCACCCCAGTTACGATTGAAAGAAATTGAAGGTTTTGGAAACAAATGCAGTGGATTAACGAAAAAACTGAGGAATGGCAAGAAAAAACAATGAGAAGCCCCCGACATATAGCAGTTACGAAACAAAACTCAGGAGACAATAAAAAGATGAATCTTCCCACCGGGAAAACCAATCTGGGAAGATAGAAGGGGCGGGGGGGGAGGTGGGGTTGTTGCTCTAAAAAACAGATGGAAATTCGAAAAAAGGGAAAGGAAATAGATGAGACGGGAGAAGGATACATAGCGGAACACTTCAGTCGGGGGAACAAAATGGTCATTGCAGTATGTATAACCCAACGAACTGCAGGAGGCAAGAGAGGAATATCAAGAGAGCAAAAAGGCAATGGGGGAAAACCATTTGCTGGGGTGGCAAGAAGAGTCCTCCGAGGAAAGTTGCGGGTTATGGGGTTTTCAACCAAGGGAGATTGACGGGGAAAACTGGACCCACAGGGGGGTCCCGAAACATGGAGAGCCAGGATGTTGACGTGGGCTGGAAAACCTCATGCACCAATGTAAGGGAAATCCCAGGTGAGAGGGGAGGATGAACCAGAAGATTGGACCTTGTGTTCCCCCTGGGCAGCTCAGACATTGGGACACAAGTTGAGAGCCCCCTAGGACTAGCAAAACCAGTGGTTCTGTGCTATAAATACATATTAGAGCTGAGTGGGGGAAATACAGGAGTAGAAGGGAAAAGCCTACTATAAAAGAGGGGACTAATGGGTTGAAGAACTTCCTGCGGGAGGTCCAGTGGGAAGAGAACGGGCAGGAAAGCCAGTAAATAAAATGGGGAATTGTGCAACAAAATGCAAGGAGGCAGGGGAAAAAGGTTCTTTTCCCAAGGGAACAGAAAAACGGGAAGACCAGAACAACCCTGGTTTCCCCGACGGTGTAAGGAGCAAAAAAACAAAGTGCAAAAGAAAATGGAAAAAGTACAGAAGGCAGAAAAACACACGAAAATGGGAATCGTCGCAGACCGGAAAGGGTACGCACAGGAAAGGAGGGAGGCCAGCGTATATAAAAAATGAATAGCATCGAGAATCAAGACTGCCCAAAAATGTTGTATAGCCATCAGGGGGAAGACAACAGTCAAGACCAGGTGTAGTTTAAGGACAAAAGGGGAGAACTCCAAGAAATGATCAGGAGGTATGTGAAGACTGAACGGGAGTTTTTAAGGAATTTTTACAGTAGAGACAGGAAGGGGGTGTGGAAAACAGACAGAAGGAAACAAAGGGAAAATCCCAACAAGTGTTTGGTGACATACAACAATGAGGAGGGGGTGAAAAACTCTTAAGTGACCCTTTAACCCAAGGGGATGGGGCGGACAAATCTCCCCCTGGGTCCCTTTGAGAAGGGGAGAGATGCTGTGGTGCCTCTAACCACAAACTTCAACCATCCCTTGAAATGGCAACTACCTGAGAAAAAGGAAGCAAAACTAAGTTCCCCCTATTTAAGAAAGGAAACAGAAACGAGGCACTAAACTACAGACCTGTGCTTGCATGTATTGTGTGCAAAGTCATGGAGAAGATTATCAGGAGGGGAGTGGTCGAAACCTGGAAAGGAACAAGATTTTAAATGAAAACCGCATGGGTTCATGGAAGGCAAATTTTATCCAAACCCCCTGGAGTTTTTTGAAAGGTAACAGAAATAAAACACGAGAAGAGGGGGGGGGGTAGATTTCGTTTTCCTAGACTGCAGGAAGCCTTTGAACAGTTCCCCCCAAGAGATTTGTGCAAAGTGGGGATCAGGCACGTAAAAAGAAGGGACGCAATGGAAAAGGGAAACCTACAGGGGGGCAGCAACGAGTCATGGTACTGAAAAAGGGATCAAGTGGGGCCTGTTACGAGCAGGTCCCCAGGGGTCAGTTCTGGCCGTCTTTTTTATAATGTGAACGAATGTGGAAGGAATAGACTCTGAAGTGTCCGTTCGCAGATGACGTGAAATTGATGAGAAGAATTAAAACGGAGAGGAGAGGGGGACTGCAAGGAGACCCGGAGAGGCGGACATGTGGTCCAGTAAATGGGTTTTCGAATTCAAACCAGCCCAAAAGCAAAGTCAAGATTGGGGAGGGGGAAAGAAGACCAGACAGAGTATAGGGTAGGTGGACAAAGATCAACCTCACTCGGGGAGGGGAAAAAAACCCTTTGGGGTGACCAAACACAGAGACATCCCGGGGCAAACATCAACAAATAAACCCTGCAGCAACGGGCGCCTGGGAAAAACCCGAGAATAGCGTTCCGATACCTTAATAAGGAAACGTTCAAAAACTGTAAAACTGTGTTGTTAGGTCCCAAATGGGTTGCGCACCCGTCTGGAACCCAACTGGTCAAACGTCAAAAAGTTAGAGAAAGACAAAGGTTTGCAACAGGGTAGTCCCCAAACTCAAGGGAATGTCGTATGAGAAAGGTTAAGGGAAAAACGGTGACGACACTGGGGGACGAAAAAGGCAGGGGAACATGATAAGGGCATAAAGATACGGGGGGAATAGACAAGGTGGGCAGGTAGGATGTTCCGGAGGGGACACAGGGGGCAAGGGGTACAAGGAAGTGAAGACCCAAGAGTCACGGGACGTTAGGAAGTATTTTTTCAGTATAGAGTTGTCAGCAGTGGAAAAGCCTAGCAAGTGAAATATGGAGGCAGGAACCTACATAGTTTTAAGAAGGGGATGACAAAGCCAGGAAACAGAGAGCGAAGGATCCCGTAGCGATCAGTGAAGAGGCGGGGCCCGGAGTGAGTCTGACCCCTCAACCACAATTAAGTGGTCAATTAGGTGGTAAACAACACGCGTGGGCCGTGGGGGGCAGCATGGGGAACAAGGCTCCAAAAATTTTGCGTTTTTAAGGCGTACAAAAAAGTAGCAGAAACAGTGGGAGTGGAACGTCCGTGAAAAATATTACGAGTGATTAATTTAAGTTTTTAGTTAAAAAAGTGAGAGGAAAGCTGAAATCATAATATTTAAAAGCGCAAACCGGGGGGGGTCTTGGGCGCTTTTGCCAATTGGCATGGTAGGCCTGAAGAAGTGGTCCCGAAAAGTTTGGCGCCATTATAAATAAAGTAATGTTAAAAAGTGAAATGTATATACATCAGTGAAGAGGAAATCGCGTGGGGAACGGATTTATGAGAATATATGGTTAAAAAAATCAGGGGTGAAGGATCTCCAAATAGGGATTTAAGGCCTACGTACGACACTCCCCATCAGCAGCGGCAACCTGTCACCGCACCATTGCGCACAAGTTTTTCCCCTATTTGGGGTTTGCATTTTGAGGGGCCCTGGCTGGCCTTGCAACTTTTTGATGCTGGTCACCCCCTGCAAGCATTACCAGAATTAAAATAGAAATAGCATAGAAAATGTGAATATAGTGTTGCGATGTGAGAAGGTAAGTCCAGGGGGAGTAGAATATATTAATTCCAGTAGTTATTAGCAGTAAAATACTTGGTACTAGGAATCCTCTCCCATGTGAACATGGAACAGGATAAAAACCCAGCAATAATTGATACTTAAACCCAGACACACACACACACAAGGTGAGTAACTTAAGTAAGCTGGGGGGGGACAAGTTTTTAAAGGGGCATCATTGTAAAAGACGGTGGAGGGTCAAGCCCCAGGGGGTTTGGTCAGGTCCACAAAGTTCAGCCAGTCATTACACCGCACAAACACCTCAAACACACACACACTCACACCAACACACCACACACCAGCGGTAGGGCGTTTTACTCCCGGGTTTAGCTTTTAGCATAAAAATACTTAGGAATAGGAATCCTCTCTCAAGGGTGAACAAGGGAAAATGACAAAAAACAGCAAAATTTAATACGTAAACCAGAAAGGGCAATAAGTGGAGTGTAGCAAAATTTGGGGAAAGGAAAATAACAAAATTTTGTGACTACACGAGGGATCTTTAACCACACCCCCTCCCCCCCCCCAAAACCATCCCCCCCACACACAAGCACACACACAAAGGGTAGACACACACACACAAACACAACACACAACACACATACAACCATACACAACACACATACATACACACACACATGCAACACACACACACACAACACACACACACACACACACAACAAACCACACACACACACCACACACACCACACACTAACACACACATACACACCCCACACACACCCCACAAAACACTTACACACACACACACAAAACACACACACCACACACACAACACACCCCCACACACCCTCCCCCACTGACACAAACATTTGACACAAACACAACCCCCTCTCCCCTAACCACCTTCCCCCACCCCTAGCCACCTAAACCTTTAGCCCCCTCCCCCTCCCCCAAACCACCTGACCCCTCCCAACCCATCAAACCCCCTCCAACTCCTCCCCCCCTCCAAAGCCATCCTCCCCCCCCCACAAACCATCCACCCCCTCTCTCTCTCTCAAACACGTACCCCCCCCCTCCCCTAACCCCTCTCCCCCTTCCCTAACCATAACCTAGCCACCTCCCCCCCCCCAAACCATCTAACCCCCTCCCCCAACTATCCCCTCCCCCTCCAATAACCCCTTTTCCCCCCCCCCACAAAACCCTCCATCCCCCCCCCTCCTAACCATCTATTCCCCCCTTCCGCCAACCCCCGTCCCCCTTCTGTGGCAAAGGGGGAACCAGAACCAGGATGAGGGGCAAGGGGCTCCAAGGACGAAATTTATTTGGGGGAAAGGGAGGGAGAGCTCAAAAAAAGGGGGGAAGACGGGAAGGAGACTAGTGAGCTGGGAGAAGATGGAAAAGAGGTTGCAGCAAAGCAGAAGGTGGAACAACAGCCACAGCAGCAGAAATCAAGATAGAGAGATTAGAAGAGGAGCTGAACATCTTAAAACACACAATAAAAGATTTACAGAAAGGCATCGGCAATGGCTACATCAGACACAAACAACGGTTTGAAAGGAAGCATGGGAAAATAAACTGATCAGAGGCCTGTCAAAAAACCCCCAGGGGCCAAAACAAAAACAGGGAGCACACTAGGGCAAATGAGGGTTGGAAAACATTAAAGGAACTAGACAGTGAGGGACCACACCAGATACCTTGGGGGCCGGGAAAATGAACAGGAAGGACAAAACCCAAGAAGCTAGGGGCCATAAATAGGGAAGAATAAGGAAGGAAAAACCCCCACAGGGAAGGGAAATAAAACCATCAGAGGGTCAACGGGAGCACAGTGGCGGTTTAAAGGGAGAGATCCGTGTTTTCATGGGCTAGCAAGCAAAGGGGGAAAATTATGATGAAAAAAAGCGGAGGAGAAAAAAACGTTTAAGATACATGAAGGTGATAGGCAAGGGGGACATGACCCCGGTGGGAAATTTTCGGAGAATTTGGGGGGTTCACAAGAAAAGGGAAACGGCCTTAAAAGTAATTTTTTAAGCAAATCAACACAAAAATGATCCTGCAGGAAAACAGGTGAAGGCAACAGGGGTTCCGATGGTACCTCATCGAGCAGAACACAGGACAAAAAAGACGATGAAAAAAAGAAGTTCAAAACGAAAGGAGAAATAAGGAATGAAAAAAGGGGAGTAAATAACCCAGGGGTCAAAAGGGAAAGGGCAAGCACACCCCAGAAAAAACCTGCAAAGGGCTCCACCAGACACCCCAAAAAGGGAACTGAACAATCCAAAACCAAACATCACCAAAGATCCCTCTGTTCCCTCCCCACACGACAGTTACGTATTAGAAAGAATTGAAAGGTTTTGGGCACAAAGCAGATGGGTTAAAATAAACATGAGGGAATGGCAAAAAAGAATCAATAAGAAATCCCCAACTATACGTTCAGAAACAAAACTCCCGGAGCAAAAACGATGCAATTTCCCACCGGATACCAGTCAGAGGAAAGATAGAAGGGGGGAAAGGGGGAGGTGGGGGTTTCTCTGCCGTAAAAAAACAGAGGAAATTCGGAAAATGGAAGGCATAGAGAACGGGAAAAGAGACTAATAGTAGGTACACTTTAGTCTGGGGGAAAACAAAGTGGGCATTTCAGTTTTAAATCCACCACAGAATGCAGGAGGGGCAAGGAGGAATATGAAGAGAAACAGGCATGGTGGACACACTTGTGAGGGGACAAGAAGAGCTCCTCCAGCGAGCAAAGTTGCGGTTTAGGGGGATTTCAACCAAGGGAATTCACTGGAAAACCTGAAGCCACATGGGGTTCCCGAAACATGGAGGCCAGGATGTTGGACTAGTCTGGAAAACCCCATGCACCAAAATTTAAGGACACACCAAGTGAGAGGGGAGGATAACCACAAAAATGGACCTTGTGTTCACCCTGGGCACTCGAAATTGAGGACATCAAGTATGAGAGCCCCAGGACTAGCGACCACGTTTTTCTGTGCTTTTAATACATAGAGAGTTGCAAGTTGGGGGAAAAAATAACAAGTTGAATGGAAAAGCTGATATAAAAGAGGGGGCTACATGGGTTGAAGAACTTCCCGAGGAGGTAGTAGGGCAGAGAACGGCAGGAAAGATGGAAAAGTAACACCAAAAAGCAAGAGGCAGTGGGGAAAAAATTTATTCCCAAGGGGAAAAGTAACAAAGGGGAAAACCAAAAACGACCCCCGGTTTACCGGGCGGTGTAAGGAGGCCAAAAAAAAGTGTAATGAGAAGGAAAAAGTACAGAAAGGCAGAGAAACAACAAAAAGGGAGATCAGTCGAGACCAGGAATGAGTATGCAAGGTAAGGGGGAGGCCCAGCAACATATGAAAAAGACATAGCATCGGAATCAAGACGACCCCAAACTGTTGTATAGCCACATCAGAAGGAAAACAACATCAAAGACCAGGTGATCAGATTTAAAGGGCGAAGGGGAGAAATCACAAGAAAAGACAGGAGGTATGTGAGGGGCTGAACAGGAATTTTTAAGGGAAATTTTTCAGTAAGCAGGAAGGGCTGTGGGAAGACAGCCAAAAAAGGGAAAAATAAGAGGAATATACCAACAATGTTGGGTGAATCAACAACTGAGGAAGAGGTTTAAGAACTCCTAATGGGCCCTTTACCCTCAAAGGCGATGGACCGGACAACATCTCCCCATGGTCCTTAGAGAAGGAGAAAAGATGCTGTGCATGCCTCTAACCACTATCTTCAACATATCCCTTGAAACTGGGCAACTACCTGAGAAATGGAAGACAGCTAATGTAGTCTCCATATTTAAGAAAGGAAACTGAAACGAGGCGCTAAACTACAGACCTGTGTCTCTGACATGTATTGTGAGCAAAGTCATGGAGAAGATTATCAGGAGGAGAGTGGTCGAACACCTGGAAAGGAACAAGATTATAAATGAAAACCAGCATAGGTTCATGGAAGGCAAATCTTGTATAACAAACCTCCTGGAGTTTTACGACAAGGTAACAGAAGTAAGACACGAGAGAGAGGGGTGGGTAGATTGCGTTTTCCTAGACTGCAGGAAGCCCTTTGACACAGTTCCCCACAAGAGATTAGTGCAGAAGCTGGAGGATCAGGCGCATGTAACAGGGAGGGCACTGCAGTAGATCAGGGAATACCTGACAGGGATGCAGCAACGAGTCATGGTACGTGAAGAGGTATCACAGTGATGGAAGGAATAGACTCTGAAGTGTCCCTGTTCGCAGATGATGTGAAGTTGATGAGAAGAATTAAATCGGACGAGGATGAGGCAGGACTGCAAAGAGACCTGGACAGGCTGGACATGTGGTCCAGTAACTGGCTTCTCGAATTCAATCCAGCCAAATGCAAAGTCATGAAGATTGGGGAGGGGCAAAGAAGACCGCAGACAGAGGCTAGGTGGACAAAGACTACAGACCTCACTCAGGGAGAAAGACCTTGGGGTGACCATAACACCGAGCACATCACCGGAGGCACACATCAACCAAATAACTGTTGCAGTATACGGGCGCCTGGCAAACCTGAGAATAGCGTTCCGATACCTTAATAAGGAATCGTTCAAGACACTGTACACCGTGTATGTTAGGCCCAGTCTGGAACCCACACCTGGTCAAGCACGTCAAGAAGTTAGAGAAAGTACAAAGGTTTGCAACAAGGCTAGTCCCAGAGTTCAGGGGAATGTCGTACGAGGAAAGGTTGAGAGAGATCGGACTGACGACACTGGAGGACAGAAGGGTCAGGGGAGACATGATAACGACATACAAGATACTGAGGGGAATATACAAGGTGGACAGAGATAGGATGTTCCAGAGAGGGGACACAGGGACAAGGGGTCACAACTGGAAGCTGAAGACTCAGACGAGTCACAGAGACGTTAGGAAGTATTTCTTCAGGTATAGAGTTGTCAGGAAGTGGAATAGCCTAGCAAATGAAGTAGTGGGGCAGGAACCATACATAGTTTTAAGAAGAGGTATGATACAGCTCAGGAAGCAGAGAGAGAAAGAGAGAGGACCTAGTAGCGATCAGTGAAGAGGCGGGGCCAGGAGCTGAGTATCGAACCCTGCAACCACAATTAGGTGAGTACAATTAGGTGAGTACACACACACACACACACACACACACACACACACACACACACACACACACACACACACACACACACACTCACACACACACACGCACACACACACACACACACACACACACACACACATGCACTCACACACACACACACACACACACACACACACACACACACACACACACACACACACACACACACACACACACACACACACACACACACAGAAAGGGCAAGCACCCCCAAAAACAACTTTTCTCAGAACCATAAAACCTATCACAACCACCCCAACACACACCCCAATCCATCCCCACCACCCTTTCCCCCCAACACCGAGCAATAAAATTTCCCTCGGTAGCCACCAGGTCTCCCCCCCCTCACAGGCCCCCCAAACCAAAAAGTTTTTGGAAAGGAAACTAAAGGGTATGGTACGCAAACGCTGAGGGAAATAACAAAAAAATTTGGGAAAGGATGGCATGAAAGGGGAAAAGAAGCATCCCCGGCCCCTTCCTAGCTCCACAAAAACCCAGCTTACGGGTATGATAACAATCCCCCATTTTTCCCAAACCCGGGAAAAACCAAACCCCTAGGAAGACGGGGAAACGGGGGGGATGGAGGAGGGGAAATTGGGGATAAAAAACCCGCTGGAATTTTCGACTGGAAGGGGAGACAGCGGAAAAAAAATTTTTACATACAACACTTCACTCGGAGGTCCCAAGGGGAAAATTAGCAGTGATGTAAAAACCCAAACCACAAAAACGCAGGAGACCAAGGCAAGAGTACGAGGGAAAAGCAATAAGCGATTTTTTGACACACTGGCAAAGAAGGGCCAGAAGAGTTTAAAGAAATGCAGGGAAAGCTCCTGATCATGGGTGACTTAAAACCAAAAGGGGGAGAGGGGGAGGGGGGGAAATTTGGGACCCACAGGGGGGCCAAAAAACGGGAAAGGGCTAAAAAGATGGAGTGGACGGGAAAACTTCATGTCCCAAACACGTGGGGGACACATAAGAAAAGAAAAGGGGAAAACCCCACAAGTTGGACTTAGTATTCCCCTTTGGATTTGTGCAGATATTGGGGGCCCAACACATATAAAGCCCCCCTTGGGGCCCAGGTGACCATGGGGGTTTTTAAAAAGTTTCGAAACACAAAAAGCTACAAGTGGGGGGAAACCCGGGAGGCCCAAATGAATGAACCCAAAAACACAAAAAAGGGAATACACAGAATGAGAACTTCCGAAGGGGGTTTCGGGTTGGGACAGAGAACTGGCAGGGAATCTTTTAATTTGAAAAAGGAATATGTTTGAAACCAAAATTTCAAGGAGGCGAGGGGGTTTTTTCCCCAAGGGAAAACAGGAATGGGGGAAAAAGCCAGGATGACCCAGGGTTTCCCCCAAAGGGCCAAAAGGCAAAAACCCAAAAGGTGCTGGGGAAATGGAAAAATATAGAAGGAAAAGGACCCAGGAGAATAAGAGAGCATTCGTAGAGCCAGAAACGAATATCACAGATAAAAGGGGAGGCCCCCAAAGACAATATAAAAAACGACAAAGCAGCAAAACCCAAAAATCAAACCCGAAACTTTTGGTAAAAGCCACATCGGGAGGAAAAAAACAGTAAAGGCCCAGAAAATCAGGCAAAGAAGGAAGGGAGGAAAACCCAACAAGAAAGGGCCCGGGTGAATATGTAAAGGAACTCAAAAAGAGTTTAAATGAATTTGTTCACAAAGGAGACGAAGGGCCCAGAAAGAGGGAAAATTTTGGGCACACCCCCAATGTGCGGACACAGTGCACACAACCGGGGAAAGAATGAAGAGTTTCTAATGACAAGATACCTAAAAGGGGAAAGGGGCCGATAACATCTCCCCAGGGGAAAGGGAGAGAGGAGCAGGGGCACTATTGTACCCCTAAAAACCAATATTCAATACTCAATCGAAACGGGGAGATTGCCTGAAGCATGGAAGACAAAAAAAAAAGGGAGCCCCAATTTTTTTAAAAAAAGGGAGACAGACATGAAGCATTAAACATAGACCAGTGTCACTGACATTATAGAAATGAAAAAATCATGGAGAATTTTATCAGGAGAAAGTTGAACACCTAAAAGGAAACGATCTCATAAACCCAGCAGCCAACATGGTTTCAGGGACGAGAAATCCTGCGTCAAAAACCCTACGGGATTTTTTATGAGGGGGGTAAACGTAGTAAGACAAGAGAGAGAGGGGTGGGGGGAATTGCATTTTTCTTGGACTGCAAGAAGGCTTTTTGAAAAACATACCACACAAAGAAAAAATTGCAAAAACGGGAGGACCAAGCGGGGAAAACCCGGGGAAAAGGCACTGCAATGGACAGGAAAAATTGGGTCAGGAAACGCAGCGAGTAATGGTCCGTGGAGGGGTCAGAGGGGGCACCTTAAACCAGGGGGGGTTCCCACGGGGGGTCAGTCCTGGGCCCATGCGGGTTTCGGGTTTTTGTAAACCCCGACATGACGGAAAGAAAAAAAACCCCGAGGTGCCCCCTGGGGCAGATACGTAAGTTGATG
The DNA here is from genome assembly GCF_026875155.1 of Cherax quadricarinatus. Taxonomy (NCBI): domain Eukaryota; kingdom Metazoa; phylum Arthropoda; class Malacostraca; order Decapoda; family Parastacidae; genus Cherax; species Cherax quadricarinatus. The sequence goes on along the minus strand of NC_069411.1, from coordinate 33,919,217 downwards.
AAAAAATTTTCATTCGTTTCAAAAGCCCCGGGCAGAACTAAAAAGGGATCGGACGGGCGGCAGAGGGGGCCCAGCAACGGGCTCCTGGATTTAAAATCCCACCAAGTGCAAAATCAAGGGGGTTTGGGGGAAGGCAAAAAAAAACCGGGGGGGGGGGGCAACAGTAACCCAAAGGGGGCCAAGACTACAAACATCATTTCCAAAGGAAAAAGATTTTGGGGGTGGGGATAACACCCAGGCCCCCAATCCCCTAACGCCCCATAAACCCAAATAACTGCCAGCATAGGGGCGCCGGGCCAAACCTAAAGACACTTTCCCCGACATCTTAATAAGGACCTTTTTCGGGCCCCTGTACACCGGGGACTTTTGGCCCATTTTAAGTGGGGGAAACCGGGTTTGGAACCCCCACACCTACCAAACCAATTAAAAAAAACCTAGAGAAAGTGCAAAGGTTTGAAACAAAAACTAGCCCCCCGGGGGTAAGAGGATCCTTTTGGGGAAGATTTTAAGGGGAAAAATCAACCTGACGCACTGGAGGACGGGAGAATAGGGGGGGCCCATAAACCCGACTTACAAAATACGAGGGGAAAATTGAAAAGGGTTTTGACAAAGACGGGATTTTCCAGAGACTGGGACACAGCAAAAGGGGGACACAGTTGGAAGCTGAAGACCAGATGAAAAAAGGGGAAAGGTTGGGAAGTATTTTTTCCCACCCAAACAGGGGTATCGGGAAGGGGAATAGTTTGGGAAAAAAGCGATGTAGTGGAGGAAGGTTTTCCCCAAATACATATTTTTAAGCAGGGGTACATAAAGCTCAGGGTTTTCGGGGGAAAAGTGACCTAGTGTGACCGGGAAAGGGGGGGTCAGGACCCTTGGACTAAAACCCCTGCAACCTAAACTAGGTGATACAACTAGGTGAGTAACACAAAACACACACACACAAAACACACAAAAAAACACACACACACACAAACACACACACACACACACACAAAACCACAAAAACACAAAAAACCACACCACACACACACACCACACACACACACACCCCACACACACACACACACACACACCCACACACAAACACACCCCACACACACACACACACACACACAAAAAACAACACACACACACACACAACACCCACACACACACACACACACACACACCCCACAAAAACAATGCCACTCGTAGCACTTAAATAAAGCCAGGTAGGCCCAAGGGGAAAAAAAAAAAAATACATTCATGTTTTTACTCTTTTTAAAATGTGATCATGTTAAAATTTGGGCCAAGTTTTGCCCTGGGGAAGGGTTCCCCTGCAAAATTATTGCTTTTCCCGGGGGGCCCACGGAATGAAAAACCCGGCAGCCCCAAGTGTTTTCCCCTCATTTTCAAAGCTCTTTTTTATCCTGATTAAACACAGCTTGATCATTCAAACCCCCCCCCCAGCTCACCCAACCACCCAAAAGGAAAATAGTCATTCATAAGGGGTTTATTATAAAAAACAAAATGCCGCTTTGACTACAAAAAAAAACGGGTTTTGGAGATAAAAACTTACTTATTTAAAGGTACATTTTGGGTTTCCCTGTTTTTTTGGATGTACGTAAATTTTTTATTCACCCCTCTTTTTGATCTTTTAAGTTCCCTCGCCCCCAAAATGTCATTAAATGGGGAACTTAAAGAGAGTAAAGAAAATTGCGTAGAAAGTTTTTTTTTTTAAAATTGTGTCCCTGCCCTTTTTTCCCCCCCCTCGTTTCCGTCCCCCTCTTTCCCCCTACCCTCGTTCCGTCCCCTCTTTTTTCCCTACCCCGTTCCGTACCCTCATTCCCCCCTCGTTCCGTACCCTCTTTCCCCTACCCTCTTTTCCGTATCCTCACCCCACCCTCTTTCCCGTACCCTCTTTCCCTACCCCCCCTTTCCCGTACCTTCTTTTCCCCCCCTTGGGTTCCGTACCCTCATTCCCTACCCCTTTCCCCGAAACCTCTTTCCCCTTTACCCTCGTTCCGTACCCTCATTCCCAAAACCCTCTTTCCCGGGATCCTCTTTCCCTTTCCCCCCCCTCCGTACCCCCATTCCCTACCCTTTTTCCGTACCCTCATTCCTACCCCCGTTCCGAAAACCCCCCCCTCCCCTCGTTTCCGTACCCTCTTTCCCTACCCCCGTTCCGTCCCTAAAATTCCCAAACCCCCTTTTTTCCGTACCTTCATTTCCTACCCTAACCCAACCCCATTCTTAACTGCCACCCCTTCCCCTTCATCCCTACCCCCCGTCGAAAACCGCCATCACTTGAAAAAGGGTGCCCCACTCGCCCCGTGAAGAGTTTAAATTTTTAAAAATTTTCCCTCAAAATTTAGTTTTTTTGTCTTTTCCTATTTCCAAAGGGGATTTTTTTTTATTTTTTAAAGGTAAAATTTTTTGGGCCCTTTTTTTCCCTTTCAGTCATTTTCCTTCTTGTTTTTAAATCTCTATATTTTCTCGTAAATGCAGGTTGTTTTTTTCGCCTCCCCTTTTTTCATATTTGTTGATCCGTTTCAAAACATTTCCCTCGTTTACCCAAAATTTTGGGATCCCTTTAAAGTGGATTATCTTTTTAAATTTCCAAAACTAACGCTAAACCCAAAAGGGGTCATACAGGCTGATAACCTTGAGTGGAAACGAGGAAAGGGAACCCCCCAAAAATTTTTAAAATATTAAAATTTGGGAGACTAAGAAATTTTGGTTACCATTGGGTTACTTTGAGCAAGTGTGCACGGGGGGCCCGGGTGGGTCCTTTGGGGACCGGTTTTTTTATCTTCCATTCCACCCCCTCACTGTTTCCAACAGTGACCGACCCCAAAACCAGTTTTCCCGGAAGGGGAAAAAAGGGAAAAATTTTGTAGGATTGCTAAAAATTTTGTCGGGGAATTTTTTCTTTTGTTTGACCGTTTAAAATTTTTAAAATTTAAATTCTGGCCCATTTGAATTATTGCGATTAAAGGGAATGAAAAAATGAAAAAAACGTACAAAACCTGAAAAATTTTAAAAGTTTTTACCTACTCCGGGGGGCTTCATTTTTGGGTTTAAGGTGGGGCTGGCGGGGTTTTGTGTTATAAGAAAATAAGAACAAAAACAAAGGGAAAACACGCAGAAGGCCTACGGGCCCCCTCGGGGCGGGGCCCAATCCCTACGGGCTTAAAGCCAATGAAACCCAACCTAGTCGGGTCGGTCACTTTTGACTAAAGGGGAGGAACACGGCAACCGACCCTTAAAGCACAAGCAAACCCGGGTCTAACTCAAAACCCAAACCCACACTACTCAGGGCGGGTTGTGTTTTGCTGTTGTGGATTTTGAAAACAGCATGACGGGGGTCATCAGAGTTTTTTTTGGGAAAACGCTTCAAAAATTGAAACCCGTAGTGTCGTTGCTGTAGGGGTTCTAAGCACATGAGACAGTAGGAACACTGTGGGCAGCCCCTAGGGGCCCCTCTTGGCGGGCCCCTTTGGGTCAAACTCAAAAACCCACTTAAAAAAAATCACACCACCCATTATAAACGGGTTTCCCAAGGAAAAAAGGGTTTTTATAACCTTTTTAAAACTCAGTTGTAAGTTCCACCCAAATTTCCAAACCTCTATTTATTTCAAACTGTCTGGGTAATTTAGGGGGTAAATACAGCTTTATGCCTCACACTTACATACAAACTCCCCTTTCTTACACTTTTTGAAACTTACGCAAACTGAAACTTCAAAGTTTTTTTAAAATTAGCATCCTTTTAAGTCAAGGGGCACGGGCGGGAAAACATAACCCGGTACCAATTGTCCTCTTCATTTCATTAGGTTACAAGAAATTGGTAACAGGCCCCACTTTGATGTTAGATGGGAAACACACAGGTATCTGACATCATTTGTAACAATCCCCCAAGTTTCTATGTCTTTTAAAACATTCTGCGCCCCTCTGATGCAGTGTTACAATCTATAAACCCAAACAGTATGGGCAACCCAAATTCTTGCACTTAAAAAAAAAAACAAGCAAAAATCCCCGAATGAAATATTAAATTTGAACATTTTTTCCTCGGGGGTTTTTTAAAAGGGAAATTTTTTAAATAAGCAAGTCGGGGTTTTATTATTTTCGCTTCGGCAACAATTTTCTCCAAAAATTAAAAATACGGGGGTTAATATTTTAATAAATTCATTTTTTTTTTTTTTTTGGGGATTCTCTGAAAAATTTTTTGCGCTTACCCACCAAATGTGCACGAGGTCACAATTCCCCTGTGCCACTAAAGGTCACGGTATTCATAAATTTTCATATTTTCCAAAATCATCAATGTTACGGGTTTTTGGCGGGCGGGGCTATGCTCCTCGGGGAAATACGGGACCCGGGGGAAACGGGAACCTCAGGGAATACTGGACCTGGGGGAAACTGCACCTGGAGAATGGGAACGAAAATTTTTAATCCGCAAAAGGGGAGGGTAGCCCCTTTTCCTTTGCCCCAAGAGGCAAAAAATTTAATAAACGAAAGCCTCCTTAAAGGGTTTCTGAGTCGTTGTGTTTCCATATCCCCCATTTTGCATTAATTTCCCAGAGAGCAACAAAAAAAATTTTTCAAATAATAGCAAAATCTTCTGCAGGCTTTTAGGGGGGGGAAGGTGTGTGTTGTGTGTTTGAAACAGGAAAATGGCATCTCATATTGGTGGCAAAAAACCATGGCTGTCTTTTTTTTCTTTATCGGTTGAGAAAAAGCCCCTTGTTATAGTTCTTACGTCGTGGCTACAGGGGAAAAGGAAAAACGACTTTTTTTTTGTAAGCAGGCGGGGGTCCTCGTACGACCCTAGTCATGCACATTTGTGTTTCTTGCACACTTTTTCGTCTTTTGCACACCCGGGTCATGCAGAGTCTGGTCATGCAGGCGTGTGCGTGTGTGTCGGGTCACAGTGCTCGTAATTTCGAGAGTGAAAACCAAAAACCCCTGAGGGAGGAAAAATTTTTTTTTCCTCACGAAAAAAGGGAAAACCCAATATTTTTGGTGAAACCTTCAATTTCTCGCATTTTTTTAAACCCCAAATACAATATTGTTTTTTTTTATTTTTTTTTGACTTTGGTTTTTCTATTTACTTTCCTCCTTCCTCCTCCCCCCTCTACCATCGCCATCTACCCCCTTTCCCTTTTTTCCCCCCAAAAATCAATAGCCCCCGGGCCCCTCGGTTCAACCCATGGGGGGGTTTTCCTTTTTGTGCATGACCCAATGGGGGTGATTTAGCGGCAGGCTCACAACTAATATGAATACCCCTTAACACTATCAGAGAGGCTTGAAACCCAACCACAGGCTAGAGGATCGGCTCGGCCCTCCCACCCAAGGGAAAAAAAACTCCCCCCAAAAAGGAGGATGGGTCTACAGGCAGGTGATAAAGCGGGATTTTCTCGAGAACATGTCTCTGGAAAAAAAATTTTGATATAAACTTTGTAAAAATATAATTTTTTCCTTTGAAAAAAAGGGCTTTTAGTCAGGGGGAAACCCAAACTTTTGGGAAACGGGGGTACTGACGGGGGAGAAAACGAAAAAACGTCGGGAAATGCAGAAGAAAGGATGGGGGGATTTGGGGGTGTTCCTGTAAGAAAACCAAAAAGTAATATTAATAAAGTCCAACAGAGTGATTATGCAACCCCGTGGTTATAAAAACAACCATTATTTTTAAACCTGGAGGGTAAGCCATCTGAAGGCGTCTTTTAAATGCCCAAAACGCTTCCTAAACCCCGCAGAAACACTTCCCTCTTTTTCCGACAAAACCTTACCAAAACCAACATCTTTACCCGCATAAGAAAAAAGCTTCTTCCTCAAAACAATATGTTTTGGCATTGGGTTTTAAGATGTTAGACCCCCAAAATCTGTCACTAAGGGGAACGATTCATTACCAAGCATAAATTCAGTTAAATTTGAGGGTTCCCATGGGCTTCGTGCTTTGGGCAGGGAAATTACACAGTTTTTTTTTGCACCACACCCATGAACCGGGGTCCCCTGATGGAAAACAAACCCACCCCAGCTGTCGGTTAAAACCGCAGCTCGCAAAGGAAGATGGATTTCTCATCAGCCGAAACTTTACTCTAACTTCTTTTTGGAATAATACAAAGGACAAGAAATTTGTTAGGGAATGAAAAATTTTATTCTGGAAAAAAATTTCCCCGCTTTAAAAGGCTTTTTTAAAACCCCGGGGGATTTTCTTCATGTGTACAGCCCTTTGGGAAACGGGGATAAAATTAGTATCAAAATGGATGTTGTCCCTGGAACAAAGGTTCCTTTTCCCATTTTTTGTTTTCCATAAAGGGTTGGGTTCCCAACCCCCTTTTGCATTTAAAGGGAAAAAATTTCCCCCAGTCCCCTGCCCCCCTTCTTCTCAAGAGTATAAAACTGAAGGATACGCAATAAAAATATATTAAAATAAAATCTTGAGAAGCAGGGTAAAGTTTTCCCCTTTGCGAAAGGGTAGGTTTTTTAAACACTGTTTAAATTATCTTTTTTTAAATCAGAAACTTTGATATGAGCCCAAACCCAGTTAAAAATAATAATTAATTTTTCTGACACGACTTGTAAAAAATATCCTTCGTACAGTTTATCACCAAAGACCAACTTTTTTTAAAAAACATATAAACCCTTCCCAAATGTCAGCGTTTTTAATAAAAAGTACTAGAACTTTTTGGCCTAACAAACTTCCCATTAAAATTTAAAAATACCGCACCAAATTTTCCCATTTTTTTTCACTGCACTGAAATAAATATTGAAAACTTTTTTTTTCAAAATTTTTCCTTTCTTTTTAAAAGCTGTTTTCTCTAAACTTCAGCCCCCATAAAAAAAATTTAAATCACGCCCAACACCTGAAAACCAGTGATGGAGACGGGCTTTAAGACATTTTTCTTTAAACAGTGTAATTAATGTGTTTTAAAGGGACACACACCACACACACACACAACACACCCCAACACACACACACACACACAAGCAAAGGGGGAATGTCCTACTAAAAAAGGGTTAAGGGAAATCACCTTTGCAACATTTGGGGGGACGGGAGGTTTGGGAAAACATGAAAAACACATACAAATTACTGCGGGGAAAAAGAAAAGGGTGGACAAAGCAGGATTTTTCCAGAGAGGGGACACAGAAAAAAGGGTCCCCAATTTAAAATTTTTAAAAACCCAGATGATTTTTAAAGGGATGTTGGGAAAGGGTTTTTTCCCAGTCATAGAGTAGCCCAAAGGGGGAAAAACCCCTACCCAATGGGGATGTAGGCGGGAAACCATAATACTTTAAGATGAGGTAAAAAAAGCTCAGGGAGCAGAGAGGGAGAGGGACCTAGTACCCAACTCAGTGGAAGGGGAAAGGGGCAGGACGGGATTTCAAACCCCCTGCAACCCAATTAGAGATAAACCACATACACACCCCAAAACAGAAAAAAGGGGGGTCACAACGGGAAAATTTGGGGAAAAACAGATGACCCATAGGAAGTATTTGGGAAGGTTTTTTCTTTAGATTTAGAGTTTCGGGAAGGGGAATTTTTCGGGAGAGTCAGGTATGGAGCATGACTATCCCTACTTTAAAAAGGGGTATGATATAAATAAAATCTTCTTAGAAAGTGACTACAAAGAGTCGAGGCAGGGAGCTGTGAATCAAACCCTTGAAACCCCACAGATGGGTTGAGTACACCCCAAGCCCAAAAAAACACCCCACCAGAAACAATCTACCCTTCCCCTTAACAACAAATCTTTCACCAAACATTTATAATTTGGCTGCAAGTGAGGGGAATTTGAAATTTTTTTTTAAAAACCCTTTACGGTAATCCCTCATGTAAATTTACACGCTTTCAAAGCCCATAAACAGATACATTAAAATTTTTTTTTTTTTGCCCAGTTTTTCTTTTTTAAAGTCTGATTTAACAATATATTAAAACTTTGGTTATAAAAAAAATGGACTTCACTTTAACCTTAAAATTTTTGGGGTTTTTTTTGTTTTCCCATTGTTTTTCTTCTTTAAGGGCTGTTTTTTTTTTTTAAAATTAGCCATTTCTGATTTTTTTTGAATATTAAATTTCTTATTAAAAAACCAAGGGGAAAACGGGTGGGTGAAATGGCATACGCAAACAGAGTGAAAAAAAATTACATACTGCAAGAAGCAAAAAATCAGGACAACATTTATTTTGGGAAATTTAAAGTTTTTTTTAAGAGGGGAAAATTTTGTATGAAAAAAAGGATTTTTTTGGAAAATTTAATGTCATTTGTTCAAATAGTGAAAAGATAAAAAAAATAAATATATGAAAATTTTAATTTATCCAAAGCTGACGGGTCGGACCAAAGGGTTTATTGTAGCCAAAGATACAAGAGTTTCCCTTCGGGAACACTTTTTGTTAATAAAGAAAATCTGAAAAAATAAAAAAATTTTTTAAAAATATTTTAAATTGCAATTTTCCTTCCAAAAAAATTTAAAATTGACAAAAGGGCAGAGGGCACCCAAGGAAACAGGGGCAAAATCCCACAATTAAAAAAAACAGATGTAAAAAGCATACAAAGGGGATAAAAAAATAAGGGATTTGGGCAAACCAACACTCCAATTTTTTTAAGGGCAAACCGGAGGTCTGGGTATTAAGATAAAGGGTTTTTTTAGAAAAATTTTTCCCCTTCTTTGTGTCCCGCAGATTACCATCCCAAATTCCCCCATATTTCCTTATATAAGGAAATTATCAGGGAGCTGTCTTAAACGAAAATTAAAAAAAAAAAAATCTTAAAAACAATTGCTAATCCAACCAGCATCCACAAAACCCCAACTTTTGCCCTATCACCTGCGGGAGACTTTTCTAAATAATTTCATTTTCCTTATAAAAAAAAATGAAAAGGTGAAATAAATATTAAAAAGGGCTATAGTGAAAAAAAAGGGAAAATGGAAAGATATAAGAGAAAAGGGAAAGTTGGGAAATTAAAAAAAGTGAAAACAGAATGCAGATAAGAAAAGGCAAACCCTAAAATTTTTAAGATAGAGAGAAAAAAGTAATAAAAAGGGTAAACAGATAGGAAGGACATGACAGGGAAAACACAGAGAACAAGTAAAAAATTTATAATAAAAGAATTAGAGATTGCCCAAAAATTGTAAAAAATAGACGGGGGCGACAGAGAAAAAACGAAAAATAAAACGGAAAGTGAAAGTAAAAAAATTGAGAGATGTGAACACGACTAAAGGTGAATAACGAAAAGCGAGAAGCCCGCGAACAGGTTCGACCCCATCTTTTTTGGCGAGGGGGTTCGATAGAAAGACAAACCCAAGAAAATAAGTGGAAAAATGAAGGTGAGATAAAAGTAGAAAACGGGGAATGAGAGAGATAGGAAAAAAATTTAAGTAACATAGCACAAGAAAATTAATAAAAAGGTTTCTAATAAATAGAAAAGTGGAAAACTGAAAAAGGGTAAAAAAAAAAATGTGATTTTGCAGAAAAGAGAGAGAGAAAAGAAAGAGAGAGCTTTTGGAAGAAAGCAATAGGGAAAAAAAAATAGAAAACGAAATTAAGACAAAGATTTTCCAATAACAGAGAAGGGGAAAATGAGAAAATAATACAAAGTGTGGGGGGTTTTCGTTTTTAACCCCCCCTTAAACTTCCAAAATTTCCCCTGCCCTTCAACGAACCACTAACGTAATTAGATAGTAATTTCCCTTTACTTTGCGATAACCCCTTTTGTTAAAAAAGGCAAGGGAACACTCTTTTTAAATTTTGGGTTTTATTATGTTTTTGGCGTTTTAAAACAAAAAAATATAGGGCGTAAAATTTAGGTTAAATCTTTGCGGTTTAATATTCAAAAAAATTTTTAAAATGAAATACTACAATAAACTGATTTTCATCAAGAGGGAGGATCGAGCTTTTAAATAAAAAATACTACAACAAATAAAAATAATAATTTTTTTAAACAATATTAAAACATTTAAAAAATTTACGTACTTGCAACCAAAAATATAAAAATATATATTTTTATATAAAAAATAAAAATATATATATTTATAAATAATAAACCTATTTATATATATAAATTAATATAAAATATAAATAATATATTTTATAATATATATATATAAATATAATATATAGATAATAAAATATATATATATATATATAAAATATTTCAACGGGTCGGCCTCTCCCCCCCGAGGGATGACCCAAAAAAAAAAGGGAAAAATTCCCGAAAAGAAAAACTTTCACTCATTCAACCTTTCCCCTCACTCACCCCTAATCCACTTTTTTTAAAAAGGGGCCCAAAAACAACAGTTTAGAAGTAAAATCGGGGAAAAATGCAAAATTATCCTCCAAATTCCAATATCCCAAACCCCCCCTTTTAGAATACAGGCATGGTTTCTTCCCTTTTCCGGCCAAGTCCTTTACATAAAATAACCTTTTCCCCCTGAACCCCTTCACTAAATATTCCCCTCTCCCCCAACTCCAACGGCTCTTCAGGTCCCAAATACCTTTTGTCCCCATTCACCCTATCTAACACGTCCCCGCACGTTTGCTAAAAGGGCCAAACCCCCCCCCAAAACATCCCCTTTTAACCCCTTTTTTTCCAAAACCTTTCGAGGACGCCCCCCCCACCCCCCTTCCCCCCCACAGTTTTAACGCTACCCAAATGTCTTCTTTTTTGACCATTCTCTCTAAATGACCAAACCACCTCAACAAACCCTTTTTCACCATCTACTAATACTTTTAACTCCAGACACCCTCCTAATTTCCACACCCAATTTTCCCTGTAAAAAATTTACACCACAAATTGCCCTTAACAGGACATCTCCTTTGGCCCCCAACCGCCTCCTCGCGGCAGCTTTTAACAAACCAAGTTTCACACCCAAATATAAGAGTGTTATATTTCCTTTTTTCTACTTTCCCCTTTTGCCTCCATAAAACTTTTTTTGGGGCCTCCACAGTCCCCAAAATCCCCCCAACTGCCCTTTTTTTCCCCTTCATAAATTTTATGTTTTAACCTAAATCCTTCAAAAAACCAACCGCCAAACACGTCAACCCCCCCTTAATATAAAAACATTAAAATTCTTCCAAATTTCCCTCCCTCCCCTTTTTGAACCCCAATTTTCTTTTTTCAAATCTTTTGAACTTTTAAACACCTTATTTTTTTGCTATGTTCCCTTTCAACTTTTTTACCTTTAAAAACCACTCCCAAATTCGTCCACAACCCTTTCCCGTTTTTTTTTTTAGAATTTTCCGAAAGAAACAGTATAAATCACAAAAAGTAACTGTGTCGTTTCCCCAAATTTTGAAATTTAAATTCCCCCCATAATTTTAACCCCCACCCCCCCCTCCCAAAACCAAAGCATTTTTTTTTTTTTAAAACCCCCCCCTAAAAATAATAAACAACCAGGGGACATTACACACCCCCCTGCCTAAGCCCTACTTTTTTTGGGGAAATAGCCCTCCTTCCTTCTACACACTCAACCTGACCTCACTATACTCATAAAAACCCCTTTAAATTTTTTAAAGTAACTTACCACCTTTTACATATACTTAAAAATTTCTGCCACTTGTTTTCCCATCCACTCTATCAAAGCCTTTTCAAAACCCCAAAAATGCAATAAAAACGTCCCTACCTGAAACAAAATACGGCCACATAATTTTTCCCAATGTAAACCCTTTAAACTACACATCCCTTACCTACTCAAAAACCTCCTTGCTCAACCGCAATTCACTTTCTGCCCTTTCCCCCTTTCAAATTTTTTCCAATAAAAACCCTCCAAAAACCACAAACATCTGCCCCACTTTCTAAAACGGGCTTTTTTAAAACTTTTCCCAAACCCTCTTAAACCCCCCCCCCCCCCCACTACCATACCTGCACCGGGCCCACCTTTTTTTGCCAAAATTTTAAAAAATATAATAAATATATATAAAAAAATATATATATATATATATAAAAATTAAATAATATATATAAATATTTTTATATTTTATAAAAATTTATAATAATAAAATATATATATAAATATATATAAATAATATAATATATAAAAATAAACACAATTTTAAATTTAATAATAAAATAAACTAAAGGGTTTTAGATTTCCCTTTTTTTTAATAATATTAAGAAATAGAGAAAAAGCAACTTATTTTAAATTAAAATGACAGTAAATACATAAAATTTTTTCCAGTCCCCCCCAACTAGATTTTCTCCCCCCAATAGAGTTCCACTCTCACAAGTTTTCCCACACTAGGGGTTCCTCTCCATCACATTTTTCCCCCTTCAATCCACTCCTCAAAACCTTTTTCATATTCCGGCCTGACTCCAGTGCCCCCCCAAAAATTTCCTTCCCCACCTCATTACTGCCCTCACCCACCGGGCCTCGCGCAAAACTTTCCCTCCCTGTTTAAAAACCTTTAGGCATTTACTAAAGGGGTTTTTTCCGAAATACTTTTTTCCCTAATATAAAGAAAAACAATTATTGAAAAAAAAAAAAAAAAATTAAAGGGCTTTTACAAAGGGGGCCATAATATGGAAATTCATCCCGGGCCCTATGAAAACTTCTACAAATATTGCACAAAATATTAATTTTCAAGCCAGGGTTTTTTAAAAAAATTTTTTAGGGGGGAATTTTGTTTCAAACATAAACCTCCCACTTTTATTAAAATACATTTAGTTTTTTAAAATTGCCGCTAGGGGGCATAAATACATGTTTACGGGGATTTTTGGAGGTTTGGCGTAAAGGCGTCATATTTAAAATATTATAATTTTAAATAATATATAAATATAAATAAAATATATATATATATAATTATAAATATATAATATATATATATAAATAATAACATAAGAACAAAAAAAAAGGGGGAACACGGGCGGGCTGGCCTTTGGGCCCCCATACTAGGCGGGCCCTTTTACAATTCATCCTAACAACAAACTTTTTGGCCCAACCCCCAATTTTCAATCCCCCAAAAAAACAACTCCGATGTGCAATTTCCCCTCAAATCCAACCCCTCCACTCATGAACTTATCCAACCTAATTTGAAACTCCCCAAAGCCCCTTCCCTCAATAACCCAACTAGGTAGACTGTTTCCCCCCCATCAACACCCTATTTCCAAAACCCCTACTTTCCATTCCTTTCTAAATCTAAACTTTTCTAATTTTTAAACCATTACTGCGGGGTTTTTCTCTTTAGAGATATCCGCAAGACCTTTTTAAATCCCCTTTTTTAATACCTATCTTCCACTTTTACACTTCGATCCCGGTCCCCCCCCCTCATTCTTCGGCTAAACCCCGTTGGGAAGTAACCCTTTAAAAGGCTTCAATCTTTTTTTTATAAGGGAAAATTTCAATGCATTTTATTAATTTTTGTCCCTCCCAAACCCGAAAGTTTTCTACGAATTTTTTGTCCATTTTTGTAGTATGGGACCAGAATTGAGCTGCAAATCTAAGGGGAGGCCCTTTCTAATGATGTATAAAGCTCGTATGCCCCTGGACTTCTGTTGCTTACACTTCATTTTATGTTTTATAATATATTTTAAAAATATATAAAAAATATATATATATAATTTTTATATATAATATAAATATATATAAAATATATATTTTTATATAAAATAATAATATAAAATATATGCAAAAAAACCACCTGAAAAAAATAGGAAATTCCCAAACGCTTTCCCGGACTACCCACATTTTCAAGGAACTATCTATCTATCATCTAACTCCCATAAAAACTAATAAATAAATATATATATATAAAATATATATATATATATATATTTATTATATATAATATATATATAATTTAATATATGTATATATATTTCATTTTATTTTTATATATTTATATATAAAATTTTAATAATTTTATAATATATATTTTTAAAATAAATACATATTATATATATATATATAATTATATAAATTTCAAAAAATATTTAAAATATTATTTAATTCCCTAAATATTTTATATATAAATATATATAATATAATTTTATATATATTATATATAAATTATATATATAAATTATTTTTATTATATAAAATATATATAAAATATATTATATAAAATATAAACGCGACTCTATCCCGATTTTTCCCTTTCCCCAAAATTCCCCGCCCTGCTTTTCCTTTCCCAAACCCCCCCCCAACACACACACACCCAAAAGGGAATACCACCCTACACTAATCCACATTTTTCCCAAAAGAGCGTTTGATTTCCGAAAATATTTTGAGCAAGGGGAAAATTTTTCAGAGAACCAATATTTTTTACAAATAAATGTGCTAGTACCCGCTAGATAACCACATAACTGGCCCCGAAACAATCGGAACTCGGGGGATAGGGTGCGTATCCCCGCTATTGCTATGCGTAAAATTTTTCGGAAACGGCAGGTTTTTTTGGCCCAAACAAATAGCTTTGACGACACCAAAATTTTGGGGGCCCTTTAAGAAAAACTTTCCAACCGCTCGTAAACTGTTTTCCGGGGTCGGGAAAGGGGGGGGGGGGAAAGTAAAACGGAAGGAAAAAGAATGGAAAAACAAGGATGGATGAACGGAGGGAAAAAAGAATAAGGGGGGAATATGGGGGTGGAAAAGGGAAAAAAGTGTAAGGGAAAGCTAGAGAGAAAAAAAAATGAGTAGAGAGAATTTTGAAAAAAAAGAAGGCTCAAAAATTGGGGGGAAAAAAGTAAAGGGGAGACGGAAAAAAAATTAACGGAAGAAAAGACGGGTTTGGGAAAAAGTAAAACAAAAAAAAAAATGATGAATAAATTATTATATATAATATAAAAAATAATTTAAAATATATATTTATAAAATATATATAAAATATATTTTAAAATATAAATATATATTAAAATAATATATATAATATATATAAATAATAAAATATAAAAATTTTATATATGTATCTATAATTTTAAATATATATATATAATTTTAATATATATATATATATCTAAAATATTTTAAAAATATAAATATTATAATAATATATATTTAAATATTAAAAAATATATTTTTTAAATAATTATAAATAAAGTATATAAATTTATATATAATATAAAAATATAAAAATATTTATAATAATATTATATAATATATATATATATATTTAATTAAAAAAATATATATATATATAATTTTTTATATAAAATATTAATAATATATAAAAAAAATATATTTTAAATATAAAATTTTATATATATTAAAATATATATATATATATAATAAATTTAAATAAATATATAATATATATGTTAAAGTATATATATTATTAAAAAAAATATATATACATATAATTAAAATTATAGTAGTAGGTTTTGGGAACCCGCAACCGCCCCGGGAGGAAAATTTCCGCCTGCCAATTTATGTAAAAAGAAAACCTGTAATTGTTTTTCATGAAAGGGAGGATTTCGGTTTTCCTTTTTTTTTTGTCTCATGAACATGCAAATTTTAGGGACGCCCCTTTCCAAATTCTACACACTTAAAGGGCACACTACACATAAAATGTACAAAGGGGCATATAACCCACCCCCCTGGGGTTTTTTCTATTTCTTTTTAGGTTTTTATTTTTGGGTTTTTTTTCCTCTTTCCCAGGGGGGGGTGGAAACAGAATTCCCTTTCCCCCGTAAGGGCCCTGGGGTGGGGAATTTAAAGGGAACTAAAAAGCCGGGGGCAAGGGCTAGTAACCTTTCTCCTGTATAATTACTAAATGAAAAGGGAAACTTTCGTTTTTTTTTTTGGGCCACCCCGCCCGGTGGATACGGCCGGGGTGTTGAAAGAAAGATAATTATATATAAATATATATATATATATAAAAATAATATTAATATATTTTATATATATAAAATATAAAAATAATTATATATATATAAAATTTATATATATAAATTAAAATATATCAAAACAACCACTCTGAAAGAATTTGAAAATTCCAAGCGCTTTCCCTGACTACTCCCCTTATCAAGGAACATTTTTCAAAAGTTTTCCCTTTATAAGGGGAGTAGTCACAAACGCTTGGAAATTTTTCTTTTTCCCTTTTAGAAATGGTTGGTTTTTTCATATTCTGAAACCCCCTGTTTTTCTGTGATTTTTAATTTCAAAATATATAAAAATATAAAATATATATATATATTTTTAAAATATATAAAAAAAATATATAAATATATATATAATTTATATTTTAATATTATAAAAAAAAATGGGATATATATATATTACATAAAAATATTATAAAAATATAAAAAATATATAAATTTTTAAAAATTTTATAAATAAATATATATAAATATTTTAAATATATATATATAATTAATGTATATAAATATATATAAATTTTGCAAAAAAATCACGTAAACAGTGAAATTTTAAAAAAAGAAAAACAACCACTCTGAAAGAAAAAGAGAAATCCAAGCCCCTTTTTTGGGGCTACTCCCATTGTCCCCGTGAGTAGTCACAAAAGGTTTCTTGGGAAAATTTTATTTCTCTTTCACAAATGGTTTTTTGCATATATATATATATATATTTTGATATTATAAATAAATATATAATTTATAAAAAATAGTTATATATAAAATATATATATAAAATAATATTATAATATAAAATAATATAGATATATAATATATATAATATATAAATATATAAAAATTTTAAAATAAAATTTTATAAAAAAATAATATAAAATATATTTTGCAAAAAGACCCCAGTAAAAAAAGGGGATTTTAAAAAAAGGGAAACAACCACGGGGGAAAAAATAAAAGAAAATTCCCCAAACGCTTTTTGGACTACTCACATTATCCCGGGGTAAAGGGGAGTATCACAAAGCGCCCTTGGGAAAATTTTTCTAATTTTTTTCAGAGTGGTTTTTTTGGGATTTATATAAAAATAAAAATATAAAATAAAAATATAAAATATCAATATATAGATATAATAAAATAAATTTAATAAAATATAAAATATAATTTTATACATATATATAAATATATTTATATTTATATAAATATTATTTTTTTTTTTTTATTTTCACACTGGCCATTCCCCCCAAGGCAGGGGGGCCCGAAAAAAAAAACTTTCAACCCTCATTCACCCCATCACTGTCCTTTCCCAAAAGGGGGCTTTACACTCAGTTTTTTAAACTGCAACATTAACAAAACCCCCCCTCCTTCAATGGCAGCACTGTAAATTCCCAGTCCAAGACCAATTTCCGGGCCCGCCCCGGGGCCCCCGAAAACCCCCTAAAGGTTTTCTTTGGGTCAAAACTCCAACAGCACGTTTAAGTATTTAAAAAACCTTTTTTCCCCTTATCCTATCAAAGCACGCTCACCCTGCCGGGGGAATCCAAGCCCCCGCACACAAAACCCCTTTAAAACCCCCCCCCCTCCCCAAACCCCTTTCCCAGGCCGACCCCACCCTGCCTTCCCTTTCCCCCACAAAAACTGATACACTCTTTAAGTTTTTGCTTTTCGCTCCATTCTCCTACAAAGTCCCCAAACCACCTCAAAAACCCTTCCTCCGGGCCCCTGGGCAACAGTTTTTTGGGAATCCCGGGACCCCTCCTAACTTCCAAACACGAATTTTCTGCATATAATCACCCACACATTTCCCTCAGACATGGGCATCCCCTGCCTCCACCTTCCCTCGCTGCAACATTCATTTACCCAAAGGGTTCAAAACCCAAATAAAGCGTTGGTTAAAAAAAAAAATTAAAAAAAACCCCAAAAATTTTTCCCTTTGCCTCCAAGGAACAAAGTTCCTTGTCCCACGACCTTTCCCAAGTGCCCCCAAAACTCGGGGGTTTTTATCAATTTTAGATTCCCCTCAAACTTTTTATGACCCCATCCGCTACTACTCCTAAACCCCAAAAATCTGAAAACCCTTCAAACCCCCTCCCAAAAATTTTCTCCCCCCAATCTGTTTTTCAAACTTTTACACCCAATCTTTTTGTTATCCCCCATAACCCTTTAAAACCCCTTTTTTTTATTCACCTTTTAATTTTCTTCTTTTGCACACCCTACCAAATTCATCCCACCCAAATTTTCTGCAGCTTCCTTTTAGAAACCCCCCCAAGAGCAAGGGTCATCACAAAGAGCAATGTGACAACCCCACCCTGGTGTGATTCTTTTTCTTTTAACTCCACGGGCCCCTTGCCAAGACCGCTCGCATTTACTTTTTCTTTCAACCCCATCTATAAAAATATTAAACAACCACGGGGACATCAAAAACCCTCCTTGGGCTAAGGGCCAATTACTGGAAAAAATTTCCCCTTTTCTACAAACTCTAACTTGAGCCCACTATCCCGTAAAAAATCCCTTTACTGCTTTCAGGAAACCTACCTCCTACACCAAACACTTGCAACTTTTGCCACATTGGGACCCCCTTTCCCCCCTGTCTACCCCCTTTTTCCCAAAACCCTTTAAAAGCCTAAAAGACCCTTAGCCTTTCTAAAAACGGGTTTACTTTTAGGGGTTTAACGTAAACACCGGGCCCAAAAACCCCCCTACCTTTTCCAAAAACCTCCTTGGGTTTATCGGGTAACCTAAACCCCGTCTACTCTTAAAAACTTTTTAATTTAAAAATCTACCCATTTTCTTCGGCAGGTTTCACCCCAACAAACATCCCCTATAATTTTTTCACTCTCTTTTTTTCCCCTTTGGCCCTTTAAAAACAAAGGAACTAACATTCCCTCTGCCAAACCCCAGGTACCTTACCCTCTTCCATACATTTAAATTTAAAAAATTGCACCAACCACCTTCCAAAACTATAAACCCCACCTGCTTTAAACAAATTTTTTTAAATTTATCCCATCAATTTCCCCCTGCCTTTCCCCTTTCATTTTTCCTACTCCTTTACGAAAATTCCCCCACAACTCCCCAATAAATTTTTAAAAATAATTTTATATTTAAAATAAATATAGATATATTTTAAAAAATTTTTAATATAATATTAAAATATAAATATATTTAAAAATGAAATGGAGGAGAGAAAAAGCAACTTTAGGGCCCCTTTATGCCTGGGATCTCCTCACAAGGT
Organism: Cherax quadricarinatus; assembly: GCF_026875155.1. NCBI lineage: Eukaryota > Metazoa > Arthropoda > Malacostraca > Decapoda > Parastacidae > Cherax > Cherax quadricarinatus. The sequence continues at coordinate 33,900,224 of NC_069411.1, read as the reverse complement.
GCCTTTAAAAATTCCAAGACCCCACTTCTTTTTTGAGGGGGGCACCCCTTTTTACAAACCCCAAAACTCCGACGAAAATGACCACACCTGAGGTCAAACCCCTTAAAAAAGGGCCCCGAACCTGCCCCCTAAGGAACACAATGGGAAGCAACCCCCCAATACGACTGGAGGGATAGGGGTGGGGCAAAGCAAAAAGGGATGTTGGGTTTTACCCGCTTTTTTTGGGCTTCGGGTTTTGGGTTTTTCCCGTGCATTTAGTCAAGAAATTGTTCCCGAAAAGCTTGGGGAGACGTGGGGAGGAACTCAAGACCCAAGGTTAAATGAAGCAGCGATTCGGGGGGGACACCCGTACAGATTCCCCCCAGTAACCACTCCTCCCCCAAAAACACAAAAAGTTCCCCCCGGGACAAACCGATTTAAGGAAAAAAAAAGCCAAAAACAATGCTCCCAATGCCCAGGAAAGGACAAAGGTCGTCTCCTGCAGTGAAAGGGACCCACATTCAGGGTGGGCCTGTTACCCGGTTTCCCCCAAATTTCCCCCTTGGGGACCGACTAACCCAAGGCCCCTTGGATTGGGGGGGCCTTCTAGCCCCCCCCATCCCCACCAACATTTGGGGATTTGGGCGGGAAGGGGCACGCTGATCAAAATTGGGCTTCATGGTCCTGTGTCACACACAAAGGGGAAGGAAAGCCAGGCATGAGGAGGGCAAAGACATCAATTAAAAGTAGCCTCGCCACAGGCCCCGCCCTTTCCCAGCTCAACGGGAAACCCCCAAATGCAGAGGTCTGACGGGAAGTCAAAGCGCCTGATTGGGGCCACTTGCTACCTTTGGGAAAGGGTGGAAAACAGATTGCCTGGGACCCACACACGTTTCCGCCCCATTGGCAGACATCTACTTTTCCCTTTCCCCCGTAGTGGAAGGGGGTGGGCTCCAGCCACAGGGGGACCCAAAAAACCGCAAATAGAAAAAACCTTTTCCCCCCCCTTTCTAAACCCTTTATCCCAATAGGGTTTGGAAAACCCCTTGGGGCATGGGGAATGTGCTCTAAAAATTCCTTTAAAAGAGCTGGGGAAAAGCTCACAAAAGAAACCAATGACCACAGGGCGACCCGCTTCCCTTTCAGAACTCATGGTTTTCAATCCAGAAGGAAATGCCTGCAGCATTCTGGCACCGGCCCACCGCCCGGGGGCTGGAAAAAAGTTTTTCCCAGAGAGCTCGACTTTCCTATGTTTTACCCTTTCCCATCGTATTTTTTTTGGGAAGGGTTTTTTCAATGTTTTTTTGTTTTTTAAAAAAAATAACATAAAAATATAGGGGGGGGGTAGGGGAAAAATTCTCAAACACTTCAGGGGGGAACCTTTATTTTCCCTGAAACAAATTTAAATTTTTTTCTCTAGGATGAGGGGCCCTATAACAGTTCTAAGGGGGGCCTCCTTTTTTATAATAATATATTTTATATATATATATATAAATAAAATTTTATATAAAAAATATATATAATTTGATATAATATAATAATTTTAAAAATAATTTAATATAAAAATATAAGTAAAAGGGTGATTTCATGCTGGGGAAAGAGATGAAAACGGAAAACCTTTTCCCCAAAAACTGGGTGCCTTGGATCAAGTCCCCGCGCAAGCTGGGAAACCCGGGGATTTGGGCCAATGTGGGTAGATTGGGAAAGCACTGCCCTACCTTTTCCAAAATTCGTAGGTTCGAGTTTTCCCCCTTTAGCCCGTGATTTAGTGGTTTTTATATATATAATTATTTTATATTATAAATATAATTTTTATAATATATATATATTTTATAGATAAATAAAATAAAGGTTTTTAACCCTGCAAGCAAAATTGGGAAAATTTTAAAAGTTTTGGGCTAATGGGTTGTTAAAAGAGTGGACAGGGGCTGAAAATCGACCCCCCTTTACCACAAAAGGGGGTAAAATTTTAAAAACCCTTTTAAAAACACTTAGGGGCCCCAAAAAACACACACACAAACCCCACAACACACAACCCCACAACACACCCACCCACACACACACACACACCAAACACACACACACAACACACCCACCGACACACACACACACACACACACACACACACACACACCCAACCCCATACATTCCACAAAACTCCTCTTCAATTTATTAAGAGAACAATGCATCAGTTACATTATGTTATTAATCTGATCAAATAAATTCCCAACAATCAATAAAAGAAATGTAGAACTAATTAACTCTATACAACAAAAGACTGTAAAACAAATTATATATATTAAAAGCAAATATGTTCTTAAAAGACATATTTTAATTTTAATTTTCATTCTATTGGGAAAATTGTGAATGTGTGTGAAATTTATGATAAATATCGAATAAAATTCTCTTTAAACACAAAAGCGTGACAGATATTATCTGAATTGTATATAAGAGAATAAATTATCAATTAATTTATTGTTTTAATAATACATTCAGATGAGGGAAGTTTTTTAGAATTTAAAGGTAAGAATTCATTTGATTTTTCCTTTTCTCGTTCTTTGAATCGTATACATGTATTGAATACAGCTTGAAGACCAGAACACAACCTGATGACTATTAGACAATTTGAAGACCAGAACACAACGTGAAGGTAACCTGAAGACCAGAACACAACGTGAAGGTAACCTGAAGACCAGAACACAACCTGACAACAACCTGAAGACCAGAACACAACCTGAAGGTAACCTGAAGACCAGAACACAACCTGACAACAACCTGAAGACCAGAACACAACCTGAAGGTAACCTGAAGACCAGAACTCAACCTGACAACAACCTGAAGACCACAACACAACCTGAAGATCACAACACAACCTGAAGATCACAACACAACCTTAAGACCAGAGCACAACGTGAAGATCACAACACAACCTGAAGACCAGAGCACAACCTGAAGACCAGAGCACAACCTGAAGACCACACTACAGCCTGAAGACCACAACACATCAGACCCTGATCCACCATGAGGCCTGGTCTCAGACTGAGCCCAGGGGGCGTTGACCCCCGAAACCCTCTCCAGGGAAACTCCAGATACAACCTGAAGACCCTACCACAGCCTGAAGACCAGAACGCAACATGACTCACGAAATCGTAATGACACGATTGCAAACAAACCATACCACGGGCGGGATTTGAACCCGCGGTCAGAGAGTCTCAAAACTCCAGACCGTCGCGTTAGCCACTGCGCCAGCTAGCTTCAATAAGATTCGTCCAACACCTAGTTGCACGAATCTTATTGTGGCTAGCTGGCGCAGTGGCTAACGCGACGGTCTGGAGTTTTAAGAGTCTCTGACCGCGGGTTCAAATCCCGCCCGTGGTATGGTTTCAGAACGCAACCACATAGACATTGCACAACGCAATTCACAATTACATAAGTTTACGCTATTATTCCGGTTAAATAATGAACAAGAATACCCGCTTAGCTTCTCTTGCCTTATTAAAAAGTTCGACAAGCGAGACTATTCACCCATATCCAACCTTTTGACAAAAAATGCATCGCTGACGTGCTCACGGCCGGGAGCAGAGCATTTAATATCAAAACTTTTTTTTTTCAATAAGCAAGATCAAAGGGTCCCATGCCTGATTATGTATCCAGAGGATGTAGTTATTAACCAAGGTCTGCCTCACAAATATTCGGATCGTAAACCAGAAATAATGTATTTTTACGTCGCTTTAGTAACAAGTGACTTGCAACAGGAGATACATTTATTAAATCTTCATTATACGAATTATTATTATTTTATTTACATTATCATTTCAAATATTATTATTATTAGCATTTAAATTATTATTATTATCTTTCTAACTGATATAATCACCTATTTTCGCTCAGCTTTCTTCAAGAAGATAAAATAAGAAAGGTACATAGATCAACAAATCGAAAGATCAAATAAAGTGACACACTAGATATTACTGTAGATAAAGTAAGCAACACAAAACGTACCAGATAACAGGTTAAATGTGGGAAATACTAGAAACTTGATGAATAATCACGGAAGATAATGAAACTATATCCTTTCTTTTCCACTAGCAAGTAAAGAGTGGGAAAAAAACTAACACTATTAATATTTAAAAAAAAACGCTAAAAAAAATTAAGTTTGTCAAATATGTTTATGAAATCCACATTTTTATTTCTAACTGAACCCAACTAAAGAAGAAATATTCCGACATTAAAAAAACTCTTTAGAACTTAAAAATATCATTATATATTTTTATTCCATCGCCAACTATAATTTAAAACTGTAGTAACTAGAAAGTTCAACATAAGAATATATAAGTAGCTGGTAAGTCACGTCCCACTGGGAGAGTATGAGAGCGGATGGTCCTCCTCAAGCATTTTAATTACTCGCCTTTCAGGACTTATTCCATGGAGAGTCACTAAAAGTCCAAATCATGTATATTTTGACGTTAATTTCAAGGCCGTTTTTCTTTCTTCTGTGTGTAATACATCTTCAGATACAGTCATGTTGAGAAGAGGGTAAGCCAACATTTTTGTGTGATAAGTATGCACGCATATGTATATGTATACTCTCTCTCTCTCTCTCTCTCTCTCTCTCTCTCTCTCTCTCTCTCTCTCTCTCCTCTCTCTCTCTCTCTCTCTCTCTCTCTCTCTCTCTCTCTCTCTCTCCTCTCTCCTCTCTCTCTCTCTCTCTCTCTCTCTCTCTCTCTCTCTCTCTTCTCTCTCTCTCTCTCTCTCTCTCTCTCTCTCTCTCTCTCTCTCTCTCTCTCTCTCTCTCTCTCTCTCTCTCTCTCTCTCTCTCTCTCTCTCTCTCTCTCTCTCTCTCTTCTCTCTCTCTCTTCTCTCTCTCTCTCTCTCTCTCTCTCTCTCTCTCTCTCTCTCTCTCTCTCTCTCTCTCTCTCTCTTTCAAAACAAGTGGTTTTGAATCATTTACCAAACTGCGGCAGGCAGGGTTCGACCCAACAATACACTGTCCAGCCTTGTGGAGGCTCGTATTTAAACAGTAGGAAGCTGAAATAATCCTTAAGTATACCACTGCCACGAGTGTCCTCGGATCACGAAAAACACCTAGCTCTGCTGGGTGCGTGGTCTTCTCTGAGGATGAGAGTCCCCAGTCCAGTTCAATGGGTGGTACCTCCCTATATTTTTAATAAAACACATACACACATACACACACACACACACACACATACACACACACACACACACACACACACACACACACACACACACACACACACACACACACACATATATATATATATATATATATATACATACAAACATATATACACATACATATATATATATATATATATATATATATATATATATATATATATATATATATATATATATATATATATATATACATACATATATACATATATATATATATATATATATATATATATATATATATATATATATATATATATATATATATATATATATATATATATATATATATATATATATATATATATATATATATATTCCTTAAGGAGCTGGGAAAAAGACTCATCAGGGTAACTAGGGATCCCAGGGCAGCTAGTTTTCTGTTCCAGCGGCTCAGTGCAGCTGTTCAAAGGGGTAATGCCTGCTGTATTTTGGGCACACGCCCCAGCTCTGAGGAGCTGGATGAGATTTTCGCCTTATAATCGGTGATACACACGTAACAACATGTACCGTATATGCCACCTTTATATCAATAGTGTATCTTTTGGATCTTCTGTACCATATTATGTAATAAAATATTCCTATTAGTAAAAAAAATAAATATGAAAAGATGGGGTGGTATGGGAAGTGGAATATTCAAACGGCTTCAGGAAGAAATCCAAATATTTTTCCTTGAAGCCTTTTTATCCACTTCTCCGAGGCTATGGGTCCCACAATTTACACCAGAGGTGGACCCCATCCCTATATATATATATATATATATATATATATATATATATATATATATATATATATATATATATATATATTTATATATATATATATATATATATATATATATATATATATATATATATATATATATATATATATATATATATATATATATATATATATATATATATATATATATATATATATATATATATATATATGCAATAAGATCACAGTAAACAGGTGATTTCAGAATATGCAAAACAACCACTCTGAAAGAATAGAGAAATTCCAAGCGATTTCGTGACTACTCACATTATCAAGGAACATAGTTTCTTGATAATGTGAGTAGTCACGAAAGCGCTTGGAATTTCTCTATTCTTTCAGAGTGGTTGTTTTGCATATATACATACATATATTATATATATATATATATTATATATATATATATATATATATATATATATATATATATATATATATATATATATATTATATATATATATATATATATATATATATATATATATATATATATATATATATATATATATATATATATATATATATAGTAGCATTAATTTACGAAATTACTTAACCTTACTCTAGAAGACGGGCAGTGGAACCAAGCTACACTTCCAGTCAGATTAGGAGGCATTAGTGTCCGCAAGCTATCACAGATTGCGCTACCTGCTTTTCTGTCCTCATGCGTTGCATTGAGATTGCTTGTAGCAGCAATTCTCCCTGAACATCTTAGGGACAAGATTGGATAATCTAACGGACTCTGAAACCAGACCTGCTCCCCCCAACAACTACAAACAATGGCCCGATAGTGGAGAAAATAGCCTCAACAATGCTTCAGAGTGTGTCAGGGAAGGATAGAGCCCGCCTCCTGGTAGTGAGAGCTCCTCATGCACTGGGCTTTCTGTTGGCTGTTCCCAACTCCAGCCTTGGCACACACCTCGACCCACAGACCATTCGCATTGGTGTTGCCCTTCGACTTGCCGCCCCTATTCTCGCCGAAAAGACGTGTACTTGCGGCAGTGAAGCAGCAGACCGATTTGGGTACCATGGTCTTGTGTGCCGTAAATCCAAGGGAAAGATTGCAAGACATGAGGAGGTTAATAACATTATCAAGAGTAGTCTCACAACATCTGAATGCCCAGCAGTAAGAGAGCCACCCCAACTATGCAGATCTGATGGCAGCCAGAAGCGTCCAGATGGTATCACACTTCAAGCCTGGACAAACTGTAAGCAGATGGTGTGGGACTACACATATGCATCCACCTTGGCTGATACCTGTCTCCAATACACCAGGGAGGAAGGAGGGGCAGCCGCCAGCTTCAGGGAGACCCAAAAGTCTAGAAAATATGGAGAACTTGCCCATCATTATATGTTTGTTCTCATAGGCTCAGAGACCCTTGGCTCATGGGGAAAGTGTGCGTCTAAGTTCCTTAAGGAGCTAGGCAAAAGACTCATCAGGGTAACCAGGAATCTCAGGGCAGCTAGTTTTCTGTTCCAGCGACTCCGTGCGGCTGTTCAGAAGGGTAATGCCATATTATGTAATAAAATATACCTATTGGTAAAAAAGAATGAAAAGATGGGCTTCAGGAAGAAATCCAAAAATTCTTCCTTGAAGCCTTTTTATCCCACAGCATTAGTATATATATTAATATTTATAATCATGATTATTAAATTTAAAACTATACAAAAGGTTAAAGTGCCAAACATCAGCTAACCACAGAAAGGTGCTACATGAAATCTAACCTTACACACTCTCTGGTGTACCCAGCCTGCTCCCTTAACTGCCTCCCATCAAAAGCCCATCAATAATCCAGGTCCAAGCCAGAACCAACACAAGGGAAACAGAGCTGTCGGCTGTGACTGACACCTTTCATTATTGATGAAGAAAATCTTTACGGCACAATTTTTCATAATTCTAGATATATGTATATTTACACACACATGTATATATATATATATATATATATATATTATATATATATATATATATATATATATATATATATATATATATATATATATATATAAACAAACATTGTCTCTACGTCCACAGCAGTAATCGAACCTGCAAACTCTGCATCAGAGTACACAGTACTTTACCACGGAGCTAGACGCCAGATAAGTATGGACGCCTAGCCAGAGCTAGACGATGTTTCCCCATACCCCGGGATGCCTGATCATGTAAGATTTGATCAGGTACAAGTGAATATGATAATTCTTGGAATTATCATATTCACGGTCTGGGTCCCATACTCTGTATGGGACCCAGACCGTGAATATGATAATTCCGAGAATTTAAACCTATTTGTTCCTCCTATAAAAATCGAAGTTGAAGGGGAAAATAAAAACAAAATACCTTTCAATGAGCATAAGTTAGAATCACACACACAGCTAATTACATTCTTTTTTTACAAAACTTCTCGAGGGAACTCAGTATCTGTAGCTCCAGTCTCCTGAGTCTGGGAACAGTTCCTTAAATATGAGCACCTAGAATGGTTTATTTATGACTCGTGAAATCGTAATGACCCGATTGTAAATAGCTCAGTGAATGGAGGGTTGGAACTCATGGCAAGCCAATGGACAACGCACTGGCCTGCTAATTTTAGGATGGGCTTGTCCCGGGATCTAACCATCCGTTCTGTGTGTTGGTTTATTCTGTTAAGACATATGAAAGCGAATAATTATTATAATGAAAGAGACGGAGTACTGAAAGATAATCACAACTGCCAAATTAGACAAAAGTGGTGATTAACACCGATTAGTATATGTAAAATAAACTAATTTACATTTTCCTTCCCTAATAAACCTGTTAACTATTTTTCCAAAAAGCGCAAAACACTTGCCACTATAGAGATAACAGGTATATACCTTTTACAACACTTATGATTTTTCATTGATGTATTATTAAAATTATTGCCATGTTAGATAAAAGGTCGCATGAGCAACTAATGAGACATTTATTTCGGCTGCTTATCGGTCTCCGAGAGCTGTATCAAACTAATACACAGCATTGGCAAGGCGAGTGGCAGGGAATCCATCACAAGTGTCGTGATCGCGTGTGTAGGCCGATGTCATACTCACTGTGAATGGACCGTGGTCTGTCATTCCTGTTTGCGTGCTTGTTAAGCTCAGCGCTCTCTGCTGACGTGACTGCTCATGTACGCAAAACATTACCCTCTCATACATATTGAGCGTTACGAATTAATACGGCAAAATACTGACATCAAATCATTTTCTCTGAGACTTCTCTTGACCTCGTTAAACAATGACATAATAAATGGCGTACTTGATAAGGAAGTGTTAATGTGAAATATAATATTTAAATTCACGACGCTGGTTGTTGTATGCAACATCTAATCAAAAAACTTCTAAGATGACTTAAAAAGTTGCTTGCTGGTTACTGGGCTGGATTGTAAGTTTTAAAGACATTAACTGCACGGGGGTCATTAAGGCTGTAGTATATTATCTGTAGACCACCAGTTTAAGATAACTTTAATCCCTGAAATAGGAGTTAAATAAACTCCAGGCGTATATACACAGAGATATATCCCGTATCTGGAGTTTTACGACTCTCTGACCACGGGTTCAAGCCCCGCCCGTGGTATGGTTTACATACCCATATATCTGTCCGTGTTTTGTTCGTTGATTCTAAGCTCTTAGTATAGAACTAATAAGCTCTAGCTCTAAGCTTTAACGTAAACTGTTTACATAAAGAATGGACAGTAAAAAATACTATGAAGGTTCTTATATGTAAGTTTCCTCTAATGTTTTTAATTTACCGTAAATAATCTTTTTGAATTATTTAATTGTGACCGACGTATAAAGTTGTGTAGCGTCTTACAGGACTCTCTGAGTCGTCGGAATTAAACGTGAACTTAACAAATAATGTGTTTCAGTGGCATATCCTCATTATTTTGTGAATGTAACTCTGATGGGGACTAAAATACGCCTTTTCCTTGTCTCGGTGCGAGAGAAACACTAAAAATAAAATTATATAATCTACCATATAATTCCACTGTTGACTGAATGAAAGATATTAAAATCTGAAGAATATCAACATTACTTTTTTAGTATATAAATACCAGTGATAAACAACCAGTAAGAAATGTGTCCTATATAAATGAAGAGAAAGTTACAGAACATATGTATGTTTATATTGAGGGGACGAGAAAGAACGATGTTACAATTGCAAAAGTCTACAAAAACTGAAAATAAAGGTGATAAATTTTTAATTACATTCGTCTACAAAACATCATCTTGACCTTAATACTGCTTTCTATATACATAATACCTCTTATAGTCAAGAGGAAATTGGTAGAATTCACATTATTCAGCAAGATAATCCCCTACATCCTCCACCTCACAATGGTGAGGTCAAACTAAGATTATAAAATCATCTGCACAGTATATTAGAACAGTGAGATACTATCGTAGATCTCTTACCTACTAAACAGGTCTTCTTAACACTCATCTTTTTTTCTAGTTTAAAGGAGTCTGAGACCAGGGGGTAATATTACAGTATGTTTACTGGCCCACGCAAGGTCCAGTAGTGTGAGCGTAATATTTGACTTAATGTTGTTAGGGATAATGGGAAGGATAATGGGAAGTAATTAGGTTCAATCCGAGGAAGCAATGGGTATTTTTAGTTCCCATGGAAAAAGTCTTTTCGCGTCAAGGCATAAACCACATCCTTACTCCCTTTTCTAGGGTGTTTCGAATAAACTTGGGACTATTATCCCAAGCAGAACCTCTGGTTCTACAGGTTCTTCTGTGACGTCTGGCAATAAGAATAAACATTTCAAAGACGGTGGCAGTGTGTGCGAGGGGAAAACTTTTGGACGGTCTCAGACATATGCCGATAATGTTGAATATATAAAAGGAACATATGAGGACAATCCACGCAACTCCTCTCTTTAAAACCAGCAGAACATTAAATTTACTAAGTTTAGCGGTACACTAAATAAGCTGTAGTCACCTTTGCTCCACTAAACGTTCCATAGTACACGCACTCTCCACCATTGTCACCTTCATGACACGTTAACAGTACATATAGTCGTCACCTTCACTGCACATTAAAGCACACTCTCCAGCATCGTCACCTTCACTACACGTTAACACTACACGCACTCCACAGTCGTCACCTTCACTGCACGTTAACACACACTCCACCATCGTCACCTTCACTGCATGAAAAGTGATTGATATTGCCGATTTAAAACACCACACATAGAATGTCATGGCCGCAGTCACGTGCCATTAACGCCGCTCATATCAAAGTGTAGAGAGCACACTCAAACACTTGAAACTTTGCGCTATACATCGCTGAACACCCCGTGTCAGCACCGGTATTGCAGTTAAGGTTACGCCCCATAAAAGTTCTGCAATTTATTGACGTAATTTATGGGGGTCTCGCCTATTTTTTGTCGTTTTTTTACAGATTTGGAAACCTTATGCATACCATAATTTTCACTTCCAAATTCGAAATATTTTGAGATAAAATTATTTTTTTCAGTTAAATTATTCACTTCGCGTATCAATACAATTTTTCTCATTTTTACGCAGGACTGCTGAAATGCATAAATAATACGCGCATTTTAACTGGAATAACGTAATTTTAAATTCATGTATAGCCTTTTGGCCGAGTTGTATAAAAGCAAAAATATTCATATTGCAGGCAATTCCCTAAAGTCCTACTAATCCTCCTGCATTCCCTAGGAGCGTGTTTCATTCTAAATTACCCTCAAACTTTGTCTCACTCTGAGCAAGGCTCCGTCTCAATTACCCCGGTAAGCCGCGCTAGGTCCCAAAAGGTGCGTAAATATTGTTGAAAGTTAAGGCAATGAACACTGGAGACATTAGCCACCTAGCTACACCAGCCTTGTCCTAAACTACCTTCGTTCTCTAGTCTTCGCTTAAACTACCTCCATATATCTGCTTTGTTCTTAAACGACCTCTATGCAGCAGCCTTGCTTTAAAACAGCTCTCTACAACAACCTTGTTTTAAACCACATTCCTACACAAGCCTTCCCTTAACCACTACCTTACACCTCTCATGTCTAACCTATCTCCTTGTACCATACTTACCTAAAGTACTTCCTGACACCACCATTACCTGAATTACCAACCTTCACCACCCTTATCTAAACTACTTCTCTACACTACACTTACCTCAGCTACATCCCTACACCATCTTTCTCTATACCATCTCCTAATACCATCCATCCATACCTAAACCCCCCTCTTCGTCAACAATCCTTGCTTAAATCGCATCCATACTATTTCCCCCTTTCCCTTCTCTCTCACGTGCTTTCTACCTTATCAAGTTATGCCTTGTGATAGTTTCACATTTGTTTGTTTTTCTCGTTTATATGGATTGATATTTTATTTATTTTTTCGTTAACACTGGAAAAATCCGTGAGTAGGAATGGGAGTTTCATTCCTTGTGTTTGTGCAGGTCACCAGTCGTTCCCTGTTCAAGCTTGTTTTCAAGACTAATCCGAGAATTTTGTTTCTGGCACACGATCCGCCAAGTGATTTTCGTCTAAGTTTGCGATTATCCCTGGTTGCTTGAGGAGTTTGACTCGAAATTCTACACCTTACTACATTTTGAACCGACGATCTCTGGCTCATATATACAAAGTATCCTCCAATACGATTGCATTCGGGGTTGTTTACGATTCATAACATGTGCAAATCCTACTTTCTTGGTTTTGTTTACCGACTTTTTTCTGGGTGAGCTTGCAGAGATGCAACTTACATACTATATCACGTGTATGACGTGTACATACTATAAAGCCCACACAGCCTCTCTACCACAGAATATCAACAGCTTTAAAGTTTGGTTAATGTTTAGTTGACCTTCACTCGGTGGACAGAAACGTCTTCTATGTTTCGTCTTCTCATTGCAGGTTAGTTATGAAATGCTTGAGGAAGAGTAATGTTACTTTCATTCTTTCTGATTTTTCCCATACCTTTTCTAATGTTTCTCTTCTGCCTAATGTTCGCTACTCTTTACCCCCTCCTCCCAGTACAGAAATTTGGGGTCGGATTGTAAGACATTCATTGTTGATTGCCTAATGTGAAAAATTGTTTCAACTCTTTCATTATTAACTGCATATCAAAAGCATGTAGGTCAATAACTTACTTTCGAGATATTCAAGAAAACGCGCCTAAACCTGTGATGTCATTACTTCAAACGTATTAGTTTCTATAATTCACTGTAGAAACATCGTAGGAAAATGATATTTACACCAAAACGTTGCCAGATTTTTTACCTGTTTTTCAGCAAAATTAACTCACCTTACGATATTTTTTGCACATAACAGTACCAGAACTGACTCAGTAACTCATCTCCCCCATGACTAATGCATACTAGTGATTTTCTTTTGTAAAAATGCCTTTTTTCTACACTATCTACTCATTGTTAGTTGTTTACATGCTTATTAATACCTCATCAGTGCCTTATAATATTCATCAGTGAGTGGACTGAACACATCGACTCCAGGTTGAGGGACTGATTACCTCATTCTCCTCCTCTCCTTACGCCTTCCTCTTTGTATTGGACTGATGAAGCCACTGTGTGGCGAAACGTTTCCTGAATAAAGATTCCCATATGCTGCATAAGTGTCTCAATCTTCAACTTGTCGGTTTTTCAAACCATTCATCACAGCTGTTAACGTTCATGGTAATCTCACACTTTTTTCAGTTTCTCATAATGTTCATCAATTCATGGTATATATTGACGTCACAGTGTAAAGGGAAATCCTTGTCTGGCTCTGGAGAAAATTGACTCCTCTCCCGAGTGTCTCTTTAATGGGGAAGAAAGAGAAAGGGAGGGGGAGGGTACGGGAGAAGGAGGAAAGGCAATGGGACGTGAGGGAAGGAGAATGAAAGAGAAGCACACAGTAGTGATTGGAGGGAGGGGAGGAAGGTGAAGGGAAAGGGAAGGGAGTGAAAAGGGGATGTGAAGCGAAGGGAGCAGGGAAGGGAGGGAGACAGGCGCAGGTGTTTCACGTAATTACCAATACGTCAAGTCAGAGCTCCAGAGACACCTGTGTTGGGGAGGGCAGTGTGAGCTGTGAGTATACAGAGCAGGTAGTACTGGGGTACACAGGGGCAAGGGCGATAAAACTGGGGTAGTCAGGGCAATGGGGCTGGGGCAGGGAGATGAAGGCTGTGTTGCAGCACAGGAAGGGGGCGCGGATGGGTAGCCAGGAAAGAAAATATGTATAAAACAACAGTTTTGTACAGTTCAGGACATTTATTTACGGATACATTTCTCCACGAGAGACTTCACTAGAAAATATGGGACTGGCATTTGGAGAAAAGGATAAAGGAATAGTGTAGAAATATGATTCAATCCTCAGGAGAAGCGAGACGTATGGGAAAGTTTCCTATCCCCTACGTCCCATCACCTAACAGCAAATAGGCACCTGGGTATTAACCAACTCTTGTAGGCTGCTTCTCGAAGTGGTAAACCATGCCAAGATGAAGTGCCTGTTAATATATATAAAAAATACTAAATACTTAAAGGGTATTCATCTCCAATAGGGAAACCATTTGCGTCGGGTATTGAAAGGAACTAATGAAGCATAAAACACCTTGGTGAAAAAATATAATTCTGTATACAAAAATATGCATTGATAATGAAAAAAAAATTGTATTAAGATAATTAAGCTCCTAAGATGGCGAGTAAGGAAGTGGGAAGTACAGGAGAAGAGAGAGAAACCGATAGAGAAAAAGATGAGAATTCTTTTGTGAGAATAAAATAGGGTAATTTAAAGTAATGATTATTTCACTAGGTATATTATTTTGATCTTACGAATGATGAAGCTGCCGGAGCCGCATTAAATGGATTTACCAAAGACAAATTAAAAGGAGAAAGAATAACAAAAAACACAGGATACACAAAATCTTAGGTGAATTTTGCTTCTCCTTCTGTTACTTCTGTAACTACTTCTACCTCACCAACAAATAATAATAATAAGGAAAAAAAAAATAGTCACAATACTGTGGATGGAAAAAATCAACCAAAAACCTCATTTAAGAGAGGAACCTTAAGGCGATGTTTCGGTCCTTCCTGGACTATTTTTAAGTCACTGGACAATGATTCAGGACGCAACGAAACGTCTTCATAAGTGCAAGTCTTTGATCAGTAACTATAATAATAATAATAATAATAATAATAATAATAATAATAATTAATAATAATAATAATAATAATAATAATAATAATAATAATAATAATTATAATAATAATTATTATAATAATAATAATAATAATAATAATAATAATAATAATAATAATCTAGAAATACCGAATATTTATATTTTAATTCATAACATATTAATTCAGAACTCAGCTTAGTCAACAAACAATATTTACTTTACACATTAAATCACAAATGACTTATTTAACTTCAGTTGGAACATATAACTTGTAAGTATTCATTGCATTTGACGATAACATTAAAAATAACAATAATAACTTGCAGTCTTAGTGAATAACTGGAAATGAAATTCTCTTCGTTATGCATTTAATACATGATCGCAATTACTAATATTTGATCTCTGAAGTCTGATCATATATATTATGGTAGCTGTGCACTGAGTGTCTCTCCACCTCCTCGTCGTCTGTGCAACATATACGAGTATATACATTTTTTACAGGTGGGAAGCATGGATTAATCGTGAAAGCTTTTCGTTTTGTGCAAAGATCTGTGGAAAGCTTGCGGCCGACAGTACGGGTTTGTATTCATATTTTGCACATCAAATCTTTGCTAAGTAGATGCAGAATTTATCTTAATAATAAAATCAAAGTGGGGGGTTGTTCAGCTCTCAATGCAATCACTTCTGTGATCACGTCAACCTTTTAAGTTACCATTGTCTCGCTAGAATTACTGTAAATCTTTGAGCTTATCGTGCCCCGTATCCTGGTGGCTAAAGATCTCACTTCACACGGCGAGGTCAGGGTTCGATTCACGGCGAGGGTAGAAACACTGGGCGTGTTTCTTTACACCGGTTGTCTATGTTCCATGTCAGTAAAATGGGTGTTAGTCGACTGGTGTGGGTCGCATCGTGGGATAAAACTGACCTAATTTACCCGAAATGCTCTGCATAAGAAGCGGCATTCTACATAGTAGTATGTCACTGATGTCAGCTATGACTGTATACCTTGTACATGTACTTGTCGAAATAAAGATATATCATTATTATTAAGTAGATGGTTGGTAAATAACCAACGTCTACTTGCTAATCATAAGGATAATATTCCTTGAAAATGACTGTTTGGGCCATCAAATGAATGACAAAACAAACAGAAATAACTCGCCCTACTGACTAATCATACTGTATATGAAACTTTAAAGGAACATCTAACCAATTTTCATTTTGGGTTATATTGTGTTTCGCGAAGAACTTAACCTGTGTGTGGGTCATTCATCGCAAGGAATGGCGGAGGCTTGATCCTCCTAATGCTAATCCTGGCAGAGTATCTGACCAGTCAGAATATTCCTGATATTCCTCTGTTACTCCCAGGCAAGTCCCACGTGAGCTAGTAGAGTGGGGCAGTAAAGATACTGAACAACAGACCTCTGCAGTACATGGTTAGTAGAGAGGGATTTACCTTGAAGTTATGGTGAATAATAAGGATTTTGAGTTACGAATCGGGGTAACTTTGAGAATAGGATGATTTTGCAAGGAAAATGAGTCAGGGTGTGAAAGATGGAATGACTTGATTATTATTATTATTATTATTATTATTATTATTATTATTATTATTATTATTATTATTATTATTATTATATATTATTGTTATTATTATTTTCCCAAAAAATATTATTATAGATCGGTTTAATTTCACTATTACCAAGTAAGGTTCGCGCGTATCGTTTTAACTACTAAAATATATCGTTCTTCGATATCAATTTCTGAAAAAAAAAAAAAAATGAGAGAAATAATGAACCTGGTTTCCAATCTCTTCCATCTTTCTCCTCTTCCATCCCCCTCTTCCTCCTACATTAATTTCTCCTCCTTCTCCAGTCTTTTTTTTTCTTTTTGTAACGATTTCTGGTTTTTTCCATTTCTGTGGCTTATCTATTCCTCTTCTCTCTGTCTGTCTGTCTATACGTTCTGTCTTCTGTCTTTCTCTCTCTCTCTCTCTCTCTCTCTCTCTCTCTCTCTCTCTCTCTCTCTCTCTCTCTCTCTTCTCTCTCTCTATCTATCTATCTATCTATCTATCTATCTATATTTTATCTCTCCTCTCTCTATCTCTTTTCCTTCTGTGTCTGCCACTACCACCACAAATACCTCTCCCCTTCTATCTTACCCCACCACATGTGTACACAATCCTTTAGTCTGTAGCTTCTCCAAAATGTTTTAGGGAGTTACCGTAGCATTACATTATTCAAATGAAATGCGAATAGCCTGCCCTCTGACCTACATCTCATTTGCATACCGCCCTTACCCCAACTACTTTAACACCCCCTTCCCCCATCCCCTGTCCCTGCTGGAACTGATGTAGACTCCCTCTGTATTGTGTGTGTATGTAGATATATATATGTGTGTGTGTGGGGTGGGTGTATGTGTGATTATACACACACTCGCTCGACCTATAAATTCGTTATGGTAAACATTTATTTATCTTGTAAGAATTCAACTTATTTTTTATTAATTACGTAACTGTAATAAATATGTATAGCCGATCTGTGTGTTTTTTAGTTTATATATAAGAAATATATTCACAAAGAATACACATCCACTCAGAGATATAGTTATAAAATACACATCAAAAATACGTATGTAAAATACATATCTAAAACACATATAAAACACACATCTAAAACATACATCCCAAATACACATGCAAAATATTAAGTTAAGGTGACACTTTCGCTATCACTCACTGAAGCTCAAACGCAAGAACATCATGATCCAATAAGCCACGAATAGTCATGCATCCTTCACTGTAAGCACTAATCTTACCACTATAAGAACTCAGTTCTTGTTAACCAGCTTACCATAATCTCTTCATAGATATTGCCAAGCTCACTCTCCAACAGTACGGTAAATTCAGAAATCTCTCTGCCTTCAGTAACTCCCTCCTCACTCGCTTCACGCCACCTTCATTCCTCTCCTCATGTTTTCCTGTTACATTCTTCATAAAGAACCAGACCATTTCTTTCGCTTCATGAATTATACCTTTCATGTTTCCGTACCGTCTTCACTCCTTATTCTCAGTATAATATTCACCTTACATTGATGGGAAACACGATATTTCCATGGGTTTATACCTGTTTGATCAACTCTCATTTCGTCTAATCCAAATTCCCATTTCGCCTTGACTTGGATTCTCATTTGGTCTTCTAGCAAATGTGTCAACTTTCATTATGCTTACTGTGAGAATATCACAGTCAAGAGTGTCTATTATCAGTGAATGATCCACGGAAGTTGCTACGCATGCTATAATATAAATATTGTTATGATGCTATACAAAAGCCACTGGAAGTCTTTTACATAATGTAATTCAACCTAACTTACCTAATTTCATATGATTTAACCTATCTAAATTACCTTATTAATCCAACGGCAATAGTAAATATAATAAAAGTAACAAACATAATGAGTGTAACAAACACCAACAAGTAGTACTAGGCTGTGCAAATTCCCAGTTACAAAATGAAGCAGCAATAGTTTGCTCCACAGACGTCGAAGGGAGGGTGAAATTAGACTAAATCTGTTTTGAAGGAAAAAATATCGGGAAAGCCTCCTAAACAGTTGCGTATATATTATGTACAAACAATTTATTGTCATTATTATTATTATTATTATTATTATTATTATTATTATTATTATTATTATTATTATTATTAGTGTTGTTATTGTTGCATTCTAGGAAGACAGCGCTAAAAAAAATTCAAGGGTTATCCATCGACTAGTGACTTGGTATCACTCAAATTCGATTCAAGGAAGGAAAAGTCAGGTTCGGTTCCTTAGATCAAGAGCCCTTCACCGGCGTCTGGAAACCTCCCTTGAGGAGAGTGCCACTTGTAACACCACAATACCAGAGGCAGAGCTTGTTGATGTAACCTGATCGATGGTTAGAATAAATCTCACCCTAATGGCTGCTTACTTGAGTTTAATACCTATCGACTACACGAGGATCATTATTGCTGATGCATGTTACTTGTACACCACCAGTCGAGAATACTTTAATACCTGGATCACCATGATTAATATTAGGAGATAACAAGCGGCAGGACAAAAATACAGAGAGCACAGAGCACGTCAGTTTAAGCAGCGACAGAGAGAGAGAGAGAGAGAGAGAGAGAGAGAGAGAGAGAGAGAGAGAGAGAGAGAGAGAGAGAGAGAGAGACTAATAAAGGACAGGAATAGGCCAGGAAGAAGAAAGGAGAAAAAATAGTACTGGTAAGTGAGGAAAGAGCAAAAGGGGACTGGTAACGAGAGGTAATGTGATGATAGTGATTGTTATGGTGGTTATAATGGTGGTGGGGCAGTGATGGTGGGATTGTTTTGGGGGATGTAGTGGTGATTGGGGTAGTGATGATGGTGGTTGTTTTAGTGGTGGTTATAGCTGCGTGGGTCGTGGTGGTCAGGATGGTATAGTGAAGGAGGTAGGGTGAGACGGACAGGTGATGGAGTAAGGTGCTGGAAGTGGGATGGAGGTCGATTTCAAAAGAGGCCGCAGGGATGGAACGAACAGGGTGAGGGCAAATGTCTGGGCCAAGAGAATAAACGGCTGATTGTCTTATTCCCTCTTTTCCTGATTATTATCATCATCATCATCATCATCATCATCATCATCATCATCATCATCATCATCATCTTCTTCTTCTTCTTCTTCTTCTTCTTCTTCTTCTTCTTCTTCTTCTTCTTCTTCTTCTTCTTCTTCTTCTTCTTCTTCTTCTTCGTTTCGTGCTGCTTCTGGTGCTTCTGACGCTACTTCTTTTTTTGTGTGGTCTCTCTCTCTCTCCTTCTGACGATCAATATGACGATTTGCCTAGATAAATGGTGTTAGGAAAGAAGGAAAGAGCAGAGGACGAAGGGGCAAGAAGGGATGAAGAAAGGAAGAGGAAAAAGTGCTTGGGAAATGATAAGAGAAGAAGTTCGGAGTATGGAAGTCGGGAGAAAAAAATGGGCAGTATTAATGTGGGATTACATGAAAACGTGGAAAAGGGGAAAAGGAAATGAAAAGGCAGAAGAGACGGGAAAGAGACTCGGAACGGAGGTAGGAAAAAAGAAAGGGTCCTGGGTTCTATTTCAAAGCATTGAAAAACGAACAAGCAAGTCTCCTTGTGCCTTCCAACTGCCCTTTTTCACCTAACAGTAAATAGGTACGTAAGCAATAGTCATCTATTGTGGGTCACAGCATAAGGTATGACCCTCATTAGAAACAAACCAGACAAACCCGTTTTCTTAGTACCATCACGTGTTAATAACCTTAATGAGTTCATAGCCACAAAAACAAATCTTGCAGAAGAAATGGAGAATGGTGGATAGTTTAGTTCTTGATAAAAATGTCAACACTGTTGAGGCACTGATGGGTGTCTGACACACGATGAAGCTTTATTATGGCCACTGCTAAGGAAAGAATTTATAATAAACATAAGAATATAAGTGAGAATAAAATCATGAAAACTAAATAGTGATAGATATAAATATTGTATAAGCAAATGAGGTAATACATATTAAGAACTGGGGCATGAAGCCACATCTCTAGACCACTCGTGACACATAACACACAGTAATATAGCTGGAACAATTCACAACTAACACATAACTCCCACCTCTTTCCCACTCACAGCTGTACTGCCTTCCCACTCACAGTCTTACTGCTATCCCAGTCACAACCTCACTGTCTTCCCACTCACAACCTTATTACTTGTGTTCTCTCGTTAAAAACACAACCTAGACTCAAGTGCATTTTCCCCACTCACTTTCCCCACAACCTTTTTCCTCTTTCCGGATACCTCAACCTTGTACACTATTACACATCCACTATTCTCCTCTCTAATTCGAGATCTCCCAATCCTATCCCTCCCAAATATTGCGCCTGTACCTCCAATATTTTCCCCAACGCTTATTGACATGAACTTTTTAGATTATTTTTTTTCCACATACGCCCCTCCTAGACACTGGCAACTTTTCATACTTGTCTGGAAATTAAGAAGCTACAACTGCTACATTTGGACTACTACCAATGACTCTCTTGATCATCGTTTATAGGATTTCATTGACTTCATTTAAAGTTACGAAGACATCAGGTGACTATGACTGACGTAGATTTATGGCGTCCAAGTGAATTTTTCATTTCCGGCAGCCAGCGTTCTTCGCAAAATTCTTCATTCTCCTCATCTTTGATTTGAAATGTTTTACATCAGAAGTTTTTAAATAAGTGCTCCTTAAATCTAAATGAAAAAAGATTTCCTCTCTCTTCACTTTCAGGTACTGAGTTTTGTACTTTTTCGGTGAGGATCAAAGCACATTCTTGGTTGTTTATATAAACGATTGAGGGAAGAGGATTATAACATAAAAGAGAAAAGTGAAATATGTATGTAATCAGTCAAGCAGGAGACACTACCACCACCACTATCACCACCACCACCACCACCACCACCACCACCACCACCACCACCACCACCACCACCACCACCGCCGACCGCCGCCGCCGCCGCCGACCGCCGCCACCCTCAATAAGCCTGAGTCAACACGACCTTAAACTTGGCGATAACATCTGAAAAAGGCAAGAAACTCTTCTTCCTTTTACCATCACTTAGATCGGAAAAAAGAGGTATGATAAAAACGAGCCAAGAAATGGAGAGCAATAAAGGAAGATAATGAGAGCTTTCACAAGATTCTGACGATGAGAGCAAAGAGATGACAGAAGAAAGTGGAACATAGAAGAGAATAAGAGAGGCTAACGATAACAACAGCGAGAAACTGGAAGAGAAGTAATGGAAATGGGTGATGGAAAGAGAGAGATCGAGAGAGAGAGGGAGAGAGAGAGGAGGGCGGAAGGGGAAGATTAAAGAGAACGTGTTAAAATAGAAAGGGTATTGAAAATGGAAGGGTAAAAAGTCGGGCTTAATTAAAAGAGGCGGCAAAGGGCAAAGTCAAGTCCTTAAGGTAGGATCAAAGAAGTTTACGCCGTGCTAAAAGTTCGAGCAAAAGTGGATCAGGAAATTAAGAAAAGGGGCACTTGCGGAAAAGTGAGAGAGACGAAAAGGTTCCGAGAGGTGAGAAAAAGGACACTCAAAAAGTGTGCAAAGGGATATTAAAGCGAGGAAGCTGTAACGAGAGTGAGAAAGGAAGAGAGAGGGAGAAAGAGAAGTGTGAAGTTCCTGCCACCTTCTTAACTCTAACGAATGAAATAGTTTCAGAAAGTGACGTACTCTTTACTAATTTATATTTACAAACAACTGTTTTACACTGTACATAAGACGTTTTGAGACAGTTAGGTGTATATGTAAATTATATTTTTTAAGTGATAAACGTTAGGTAGTAAAAAGGAGGACTTAGGTCTAGCATTATATGTGTTACCATCTTGTGAGTATTCTGTGGGCCGGTAACCAGCGGAAGGCCTCGGTCAGATGACCAAAAGTTCCATCGGCGGGTCATCATCTGACTAAGACCTGAGTCAGGAAACCTTGTCGCAGGTAGATGTTTTCCAGTATTGTTTAAACTTACATTCGTGTGTCGTTACGATTTGGCGAGTGATTTATAACTATGAGAAGTCCTGAACTAGAACCTGCCACAGGGATGCTATGAAAGATTAGTCTGTAGAGATCAGAATTTGTCTTTCACATCTTTACAGTGTTTATAGAAATCCCCTGGTAGGGTACAGTGGATAACACACTGGTCTAATAGTTCTAGGATTGGTTTGCTATGATTTCGAATCCCCCCTCTGTTCTGTGAATCTTCTGAATAATGATGCAGGTTGTCACCATAAGAACTCCTGCGACTGTTTCAACAGTCCTTATTACAGTAGAGTGAGCGAGGGTTAGCTCGCCCTTTCAATAATTTTTAGTTTGAAAGAAATGTTAGTCATCGCTGAGTGAAGTTTGACAGGGAGAGTGTGTCTGTGATGAGAGGCTTGCACCCAAGAATCTTTATATGTCCATAATGGGAATCTCATACCCAGAAGCTTTTGTATGTCCACGATGAGAGGCTCAGACCCAGAAGTCTGTGTTTGTCCATGATGAGAAGCTCACACCCACGAGTCTGTGTTTGTCCATGATGAGAAGCTCACACCCACGAGTCTCTGGTTCAAGAGAGACCACAGCTCTCGGCATTGATTCCAGTTTCATCGTCACGGGACATTAGTGAGCAGGAAGGTTAGTGCTGGAAGCTCTGGTAGCCCACCCCTGTATACTTTTTGTCCTTTCTGTTACTCCTCCTGTCCCCCTACCTCTCCTCCTCCTCCTTCTTCTTGCTCATGGACCAGCTCCACTATCGTCCAGTGGTTCAGACGGCTCATTTACGACGTCTTGGGAAACTTGAACGTTTCTGAGTGGAAATATGTTGAGATAAAAGTAAGGCAAAATAAAACCTTAAATAACTTGAGCATTTTGTATAATAAACTGTAATATCAAAAGCGTAATGTACATTATTTGTTGTTTGTATATTATTTAGTATGTAATTACAACTGATGTTTTTAGGATTTTTGATTTTCATTACATCAAAAGAAATACTTTTAATTATTTGAGAGGTGAGACTTTGTTGTTATGACGTAATTATTTTATCCACTATTTTTAGATTTGTATATGAGAGGTTATATGTTATCTGTAAATTATCTGTAAATATATTAAGATAAGATAAGATTTCGTTCGGATTTTTAACCCCGGAGGATTACCCACCCAGGATAACCCAAGAAAGTCAGTGCGTCACCGAAGACTGTCTAATTTATTTCCATTGAGGTCCTCAATCATGTCCCCCAGGATGCGACCCACACCAGTCGACTAACACCCAGGTACCTATTTGCTGCTAGGTGAACAGGAAAACAGGTGTAAGGAGACGTGTCGAAATGTTTCCACCCGCCGGGAATCGAACCCGGGCCCTCCGTGTGTGAAGCGGGAGCTTTAGCCACCAGGCCACCGGGCGACCATATTGATGGACAGGCGGAACATCTAGGTGTCGCGTGGTACTCTAACAAGTGCATAACAAGCTGTGGGTTTGGTTACTGCTACCACCTCTTCAGTCTGCCCCTTTCCCCTTCCTCTTTCACTTGTTCAGAGATGCAGTTGGCGAATGTTACCTACACGGGGAGGACAAACCAGATCACTGACCTCCAGTACCACTACGTAAAACGCAGACACCTTTTTTTTTTAAGCAGAGTTAGGTCTATATCTTAAAATTTCTATTTTGTCTTATATCTGCATCCTATGTTCATGTTGTTTTAATGACACAGTCAATATTGCCACTTCTAGGACTAGTCACACTTACATAATTCAGAGTTTGCACAAAATACTGTTACACTTACACGAACATAGAACTTACATAATGTCATTGTGAACTTAGTATCAAACAACACTGCAACGTATGTGAATTTATTGGCTTCTGAATATGGAACATAGCTGCTGTGGTACATCTTTGTGACTTAGTCTTTTGATGCATCCGTCTTATGTAGACAAACTGAGTGTTTGCATCTCATTGTCTTGGAACTGACTTTAATTCAGTCTGGGTGATGTTAATTTTGCATATGTCTGGCGAACTGAATTTCAATTCCGTGAGTACTTTAGTCTTAGTCTACGTAATGAGTGAACGTAGTATTTATGCGGCATTGTGGACAATACTCATTATAGGACTTAATGGACTTTTTCTCTGGTTTGCCTTAGAGTTTATACAATGTTGTCGAAATAGTTTATGTTGCGTCAAGTGATTTGCTCACTTTGATACGTGTGTATGTGTTTAGAGTTTGTGTATTGAATCACTTACATGTAACAACTATTTTTTATGTAAACAATAGATGTGACTCAAGCAATCGTAATAACACGATTACAAAAAAAAAAAAAGCACAGAAATTAAATGTTCATTTTACAATTCTTATTTTACTAGACCTCAAGAGGGGCGACTAGAAGTAATGTATTCGATTCATAGCAGTGAACAGGTTGCCTACAAGAGACTCAACTTCGGAAACAAAAGCAGGAGTGTCTCGCAGAGAGTGAAAAATAACAAACATCTAGTAAGAAAAGGGAAATATGACAAGGAATGTTGAAGAAAAGTGATCTCATTCTTCAATCAACTTTTTCGTATCTCCCACGTGAGTTAAAACGTTTTTTTTTTTTTTTAACTTTGTATGAGGTTGATTCTGTGAATAAGAAATTGTATTCTCTGGATAGCATAAAAAAAAACAATAAAAAAATTTAACAACTAGAAATGTTCCGTCGTGCATTCTTTGTTTACTCTCAGTAACGTGAAAAATACTCAAACGCAACAATTTTGGAAATACTGAATATTCTATTGAAGTGGAGTAAAGGCAAAAGAAATCTATTGTGAGGAGTTTGATTTTTTTAAACCCTCAGGTTGTAAATTGGCTTCAACTCTATCGTTATCAATAGTGTGTTGATTTTTTTATTCAAAACGTCATAATTGAAGATGCTTTGCAGTTTTTTTCTTTTTAAATGGGCATTTTTGCCTGGATATGACGCCCAGCACAAACTGAGTAGTTTTTTACACATTTGCATTTTTCGTGATGTAACCCGCAAGAACCGGCGAATTTATAGGCGCCCAGGTTTTCTTTTAGGTATGCACGGGTAGTAAGGGTATGAGGCAACGTGCCCCTATATTTATCTGGGCCCAGGACGCGGAACGTTCAGTTATAAGCCATACAGTGCCACGTAAAATTACCACAATTATTATTATTATTTTGGTCATTACATCACTGAAATGACCAGAAGAAAACACGTGATACTGCTCTTCTCAAAAATTAATATAGTGAAAAACAGGAAGCAAAGAGAACTCGAGATCAGGAAAAAAAACCTCGACCACTGCTTGTTTTCTGGATTCTTATTTCAAGTTTTGATTACATTTAATATTTTATTACTTACTCTGCGCCCACATTATTACCTTTCCTCTCACATACTCGCTCGATCCTCAGCTTCCCAAAACTTACCTGCAAAAGATAATAACACAATGTGAAATTGGTTTTTGATAAATGTTTTTGAAATAAATATTTAACGAAATGGAAATACCAAACATGAACATTGCAGTTAGCAAAGTATTTTTATCTGTATTTTCTGTTTATGTCTGTCTGTTTCTTCATCTGTGTCTGTCTAATTATCTCGGTCTCTGCTTGTGTATCAGTATCTATGTCTCTGGCTTTCTCTCTCTGTCTCTCTCTCTCTCTGTATCTCTCTCTCTGTCTCACGTTTTTTACACAGGGGTTTACAAAGTTAAGTTAAGGATGCTTAATTTATTTACAAGCTAAGCCTATTTTTATGAAACAGCATGAAGTTGGAGCCATCAGTGCGCCAGCAATCTCATTTGATCAATTGACTTTATTTTGTTGATTCCATCATGCTCTCTCTCTCTCTCTCCTCTCTCTCTCTCTCTCTCTGACACACACACATACACACTATCTGCTCTCCCTGAATTCCGCTATCTCTGTCTATTCCACTGTTTTCCTGTTTTTGTTCTCACTCTCTCTCTCTCTCTCTCTCTCTTTCTGTTATACTCTTTTCCCCTGTTTGCATTTTCTCTCTTTCCTTCTTTTCCTCTCTTTCATTTCATTTTCAGATGATGCATCTTTAATTTCCTGGAGCAGGAGTGTACATCAGCAGGCGGTGTGTGTGTGTGTGTGTGTGTGTGTGTGTGCACACGAACACCTCAAACCCCTCCAGTGCCTCCGCCACGATGACTTGACTTTGTAATTCCCAACTCTGGTCTCCGCAATTGTGTTATGCTGATGTTGTCCCATCACTTACGAAATCGTAATGACACGATTGCAAACAAACCATACCGCGGGCGGGATTTGAACCCGCGGTCAGAGAGTCTCAAAACTCCAGACCGTCGCGTTAGCCACTGGACCAGCTAGCCACAATGGTGTCCCATCTTCGTCTTTCGGTCTGTTATATAATTATTTTAAATTTCCAGAAAAAAAGAGACACGTTGCTTAACAAGCTTGTACTACTCCAATGAAAGCTCTTTCTGCAAGGAGCATCTTTTGTTTATTGTTGTTGGCAGGACGCTATTTAGTTCCATGTATCCAGCGGTTGTAGTCTATACTTCCTCCTCTTGGATCCCTTTCCGATAATCTACGCAATAATTTAGGAATGAATTGGTGCTAGTGTTTTCTCGGCACAGCTGTTTTCTTCGTTTACAATTGTGGCCTCATGTTCTCCCTGTTGATGGCGATGAAAAATCTTTATAATCTATGTGTGTGTGTGAATGTGTGTGTGTGTGTGTGTGTGTGTGTGTGTGTGTGTGTGTGTGTGTGTGTGTGTGTGTGTGTTGTGTGTGTGTGTGTGTGTTTTACTCATCTATTTGTGGTTGCAGTGGTACAGTCACATCTCCTGGCCCCACCCCTGTGCTGTGTGCGTTTGTGTTTGTTTTCGTATCCTCACTTAGTTGTGTTTTTAAGAGATGAGTAACATTTCCTTGCACAATGCCTTTTATCAAGTGGCTTTCCTAAATTATGGCCTTCAAGGTCCCATTATACCGAGTTGCTGCCTAAAGTCTATGTGGCTCACTTATCTCCTGCGTCGTTATTTTGATTTCTCAAAGTATCTTCATGTAGTTCGTGTCTCTTAGTTCTTATACCAGTCTCGTCAAGAGCCTCTGGATTTTCTTTTTTCTTTACACACGTAATGACGTGCGGTATCTCTGTTTGAGCTAAATCCAACAAAACAAGCCATTTGTTGATTGTAAAGTCCTATAGTATTCTTTGTTAATGTTTCTGAAAACATTTATATTAAACAGTTTTTTATTGAATTGTTTATCCTTGCTATAGAGTTATACAATGTCTCTTATGTTTATCCCTTGTAGTCTTTTTACTTCCTCCTATGTCATTATTGAGTCTTATTACTACGTCTCTGCATCTTTCTTCGCAAGTGGATATGCATCATCTCTGAATTGTCTTTTGCATCTTTATTAACCTTTGCGATAAAATTTTCTTTATGTCTGGTTTTGTTTCCTTTCTTTTACTCTTAGTATTTGCCTTACTAGTCGCTGCATGTCTCACGAAATCGTAATGACACGATTGAATCTTATTGTAGCCAGCCGGCCCAGTGGCTAGCGCATCGGTTTGGAGTTTTATGACTCTCTGATCGCGGGTTCTATCTCCGCCCGTGTTTTTTTTTTTTCGCTGCATTTCTCTTTAAGTCACGAACGCTGATTTTATTTTGTATTCTACGTCCCTTTCGAGTGTACAAATTTGAAAGTGGCTTCCTGGCATCATCTCGTGTATTGTCTAACCTTCAAATTACTGTATAAATACATATATATTCTAAATCAATTAACAGTTTTTAACAAGCAAAACTACTGGTTATATCTAAGTAAATACGTCAACGTATATAAAAAATGATTGTCTTATAAACCAAAATTGACTTTTCTCCGATGATAAACGATACCAGACACACTTTCTTGTTATTTTCGTCGGGATCCAATTCCATTAAAACAGAAATTTACTGTTATAATGTCTGTGAAATCCTTGAACGCTGTCAAAATATATTTTGATAGAGAAATAACAAAGAGAGAAAGAGAGAGAGAGAGCTTCAGCCTTTAATTTTCACTAGTCCTTTGTCATTTTAAGTTCCGTCAGAGATTGGATATTAGGTATTCGTTTCTCTTTACTTTGGTACAATGATGCCGGTGATGTGCTCTTAGTCCATTGAACTGGAGTTGCTCTTTCTTTCCTGGGAAGAAACTTCATTAACTCCTTTTCTTAAGGCTCTGCATGACTCCTACGGTTTTACTGCACATTCTGGAATATAACAATAAGTTTCCCTCTTGAAAAATATTTATATGGATTTGGATTCAGCTCAAGTTGGTGGAAAGTTCTGTGTGATTGTTGCTGATCGTGAATATATCACGGATTATCTTTTTTCAATTTTTTCTAGTTGGCGAGGAGGAGGTTCTGGTGTTATACAGCGGATTATAATTAAACATATTGTTCATTAGTTACTGTAAATGTTTTAATAATCTTTCCTGCGGATGAAGGTGCTATTCCTTTTATAACTGTCTTATCAATCAAAACTCTGTTTTATTTCTCTTTTTCTGTTCATCTGGACTTGAATGACAAAATAGAAAATTGCAACAAAATGACGGTAAGACCAGATTTTCATTGTCAGGGACAATCTCAGGGGAGAAGACTGCCGATTTTGGTGCTCTTGATTACG
>NC_069411.1:33843460-33865960 GCF_026875155.1 Cherax quadricarinatus | reverse complement strand
TTCACAGTGATTGTTTTGCATATTGTGATATCTTCTGCTTACTGCGATTTATTGCATGCATATATATATATATATAAATATATATATATATATATATATATATATATTATATATATATATATTTATATATATATATATATATTAAATATGTAAATAACCAAAAATGTACTACGCAGTCTCATGCATAAAATCATCTCTTTCA
Organism: Cherax quadricarinatus; assembly: GCF_026875155.1. Lineage (NCBI taxonomy): Eukaryota > Metazoa > Arthropoda > Malacostraca > Decapoda > Parastacidae > Cherax > Cherax quadricarinatus. Next base: position 33,865,758 of record NC_069411.1, on the reverse strand, counting down.
ATATAATTTTCATTTAACAAACCTCATCACACATTTACTCTTAAAAACCTACAGTTTTATTTTTGGCCATTAATGTAGCTAACATTTAGTAACGTAAGTTTAATATTCTCAAATAAACTTTATATTTAAGAGTGAGTTTGTTTCCCTTTAATTCACTCATATTTGTATTACACGTCCCGGCGCAGCCTGGGACCATATCTGCATCACCACTCAAATACTGATTATAATTTCAGATTTTGGAAACACCATATGTAAGATTAAATTCTGCTGATATTTGAACGTATATTCTCTATTCATAGGAAATATATATATATTATGTATATATATATATATATTAAATAAATAAATAAATATATTTATATATATATATATATATTATATAATATATATATATATATATATAATTATATATTTTATATATAATATATATATATAAAAATCTTATTCTAAACACAGGTCTTACATCCCATCTAGCTGGACGTAACTATTATGGTGCTTGAGCCTCTGCCATCCTCGATGACGCAATGACTTTCTTGGGTTATCCTGGATAGCTAACCTTCCTGGTTTAAAATTCGAATAAATCTTGCTTTATCTTGTCGTAATGCCACAGAACTTTGAGACGAATGTTGACGTTTCATTATGTTATCCTCAACGAGGCACATTCGCCACTCAGGCCACGAGTGTCCTGTGGAAGATTGTAAATAATTACAAATTTTACCACCCTTTATCTTGTGTACATTATCGCAGTTCCAAACGCCACATATTTAGCAAGTAGTGCCGACCGCCTACTTCCATTTCCTATCGACTAAGTTATGTATGCACATAAGGGGAACTGAAAAGATGTCGATAATATTTCCAAGCAGCATCAACAATTTAAAAAAAAGAATAAATTAAACATAAAATTGTTTTCACAAACGCACAGCCATTGATCACTGCGTAATTTAAACATCTTATTTCTATCGCCAGCGATCTTGTTCGCCACTAAGAAAGTTCACTGCAGAGTCCATCCTTCCCCTGCCCTTGTTCTATAACTGTACAGTGGCAGACTTGTAGCAGTTGTAGGAGCGTGCTTGTTCCCATGGTCATTGGTATAGGTTGTGAGGGCGCGGTTGTCCCCTTGGCCACTGACTGGCTTATCCGGGCGGGGTCATATGTCACCCCCGGCCAGACAGATGGTCACGGAGAGGCTCCCACCTACAGCCCAGATCCATCTTCCTCACCTCTGTAGCAAAAGGAAGAGGAAGAGGCTGAGGAGGGAAGGAGAGGCCTGAGCGTGGGAGAGTAAGGAAGGAAAAAGGGTTACCTGGAGGTTACCTGGAGGTTATTCCGGGGATCAACGCCCCCGCGGCCCGGTCCATGACCAGGCCTCCCGATGGATCAGGGCATGACCAACTAGGCTGTTACTGCTGGCCGCACGCAGTCCAACGTACGAGCCACAGCCCGGCTGATCCGGCACTGACTTTAGGTATCTGTCCAGCTCTCTCTTGAAGGCAGCCAGGGGCTTATTGGCAATTCCCCTAATGCTTGATGGGAGGCTGTTGAACAGTTTTGGGCCCCGGACACTTATGGTGTTTTCCCTTTTGTGTACCAATAGCGCCCCTATTTTTATTGGGGGGATTTTGCATCGCCTGCCCAGTCTTTTACTTTCGTAGGGAGTGATTTCTGTGTGCAGATTTGGGACCATTCCTTCCAAGATTTTCCAAGTGTAGATTGTGAAAATATCTCTCCCTCCTGCCCTTTTCCCAAAGAGTACAAGTCAAGTGCTTCCAAGCGTTCCCCGTAGTTAAGGTGCTTGACAGAACTTATACGTGCAGTAAAGGATCTCTGTTCACTCTCTAGATCTGCGATTTCACCTGCTTTGAATGAAGATGTTAATGTACAGCAGTATTGCAGCCTGAGAGAACAAGTTTATTTGAAAAGGATCATCATGGGCTTGGCATCTCTCGTTTTGAAAGTTCTCATTATTTATCCTATCATTTTCTTTGCACGTGCGATCGTGGCACTGTTGTGAGCCTTGAAAGTGAGATCCTCAGACATTATTACTCCCAGGTCCCTTACATTATTTTTCCGCTCTATTGTATGGCCGGAGTCAGTAGTATACTCTGTTCTAGTTATTATCTCCTCCAGTTTTCTATAACGGAGTAGTTGGAATTTGTCCTCATTGAACATCATATTGTTTACCGTTGCCCACTGGAAAAGTTTGTTTATATCTTCTTGGAGGTTAACCGCGTCCTCAGCAGATGACAGCCTCATGCAGATCCTAGTATCATCCGCAAAGGATGATACGGTGCTGTGGTGTATATCTCTGTTTATGTCTGATATGAGGATAAGGAATAAGATGGGGGCGAGTACTGTGCCTTGTGGAACAGAGCTCTTCACTATGGCAGCCTCGGTGTGAGGAGGGAAGGGAGAGAGGGTTGATGAGAGGAAGTTGAGAGAGGGGGTTGAGAAATGTAGGAGATGGGGCTGGAGAGGGGGCTGAGGAGGGGACTATACAGAAAAAGAGGTGGAGGGGTAGAAGGTGGATAACAAGCCGGCTGAGGAGGCATTAAGGAAAAGGTGAGGAATATGAAAGATAGAAGAGGAAAGAGAAAATAGACGAGAGAATTTGAATTAGAAAAAAAAAAAGCAAAAACTCGAAATTAAGAAAGAATTATTAGAAAAAAATCTAAGAATATAGACAAAAGATTAAGAGGGAAAGTAAAAACAAAAAGTTAAACTTCACTCAGAGGAAATATTAAAAGAAATTACTGAGCACCTCGGTGTTGCCTCAAGTCGAGGTATCGACACATTCACTTGTTGCTGCTGGCGGTCACAACATGTCAGTGTTGGTGGCACTAGCAAAATGAGCTCTACACAGAACAGTTTGTTGCTATTATATTTTCTCTCTCTCTCTCTCTCTCTCTCTCTCTCTCTCTCTCTCTCTCTCTCTCTCTCTCTCTCTCTCTCTCTCTCTCTCTCTCTCTCTCTCTCTCTCTCTCTCTCTCTCTCTCTCTCCCTCTCCCTCTCCCTCTCCCTCTCCCTCTCTCTCTCTCTCTCTCTCTCTACTCTCTCTCTCTCTCTCTCTCTCTCTCTCTCTCTCTCTCTCTCTCATCTCTCTCTCTCTCTCTCTCTCGCCTTCACTCACCTTTTTCAGAAATCAAATTCTGCACTGACCTTATAATCTTCTGATCTGCTCTTACCAGTTCATAATACATCTCTGCTGCCTTTGACTTCTCTCACGAGGCGTTGATGACGAATCTTGTTATTTCCTGGCAAATACGTTAACTTTATGATTATCTTGAGCAGCGCGTTGGGATGAAGGCAAAGACTGTTTGCAACATGTGAAGCCCTAGGCAGCTGACTGTGAAGTGGGAGGAAAGTTGGTGGAGGGATGTGTGATGTTGGTGATCGTTGTCGCGTTTTGTTCGTCAGAGAACAGGAAACACACCCTGTGACACCCTGGTCGGAAAGTGTAATACCGACAGGCATTTGCGTAAACACACGTATGCAGAACAAGCATTTAGTTTACATAAAAATACCTCTAAGTGAACGACTTAAAAAAATAGCTTTTTTGACACGGGAGTTTGTCAGCAAAGTTTTCCACCACATTTAAATAAAAGATTACCAGAGCAATGCCTTAGAATATAACGCTTTATTATTGTAGGATGAAGCATAGAGGGAAATACAGGATAAGACACTGGCGGGAGGGGTTGAAAGTGGTTGCAGAAGAGGAGGAGGAGGAGGGGAGGAGGAAGGGGAGTGTTTCTGACAGGAGTGAGGTGACTTGTTTGTCTGGTAAGGGAATAGGAATTAATATTGTTGAGCCGAATTATGAATTTTACTCTTATTGTAATAATAATAATCATAATAATAGTAATAATAATAATAATAAAAATAATAATTATAATAATAATAATAATGTAATAATAATAATAATAATAATAATAATAATAATAATAATAATAAAAATAAAAATAATAAAAATAATAATAATAATAATAAAAATAATAATAATATAATAATAATAATAATAATAAATAATAATAATATAATAAAAATAATAATAATAATAATAATAATAAATAACAAATAATTTGCATAGGATATAAGATTACGAATCTAATGTTTTATATGTAACTTAGCAACATAATTTGTGCACTAAGAGAGGCCTGAGCTTGCTACCACCTGCAGCTCACAAGACTGCCATCCCCACGAGCCTCTTTGGGGCGGGGCAGATGGCAGACCAGAGGCCTTGCTTCTCCCTGCGAGCCCCGTGAAGGCGGGGACTGTGGCTAGGCCTGGGGACACTTGGTCCCAAAGATGAGGGGGTACCTGTACCTCCTCCCATGGGAGACTTAGGTCTCGAGATACTCCCCAGATAGGGAGCCAAGGCCGGGTCACCAATACTTGGAAAAGACCCGGGCTGGGTGAATACCGTCGAATAAAAAAGAAAAAAAGAAAAAAAAAATTTTGCACTAAATATGTAGGTTATTATCGCTCTCAAAGGTTGCAAATAATATATATTTTGTTTTATTTTATATATAATATATATATAAAATATATATATATATATATATATATATATATATATATATATATATATATATATGTATATATATATGCCAAAAACAACCACTCTGAAAGAATAGGGAAATTCCCAAACGCTTTTCGTGACTAATCACATTATCAAGGAACTTGATAATGTGAGTAGTTCACGAAAGCGCTTGGAATTTCCCTATTCTTTCAGAGTGGTTTTTTTTGCATATCTGAAATCACCTGTTAATGTGATCTTATTGCATATATATATATATATTATATATATATATATATAATATTTATATATATATATATATATATATATATATATATAAATCTGTAGAATACTTCAACTTCTCCTTGGACTCGTGCGTCGTCGCAGTTATTAGACGACGAACCCACTCAAAAAATTCTGAGAAAAGTGTCCACCGCCAGAATTTTCTATCATGTATTCCGCCACTTATCTTGAGATATTTTTCAATATTGAAATAGAAACGCCGGCGCTCCATCACACACCTGTGCCAGCAAGTTTCAAGTTAAGGCACCAATATGGAGTTCCCTCTCTTTCTCGCTCTCTCTCTCTGTCTCTCTCTCTATTTTTCACTTCTCTCTTTCACTTCTCACCCTGTTTCCTTCTACCTCTTCCCCCCTTTCCGTCACTTCTCTCCCTCCCTCTTCTCTTCTACCTTCTATCTCCCAATTCATTTCTTTCTCTCTCTTTCCCCTCCATCTCTCTCTCTCTCTTCTCCCTTCTCCACTTCCCTCTCTTCTACACTTCTCTGCTTCATCCAGCTATCAGAACTCTTCTGAAATTTGCTGGCGCTGGAGTCAGCGGCGTCAGCAGTCCCGGATAACTCTGAAATAACTTCATTTTTTATCTTCTCCATCATCACGTGAGATGGCAACCACCACCACCATTCCCAATGACACCAACAAATATTTCTCCTTAAAACTTATTTCCAATCCAACATCCTTCGTTCTTCCCAGTCCCTCTCCTCCTTCCCAAACGTTAAATTTGAATTTTATCCAATTTGTCTTTTAATATATATCAAAAGTTGTTCAGTTTGAATTAAGATATATTTCAGCAGCTGTAAAATTTTAAAAGATTTATTTTTCAGATGCTAGTTTTATTTAAAATATAATTCTGACTCAGTTCGCTTTGACTTGGGATGAATTGAGCCGCATCATGTACCATGAACAAATATAATGACACTTTCCGTAGTACAGACTAGTAGAAGAACTGTGTACTAGTATCGTTACAGTAATGAGATACAATGATGACAGAATGAATTAAGACACATGTGCAACATCTGGATGTCTGAGGACTGAGGGACTGATTATCCCATCTTCTACTGTCCTCGTACAGCATCTGCATTGATAAAGTCACTGGCTGGCGAAACGTCTCCAATAAAAATATCCAGATGCTCCACATGTCGCATATTCCTTACGTATTAGTTTCAGAAAAGCGTACTAGCAAAAGATATGCGAAGATATATCAATGGCTTTATACAGAGTGGTGTATTTCAGATCAGCTCTTCCTTGTTTATCAAGGCAGGTCGTAACATCGACGAGCGTTTAAACTAAAAAAAGGTTCAGATCATTTAGTTGACTCTAATGCCTTCCAAAAAGTGTTTATCCGAAAATGTATATTACCATTTTTTCTATCTCTTTTTCTAAGTAGTATATCTCTCTGTCTCTCCTCAAATGCATCGCTTTAATGTCTCTCGCTTTTTTAAATCTTACCTCTGAGAACACAACCAAACACAAAGATACTCTGACAAATGCGTGCACGCACAAAAGAGATACGATCACAACATAAAAGAGATTCCGAGCCATCGAGCAGTTGGGGAGAAACAGGCAGTTTCAGGGTGATGGTGCTGGGACGATGGGTTATAACTGGAAAATGAGAAAAATGTTAGGAGGAGCTACCGAACGAGGGTAGTAAAAGTTACATTACTAGGAAGAGAAAATTGTGGAGGCGAACTTTATAAACTGTAGTTCAAATCCCTAATCCCAAGCGGTTAAAATTTTCTGTATAAGTACTGAAAATTTTTCACACTAAATATGGTGAATGATTAAAGAAAACGAGTTTATTAAGTTCTACAAAACTAGTGGATATGAGAACCAGGGAGAAAATGATAACAAAGGAGAATTTCTTGCAAGGAACCGACAGGACGGATAGAGATTGACAGTTTGATAAGCGACTGAGAACAACAAGGCATGATTAGAAGCTCAAGAAGCAAATCATTACAAATACGGCAGAAAGTAAGTCTTTAGCCGACAGGTTACCTGGAGTTTACCGGAGTCGCTTCCAGGGGGTCACCAGCCCCGCCGCCCAGCCCCAGGCCAGGCCTCCTGGCTTCCGGCCTAATCGATCAAGCTGCCAACAGCTCAACGTATGCACTAGAACCCTGTTGATCAGGAACTGTTTTGTATCTAATTCCCTTTATGCATTAAAGGAGGATGTTGAAGAGTCATCGATGAAGGGGTCTACCTGGAGTCTACCTGGAGGGTATTCCGGTGGATCAACGCCCCCGCCGCCCGGTCCATGACCAGGCCTCCTGGTGCATCAGGGCTTGATCAACGATACTGTTACTGCTGGCCGCACATAGTCCAACGTACGAACCACAGCCCGGCTGATCCTGCACTGACTTTAGGATTCTTTTGTCCAGCTCCCTAAAGAAGACAACCAGGGATCTATTGGTAATTCCTCTTATGGGTGGGGGAAGGCTGTTGAGCAGTCTTGGGCCCCGGACACTTATTGTGTTTTCTCCTAGTGTACTAATGGCGCCTCTACTTTTCACTGGGGGTGTGTTGCATCGCCTGCCAAGTCTTTTGCTTTCGTAGTGGTAGAGGCAAATTATCTGTACAGTTTAAAGAACAGTTACGATAAGGCCCATGATGCCAAGAATTTATTGCAAGCGTTATAAGTAACTGAGAGGCAGATTGAGAGATTCGATTCCTGAAACCGCAACTAGGTAAGTATGGACACACTGTATACGTATTGAAGGGACTGGTAGGTAATGAGCTCTAACTAAATTACAACACTGATCTGCATACAGTGACAGACGCTGCGGAAGATCATTTGAAAGAAACTGCTTGAATAGATCGCGAGCAGGAGAAAATGTCGCTTAAGTAGCCCCGAATGGGTTTATAGAAGGCAAATACTCTTAAAAATTATTAGATTTTTGCTCGAGTGAGACTCCGAATTTATTCAAAATGAAGCTGGATAGGCTGAGTGTATAGTTTGTATTGCATAAGCTCCTTTGACATGGTTTTTCACTAGAAAATAATTCACAAACTAGAATGTCAAGAAACTAGAAAGTCAAGAAAACATACAGATTGGGTAAGAGTGATAAGTGATGCTTCTAAGAATGATTCATAGAGTCTAAATATTTTTTATTTAGGTATTTATGCCAAGGACGTACTGGAAGAGATAAACGTCTGTGTATCACTCTACTAGGACAAAGGAAAGATAATGAGAAGAAATCGATCGGAAAATGCTGAAGGTATCCTAAAAGAAGACCCAGGGTTGCTGTGGTAAGTCTGGTATGTATGTGTGTGCGTGTGATAAGATTGCTTCACAGGTGGAGAGAAGACCTGTAACGGAGTACAAATTGAGAGAGACGTAACTGCAAATCAGAAACGAAAAATGACCTGTCAACGAATATAACGCTGATCATCATAGATAAAACAAAAACAAGGAATTTGCTGACGACCTATTAGATACAAGAGGTAATAGCAATCTCAGTAGTAGTACCAGTTCCTAGTAACCAGTTACCAGTAACCAGTGTACCAGTAGATGACTCACTACCAACCGTCTGTGTGAATCATTGACTGTATTCATATTGCTGCTGACCATAGCAGGATTTCGAACACCCTCACCCTGTAGACATTGTGAGTCAGTGGTAGTTAGGCAGCAGAGAGAGACAGGTCGGCTGTTGGTGCTTCCCATACTTCCCGATATATATTATACGTACTACCAGCCTACGTGAGTATTTTTACCCATCCACGTATCGAAAACCCACATGACAGCAATAGTAACCAGTAAGAGTGACACGAAAGGAACGAGGTCAAAAAAAAAAAAAAAAAATAGGAGGATACTAAAAACCGATAAGAAATCACAGGGGTGGTAGGAAATACTTCTCCATTCTTAGGATGTTGGAACAGGTGTGTCCCGTCATCAACTTAGCCCCGCATCGTTTATTCCCCCGACCATCCTCTACTCTCTCCATCTTGCCCCTGTCCTTTCCTGCGTCCTGCAGTCCTTTCTCGTTCCAACTTATAACCCCCCTTCCACTCGCCCCGCCCAAACCGTGTTCTATTGCAGCCTTATGGTAAGACGGGAAAGAAGTTTCGCCGTAGACTACGACCCCGGCTCAACTTGTGGTCCAGATTATACGAGACACTTGAACGCTTGTTTAGATGTATAGTGAGGCACTTGCAATTTGTGAAGGTAGGAGGAGAATGCAGAAATAACTCCTTGTTTTGGTTATAAACCATGTTTTATATTTTTGTCATTTACGTTCATACAGCAGTTCCTACTCAGATTTTTGACTGCTCTCCTGCATAATTACCAACATGAGAAGAGGCGAGTTCTGCAAGCTTGTGAGGATCTTTTGTGGAGACTACTGTTCCTCGAATAATTTATTTACACTTACAAACGTAACTAATATATACTGTTTTTAAGTGCTGAAGGCGTTCAAATAAATATTTAATTTTAATTAAAAAACTAAACCGCGGAGATGTATCTATTTAAAAAAATGTTCATCTTATCAAAAAACTCCCTAAAAATGATAGTAAGGTCCAAAAATTTTGTAAAAGTTAATGAAAGATAATAGAAGCAAAACAGAGTATTTATTTAAGAGTTAAAGTCTTCATCGGCAAAGTCCTGTATTTCGTCTTGAATCTACTAAGCTACGAAGACTTTAAGGAATTACTAAAGAAATGGAGGTCTACCTACCTGGAGTCTACCTGGAGGGTATTTCGGGGATCAACGCCCCTGTGGCCCTGTCCACGACCAGGCCTCCCGTGCAATACAGATACACAGGAGCACAACTGAAAGTTGACAGCCATTTTGAGTCACAGGGATTTCAGGAAGTACTTCCTCAACCTTAGAGTAGTCCGGAAATAGAACGATCTGGAGAGTGGCGTGGAAGAAACAGGATTCAAACATGTGTTTAAAAGCTACGATATGGCTCTCGAAGACAGGGTGACCCTATTAGTGGCTAGCGAAGAAGCAAGCCCAGGAGCAGAGATTCGACATCTACAACTATATATAGGTAAGTACATGCTCACGCAACACACACACACACACACACACACACACACACACACACACACACACGCACACACACACACACACACACACACACACACACACACACACACACACACACACACACACACACACACACACACACACACACCATCAGGGTATCTGCACCTTCATGTAAACCAGGCCACTGCCGATTATTCAGCCTCTTCTCCATTAGGAAATTACGCTAGAAACCTTGTGAAGGGAGACTGAGGTGAAGACCCAAGATAACCTGTGCTTGTGAGAGAGAGAGAAAGAGACAGAGAGAGAGAGAGTGAGAGAGAGGGGGCATGATACTTACTTACATTTACATAACATGTGCACACATGTACATGTAACCCTGTATACCCATTTAACATACAGTTATCTGTGCAACATGAAGGGTTAACGTGTATAACTAACATATATATCTTTGTAGCCTGCACATGTTTTGTGCTTGAGATATAATATCATTGGGTGCAGCATCAGGAAGGTATGAGATAAAAGAGTTGGGGATAAGAAAAAAAATAGATAATAAGAAGAATGATATAAAGAAATTGATGAGATTCCTCCGAGTCAGTCACTGATGCCGAAATGAAAAAGGAAGATGATGAAATATATAACGAAAACCAGACAAGAAAAGAAAATAATATGAAAGCGACATAAAATGAAGAAAAAGAGAAAGAAAAACAGCTTGAAAACTTAAAAATGTAAAGCATAAATATAGCACGAAAAATAGAAAGTTAAATATTTAAGATTTGGAAAATTTTCCAGTTAAGGGCTTGTGTACAGACAAGAATATATTCACCGAGACTTAAATGTGTTGGTCTCTCCTTACACACACACACACACACACACACACACACACACACACACACACACACACACACACACACACACACACACACACACACACACACACACACACACACACACACACACACATATATATTATATATATATGTCTGAGGGCAATGAGTGGTGTGAATATAATGCAGAGAATTCGTAGTTTGGAAGTTAGGAGGAGGTGCGGGATTACCAAAACTGTTGTCCAGAGGGCTGAGGAAGGGTTGTTGAGGTGGTTCGGACATGTAGAGAGAATGGAGCGAAACAGAATGACTTCAAGAGTGTATCAGTCTGTAGTGGAAGGAAGGCGGGGTAGGGGTCGGCCTAGGAAAGGTTGGAGGGAGGGGGTAAAGGAGGTTTTGTGTGCGAGGGGCTTGGACTTCCAGCAGGCATGCGTGAGCGTGTTTGATAGGAGTGAATGGAGACAAATGGTTTTTAATACTTGACGTGCTGTTGGAGTGTGAGCAAAGTAACATTTATGAAGGGGTTCAGGGAAACCGGCAGGCCGAACTTGAGTCCTGGAGATGGGAAGTACAGTGCCTGCACTCTGATGGAGGGGTGTTAATGTTGCAGTTTAAAAACTGTAGTGTAAAGCACCCTTCTGGCAAGACAGTGATGGAGTGAATGATGGTGAAAGTTTTTCTTTTTCGGGCCACCCTGCCTTGGTGGGAATCGGCCAGTGTGATAATAATAAAAAAAAATATATATATATATATATATATATATATATATATATATATATATATATATATATATATATATATATATATATGTACATATACATATGAGTGTGTGTGTGTACTAACCTAGTTGAGGTTGCAGGGGTCGAGTCCTAGCTCCTGGCCCCGCCTCTTCACTGGTCGCTACTAGGTCACTCTCCCTGAACCGTGAGCTTTATCATACCTCTGCTTTAAGCTATGTATGGATCCTGCCTCCTCTACATCGCTTCCCAAACTATTCCACTTACTGACTACTCTGTGGCTGAAGAAATACTTCCTAACATCCCTGTGATTCATCTGTGTCTTCAACTTCCAACTGTGTCCCCTTGTTGCTGTGTCCCATGTGTGTGTGTGTGTGTGTGTGTGTGTACTCACCTAATTGTACTCACCTAATTGTGGTTGCAGGGGTCGAGACTCAGCTCCTGGCCCCACCTCTTCACTGATTGCTACTAGGTCCTCTTTCTCTCTGCTTCCTGAGCCTTATCATACCTCTTCTTAAAACTATGTAAGGTTCCTGCCTCCACTACTTCACTTGCTAGGCTATTCCACTTCCTGACGACTCTATGACTGAAGAAATACTTCCTAACGTCCCTGTGACTCGTCTGAGTCTTCAGCTTCCAATTGTGACCCCTTGTTTCTGTGTCCCCTCTCTGGAACATCCTATCTCTGTCCACCTTGTCTATTCTCCGCAGTATCTTGTATGTCGTTATCATGTCTCCCCTGGCCCTTCTGTCCTCCAGTGTCGTCAGTCCGATTTCCCTCAACCTTTCCTCGTACGACATTCCCCTGAGCTCTGGGACTAGCCTTGTTGCAAACCTTTGTAGTTTCTCTAACTTTTTGACGTGCTTGACCAGGTGTGGGTTCCAGATTGGTGCTGCATACTCCAGTATGGGCCTAACATACACAGTGTACAGTGTCTTGAACGATTCCTTATTAAGGTATCGGAACGCTATTCTCAGGTTTGCCAGGCGCTCGTATGCTGCAGCAGTTATTTGGTTGATGTGTGCCTCCGGTGACGTGCTCGGTGTTATGGTCACCCCGAGGTCTTTCTCCCTGAGTGAGGTCTGTAGTCTTTGTCCACCTGAGTTCTTCTTTGCCCCTCCCCAATCTTCATGACTTTGCATTTGGCAGGATTGAATTCGAGAAGCCACTTTCTGGACTACATGTCCAGCCTGTCCAGGTCTCTTTGCAGTTCTGCCTCATCCTCATCCGATTTAATTCTTCTCATCAACTTCACATCATCTGCGAATAGGGACACTTCAGAGTCTATTCCTTCCATCATGTCGTTCGCATATATCACTGGCCCTAGAACTGAACCCTGTGGGACCCCGCTCGTCACAGGCGCCCACTGTGATACCTCTTCACGTACCATGACTCGTTGCTGCCTCCCTGTCAGATATTCCCTGATCCATTGCGGTGCCCTCCCTGTTACATGCGCCTGATCCTCCAGCTTCTGCACTAATCTCTTGTGGGGAATTGTGTCAAAGGCCTTCCTGCAGTCTAGGAAAACGCAATCAACCCACCCCTCTCTCTCGTGTCTTACTTCTGTTACCTTGTCATAAAACTCCAGGAGGTTTGTGATACAAGATTTGCCTTCCATGAACCGATGCTGGTTTTCATTTATAATCTTGTTCCGTTCCAGGTGTTCGGCCACTCTCCTCCTGGTAATCTTCTCCATGACTTTGCACACAATACATGTCAGAGACACAGGTCTGCAGTTTAGCGCCTCGTTTTTGTTTCCTTTCTTAAATATGGGGACTTCATTTGCTGTCTTCCATTTCTCAGGTAGTTGCCCAGTTTCAAGGGATGTGTTGAAGATTGTGGTTAGAGGCACGCACAGCATCTCTGCTCCTTCTCTAAGGACCCATGGGGAGATGTTGTCGGGTCCCATCGCCTTTGAGGTATAAAGGTCACTTAGCAGCTTCTTCACCTCCTCCTCGGTTGTTCGTATGTCATCCAACACTTGTTGGTATATTCCCTCTTGATGTTCCCTTCTGTGCTGTCTTCCCACAGCCCTTCCTGTCTCTACTGTAAAAACTTCTTAAATCTCCTGTTTAGCTCCTCACATACCTCCTGATCATTTCTTGTGAGTTCTCCCCCTTCTGTCCTTAATCTGATCACCTGGTCTTTGACTGTTGTCTTCCTCCTGATGTGGCTATACAACAGTTTCGGGTCAGTCTTGATTTTCGATGCTATGTCATTTTCATACTGTCGCTGGGCCTCCCTCCTTACCTGTGCGTACTCGTTTCTGGCTCTGCGACTGATCTCCCTATTTTCGTGTGTTCTCTGCCTTCTGTACTTTTTCCATTCTCTATTGCTCTTTGTTTTTGCCTCCTTACACCGTCGGGTAAACCAGGGGCTCGTTCTGGTCTTCCCGTTGTTTCTGTTGCCCTTCGGAATAAACCTTTCCACTGCCTCCTTGCATTTTGTTGCTACATATTCCATCATTTCGTTTACTGGCTTTCCTGCCAGTTCTGTGTCCAACGGGACCTCCTGCAGGAAGTTCCTCAACCCTTTGTAGTCCCCTCTTTTATGGTCAGGCTTTTCACATTCAACTCCTGTTATTCTCTCCACTTGCAGCTCTACTATATTTTCAAAGCACAGAACCACGTGGTCGCTAGCTCCTAGGGGACTCTCATACGTGATGTCCTCAATGTCTGAACTGCCCAGGGTGAACACAAGGTCCAATCTTGCTGGTTCATCCTCCCCTCTCACTCTGGTAGTGTCCTTAACATGTTGGTGCATGAGGTTTTCCAGCACCACGTCCAACATCTTGGCTCTCCATGTTTGGGGACCCCCATGTGGCTCCAGGTTTTCCCAGTCAATCTCCCTGTGGTTGAAATCCCCCATAACCAGCAACTTTGCTCTGCTGGAGTGAACTCTTCTTGCCACCTCAGCAAGTGTGTCCACCATTGCTCTGTTGCTCTCTTCATATTCCTCTCTTGGCCTCCTGCAGTTCTGTGGTGGATTATACATCACTGCAATGACCACTTTGTGTTCCCCAGACTGAAGTGTACCTACTATGTAGTCTCTTTCTCCCGTTTCATCTATGCCTTCCATTTTCTCGAATTTTCATCTGTTTTTTACGAGCAGAGCAACCCCACCTCCCCCTTCTATCTTTCCTCATGATCTGGTATCCTGGTGGGAAGATTGCATCTGTTATTGTGAGTTTTGTTTCTGTAACTGCTATGATGTCTGGGGACTTCTCATTGATTCTGATTCGTGTGTGTGTGTGTGTGTGGTGTGTGTGTGTGTGTGTGTGTGTGTGTGTGTGTGTGTGTGTGTGTGGTGTGTGTGTGTGTGTGTGTGTGTGTGTGTGTGTGTGTGTGTGTGTGTGTGTGTGTGTGTGTGTGTGTGTGTGTGTGTGTGTGTGTGTGTGTGTGTGTGTATGTGTGTGTGTGTGTGTGTGTGTGTGTGTGTGTGTGTGTGTGTGTGTGTGTGTATGTGTCTGTGTCTGTGTGTGTCTGTGTGTGTCTGTGTGTGTCTGTGTGTATGTATATGCTAAAAGCTCACTTCGGTGCCTATTTTAAGGATTAAAGTAATCTTCACTGTTGGTGAACAGGTTACGTGCAGCCTTAATGACCCTCGCGTAGCCGATAAGCTTTAAACCTAATTAACGAACCATCCAACCAGGCAGTCAAGACAACGAAGTACAGAGGTATACACGGAGCACCCAAGTTCTGTCAATAATTTAAACAAGGCAAGTTGCTGCATCTGGAGAACCAATCAGACAAGTGATGCCTACCAAGTTCTACTTGTTAATGGTTAGTTAGCAGAAGCGAATACGATGAATGTAGCCGTCTGCTGTCATTAAGGTAATTAATAGTGATTCCCCTATTTTCAACAGCCGTAAAACTGAAGATTTAACGATAATGCTCTGTAGAGACAGACTACTGTCAACTTATTTTCAAGAAAGGAAGTCCTTGACAAGGAAAGTGAGAGTCCTTGATAAGGCAACTGAAAATCCTTGATGAGAGTGGGAGTCCTTGATAAGGCAACTGAAAGCCCTTGACAAGGAGATTGGAAATCCTTGACAAGGAAACTGGGAGTCTTGACAAAGAGAATGAGTGGAATTGACAAGGAGAGTGGGAGTCTCTCACTAGGAGAGTGGGAGTCTCTCACTAGGAGAGTGGGAGTCTCTCACTAGGAGAGTGGGAGTCTCTCACTAGGAGAGTGGGAGTCTCTCACTAGGAGAGTGAGAGTCTCTCACTAGGAGTGTGGGAGTCTCTCACTAGGAGACTGGGAGTCTCTCACTAGGAGAGTGAGAGTCTCTCACTAGGAGAGTGGGAGTCTCTCACTAGGAGAGTGGAAGTCTCTCACTAAGAGAGTGAGAGTCTCTCACTAGGAGAGTGGGAGTCTCTCACTAGGAGAGTGGGAGTCTCTCACTAGGAGAGTGGGAGTCCCTAATAAGTAGAGTGAGAATCCCAGACAAGGAAACAAGGATTCTCGAACTCCTGTAGGCCCCTAAGGCGATGTTCCTCTACTGTCTTCTAAGGATGTGCTTCTTATAGGTCATGATGTACCGCGTGTGTGGAGTTTGCTCAGGTTGTGTTTGTTTTGAGGTGTTTGCTACACTTATAGTTGTGTAGTCACGCACCTCACTGTTGAAGCTGTGATTACATTTACTTTTTCCCAACTGTTCGCAAACACTCGCACGCACATACAAACACACATTCATAAGGACTTCCAACCACACTCACACACACATGGATTCCACACCTGACTAAGCAAATTCTGAAGCATTCTAACATATCAAGATCTGAAACATCACAAGATAATAGCTAAGAGGAATGTAATATGAAAGATAGATTAAAAGAACAAGTTAAAGTGTAACATACAAACAGTGTCTCCAGACATAAGCAAAATATCTGCATACAACAATATATAACCATTGGATTTTTAAGCACGTACTTGTTTGTAATTGCTCCACAAACGTTATTCAGGAAACTTTACTTTGTGCTAGGTTTCATTGACTAGATTATAATTTATTTAAAATATGTATTTTGGCGAATAAGTACGGCAAATGTAACAGCAAAAAATAAGTTGAAAATCGCATACGAACGTTGAAGATACTATATGTAATAATCAAGTAAAAAATTAACTATCGAATCTGAGTACAGGTTGGAGGAGACACTTTCATGTCGTGCGAAACATTCGGAGGCAACAATCTAGAAAGTGATCGTCGAGAGGATTGTGGCAACTGCTGGAAAGCAAACATTCAGATGAGCAACGCAATGTTTGGAAATATTTGTATGGTGTCAGAGTGGTGAAAGATTAAGCAATGGGTGACCTATGGGCTCTGAGAACCCCTGATGAAACAACTCGTGGTTTGCAGATGCTATTTCAACTTCATTAAAAACATATGCTAGAAAGCAACAAGTAGATGGATATTAGGCTCAAAAGCTGAGCTAGAAGCCGCCAAGACTCGAACCCGGTAAATACAAACTGGAATGGTATAAACCTTGATAATAAATACAAATTGGAATGTGCAAATAGGTAGGTATAACTTTCTGAATCGAACTTTATGAAAATAATATCGGCATTGATATTACATAACGTGTTCTTGCGTAAATATATTTTTGTACACAGTGAATTTAGTTGCATTGGGAGCTCTCCACTAAATATGCAAGGGTTAAATGACGTGTTCCTGATGCATCAAACATATTACTGAAAACAAGGGGGATTGCACATACACTGATATTACTTTGCTTATTCTATGGAGGGAGAGAGAGGGACAGAGAGAGAGAGAGAGAGAGAGAGAGAGAGAGAGGAGAGAGAGAGAGAGAGAGAGAGAGAGACAGACAGACAGACAGACAGACAGACAGACAGAGACAGAAATCGTCAGACAGTGCGGGTTTAGATATCAGGGAGAAACAACGACACAGAGAAGCAAATACAATGAAAGAGAGTAGTAATATTGACGTTTCTAATTAAGTCACGAGCACTGCATTTCTCCGTGTCTTAATATAGCTGTCTGTGTCTCCTTGTATATCACTGGAGCAGTCTGTGCCTAAGCCTCTGTCGAAGTTCTTGTGGCTGACTGTCAATCACTATCTCTATCACTTTACTGCTACTTACGTCGTGGGCTCTGTCCCGATATCTGTTTCAGTCCGTCGTGTTCCTTGCCACTATTTCTCTCATTGACAATGCCTCACGCTCTGTTGTGTTCTTTATTTATGCTCCTGTTGCTGTGTCTTCCGCAGTCTGTCGATTTTTTTTGGTCGTTGCCTTTACCAATGCCTATATCGCTGTCTATTTCACAGCTGTTGTTTTGCCGTTCTCCCTCTCCCAATTTCTTTTCCTCTCCCTCCCTTTCTCTCTCTCTCTCTTCTCTCTCTCTCTCTCTCTCTCTCTCTCTCTCTCTCTCTCTCTCTGACCCCTGTGGGTAACTTGGCCACATCCACAACATCAATCTTCCCTGACGCCTCTCACCCGAGTTTGGCAGTACACCTCTTTGCTTTTCAGCCAGGAAAATCCTCCCTCAGTTTTATGGGGGAGGAAAAGCCAATATGTTTTAAAAGCAAAACGAGAGATATCGTTCGCTGCTCCGGAAATCTATAAATATTTTGGAATTTTTGCGGTTTCATTGTTTAAACATTTGCACAGACGAAAGCACACACGTTCAATAGAAAGTCGAAAAAATTGAGAGAGCAACAAGAAAGAACAATAAGAATTAGAGTTACATAGATAAATTGTCCATAATATGTCATCTTATCTTTAGATTTTCTTAGAAACTTTACACATTTGCTGTAATTTATTGAAAGAATTAGATTAGTATATACCAGCTTTGCGTTGGCAGAAATATGTACCAGTAAATATTTATATTTCTGCGAACGGAAAATTATAAACGTAAATGTAAATATATTCTCCAGAATTTTTTAAGTTACCATACATAAACAACCAAGCTAGCCTTTACTTTCATAATACTTTAAATTCTTTTGCGTGTCCATAAATTCCATTCATATTGAATACAATGGAATATTTACACTCGTATTCTAACTTTCTCTGGGAGTTTTCTAAATATGTGAGAGTTATTAACACGTGACGGAACATGAGCATTAGATGATATGATTAAAAATATGACTGACAAATTCAGGACATTCGATCGCGCTCGTTGTCACAGATCGCTTGCTCTAGTCGCCGAGGAATGTAAGACAAAATGACGGAGTGTGAGAGAAATATATCTGGTGAGAAGAGGAGGTAGCGGTGGTGATGCACTAAGACGCTCGGGAGACAACGAACTCTTGAAGGAAATATTACATCTCGGCAAAAGCATTTTAGTAGGAAACTCTTCGATCTTGTGCCATATATATATATATATTATATATATATATATATATATATATTTATATATATATATTATATATAATATATATATATATATGTCGTGCCGAATATGTAAAACTGGTCAATTAGCAAGAACTCATTGAAAATTAAGTCCTTTCTAAAATTTTCTCTTATACGTTTAAAGATATATTTTTTTCATTAATGTTAATGTAAAAAAAATTTAATTTTGCTCCAAAAGAATCTTAGAAAACTTACCTAACCTTATTATAACAAGAGCAATTTATTTTAGCCTAACCCAACTAAATATATTTTAGATTTGTTTACAATAATTTAATACTAAACAAACACAGTGAAATATAGTTTTTTCGTTAGGTTCAGAATGATTTTGGCGAAATTATTGCATACACAAATTTTCACTTGTCCTATATGGCAAGATGAGCGTTGCTATTTAAGCCAAGATCGCAAGTTCTGCCTATTCGGCACGACATATATATATATATATATATATATATATATATATATATATATATATATATATATATATATATATATATATATGTATATGTGTATATATAATATATATATATATATATATATATATATTATATATATATATATATATTATATATATATATATATATATATATAATATATATATATATATATATATATATATATATATATATATATATATATATATATATATATATGCATGCAAGGAATTCGCGAGAGCAGGCGAAATATACACAAACCCATGATCTTGTGGGTAGATGGTAAAGCACTGCGTACCTTGTCTAAGGTTCGTAGGTTCGAGTCTATTCAGCAGAGATCAGTGTTTGTGTATATTTCGCCTGCTCTCGCGAATTCTTGCATTTAAAATCTCTAGTAAGGCTGATGCATGCAGGGGATGAAATGAAAAAGCTGTAAGCCTTCTCCCTGAAAAGCTGGCTGCCTTAGATCAAACGTGTAGCGCAGCTACACGCCAAGGTATTGTCCAATGTGGGTAGATTGGTAAAGCACTGCGTACCTTGTCCTAAGGTTCGTAGGTTCGAGTCTCCTTCAGCCAGAGATCAGTGTTTATATATATTATATATATATATATATTATATATATAAATATATAGTATATAGTATATATATATACAAATAAGATTACGGTAATGAGGTGATATTACAATGTGCTGAAAAACCACTGTGAAAAAATAGCTATATTCCAAGCCCTTTCGTAATTTCTCACTTAATCAAGGAACTGTAAAAATAAAAGAACAGGAAAGCATATTTGGACAAGACTTCACCTAGAGATTACCTTACAAAACCTGACCTTTTCATGATGGTGTAGGTAGGTAGTCAAGGATCTGTCAAACACAGCTTGACGTGTACTTAGCTCAGTGGTGACGTGTACTTAGCTCAGTGGTGACGTGTACTTAGCTCTGTGAAGACCTGTTTGCGCGCTCTCTACGAATTGAAGCAAGATGCCCTCCATCGAGCAACTTTACCAACAGCTAAAGGAAGAATTGAAGATGGCGAAGATGGAAATTCGGCGACTGACCGAGAAAAACAAGAAGATTCGCAGTAGTCCTCCTGTTTTGAATCCTCAGGTCAAGAAGGGAAACTGGACAGTGGCTGGACAGCAGGGAACGAAGTTGACGATCAAGAAGACGAATGGAAAGGTAGAAACGATGAAGAAGAAAGAGACTGCCGTGGAAACTGTTGTGGACACATCTAATACATTCTCAGTGCTACCCGACGAATGTGAGTCGACTACTGGGAACGTCACGACGAAAGACATTAAGGAAGGTAAGAATATTGTTGTTGTTGGGGATAGCCAAGTTAGGTATATGGATAGGGCGTTCTGCTTGAAGGACAGGAGTAGGAGACAGAGAGTTTGCTTTCCTGGGGCTGGGATGGAGGATATTGTTAGCCGTCTGGATGACATCATGAGAGGTAATGGGAGCAATCCTATTATCTGTCTCAGTGCTGGAGGCAACGATGTTGGCAGACGTAGGAGTGAAGACCTGATTAGCAGGTATAGGTCAGCAATAGAAATAATTAGGAGTAAGGGTGGGAACCCTGTCATATGTGGTATTTTGCCAAGGAGAGGAGTTGGAAATGAATGGTTGTCCAGGGCAATTGGTGTCAATTGCTGGCTGGACAAATACTGTACGGAAAATGCGGTAACATTCATTGACACCTGGCACCTCTTCTATGGCAGAGATGACATGTATGCCAGGGATGGGGTTCACTTATCTAGGTCTGGGGTGGTAGCACTGGCAACTGCAGTGGAGGGAGCAGTTAGGACTTTAAACTAGGAGTAGTTAGTGGTATGGGTTTTGGCAGGAAAACAGTGAAGTCCCAGTGTAGTAATATTCGAGTTCTAGGGGAATAGTAATAAGCAGAATGAGGTAGATATTGAAAAGCCAGGGACTTTGGGTGATAAGGACAGTAATAGATTTAGTAGAAAAACAGAAATGAGCAGGAAGGGTAAAGAGAAAGGAGAGTCTTTCAATGTTTATTATGCTAATTGCCGTTAGTGCTAGGAATAAGATGGACGAGTTGAGATTAGTTGCTAGTGCAGGTAACATTGATGTATTTGCCTTAACTGAGACGTGATTTAATTCAAAAAGTCGGGACATGCCTGCGGAATGTCATATTCAAGGTTTTAAATTGTTCCAAGTAGATAGAAGTATCGGGAAGGGGGGTGGGGTGGCATTGTATGCCCGAGATCGCTTGAACTGTTGCATAAAAAACGGGTATTAAGTCTGAAGTAACACATACAGAGTCTGTTTGGATAGAATTTTCAGAGGGGCATGAAAAACTGATTTTAGGAATGATATACCGTCCCTCAAACTTAGATAGGGACCAAGGGAGACTACTATGGGAGGAAATTGTTAAGGCCACAAGGCACGATAATGTAGTAATTCTAGGAGACTTTAACTTTAGTCATATTGATTGGAATTTCTTGACTGGGAATTTGAATCATACGACTTCTTAGAAGTAGTTCAGGATTGTTTTTTGGAAGCAGTTTGTGACAGAAACCTACAAGGGGAAATAACCTGCTTGACTTAGTTATGGCAAACAATGAATCCCTTGTTAATAATTTAGAAATTTCAGAAGAACTGGGTGCTAGCGACCACAAATCAATTACATTTAGCATTGAATGGAAGTACGATAGTAGCGATAACTCAGTAACAGTCCCAGATTTTCGCTTAGCAGATTACGATGGGCATAGAGAACACTTATCATCTGTTGACTGGAGTGGTAACGAAGAGAGCTATCAATATGACAGTTTTCTGAAACACTATACATGCTGCTCAAAGAACGTTTATCCCATATAAAGAAATTAGATCAAATAGAAATGACCCAAAATGGATGAATAATAGGCTCAAATATCTACTAGGGCATAAGAAAGGAATTTACAGGCGTATCAAAAGAGGCGAGGGTCTTCTTATAAATCAGTATATTGACATTAAGAGGGACATTAAAAAGGGGATAAGAAAAGCTAAAAGGGACTATGAAATTAAAGTTGCTAGGGATTCTAAAACTAACCCAAAAAGTTTTTTCCAGGTCTATAGAACAAAAGTTAGAGATAAGATAGGTCCCCTTAAAAATAACTATGGACACCTTACTGACAAA